>OY757921.1:34722166-34944666 GCA_963585895.1 Sepioteuthis lessoniana
CTTTATTTTTTTATTATCCTTTTACTGAGGGATAGGAGGAAGGTGAGAAATTCTTATCTTTCTTTTTTTTTCTATTTTCTTTATTCTTCTTTCCCACTTTTTTATTTTCTTCTTTTCCTTCGAATATCTTCTTTTTCTTTCTTTTCCCTTTTACGTCTTTCTTCTTCCTCCTCCTCTTCCTTCTTTTTCTTCTTCCGTTTTGCTTCCTCTTCCTCCTTCTTCTTCCTTGCTTCCTCCTCCTTCTTTTTTTTCTCCTTCATATCTTTTCTTTTCTCCTTCTTTAGTTCCTCCTCTCTCTTTTTTCTTTTTGCTTCTTCTTCTTCTCCTTCTTCTTCTTCATCTTCTTCCTCTGTTTTTTTTTCTTTCATCCTCTCCACTTGCTCAATCTTTACTCCTCCTCCTCTCTTATCCTTTTTGTTGTTTTTGTTTCTTCTCTTTTTTTTTTTTTGTTTTGTTCAAAGTCCCCCACGTGTTTTCTGTCTCCCACTGTTGATTTTTACTACACACTTACTTGTGTAACTATTGGGACACATGTAAGACCTGTTTGTTACCTGACTGTACCTAGTCTGTGTTAGGAACATGCACTCAAGACAAATTGACTCTGTACCTTGACTCATATAGTCTGTACTTTACTAATTACCACAATCTCTTAATTATGCCATGTAAATGCTATGTGGACTTTCTGTCTGCTTCTTTAGGCTTAATCTTTGATGAATGGGTTGGAATTCCAAAACAACATGACTTTATCAGCCTGTTCATTCCTTTCTCCTGCTGATGGCACTATCAATCGTTAACATGTTTATTTAACCTGGAATAAAGCCAGCTCATAATTAAAAATCAAGCAAAATAAAGATAAGGAAAGTTTGTTTTTAAACACAACATTTTTGATTAGGAGAAGCCTTGAAAAATAAAAACAAAAATGAAATTATTTTTAAGGTAAGGAAAATCCTCTCTCAAATAATTTGTACATTCTGATTGCCTAGGGGAGGTTTGATTGAGGACGGATCAAATGTCTTTTCGAAAAAAAATTAGATCTAATTTCTGATTTAATTAATTCAGAACAAAATTAGTAGCATTAGATAACAATGTTGAAACAACAATAATAAAAATTATATTTGTATATAATATGGAGGTACACATAGTGCAATGGTTATCATCTTAGAAATTAGACTTGACCAGTCAAGTTCAAATCTTGGACAAGAGTCTTTATATTTCATTTTGTGCTAATTGGCAATAGGCATGAATCCATTTTTTCTTTCCCCAGCTATGAGTAAATGGTAGAGCATACAGATCCCTTTCGCTCTGAAGGGTGACCAATCTAATAGAAGCAAAAACTCTGAATCTAAAACCAGCTGTATAAGTCAGGTTAGCAAGAATTTTTGTTACTTATGCCTTATAATCCTCCCATTGCCCCAAAAGATATCATGAAGGAGAATTACTCATTCAGTAAAAAACAAAACAAATGATTGAAAATTAAGTTTATCTGTGGATGTAAGTATTACACCTTTTAGATATGTTTAAATAGAATTGATATAAATTACAGTGGTGGGTGCTATTCTGCATAATAACCATATTTTTTAGATTATCTTATATCATTCTGTGAAAAATTTCTGAGTTTTGTCGTGAAATATTTTTTATTTTGGTGATTGATTAATTTAAATATTTTGTTTTTGTCCAGAGTGTTTATTTTAAATAAGCAATAATTCTTTGTAATTATTTTACATCTCTAGCAACCTGATTAGTGGTGTTTAATTAAATGTGAATGATTAATTTTTTCTTTTGAAATTTGAAATTTGCAAATGTATGATAAGGTATATGTTGCAGCAATATGGTTTTTCACTGATTATTGTTTATTATAATAGATCCTCTCTTAAAGATTGCCCGCTTTCCTCAAAGAAACACAAATTCTCTTTACATTAAAACCTATCCTGGGTTCATTCAGTATACATACCAAATATAGTGTAGCAGAAAGAATTTCGCATTTTTGTTTGGTGTGTAATTTAATTTGACCATTAGGGTCGACGCATAATTTCACCCAATCAGGATGACTTATCCTATTCAGCCTGAACTATCTTTCCAGGCAGCACAAACTGGGAAAATCTACCAAACACTTTCTTTCGCAGAACTTCTTCGTTCAGTACAGACGTCTTACTGTCTGCTCTTCAATAGCAGCAGCAGCATCGACACAATGAGGGAAGCCATCTAATTTATGGATACCTTGTGTCAGTTTCTCTTAGACCAAGGGTTCCTAGTTGAATATAAAATTAGATGAATTCAATACGCCACACACAGGAACAACTTTACGTCACCCCCAAGATTGGCTATGTCGATGGTGATGCAGAATTCCGCTCCGACACCTAGCGACTTCACCTCTGGGCAACATTTTCTGGAGACATTCATGCTTCTCCCCGAAACAACCAGAACCACAAACTCACGGTGACCTCAACGTTTCTCTCCTCAAACAGCAAACAGGACTTTTGCTACACTGGGGCGAACATATCTCCCTCGCACGTCCAACAACATGCGCAGCTCCATAACAACTTCATTTCGTTTCCTCACTTCTTTCCTTCCTACAAGACTTGCAGCATAAACGTAAACTCTTTATTCCATGCTGCCATTAAAAACCTTCATATAAAACCTAACGGCATCTTCTTCTTCTTACTTCTCCACCTCCTCCTTTATTTTACAATAACAATTAGCGAGGGAATAACACACACATGCAAGAACACATTTCTTCCCTAAAAATGGCAACAAACATTTATATTGCTAAAATAGTTATTCTGTTTGGTCATTTTAGAAGATAGACAAACTCTTCTTAATAATTAACAGAGATTCCATTTGGAGCTATACTTATTCAACTCCTTTTGCTGGAATCAAACTCAGTAGCACCAACTTTTTATTGACTAGATTCTATTATCCATTTCATCATGGAGTCTTATTCTTCAAATAAACTTCAATAGCAGATATTATGAATTTGATTATAAGACAATGAATCACACATCTTAACATATTCTTCTAGTACAACTAAAATTTTTGTAAAGTTTGTATTCATGAAACAAACATAATTAGAGATCAAAGGTAAAAAAAAAATTAAATTTTACAATATCTTATGATGTTGTTAAGAAAAATTTATAAGGTCAAATGATATTAAAAAACAACATGTCTGAGAGTGCCATTTATGCTTTTTCACTTACAAGACCCATTTATATAGACTTATCTGGATTCACCAACTTTTGGCTTGCAAGCAATGAGACTGATTTTTAAATGGTTTTTCAGTCTGGCAACCCTGATTGAAAATTAATTAGCGTTGGATTTAAATTGAAAATATTTAGTTCATTTTTTCTCTCAGAATTCAAATTCTGTGTACTTATCATTATAAAGTGTGTTTGCTTAGATGAGCCACAAAAGATAGAATAACGTAAAATTCTAGGTTAAACTTCAGGAAAAAGAATCAGAGACATTTAACAAGTTAAAAAAGGCTAATGAAGATCAAGTTCTATCACAGGCAGAATTTTTTTGTTTTGTTTTGTTGATAGAACAAGGCATTTTTTGATTGCTGAGAATTTTCAGAAGATTAATCTCCTTATGGTTGACCAATCACTTTATAAACTGAGTTAAATGCAACAAAATTTAGGACTCTCATCAAATCCAATTAATTTTTGAAGGTGTGAAGGATTGTTAAATGAATTACAATGCACCCAAATGAATATCTTTTACAGAGTTGATGGGAACATAGAGGATCATTGTAGAAGATATTTAGCAGTTCTCTTTTTCCAGTAGTATTTATCCGAATGTCTATGATGTCAGATTTGACATGAAATCATTTTATAATTGGAAGCCACACATGAACCAAAACTCATGGATAGCCATCATAAAAAATGCTTGATCTCATTGGCATTCCCCATTTTGGGGCACCTCAGTAGCCAAGTAATAAGCTGAGCTCTGCTAAGAAGATATTGCCTGGGGAAAAGACCCCCCGGAATTAAACTAATACAGTTTTCTCATCCACCCAGCATGATGTTACAGGTAATTCCTCTTTTTCTGGTGAAGCATAAAAAAATTTTTTAAAAAACTTATGGTGATCATCTATGGTAGAAAAGCAAATCAGTAATGGAGCAATTTTAAGTTTTCAAACATGGGCCTTTTATTATACATTTTTTATTTTCAATTATGAAGTTCATTCCAAAGGTTTTGAATTGCTGGTAATAAAAGTGTAACTATTACATTTTGTTTCGTGTTTGAGTTTTCATCTCTTCTGCCTTTGTAATTTTTAAAAATCTTTTTTTGACTGTTCACTCTGATGCCATAGATCTTTAACCATTTGTCTATGGAATTTCCAAATCTCTTCTCTTCTGCTGTTCTCATTCGACTATTCTACTGATCCTTCTTTTTTCCAGATTGCTTTACTTTTGTGAATAAAATTTATTGGTTACATCTTCATTCTTAACAAAAGTTGAACTCATCTGTGCATTCACATATGTTTACTTAAAAGAATGTCAATTTAGTTTGGCTTAGGTTCTTTGTTTAATGACATATCAACCTTCATGGGTTATTTAATGCCACAGCCATCCTTGTCAAAGAACAACAGTAATACTATTTAACCCATTGCTGGTGGGAAGGATAAGGGAGTTCATACCTTTCCCAAGGGTATTAGTTTGAAAATGAACATAATAGCAACAATGGAGTTCTAACTCATTTATTTCAAGCCCATAATATAACACTTTTGGCTACTACACTGCAGGGTCTTTCCCACCAATGTCAGTTGTAATTTATAAACAAGAGCATTCTCCAAAGAAAGCATGACTATCTATAACTGAATATTTTATTTTTTTAGTTATTTTTATAAACAATGACATTGAACTGTTTTTCAAAAAGTTTATGTATGTGAAATATAAACTTCACTTTAAATAGCATCTATCTGGCTGTCTATTAGATTATTTATCTATTGATTTACTTATTTCCTCTTAAGGAATTAATCTTTAACACACACACACACACACACACACACACACACTTAAGTATTTATATTAAAAAAGAATAAAAAAATAGGTGTTTCATCTATTTCTTATGTATTGAAATCTTTCGGTGATATTGAAGAAATAAAATTTTTTATTATTTTAAAGTTGACAAATAAAAAGCTGTGATTTACCTTTGATATTGAGGAAAATAAACAAGAAAATGAAGAGCCTCATAAAGTTTTTGATATTTTATAAGTATTCTTTAGATGCAAAATTATTTATATAATTTAATCATTTCTTTACAGCAGGGTAATTTTTCATATAAAACAATTAAAATATAAATAAATCAAATAAAAGGTACAAATGCTGAGACAATTTTGCTTTTGTATTAATTTCTTTTAAAACAATTCAAATTTGAAGAATGTTCTGATTCTAAATCATTGCATGCCTGCCATAACGTTTCATACATGAATTTGTTAAACTATTGTAGGGCTCATTTAAATGCTTTTGAAAGAAAAAAGTTTGGTTTTAAAAATACATTTATTAATTTATTACTTAGTCTCATTATGTTTTTATGTAGCTGTAACCCAGCAAAAATTAAAAAGATATATTTCTGAAAGGAATTTTTTTTCAGAAAAAAGGTGGTATTGTACTAATAATTTTAGTATTTAAAACTTTTTCAAAAAGTTATGAGACACCATCTAAATTTAAAAAAAAAAAAAAAAAAAGTTTTCTAGAACTTAATATAGAAATCTGATTTTTTAAGGGGAGGTAACTTTGTACTAATACAAAATCGTTAATGTGTTATGTAGAATTGGTTTTGTTTCTTGAAATGGCCATGCTACTTTTAATGGCTTTTGCTTTGAAACTGTTGAAATATAAGCTAATGAGCTTGTTTAATGTATATATGTTTGCATATGTGAAAAATATGCTCATACAAACCAAGGATGATTCCTCCATCACACACACACACACACACACACACACAAATTATATTTAATCAATGTCTAAATACAAAACAAGACTTTTATTAACATTTCAATGTTTATTCACATCATTCTCAGAACATTATGAATAGAAGTAACTCTCGCTGATTTTTTATTGGTTTATACAATTAATAAGAGAAATAAGAGTAATAAATAGTATCAAATAAAAGCATACAGAAAGATTATGGAGAGAATTATAAGATATGAATAAAATAGTTTTCTTATTCCATGAATGTTTTTCATTGTTGAAAAATGCAATAAATTAAACAGAGAGAAAAAAACCTTTCTTATATCAAAATTTTCTAGATTCCTTATATGAGGTTACAATTATGTAAGATTAACATTCAATCATTATTTTAAAACCCTAAAATATTCAATTAAAACTTAATTTTATGATAAACTAACAAAATGATATGTATAAAAATTTTAGGACACGTTTTTGAGCTATTGGTATATCATTATGTTGTAAACTAGCTCTCAACCCAATTTCAAAGGATTAAAGCTGTTATGAGTCATCAATTTTCTAAATTCCTGAAATATGATACATTTGTTGGAGGAGATTTACACAGTGTTGTCTTATTTATTCTTATAACAATCTGATGTCTATTAAATGAAAAAAAGTAACATTTTAGTTGCCTTTTCAGAGACTTAAACAAGGACTGAAATTATTCTTGTTCAGCTGGATTATCACAAGTGTTTGGTTAAATGTGTCACAAAAATGGAACACATGATCAAATTCTCTATCAAACTTCAGAACAATGTGGCAGAAATATTTAACATGTTAATGCAAGTTTATTAAAATTGAGTTCTAGTTCAGACATAGATTTTTAGGTTGCACAAGGCTTTTTGAGGTAGTTTAGAGACTGTAGAAGATGGACTCTGTTCTGGTTGAGAAAAATGCAACTAAAGTGTGACTTTCATCAGATCTGATTGATGCTTGAGGGTGAGAATGAATGGGAATCAATTAATATTGATCCGGTAATTTTCAGTCAAAGTTGCAGACCTGAAAAAAAAATCCATCTCATTATTTTTTGAAACACTCTCTATGAACAGGTTTTTGGACAAAAAGAATATTCCTGTGGTTCCCCACTCCCTGGGCTTACTTATAAGTTGATCAAATCAGTGTTGATTAATGGTTTTACAATAGGTCAGTACAATGCAGTGAAGTTGTATCCGAGGAAAGAATTTGCAGTAGAAATCTAGAATTTGCAGTTTAGAGGTAAAAGAATCAGTGGACTAGTGTGTTTGAGAGTTGTTTTCAAAACTAGAGTTAATTAATTTTGACGCCATTTTATAAGGGTAAAATGGATCATAGGAGTTGATAGTAGGGAAACTGATTGATTAGAATATGTTTTTTTGTTTGGAGTTTGATTGGCCAAAAAAAAAAAAAAAAATGAAATGATACATTTAAATCAATAAAAATCTTAGGGGTTTATTATTTAGTCTTGATCCCAAGTAGTTAAGAGTTTGTGGGAATTTAGGAATTAACAGTAAAAACTCCCAACCGGATATTGACTCGTCGACTGCCAGATACAAAATGTATAAACGCGTCGCCACGCATAAGGCTCCACGCATCCATCCGGTTAAAATCAAAAAAAAGAAAAATAATAAAATGTAAAGTAGCCAATGGGAAGCGGTCGCGCCAAAATTAGAATGAATTTGGAGTGGCGAATTTGGAGCCGGTGAAGAGAGATAAATACTCAGGTTTTCTGTGAACCGACCTCTCTTTTCGGGTAGTGACGTCGAACCGACAACACCGATTTTACTATCTGGTGTTTTGGACACCACGCTATGTTTTGGGACGTAGCGTTGGTTAGTCCATTCACCAAGTAAATAAAGGAAAGTATGAAAGAAATGTTTTCGTCTCCCATCTGTTCCTATCTTTTCCTTTTGTATATTTCTTATGGACCTTCTTTGGGCAAGGCATTGCACCGGCCAGTCAACGTGGGGTAAAATAATATAACCAAAATATGGAGTCAGATATCTTACGGCAACACAGCCTTGCCCTTAGCCACTGACCTTCATAAAAACCTTCAAACCCCACAGGTTACACTACACATCCATTTATTATCTATCAAGATAATGTGTCTGATAACATATTTATAACTTTTGCTTAAAAACTGTTGAAATATATAGCAGGCTAAAAAGTTTTTTTTAATCTATGTATATGTGTGAAAACATGCACATTCAGAGTAAGAATAAGTAACCCCATTACAAAAAAAAATACTGATTGACAGTTTTCCTGTTGTGTGGCAATGCACAAGTAAAAACTATGCTATGCAGTAAAATTTTAACTCTGTGCACAAATTTTGGAAATTTTAAAATGTTCAATGATAAAAATGTAGCCAAACAAAAAAATTGTTACATTCCTATTGCTCTGAAATTAGTGTTAAACTTCTGAAAAAATTTCTGCACACATAACTTCAGTTGGTCACAGGTTTTTGGTCCTAGGCTGGTTAAAAAAATTTGAAGAAACGTTGATTATAGGTGACCAATAACTGATTACTTGACCTAAACCCCGTCTTTGGTCTGCCTCTCCAGTTGTTTGGGGTGCGCTTCGGTCGGCCGTGTTTTGGTCAGAGCAGCTCAGTCGGGTGTTGCCTCAGCACTGGAGATTTCCTCCGGTCTCAGAGGGCCGTCCCACCTCAGGCTTTTACCCACTTATGGGGGGTTGGGTTTATTGCCTGGCACCTGAGATACCCCTAATAAGAGGAATGCCGATAGGGCCGAAGATATTTTTGACAATGCTGGACGCGTGTGGGTTTCGGCCCTGCGACCGGACCCACCATAAAAACGGCCTTGTGCTAAATTCGCTCGTTCGGTGGGGCGCGTGATAGATAACTGACCAATAACTGATTATAAAACAATTATTAAAATTTCAATATTTATTCACATATTTCTGAGAACATTTATTAAAAAAACAAACAACAATAATGATTATCAAGACTTAATCAATACAAAGCAATAGATAATAACCATGTCCCTCTAAATGTTTTTGCATAGAATAAAAATGAAATTTAAATTGCTAGAACTCCTAAATGACCAACTTAATATGTTAGACAAGTAATTTTTTTCATTGTTTGGGTATAACCAATTGGACATACGATATGGGAGTGTCAAACTTATTTTGGCATCAGTCCATTTTGTGACAGACATTATGACATAAAGATTTTATTTTTATTCATTTGTAAATCTGTATGGACAGTTTTAATGGAACAAAATTACAACATATCTGATGATATTTTATTTTTTTACAGTTATTATGACCCTGATTTTTAGATCTGGATTTTTAGTTGAATTAGGTTCGGTTTGGTTTCTTTGTTTAATGACATTTCAAACTTTGTAGGTTATTTTATGCCGAAACCATCCTTCTGGGAGAACAATAGTCGAACTATTTAACCTATAGCAGCAAGGATAAGGGGGTTCATACCTTTTCTAAGGGTATTCGTCTGAAAGTGAACGTAATAGGGTGACTGAAGGTCGAACTCAGTCTATCGCTTTAACCATTACACCACGAGCCCCCCCCCCGCCCCGCCAGTTGAATTAGTGGGTAAAATTGGACAATTGTATTATTGATTTATTATTCACAGAGGGTTAAGTGATAAATAATAACAATATTATTAATAATGATGAATAGCTACAGTAACCACAGTAATGTAACTGGTATTTCTACAAGAATAATCCCAAAACCATTAACCAAAGAACATTTCATTAAAAAAAAATCAAGTTGCTGGTATAACTTTCATTAAGAACGTGTTTACATTGGGTACCGCTTGGTATTCTTTTCGGACATGCGCAGTAAAGCTAATTTGAACGCGCATGTCGAAAAAAAACTGTACATATTTTTCTCTAAACAATTAAAATTTTCATTAGTTTAATATAACAAAATTTTCTAAATATTTTATGTATATTTAATTTGAATTAACTGTTTGAAGACAAATCGAGCGTATGCAGTTTACTACGTACCATTATTTTTCTTAAAGTGTTTTTGTACCTGGTTTTTACATAAACAACAATCAGGTGAGATCTCAGAGATTGTTTATTGTGTTTGAAAATAGTTTAAATTTGTAGTGGATTTTTTCTCCGTATAAAAATGATTGTTAAAAAAATAAGCATTTTGACTTACGATATAGAGATTTGATTTTTCAGACTATGAGGTAGTTGATCGCACCAAACAAATGTCAGGTTAAGACACAGGTTTCTAAGCGTTTCAAAAGCTTACTACTCGATAAAACACTTCGTGTTGTTTTAATTTGATTTTAAAAAGAAAAGAAAAAGTCACAATCCCTTTTTTTAGTTGTTTTCTCTCTCTCTCTCTCTTATACAAAGTTTTTGACCAGTGGTCACCTACAGCTTTCAATTGGAGATGTAATCCAAGAAGAGACCCCAGTTTTCAGATTTTGATTTAGAATGTAAGTATAGGAATTATTAAATGAGACAATTTTACACATGCAAGACTAAGGAATAGGTACTTGGCTATATTGTTATGTGAACATTAAGTAAATATTAGACTGGCTTTTATCAGCAAAACTTCAACTTTATGTTTATGGAAAGCTTAGAATTATCAGCACAAGTTTAGAGTTTAGACCTGTTATGGTGACATTTTCGTCATGATCCAATGACGGACTTTTACATTCTTCGGTCCTTATTGCAAAACAAAGTTTATTTATTTATATATATAATTCTAGTTTACTCACACGGCAAATATAACCTATGAAATTAATTATATCTTAGTGTACCAGACAAGTAGTGTATAGAAAATCCAATAAATAGGAAGTTTTCTTTTAAATTTGATACCCCTGTGTACCCAGTTGGTAAGTAGAGTGTTGCTTACCGGGTACCAAGTGCACCACACAATCAGGCGTGCAGTCTAAAAACCGCACTCTGTACCCTTTGCATGCCAAAATAAAGAAAACATGGGAGTAGACTTCTTTACCACAAATATGCTTAGGACTTGTACATGAGTTTTTTTAATAATAATATTTTTTATAAACGTTTACAGAGTGGAAAGTAATAATCTCGAAATTACTACATACACTCAACCATATATAGAAAGAGTGCGTGTGTGTTAGCAATTGAAGTGAATTCTCTGGATAATTTAAAAAATATATTTTCCTATTTATGTGTTATGTTATTATTTATAGATGTTTATATTATTTTTTTATAAGCCAGTAGTCACCAACGTCCTAAATTAATTGGTGTTTGTATTTTGTGTATATGTAGACTAGTTCAACAAAGAAAATTTCTACGGTAATGTACAAAATAATATAGAAATATAAATACTTTCATTTTCTTTCCCTATTCATATGAGTAAAATTCAGTCATTTGCTAAATTTTTTATTGAACAGTTATATTTAGAATTTTCATCTTCAACTCACTAATTTGTTAGTCTTTCTTTCTTTTAACTACTACTTACAGTCGATTACTGATATATAATTTGGGGAGTTAAATATAAATGTTAACTTCAGTAAAAAAAAATAATAATGAAGCAAATGACTGAAACTCTTGGTACAGTGAATGTGAGTATTATATTTCTTTATATTATTTCGTACATTACAACAGAAATAACGGAAACTTTGTTCATTGAACTATTCTGCAAGTATCAGTTGAACTCTTGTTAGAAATAAGTTTTACCTCTTGCAGTTAAACCTCACTAACTTGAACAAACAGTTGAAAAAATATCTTATACTCGTTGATAATTAGCTGTCTACAGACACTAAAATATTTAGTCAAAACAGTGAACATAAAAAGAGTTGCTTAAAATTGCTACCATCAACCAATTAACGATAAAAATTGTAATATCCATTTCATAAATGGATGATTTGATTTTTGTGCATATGGAAGAAAATCTGTAAAAAGACAATTTCTTAATTTATAAACAATTCAACGAGAAATTGAATGAAAAAAAAGTTGAGATCAAATTAACGAAATTTATTTAATCTTTTTTTTTTTTTTTTTTACAAAAAGTTGGTTGAATTTTACACTTCAAATTGTTGTCTCAGTAGAAAATGTCAATTGTGTTTAAGATATGAAAAAGTTCATTCACATAAAATGTATCATGTAAGAAATATATGGGATCATGTTTCTGTGTGTGTAACAACACAAGTTCACTCGGTGTTCTGAGTGCGCAAATGGGTGTGAACGAAGAAAGAGGACAGTAGCTGACGTTTACATGTTGAAAAAGGATTTATTTGGTCTTGGGTCAGCAACAAATTTCACTTAAAGCAAACGATATTTGTAGATTGTTACTTGAAGACTTGAAAATATTTTCTCTCACTAGATATTGTTCATTTCTTAACATTAAAAGGATACGGAAGAGAAATGGACTAAATCGGTTTTTAAAACTCAACTTATTACAGTTTGTTGTAAATTATTTGCAGCTACTATCTAATCAAATACAAGTAGGATCGAAGATTTATGAATAATCTTTTTTTAATTTTTAAGTTAACATTCTAATTGGATGAAAATATTGATACATTATTCTATACAGTATATTAGATTTGAAAACAAAAAAATGATACACATACTATCCGTATTTGGTTTGAAAATATTGATGACATAATTCCTAGGTATTTGCATTCTCTGGTTTTTAATTCAAAGATTTTTTTTTATTGCTTATGACGAAATTTATCGTTTGTTTCAAAAATTCCTATTCGACAAAAAATGTAAATCCTTATTCAAATTTAGTCGTTATGAGGATCATCTCTTTGCTCAAAGATTGCTTTATGCTATAAACAGATGCATAGCAACAACGTGGAACTACGAGCCAATGCAATCATGGGATTTATATCAACATAAATAATTCAATTGATAAATAAAAATCATACAAAATTTTATTAATTATATTGTACTTTAAAATTGTTTTCATTAAATGTAAATCTTGATTAAATGCTTAAAGTTATTACTACCCTGTTTTTTTAAGTTAGGAAATATATATGGTATGCAAGTATAACATTAAACAACTATTTATGAGACAGAGGTAGAACTTTATTTTGTAGTATGGATATGCATACTACACGATATTATAAAAGCACTCTCTATTCAATCGTTATTTTAGGTAAGTCATAATTTATTATGCACAGATATTTAATGTTTTTTATATGTACTTTTTACAGCTTCAAGAGAATTGATAAAAATTTCCAAAAGATACAAGTTTAATTAAAGTTTTTTCTTTCTCAAAACATGGCTTTAAGAAACAACTTTGGGGTTATTTTATCCCGTTTAATGTAAAAAAAAAAATATGTATTAATGTATTGTATAAGTATCATTACAGTGCGTGCCAAAGTATTATGCAAATCTTTTTTCCTTATTAATTTTACTGCTGTGGAGGAATTTAAATAATTTTTACACAAACATTAACATAGCATTATTATGCAATGCTTACAAGTATTGAACTTAAATGTAAAAATGGTCAAGAATGTAAGGTATTTTGTGAAATTCTTTCATACCAAATTATTTAGTAGGAAAACACTAGATACATTAAATAGCAATCATTGAAAGAAGTTTTAACACGCTATAATAACTCATCTACATGAAATACTGAAGCCAGTAAGTTAACTCTATGCAATTTTGAAAAAAAAAAACCCAATGACAAACAATTTACTTTGAAATATAAGATCTTTGTGCACGAATCACAGACTAGTCGATTATCATCATCCAATGAATATTATGTTCAATTTTAAATTTCTTCAACTGTGATTATAGCTTCTGCATTTGTTACAATAGCTTGTAATTTGTCTTTAGTTGCAAATTGATACCAATCTTTATACACCTTTCTCTAAGAGATATTCCGGAGAAACTCTACCATTTCTTGAAACCCATGTTTTTTGTCGTCAGGTAGTCGGCCGTTGTATGCGCACGGTGCGAGAGAAGATGTCTTTCATTGAAAATAATTTTTTTTACCGAGATCGAAAGATTTATTCCTAAACCAAGGCTAAAAAAATTTCTTCAAAAATTTAATCTATGCCTAAGAACTCGTCTTAAAAAATTCCAGCCCATACATAACTCTTCCGTCGCCTTAGTAGTACAGGACGCAGCTGTTTCGTTGCAACTCCAACCTATAGTCTATCTATTTGGTACATCGAGGGTAGCTCGTCACTAGTCAATAAAAACAACACTGAAATCAGATTTCAAATACCTCCTTGCCCATTCAAGTCATTTCATTTTGGGTTTTTGACTTTAAAGACGGTGTAATATCAAGTTTGACACAATTCGCAACATGACGGAGAATTCGACATCGAGATGATTTGGACACGTTACCTCGATTAACCTCTTCGAATATAGTTTTACTGCTCAAGGCGTTTTTTTCCAGACAATACGCTTAATTCGAGACACTTCCCGCTGTGTTATTACCCTGGATTTGCCCTTATCTGATCTTGTACGCGATGCATCAGGGTCTTCGATGTATTTCTTCACTGTTCGATGGTCCCTGTTAATCATTTTTGCTATTTCAAGGGTTGTACTGCCTTTTTCAAGCTGTGTGACGATAGAGTTCTTCTCAGTTTCAGATAAATCACTTTTACGACCCATAATCTGATATTTTGTTGTAGTTACCTAATAATTTGGCACCCATATAATGCAAGGCTATAACAAAAATGGCTTCCGTTTGTTTACTAGTGCGCAGAATATTTTTATTTTTGCTACTTTGGCGCAGGTCAGTGTTGCTAATGTTTGTTTTAGATTATTTCTCTTCATTTTACGTGAAATTAAATTTACAATGATATAACTCTCTTGCATGATAATTTGGCACACACTGTATACACCAAATATAATGAAACAGTTTCTGACAATGTTTTAAGGTATACCAACTATGTCCCATAATTGTTATTTACATATAAATTTCGTTCACTAAAACAGCTGTTATGGGACAGGGATTCTATATTTTTGGAAAAAAAATTTATTTATTTATTTATATAAAATTTGTTTTAACAGCAGTTTCAAATCCATGTTGAATGATAGAGCTTTTAAAAATTGGAAAAAATTATAAGAATTAAATTGTAATTGTTAAGTAAAGGAAAAAGTTTCCAAACATTAATATCTTAATGATCACTTAATTTTTTGTGCTGTTAATGTTTACACACTCTTTAAAAATGTTGCATCTGTTCATTTTAATGAAAATATTTACTTATAATATTCAAAGTATGAATTAATTTATATCTATTATTTAGACTTGATATTGAAACAAAGTGATGTAATTTTCCTATTTTTTAAAAAAATTTGTGTTCATAAATTAAAAATGTGAAAGTTTTATAATTTAAAAAAAGACGATAAATTTCAACCAAATCTGCATCTATGCGGTCTGTTTAAAAGTAAACTGAGTAAATTATACTTTGAAACTTCTTTTTCCAAGTTTAACTGATGTAAGGGAAATAATTTAACGTTTCCTTTTCTTATGGTCTATTTTGGCTTAGCAAAGTTCTATTTACATGTGGTTGTCTACGTCAATAAATCTGATTCCTAATACATAGTTATTCGTGGTCGTTCAAACTATGTGATTAAAATTTACCATTAAGTGCAGTGACAAAAAATGACGACCAAATTTACATACACTTTGATATATGTTTTCTTAAAAGATTAAAGTTCAATCTTTATGGTAGTACCAACCCCATATCATCTAAATGGGGTAAAAATTGGGTTCATTGATTGATGCCTGAATGGACTATGACAAATATTGCATTTGTCCATTTAAGAGAATGAGTTCCTGGAGGATCTCCATGTTAAACCAATTTTGTGTCACATTGTCAACACACGGGGTGGGGGTTGGAGTAAATATCAACAAGGAAATATATATTTACCAACCCCTCCACCATGAGTAGGATAAGACTCAAGGTCAGTTTTTAAACTTAATTTAACAGGTTTAGATTCAGAGTTTTCCTTATTCTAAACTAATTGCCATACCAAGTTTAAAAGCTCAGCTGGTTTACTATTTACCCATAGCTGAAGGAAGAATAGTTGAATGCATACTTTTCCCAAGGTTATTAGTGCTATATGAAATAAAAACAGCCTAGTCTAGGATTTGAACTTGGGTCGTTCATTTCCTACCACAATAACCAGCGCCTCTATAAAACATTAACAAGGAAGTAGAGTATTTTGAAAAATAAATATTTGACACATAAGATATTTTTTTATCATTAAGCTTTAGTATTATTGATGTACCCTTTGTATTGACAGCATTCTATTCTGCTAACAAGTTCTTTTTTAAATACTACAGATAAAGTTATAATATTTTTTACTTGTTTAGTACAAGACTACAAATACAAGATTGGATTTAACATTTGTAATCTCGGGCAAAGACAAAAGGAAATCAGTAAAACCACTATTAGAACAAACCTTGTCTTTGATCTATCAGTGTGACAAAGAGAAGTGCATATGTTTAATTTTTCAAAACAATTCTTGCATGCTTAAAACATTATTTTATATTCTTTAGTTGTTATGTGAAAATGTTCTAAAGCTGACCTAAGTCATCAAAATGAATATTTTTATAGTAATTTGATTTTTTAAAACCTATTAACATGTTTACTTCATTTTTATGCAGTCGGTTTTACAGTAGAACACCATATATGCTTGAGTAATGAATGTCCCCTAATTTTTATCCACAAAAAGTTTTTTTTATCATATATTGCACGTAATGAATTATCCCTTGTTTTTGAGGTGAAAAATTGGTTTTAAAAGTTGTTCATTACAAGAGTATATACTAATTAACTTTTTAATTAATTAGACAATATTTGACTCCAATTTTATTTTAATTTTTTTGTTTTTCTTTACAAATACAGATGAGAGGATACTTGAAAGAGGACATTCAAAAATGTTAAATGTTTGAATTAGATAAGACAAGCTAAGTATAGCACAACTACCCAACACAAAAATGAACGGTTTTAAGGACCATGATTGTCTGGTCAATACTGATATTTGGCCATATGGTAACTGGGAGCCAAATTTCATGCAACAAGAACAATCCGAGCAGGGTGTATCAAAAGACTTCATGATTGACCCCAATGCTATTACCAAACATACTAAAATAGCATCTAAAATGGAGATCCGACGTACAAAGGATCGTATCCGTAAGAGGATCCTACGTGCCAAAGAGACTCCACTTGCCAGTGCTATTCGTCGTGAAAAAAATCGTCGTCGTATGGCTGCTGCTCGAGCCAGAAAATCAATGCAAAAGAAAATCTTTCAGTGCGTTCAAGAAAATATTATTGATCCTGAAGTAGTTGCAGAAGCTAGCAGGCTGAACAGAATGACTTTTGGTCTCCCAGAAATTGTGCCAGATTCCCTTCCTCAGTCAAATACTGTATTTAACAAACTCCCAAAAGAATGTGCACCTGTAAATCAGTTACTGGCACAGGAGATGCAACAGCAATCTGAAAGTTTGGCATTTTCACATGTGGCTGACTTGCAACTAATTGAACTTCAAGCTGCAAAGATCAATCCAAAGAAAAACCAAACTACTGAGATTATATCAATGCCCCTGGATGATAATCAAAAGGTAGACTGCGGAACAATTGGAGAAGCTACTTTATATCAGCCTCTTCTAGATGCTTCTACTTTTTATAAAAAAAACAAAAACCCACAAATTAGAAAACAAGCTTCACCAAATGTACACATCTTAGATGAAGGTATACCAGCAAATGGCAATGTAAAGCAACCAATGCTTTCAGAGATTCAAATGTTGGAAAAGAACAGTGCAAATCTAACTGTTATAGCTCCTACCATTAGAAGAGGTAAAAACAAAATGGCTACTAATTGCATACCTTTGGAAGTGGGTATTACAAGCAAATATTCCAACAGAGATAATATTTATCAATCCCCAGATATTCAAATTCAAACATCCAGTCAGAGTTTTGAAACTCCACTGAATCAGCTAAAGAGAAGTATGACAGAAAATAATAGAAAGACTGATCAAATATCCGATAAAAATGCTATATCTACATCAGATATGGTTGCAATTACAACTTCATCAGAAGATACTAACACTATGAATATTAGACATCGGAGGAATAGCTTGATTACTATAGAAATGAGACGGAAGAGAGACCGACTGAGAAAGCAGTTAGCTCGTGCCCGAGAAAGTCAGTTGGAAAAAGAGGTACGTCGGGAAAAGAATCGAAGAAGAATGGCAGAGTTTCGAGCTCGGCACCGGTTAAAACATCAGAAGACACAAATAGAAACTGGATATGAGGTAAATTGATTTCTTTTGGTATTTGTTATTTTTATACATTCTGATGAAAAAAAATTACTAAATGCTTTTTGATTGATTTTAATGGTATGTCAACTTGTCAAGGTATATTTTATGCCTTGCGGTTTGAGAATTTCATTCATTGTGCAATCATATTCACATTTTTTATGTAGTTGTTTCTTAAGAGTTTTTTGCATACAGTTGTAATATCAAGTATTCCTATCTAATACAAATAATTTTCACACATTTGTATGGCTTCAAGTATTCCTATCTAATACTAATGTACATACAATTATATGGTTTCAAGTCATTATTTGGTGGGACATTTAACCGGACATTGGCCTAGCGGTTAGAGTGTTCGCCAATCGCCCGGAAGACCTGGGTTCAATCCCAGGTCGAGTCATACCAAAGACTCAAAAAATGGTACTTGATGCCTCCTTGCTTAACACTCAGCATTATAAGGTACGGATCAAGGGTAAAGTGGAGCAATCCAGGGAAAGGAGTAGCGCCCTCCCCTACACCTTGGTGTAGTAAGCTATCGAAAAGGGAGCCTTCGGGTTACCCTCGACTATGGTCGCCTACTTTACTTTTACTGTTTGGTGGGAGGAGTCCCTTTGGCATAGTGTCTAATGGGCTGAACAGCGATGTCATTAAGTGAGTTTGAACTCCAGTCATGCTATTTATCTTTACTTTCAGACTAATACTCTTGGGAAAGGTATGCACTCCCTTACCTTCCATCTATGGGTTAGATAGTATCACTACTGTTATTCTACTAGGATGGCTTTGGCATTATATAACCCACAATGGTTGATATGCCATTAAACAAAGAAACCAAACCAAGTAATCATTTCTATTTAATAGTGGCAGTAAATTCATTCATTTAAATTCATGTTTGCACATAGTTATATGGTTTCAAGTAACTAATAATAATAATCCTTAGTAAACAATTATACCTTCAAGTAAGTTTTAATACAAATAGTTTAGTTATATGATATCAAGTATTCTCATTTAATACTAATAATTTTCAAACAGATATATTTGACCAATAGATAGGGCCCTAATAGGTACAACCATTCCAGGCAGACTGAGCTTGGGAGTAATGACATTGAAGAGGTACTGCATACCCTCCAGAACTCCAAATCTGTGGTTTCATCATCCAATGCAATTTAGTGTCATACTAAGATACTTCTTTTTCAAGAAGTTTTACACCCTCTGCAGAGGATACAGTCTGTATTAAAAGACCCACTGACAGAGCAGTTAATGCTTTTTGCATTAGATTGAGGAAAATATGTGTTTATCATAGCCATCAACTTTACTGCAAAATAACCATCAATCCTTTGAACCTGTAATTCCAATATTTCAGGCTGAATGCTATTTTACTATACATTGTAAGCCTGATATTTTGTTTTGGTTTGATTTGGTTTTATGGCATATCAACCATTGTTGGTTATTTAATGCTAAATCCTGTTTTTACATAACACATCACTCAATTAGTCCCGGGCCTGACATATAGATGGTGTCACTAATAAAAAATCCATATTATTTTATAAAGTACTAACCTTCAAATGGCACATGTCAAAATTCGAGCCTAGTCGGATTATTAATTTACAAATTACAGTTAAAGCTGCTGTTGCAAATTTTCAAAACCATCAAAAAATCTGAATTTCATGTGTTGATTAAGTATTGCTTTCTGATGGGAAAAAATACTGTTCAAGCAAAGCAATAGCTTGATAAGTGTTATTCGGACTCTGCTCCATCAGAAATAACAGTTAAGAGGTGGTATGCTGATTTTAAATGTGGTTGTACAGACACCAATGTTGCTGAATGCTCAGGTTGCCCAAATTTAGCAGTTGTCTTGGAAAACACCAAAAAACTCCAAACTTGTTTTGGTCAAATGTAAATTGAAGTTGTGTGAGATAGCAGAGGAGTTAAAGGCATCAAAAGGCAGTGTATTCACTATTTTTGCATGAACATTTGTCAGTAAGAAAGATGTGTTCAAAGTGGGTGTCGTGGTTGTTCACAGTGGATCAAAAATAACAATGCATCAACGATTCAGAATGTTGTTTGCGACTGTTTCGATGCAACAAAAAGGAGTTTTTGCGTAAATATGTGACAAGGGATGAAACATGGATCCACCACTTAACTCTGGAGTCAAATTGGCAGTCAGCTGAGTGGATGGCAGCAGGTGAAAGTTGTCCAAAGTGACCAAAGATGCAAACATCAGCTGGCAGGGTTTTGGCCTCTGTATTTTGGGATGTGCAAGGTATTTTGGTCATTGATTACCTTGAGAAAGTGAGAACCATCAATAGCGAATATTATATAGCATTATTGGTGTGTTTGAAGGAAGAAATCACTAAAAAATAGACACAAATCAAGAAGAAAAATATACTCTTTTACCAAGATAATGCACCATGTCACAAGTCGATTGCAATGATGGCAAAACTACATGAATGGCACTTCAAATTGGCTTCCACAGCCATACTATTCTCCAGATCTGGCCCACAGCAACTACTGACTGTTTGCAGACCCCAAAAGAATGCTCCAGGGAAAGATATTTGGCTCTAATGAAAAAGTGATTTTGGAAACTGAGGGGTATTTTGAGGCCAAAGGCAAATCATTCTAGAAGGAGACTATGTTAATGAATAAAGTCGAATTTTGCCTAAAATTTGTTGTTTTATTAGTTCAGCCCAAAACTTATTGAGTGATGTGTTATATACTAGATATAGGATTTATAAACACATTTTGTTGATACACAGTTAAATGATCAAACAGTTTTATTTCTAACAATTCAATTTAGCACATCATTTGTTTGGACTCAGTTTAAATGTCAAACAGTTCTATTTGATCCATAGATAGGACTCTGCTACTCCAGGCCATCAGATTTTTTAGTGCCATATCCAGGACACTCATTAGGTTTTTTTTTTATTCCCTGCAGAGATGCAGTTGGTGTGTTCTACAGTTCAACCTGACTGGGCTACAATATTTTGGGTGTAGGGAAGACATATCAGATACTAATAATAAAAGGGTTTGTAAAGCAACTATCTCATCCTTTATTTTAATGAAATGACAGAATAGCTTGAAGCAAAGATGTCTATGACCTGGAACAGAGTTTGAATGTTTTGTACTTGATTTTTTTCTTTTTTTGTGAGCTCAGGTACAGGGTATCTGAAACCCAACACGCTAAGTATTCAAAAAGTTAAAATAAAAGATGTTTAAGTCGGAGATAAGTACTTGAATGTAATCAGATATTTTACGTTTTTTGGTTGCTGTTATATGAACTATTTGAAATATTAAAAAATTCCAAATTGATTTCATATCAGAACATTTTGAAAATTTTCACTGAAATGAAATACTTAATACTAGCTGAAGTACCCATCTATGTTGAGTAAGAAGTCAAGACTTGGATCACAGCTTGTTATAAAGATAATAGAATGATGCCTTAATACTGATCATAAAGTTTTGTTGGGAAATATTTTTTAATTTAAGTGAGTGATACTTGAGAGGTTTATTGATGTAAACATTGTTATTTTTGTCAGGATTGTTAGTCCAAACCAAGCAATACTGTGTAATTATTTTACATGTCTTGCTTGAAGAGCTACCAACAATACTAATTACTACTTATAATGTTTAATTAAATGTAAATAATTATTTTAGTAAGACAAGTAATTTGTTTTTTTTTCTGTTGAAGTATGGAACTTTATATTCTGTACAATTGCAGCAACATGTCTTCCCATTGGTTGTTTATTGTCAGAGCTGTCTTCTCATTGATACCCCTGTTTTTCCTCATGGGAAAAACAACTTATCCTGGTTCCAATTTTGTAACTTTACATCAAACCATTTGGCCATTCATAGAAGATAGACAATCTCATCCCAATTATTAATATACATTTCTTGAAGCTTAGTAAGATGTTTACTACTTCTATACTCTACTGCTGAAATTGAATTTGAGAGTAGAAATTAGATTTATTAATACTGCAAAAATCAAAAGACTAAAAGTTATTAAGTTAATTTTAGTTAATTGGAAAATTAATTTGTTTGGAATTTTTTCTTGTTTCATTTGTTTGTTTTCTGTGATATCAAAAATAATGAAAATGCCATCAAAATTTGATACAAAATCTTATAAATGTTGAAAATGTAACAATTGGTAATGTTATTTTATTTTTAATGGGCTTGTTTATTATATAATTTATAATTTTATCTCTTGTTAAATATGTATAGTTAATTAAAATTTTCTGTATAAGAAATTAAAGGTTGGCAAAAAATTCATAATGTATTATTTTTCTTCAGATATAAATAGAAAACTTATTAGACATTTGTTGAAATAATTACTTCAACTGATGTTTAAATCTGAAAAAGTTCAATTGCCTATGCAAGGGAATGCTGAAAAGTTTTTGAACCAACCAAGAAGGGAATGGCGTTTTTTTTCTTGAAGGATTAAAGAAACGTGAGAAATAATATGCCAAGTATGTCAAAATATGTGGAATAGCACATACAAGGCTCATTAAATAAGTTTCCAGACTTTTTTCGTATGGGCACTTTTATTGATAGTACACACATGAAACCCTAGTCTCCTTCGAAGTAATCTTCTTCAGCTGCAATGCACTTGTTGTACCATTCCAACAACTTCTGGAAGGCCCCATGGAAGTCCTCTTGTGTGAGTGTGTCAATGAACTTCGTCACAGCCTCTTTCATCTCCTCAATTGTCTCATAACGACAGCCTCTAAGTTTTTCCTTGAGCTTAGGGAATAACCAAAAGTCACAGGGAGCAAGGTCTGGACTATAGGGAGGATGAGGAACTGTCTTGATGCCCATCTTGGTCAAATAGTCTGTGACAAGGATGGAGTTGTGGACTGGTGCATTATCCTGCTGGAAATGCCACTGACCCGATTTGAAGAGTGCTGGACACTTCCGACAGAATATCTTGATGAACTCCCTTAAAACCTCAACATAGTATTACTTGTTGACTGTCTGTCCAGTGGGAACCCAGTGCATGTAGATCATGCTAGTGCTGTCAAAAAAAGGGATCATCAGAAGTTTGTGGGTGGATTTGCTCTGTCTGGCCTTTTTGGGTCTGGGAGAGCCAGCATGCTTCCACTGGGAACTCTGTCTCTTGGTCTCTGGGTCATAGCAGTAGATCCAGCTTTCATCACAGGTCACCAGAGCATCAAGAAATGTGGGATCTGAATTGATCAGCTCAACCATCTCCCTGCTGTCATGACCATGTCTTTCTTTCTGATCTTCTCTGAGCACCCTTGGGACAAACTTTGTGCAAATCTTCCGCATCTTCAGTTCCTTGTGAATAATTGTGTGTACAGTTCCCACACTGACATCAAACTGTGCACATTGTCTCTATAGACACACGATGGTCCATATCCATGAAATTCTTTATTTGGCCAATCAACTCTGGTGTACTGACTTCCTTACACACCTCTCATCATCCCTCACAGATTCCCTGCCTTCCTTGAATCTCTTATGCCACTCAAAAACTGATTCTCAATTAATGCAAGATGGACGAAAAGCAGTGTGAAGCTTTCCATACGTTTCTGTGGCATTTTTTCCAAGTTTAAAACAGAATTTTATTGCATATTGTTCTTCTAAAGTGTCCTCACATCCAGATTGCATTTTTGAACTTCACCAGCTGTGATAATCAGGCTTTAGTAGGGTGTATTCCAATTGCTGCTGTAGCTGTTCATTTGAAGCTGAAATCATAAAAATTAGTCAGTCATCTCATAAGATGTATAGCAATAACATATTGAATTTTAAAGAGTCTACGACAATTTTAAATGCCCATATGAAAAAAGTCTGGAAACTTATCGTATGCACTTTGTATATGTCTATGAAGCAAGGCTTACTATAAAGCATACGCCTGTGAAACAAAATTTGTCTCCTAATCTTTGTCTCATGTTCTAATAATTTGTTTAAAAATCAAAATATCTACCTACAAACTATTTGATTACAAATCATACATATATTTAAAAAAAAGAGTTGGGATTAAATAACTCACAAGGGTTGATATGCCATTCAGTACCAACAAACCCAAACCCTGAATACTGAAATAAATTGTATTTGGGATTTACTGTATTAATGTTATATCATTGTCAATTTGATTTACATTCACATCACTCTGAAAGCATTTGTTCTCATCAGATCACCAAAGTTAAGTAGCAATTAGTGCTTAAATGAGTGACCCCTTAAAAACAACAAGTACTGTAAATAATCTGAGGCCTATATGCCAGACTACGTGATAATTTTTGCTTGTCATTTGAATAACAGTGGCTCATTGGTAAGTAAAACTTGATGTTCAATTTAACTTTTTAATATTAAAGTTTTCAAAAGATTTTATTCATTTTTTAAAAGGTTTTTGTCTTTATCATTTATAAGGACATTTTCCCTTGTTACTGGATATTAGGAAATATATTTTGAATTGCAGTATGATTTGAATTTTAAATCAAAATTTAATAAACTCTCTGAATGGATTTTCATGTACTTCTAGTAATAAGAGGCTTTTTGATGCTTCTTTTTGGTTTGTTCAAATTTTAATTAACTTGTCTAAATTGAAAAGTTATTTTTGTAATATACTCAATATAATAACATTTTAATTGAATATGAAAACCTGAATAATAAATGAAAAAAGAAACTGTATCTGAATTAGATTTTAAAAAATTTTGATTATATGAATCTTCTGAATAAAAAAAATGAGGCTTTTTTTTTTCTTATCCATACTAGCATTGAATATAAAAGGGGCTTATTGTCAAAACTTTTGAGAAGAGTCATTAACATTCCAAAAATTAGTTGGACAATTGAACTTCTTTGTATTTTTGATGTTAGCACACTATTTCAGCTGATCTATTTTTTTAGCTCTTAGATGTATAATCTGAGAAAAAATATACACTTCTATTAAAAAAAGAAGCTTCAAAGTTCTTAAAAAGCAATGTAAATTCACATAAAGTTCAATTGTATATTTTCTAAAACACCAGTCATTTATTGATTGTACAATTGCATTCCTGTCAAATGATAGAAAGATGTGATATAAAGGACATTAATTCTCTCATTTATCCTGAGCATAAATATCTAATCAAAATCTCTTTTCTATGCATGGAAAAAGAAAAATTCTAATAATGAAAGATGGTAAAACAATGAAGAATATGCAGACCAGAAAAACTGTTTCCTTCTCCATTAAAAAAAAAACAATACTGTCATTGAAAGTAATGGAAATATATTGCAGAAATGAACTTTATTTTAATGAAGCTACAAATCAAACATAGAATAAAATATTAAAGTAAGGTTAAAATAAAGGTAGTTATAGCCCATTTAATGTATATATAATTCAATTATTATATTCAAAAATTTACATTGTCTTCTTGATATTTTCTGACAAGCAATTTTACTAATTGAAGAATTTGTATTCAAAATATGGAAATATTTTAGTCATTTCTGAGTTTATTTTTGGTTCTTAGTTTTAAAAGATTTTATTAAATTACTGTTACAAATTTAGAAATGTCTCATTGATTAATTTCTAGTTTTATAAAAATCTTAAGGTATGAATTAACATGTGTTTAACTGATATAATTGTAGAGGAGTTTCACACTATCCGTAACAAAAAATGGATTAGTACATAAGAAAATTTTATTTGTCTTTTCTGACCAATAAATAAGAACAAAATTAGCTAATTGGTAAATGGCTGGAGATACTCTCTTGATCTACCCAATCTGAATTTAAACCTGAAATTTATGCCAAAATACTTTAGATATTAGAAACCGTAACATTCGTTAAAAATCTAATTATTCATTTGTGAATTGTCTTCTTGATAACCCAAAGAAATATCGAAATATTTTTGTCTCATCTAGTTCTTTCTAAAATATAAAATATAATTTTCAGAAAACCATTTGTCTTTTGGAATGTAAATCCTTGTCTGTACTTCAACCAAAAGTAATTCCATTTAAAGTAGTTCTGTTATTTTATTTTCTAATATGAACTTATATATACATAAAAATATATTAACTTCAGACAGTTACACCCTGCTAAGTCAACATGAATCTTCACTTGTACATTTTTATCATGCTAAGACAAGACATACATTTGCTCATAAGGCTGTATGCTAAAAAATAGCACTAAATTTATTGCTGAAATTTCATTTTAATTCCATGTCAGTATATGTAAATAAATACATTTATTATTGTTGTGACATAAAACGTCCACCAATTTATAACTTGTTTATTTTATTTATTTATATAGAATATAACTATTACATTATGGAAGAATATCAAATATATATATATATATATATATATATATATATATATAATTCTCATTTTTGTATATGTGTAACACTCACTAAATTTAGAATTGGTGGGGAGTCCCCATGGCATAATGGCTAAAATGTTAGATTGCTGCCTTGAAGTGAGTGCCAGTGGTGCTATTATGTCCACTTTTGGACCAATATCCTTGGGAAAGGTATAAACTCCCTTATCTGCCCATGTATAAGTTAAATAGTATTACTGCTCTTTTTTTACGAAGATGGTTTTTATATTAAATTATCCACAAAGGTTGATATACCATTAAACAACTAAATCAACCTAAATTTAGAATTGAATGATAATTTTGTGGGGGTTTTGTGTTGTTTATTTAAATCTTCCAAATTCTCAATATAAAGGAGATACCTATGACATACTAATTAGAATCCTTCACACCTTCCTAAATAGAAGCACTCATATCATCATGGATTATTATAACAGGAACCCAAAGGTTCATGGATTGTACCTTTATGCATTTAATTTTTGAATTATCAAAGATTTAAAAATTCACATTAAATATTGGGCTTTTTAATGTAATTATATATTCAAATTTGAAAAAAAAAATGAAATATTTGTATTTTGGACTTTTTAATGTAATTAATTATATATTCAAATTTACAAAAAAATGTTGTTTTTACTGCAGGATAAATCGTTTAAAATTAGATAACTATATATTTTACACGCAAAAGATTCCTAATTCCTCAAGTGTACTTGTCTAGGACTGTATATACGAAAGAGACATATATATAGAATAATGTGTTATATCCACATAGTGGATGGTACCTTCAACTACTTGTGTTTTAATGCAAATTCTGGATTATCTCCCTTGATTACCTCAATGTTTCTGCGTTTTTTTACATACATTCATACACGTTACACTCGCAGAGTCGTGCTACAGTAAAGATAACTACAAATTGGATTAACTTAATTTTCTACTTCAAAAGCTACACAATATTCTGATTACTGTGTTTTCAAACACGATAACTGTACTGTTAAAGTGTGGACTGCTTGGAAAATTAGCAAAAATACAGAATAATGGGTCCTCGAAGTAAAAGAAGTCTTCGTTTCTTGTCCGATGCTGAAAGAAGGGAGTATATGAGAGTATATATGCAACAGAGAAGAATGGGTGAAAGTGTAACCCAGAGAGAGAAGAGGTTGCTTCGAGATAGAATTCAGAGACAAATAAGAAGGGCTCAAGAAAGTGTAGAAAAAAGGGCCATAAGGCTTAGAAAAGACAGACTTCGTCATCAGATACGCAGAGCACAAGAGAGACAGCAGGTACGTTTTTTGTTTTGTTTGTTATTTATTTATTTTTTAAAGCAAGTAGCTGTTAGCTGCTTTAAAAAACACATTTTCTGAAGGGAATGATCTAACCGTTATTTATTAATTGAAATATGTATGAAGAAGGCAATAATTAATAGAAAAATCAGTAGGCATGTACCTTTTCGTATTGAAAATGAAGTCATAGCAACAGCTAACCCGTAGTTGTAGATTTTCTAAACATCTTATGGTAATATTTCTAAGTGGAGAGGATTGGTGTTCACAAATTGGGGGATCAACGATTTTAGATTAGACGGTTTGTTAGTTCATCACTATATTGACAAATTTTAAATTTGTAAAAATCATATGTATGAATAAGATTAAAAACATTTTTCAAGTATGAAAATACAGATTTTGTTTATTTTGATTCACTTGTAAGTATGATTAACGACATGTTTGTATTCGTATGTATTGCATAAATGTCAAACAGTAAAACACTAAAAATAACAAAAATAAATAAAAACTTAATACAGTAACAACTGTCTTATTCTTTAAGTGGATTTTAATACGAATAATATAGAAATAAAACCGTTTTACAATAATTTAGTTGCTTTGTTGTTGACATTCTCGAACACGAAAGGTCAAAGGACAAAAACCCATCCTCAAACATTAATAATGAAATAGAAGAAAACAACCCACGAAGGAAAGAGTTAATGAATGAGGCTAAAATACATTAGAGCAGCATAACTAAATTGTGAAAAAGACGGACTTGTTTTTTAAAAAAAAATCCCATGTATCAACATTGTGTAATTTCATTAAAAACATTCTGTAATGTATCAACATTCTGTAATTTCATTAAAAACAATCGAAAAGCACTCGAATAATAAACTTAATTTTGATTATTTCATATCTTGCAAGATAGATTTCTATTTATTTATTTATTTTTCAAAAATATTTGACATTTGATCAATTCCGTTGCTTTTTTTTTTAAATCATAAATGTAGCACTATTATTCATCTGCCCGTAATTGATGATAATGAATTCTGTGTATCTAACCTTTTTTTGTGTAAAAGACACTTTTTTTTTTTTTTTTTTTTTTTTTTTTTTAATTCCAAAATTAAAAAAAGAAATTTCTTTTCGATTGATTCGATATAATCGTCTCTCGAAACATTCATGACTATTTGTAAAGAATGGAAATATATCATCATCATTATCTTCGATATGTGCACTTTAAAAATACGATTTTCTTCCTAATATTGTGTCATCTTTTAAATAATTTGGAAGTTTTGCGAAAACCTTAGCAATATGAGCTAATAGTAACGATAAGAAAATATTGTTGATATTGCACACCATACCTAAAAACAGTGCAGCATGTACGAATTCCCGAGTAACTATGAACTAATCTTGTCTCAAATGTAACATTTTATTGTTTTATTTGATTTTTTAAAAAAAATTCATTTCTTAACGAGGTAAACCATTAAAACAGCCAATCGTATTCCCGCTAAACAACCAAAAATTGTTAGATTAACAACATTTGTCCAAGGTGTGTTAATAACTTAATAAATATTAAAAATTATACTAGACATAATGCAATGAACTTCAAACTTCTTCCGTATATAAAATTATTTAAAAAAATCTTATAACTGACTTTATGTAAGTTATTTCGAACATTTTAAAAATTGCATTGGTCAAACCCTAACCCAAGCTTCAAAGAGGCAACATCTCTACACTAAAAGGTAGTTCTCTGAAACTAGTGGACAAGTTCACCTACCTCGGAAGCAGTGTCTCATCAACCGAGAAAGACACCAACACGCGACTAGCAAAGGCATGGACAGCTATCGATAAGCTATCGGTCATATGGAAGTCAGACCTGACCGATAAAATAAAACGTAGTTTTTTTCCAAGCAGCGGTCGGGTTGATACTGCTATATGGATGCACTACATGGACGCTAACTAAACGTGTGGAGAAAAAGCTTGACGGCAATTACACAAGAATGCAGCGAGCAATATTGAACAAGTCCTGTAGGCAACACCCCACAAAAGTGCTGCTATACGGCCACCTACCACGCATCACAAAAACTATCCAAGTTAGATGAACCAGACACTACTGGAGAAGTAAGAACGAACTTACTCCTGTGGATCCCTGCACATGGACAAGCAAAGGCTAGAACCTACATAACAACAGCTCTGTGCCGATACAGGATATAGCCTTGAAGACCTCCTGGGAGCGATGGACGATAGAGATGGGTGGTGAGAAAGAGTCAGGGAGATACATGGTGGCAGTACGACATGATGATGATGATCTTTTTTGCGATGTATTTATTTTGTTAGATGTCCGGAAAGCAGGGGTGTTAATTTTTATGTCCAATCTTACCGTTTTTTTAAGGTACATACTATTAAAGTTTAACTGCTTCATATGCTGTAGTAAGTAAAATTACTTTAATTGCTTTTAAAAGAAACAAAGTATACATTAGTACTTTTAAGCAAAAGGATCATTATGAATGAATGGACCAATTTCATTTTAACTAGAAGTGGAGGTGTGTTGAGGAAACTGTGACCTTTAAAGGCCTCATGCTACCTTTTAAAGTATGAAGTGCCGCCGTCTACTGTTCTATTGCGCATCTTACTTTATGATATTCCAATATTTTCTCACAAAATGTTATTGAAAAGTTAGCAAAAGTTTTTCATTTCGTTTAAGTTGTAGTAGTATAGTTATCAAATTTGCAATAAGTATTTATTAAAAATTTGATTTTATTGTAAACATACTAAAAGTTTATTGAGTGTTTATTGGTGGACAATAAATTTTATTGTAGCCTTTAAACATAAAAAGGTTCTTTTTCGCCAATGGATTTAATAATTAAATATTGTCTTTAAATCAAGACAGTTGGCGAAAACTTTTAATGAGTATTTCATTAAAAGTTCAATGATTATGTTTAGAAAGATTTTAAATTTTTCGCCAATGTTTGAAATAAAACATTTACGAAATTTAATGCTAAATGTATTCCCTAGAATTAACGTTAAAAGTAAAGACGATATATACTGGTAAGAAAAAATGATTTCCTTTACAACTTTGCATATCTAAAAAAAAAAAAAATTATTATTTGTCATACTAATGTTTATTTCATAGTTAAGTTGATTGTCTTAAAATATTTAAAAATCTGATGACATTTGTTTTTCCAACTTTTGACTTAAATGGGTTTTTTGTTAAATATAGATATTTTCTTTAAAAAAAAAATCAGTAACTGTGAAAACTTCTTTTTTTTTTTTTTTTTTTATTTGAACTATTAAGTAGACATGTGAAATCACAATAATCAAATCTTAAATACAGCCTATTGTTTTAACAGATATTGAACTTAAAACAAAAAAGTTACTATGTAAACTGTGTTCAATGAGTATTGTGACTGAAGCTGTATTTACCAAGTCAGAAATAAACAATAAATAAAGTTAATTTTCTTTAAATTTTAAAGAAAATTAACACTTTATTTATAGTTTGACAGTTTTGTAAGTTTTTCTATGTGAATCTGCACTATCATATTGTCAAATCTTACCCTTGAGGTGAATTTTTAGTTTAGGAAATATGAAAAAAATTGTACATAGTTAGATCTGGTGACTATGTGCTGCACTTGTACAATAATGTGTTTTGTCAAAATTTATTGTTAAAATGTATTAAAAAAAATGACTTTGTCTTATCTAGATATCAGTATTATTATATAAGTTGCTAACCTATGCACACATCTTCATTTAGATTTTCAACTAAAAAATTTAAAGATTCAGTCTTAAAACTTTTTGAAAATACCTCATGTACTAAATAAAAAAAACAAACTAGTATGTAACACCTGCAGTCATAAGCTTTCATTCTGCAATATCAAACATGACATGTTATTAGAGAAAAAACTTTTTTGAATGGAAAATCAGTATGTTTTTATTAAATGTCAAATTTGAATAAAAAACTAGAGTTTATTTGTTTTAATTTGTAATGTGTATCTTCTCAGAAGCAGGGCTAAGTTTCAGTTCTTGACTCCAGTACTCTAGAAACTAGTAATTTCAAATTTTTATTGTCTTTTATTTCTTTCTGTTTCAGGCTGTAGCAGCAGCTTCTTGGAATCAAATGTGGGAGCAGCAGCAATGGACTTTGAATGAAGTGACACCTACTGAAGAACAAAATAATACTTCAAATTTGTTAGTCATTTTTTCATTTGTTTCTTTATAACATTTTTATTTTTATTAAAACTGTGATACTGACTTGCAAATAAAATACAATATGACTTTATATATTTATCAGTAATAAGAAATTCCATTGTCATAACACAGCGCATTATATGCACCACTTGAATCAAGAGAAACAGAGTAATTACATAGACTGCACTTCTTAATTTCTCTCCATTTCTCCTTTTTTATTTTTTTCTGTTATAATTTTCTATACATCAATATTTCCTTTTCTATATCACTTTTTCTTTTTTTCTTTCTTTCCAATTCATTCTTTATTCACATTTTACTCATGCTTGTTTCTTTCTCCTGTTTATTTGAGTTATTTGAAACCCATAGACAAGCAGAAATGCCACTCTATACATAAACAATCTTGTCATAGATGATGGCAATTATAATAGTTTATAAATGATAACCATAGTTTTTTGTATTGTTCTTAAATTTTGTCAAACATATTCCAATTTACTTCAGTATTTGATGTTTAATCTTATGATTATTATAAAATAATTGTTCCTTAGATCAGGATGCATATATCTATTAGTGAAAGTTTATAAATTCATAAATTTTATAAATATATTTATTATATATACATATAAAGTAACACCAACACTCCCACCACCAAACCAAGTTATAAGATATGTCTCTGTCTCGCTTATGATGGGCCATTTTTGTTATCTTATGCTAGCATACATACAAAAAATTGTATGTATTAAATAGATTGAGAAAACAACAAAAAACGTAATCAATGAACCAAAAACTAACATGAAAAGTTGTTTTTTTTAATCATTAATCTTACATTCTGTATCTTCCTCTTTCTTATTTAATTTTTTTCAGTAACTTATTTTTTTAGTAGGAAGGTCATTCTAAATATTTTAACATAGAAAAGCTACATATTTGGTTTTTCAATGCTTCTTATTAATACTTTCTTAAATATTCTATGTTATCCAAGAGCTTTCAAAAATTAAAAAAACATTTGAAATAAAGTAATATGATAAGAATACCTTTCAGGTAATCCTTTTATCATGTCTGTTTTATGTACAGTTAATTATTTGAAATATTATTTTTCAGAACACATCTTCCGGGAGCTTCTTCATTTTTCTTGCCAAAGGAACGTCGCACATTTGTAGTACCTAATCATTTGGAATCATTCATGTCTAATTTGACTTCTCTTTGGAAAGCTGGGAGACTTTGTGATGCTTCCATCAGTAATGGAACAGCAGATATAATGGTAATTTTTTCTATAAAAATGCCTTTATTGTATACCTTATTGCAATCTATTTTTGATGTGTTATCATATTGGAAAGGTTTGTTGTGATATATTGAAATAATGTAATCTCACTATAAATCAAATATTTTTTTTGCTTGTATCTCTGTTATTGCATAACTCAAGCTTGAGCTATGGCCACTAAATTTTTTCAAAATTTTTAAATGGGAACTCAGTGCACATTTGTTGCATATTAGGTTTTCAAAATTTCCAAACTATATTTTTAGCAAGAATTCCAATTTACAATGTAAGTGTAATGCTAAAATAAACTGTTACTTTATGTCTGTCAGGTTATCTAAACTGAATCTTTTATATTTTTTATCAACTGTATAAAGTAGACATCAAGCTAGAAATTTCCTAGTCAGAAAGCTTTTTTCCATGACTTTTTTCTAATTTCTGGAAAATCAAAGCTTGAAAGATTGTTGTGTTTTCATTTATAGTACAAAACATTGACTGCTTGACATTTAGCTTTTTATCCCACTTTAAAAAAATCTAGTAGAAATCTAGATTTAAAAAAAAAATGTGTATACTTTAAATCTTTTGCGAAATTTCTCCAGATTTTTAAATTGAATTTAAGAGTTCATGTTGGTGATAATTTTCAAATAAGCTATGATTTAATAAATACGTAATTCATATTCATGATATCCTTCATTTTGGCTTTGTGCAGGAACTAGCTTAACATTCTGCCTTAAGGGTAGGTTTTCAGCTAGTGTAAAATAAAGTGTGTTCAATTTGAATTTCAAATTTTGTAGTTATATTTCTGATTATATTTTTCAATCATAATTGTATTTGCTAATATTTAAACCTCATATATTTATAGAGAAAGTGTCACCCTTTTGTAAATTAAATGTTTACTAACAATTTTATTAATAATAGAAAAATAGTGGTTCAGTTCTGATTCCAGTAAATTCAAATTATATCACTCAACTTTTGTTGAAGAAAGAAGCCTTTCTCTATCTTGAAAACCAAATCAAGTGAGCTATCCTGCTTTTTTTTCTTTTTGTAGCAGTAGTCAATAATAAATCATTACTTTAACAGAATAATAGTGTATATATTGAAAATATTGCTGAGTAAATGAATCCTGTCAGTTGAAAAATACAAGTTTCATTGATAAACCATCAAAGAAATTTCATGGACTCAATATGGAAGCTTATTTGTTTTTATAAATATCTGAAATGTTCAATTTTCATGATAAAATACTGTTAGTAAGTTTATGAAAGGTTTTACGTTACATGCATATATGTGTTGTTTAGTTGTATTTTATGGCATATCAACCCTTATAAGTAATTTAATGCCAAATCCAATTTGTTCATATATTAGATTTATGATTTCTAAAAAAATTGTTTGTAATTAATTATTTGTATCACATGTTATACAGTCAAAAAATTATTCTTACTTCCATCAATTTTGAATATTTTTATCTATTCTCAGAATCTAATGCCCATATGATACCAGGTTTTTTAATATGTTAATAAGCACACAAAAAAGGAATATAAAACTTAATTTTGACTGGCGAATTACACAAATTTTAAATTGATTGGTTCATGTAAGTATAAGTAATTTACATAATTATTTTATCAGCGAAACCTTCTAGACTATTCATTCAGTAGGTTATTTGTGATAATTCTAGCAAAGAACATCACATGGGGCATAGAGTGTCACCATTGTTGTTATTACATTAACAACATTATGTGGAAGACAAAGGAGCTTAGCATTGACTTGAGACAGAGAATTATCAACCTTTGGGAAGTAGTTACAGCACTATTTCAAAACGGTTTGTTATCCCTAGAACTATGGTACAGTCCGTTATAAAGAAGTTTAAACAGTCTGGCGTGACAGAGAATTTGCCTGGGTGTGGAAGAAAAGCCTAATTATCACCGAGAACTGCATGAAATCTGTGTCGCAAAGTTAATATAAACCCAAGAGTTGTTTTAAAAGACATCATCAAACGTTTGGATATGGTGGATATCAGCATGAGTACTGTCACAATACAACATTATTTAAATAGAAATTGGTTTTTTGGAAACCAACTATGATCAGCTCCTCTTCCCAAACCATATTACGTTGTTGTTCGGGTTCATTTTGCTAAAATGTTCTTGGACAAAGAAAATTGTTTTTGAGAACAAGTACTATAGAGTGATGAAAGAAAAGTTGAGGTTTTTGGACATAATGATGTACATAAGATTTGGTGCAAGAAAGGTGAGGCTCTCCTCCCAAATAACATAGTGCCAACATTAAAATATGAAGGTGGCTCGATGATGTTTTGGGGTTGTTTTAACTCAAGGGGACTGAACAACTTATTGTAATGAGAAAAATAATGAAATCTGAAGACTATATCAAAATTCTGAATGAAAATCTACCACTATCAGCACAAAATTTTGATCTAGGTTAGAAATTTACTGTCCAGCAAGATAATGATCCCAAACATACGTCCAAATCAATGACTGTGACTTCAGAAAAATGAGATTACAGTTTTGCCATGGCCTTCAATCAGTCCTGACTTGAATCCTATTGAAAAACTATGGCAAGAATTGAAAGTTTGAATAAATCATTGGTTACCAATTTTTCATGCTGTAAAAATAATTTTGTCTTTTCCTCTTCTCATATTTAGTAAATTTAGCCTAGCATTCTCAAAATTGACTTTTATATTCCTTTTTTTGTTCTTAATAACAAGAAATCTGGCAATATGAATGGGTCACCCAGCTATATTACTACAAGTGTTGCCTCAGATGAGATAAAATAATTTTACATTCATACTTACCTGTCCTTTTGTTACTTCTTTCAAATTAGTAGATTCAATAAAGCCATATGATTTGAATCTCCAGAAAGGAACATTTTAGAATAAGCATAAATAAAAATACACTTTTTATGGTATAGAAATTTGAATTTTTTTATTTTCATAAGTTGAAATGAAATAAAACAATCTAATTTTTCTTTTAATGCAGATACACAAGATGGTTCTAGCAGCTGTGTGCCCCAAAATACTTACAGAATTATCTAAGACGCCTTTGGATAAATTTCAGAAAGTAACATTTCCAAGTACTGTTTCCAAAGAGGCACTGACAGCATTTGCAGAATACATGTACAGTGGTGTCCTGGATCTGGATGAAACCATTCTTGCTCACTTGAAAATCATTGCTCAACGGCTAGACATGAAAGACTTTGAACAGCTATGTGAGAGTCATCTTCAGACTCCACAATTGGTAGCTGCGAGGATGGGGCCAGTAGTCAGTAATGAGTTAGAACCAGCAACTGACTTTGAATCTGCTGTTGGTCTGCGAACACAGGTAACATTTCGAGATGACATGACTCCTGTCATGAAGCTGGTGCCAGTTGATGGCCATAATAGTGATACTTGGTCAAATCCTGTCTCAGACATTTCATTTCCTATTGCAAACACCACACCCAATGAAGGGATACTAAAAATCAAGCAGGAGCTTGCTGATTCAGTTACTAATGACAATGGTAGCAAACCACTTATCAAAAAAGAACCGGTGACTTTAGAAGACAAGGTTCTAAGAGATTCATCAGCTTGGGAAGCATTAGACTTACTACGTGATCAGTCAACCCAACCCCAAGTATCCCTGCCCCATGTTGAAAGCCTTGTATCCATTTCTCCATTATGTGCCAAAATGACAAACTCTGATCCTGCAACAACAACTTTAAATTTTTCCTCATCAACACCAGTTGGCAGTTCAAGACCTTCAGTTCCAAACATTACTCTGCATGGAAATACTTCATCATCCTCATCATCATCTTCATTCTCATCTTCATCTTCTACCTCTAGCACATCAGCCAGCACTTCGTATTCTCAAACTGATAACTCACAAGTAAATTTACTCAGTAATTATACTTCACGAACTTCAGAGGCAGAAGCAGCATTAACAACAGCAGAAGCTGCTATAGCATCTTTAACATCTAACACAGATGGCAGCACTTCACAGACTCAGCCGATAAAGCTCCCATCTCCTCTGTCATTTTACAACATTACATAATCAGATAAAAGTATTTTTTTATCATTGTTAGTCTTTTTTTATGGATTTGCATATTGAACTGAAGATGTCGTTATTTATAATTTCATTTTATATTTCAGATATATATATTTTGCTTACTCGAACATCCATTTTGTTTAAAGTGTCATTTTTAGCAGTACCATACTTGTTTCATGTTATTTTTACTATGTATATAAGAAATTAATTTATTTAAATTCCAAACCATTTTTCATTGCTAGAAATTCTGTAGGAGCTTATTTTCTTTGTAGTTTCATTGGTATAATGTATTATTTCATAGTATCTATTTTTAACCATACAAAATCATTTACATTCATTATTTATGCTTTCATTCAAATTTTAGAATATGTTTCATTTAGAGGAATTTTATGTCTCAATATTTCAATTTTTTCTGTTGTTTTTATGTTTGTATATTTACAATTTTTGTTAAAAAAATTCCTCAAATTCTTGATTTATTTATTTTTAATCTTAGAACTTTGTATCTTGATATATGATGGTTATATTTTATTTCTTTTTTCTGTTTATTTTACCAAGCCAGCTTCATTGTACATATTCTTGGAAAATATGCATTGTAAAAGTTCTAACCAAACTGTGATTTGTAATGAATGCTTACAGTTCAAACAAGACAATAATTCATTAAAATGCTTATTAATAAACCAGTTATTTGTATCTAGATAGTTGCTTTGTATATAAAAGGTTTTGGTACTATAGTCCCTTGGTATACTAGATTAAGGCTAAGTGTTTGCTCTGATGAGCTAGAACAATTTTTCATACTTACATATCTACCTTCTTTTATCTTCTCTTACAAATCTTGATTAATTAAAGGAGTATAGTCTCTTTTGAATCTCCAGAAAGAAACATTTTAGAATAAGTATAAACAAAAATACACTTTTTATGGTATAAATAAACATTTTTCTTTTTTTTCTTCTTTTCATGAGTTGAAAACAATCTAATTTTTCTTTTAATGTACATTCAAAAAATGGTGCTAGTATCTGTGTGCCTCTAAATACTTGAAAATAAGACAGTTTTAGATAAATTTCAGAAAGTAACAGTACATTAACTTTTACTGTAAATTATTCAAAAAAAACATAACCATATTCTACCAGTTATCATCCTTAGAATATATTTTTAATGTTAAGATTACTATTGTTTTCAAAGTAATAGAAAATGAAAATTAAAAACAAACTTTAAAAGACAAGAAAACGACTTAGACAATTATCAGAGTAAAAATCACTCTCTCATTTACAATATGGTCTAGTGAGCTGACACATATCCTCCCAGATTAATGAGAAATTCTATGACATTAGATTAAAATATTCCTCTGTGTTGTAAAATTTGTTTTCAGTACATAATTTATAGAGAACTATGGACCTTGAAAATCAACACCTGAAATCTTGATCTAATAAAACTTAAATACAAACAACTGATACCAGATATTACCATTTCAGCCATCTATAGATGAATATTGTTTGGATTGTACCTATTTTAAACTATTTATTTTTTACTTTCATGAAAATCCATGTGCATTTTCTTTTTTATATGTCCTCTATGATTTAAAAAGAACTCCTTGATATACTGTATGTCAACCCTTAATCTATGGTGATGAAATAATTTGTTGTATACCATCATAAGGAAAAATGATGATGATAGACCATAACACTTCTTTTTACAAACATATAATTCTCACTTTATTTCTCGAAAGGGTCAAAACTTCTGTAAGTATGAAAGAGAGATGAAAACATAGAGGACTCAGGCAGAGGACTGCTATATTGACTTTTTTTAACTCACATTGTGCTTTGCCCCTCCCCCGATGCCCTCCAACCACTCACTGGTGCTCTCAGAACCCTTTGACTGCCTGACTGTGTATCCAAGACTGACTATATCTTACATGAGTACCTGTATATATATAGTTTCATAACACCTACATATTCTTCTGGTTGTCAGCCCACATGAGCTGCTTCCCCTTGTTTACGCATGTGCATTTTGTGTAGAGAAATCCCTAATTGATGGCTCTTTCACAGGTCAATATGCAACACACCTCCATACCTTATTTTTCAAAATGTCCACCTTTAGACATTTTCCTTGCATCTCTCTCCACTCACATCTCACAAAAAATGTACACAGATAACAGCAATAATAAAATAATCATCACACATCTCAGGTGACCTTTTCCATCATGCAACACTTGCTCCATTCAAGTGATTATCTAAATAATTTCTTTCTTGGCATAGTTGGCTATTACCATGCATACATCAAAATACACTACAATTACATATCTCATTTAAAACATACCATAGGGCTTTCCTATTCTTTGAGGAAACTAAAAAGATCACAGGACTAACGTCTTGGTCTCAAAATCCTGGTCACAGCACCAAATCACAATATTTATTCTATTCTATACCATCACAAGGAAGAATGATGATTATGAAACATAATGAAGAGGCATAACGCTTCTTTTTATAAAAATATAATTCTCACTTTATTTCTCAAAAGAGTCAAAACTTCTGTAAGTATGGGAGTGAGAGACAGAAAGATGAAGAGACAGAGGACGGCTATATTGACCCATGTTGTGCTTCTATATTCAGGACTCCACTTAGCACCTTTTTTGACGAAAGGTTCTCAACAGGACCCCACTGTGGGCCACTGCCTGACTGTGTATCCAAGACTAGCCATATCTGATGTGGGTACCTGTGTATATATAATTTCATAATGCCTATCTGTTCTTCCAGCTGTCAACCAACATGAGCTGCTTCTGCTTGTTTACACAGGAGCATCCTGTGTAGAGAAATTCTTGATTAATGGCTCAGTCAAAAGTCAATATGCAACAAATTCATTAAATTAATTTTTGAAGCCAAAGGTTGATCTTGGTCCTTCTCATCATATTTGAATTTCAACTCTACACAATTATTCATTTTATCTATATGCAGAAATCTCTCATTCATGTTTAACTTAATTTTAAATTTAGTTGAACACTAACACTTCTGTAACATGACAGAAATTTTAGTCTGAGTAATATTTTACTGTATGTTGTAAAACCATCTGATAAGAGGTAATGTAACTCCTACTCCATAAAACATATTGAAACCAACTGCAAAAGTGAAACAAATTAGACAAAACATTTCAGTCAACTTTTTATTATAATTATTAATTAAAGCTTTTCAATTCTGGATCTGATGACTCAAACGTTGATGGCTTTGAAGATATTTAAATTGACTTTTTTGTTTGTTTATATTTTACAAAATACTTTTAGTTCTGAATGACAATATATATATATTTTTTTAATTACCATATGTGAACTCATGGGTAGTTTATTACAGATTCAATTGTGCAACTGATCTGCTGAGTATCGCATAACACAAGACACAGGTTATAAATGAAAAAGTAAAGCTGCATAAATTTGTATCTCCGATTTCAATGTCTTGCCAATCAAACAATCATTAGTAGGTTTATAATTAAAATGTCTTGAGCAGCTTTTGAAATATAGACAACTTTGAAAATGTATAATGTTTTATAAATTTGTAAAGATGTATGAAAAATGTGTAGTTACTATATTTTCACTCATTGTGAAAGTATCTTTAGAATATATACTAAAACTGTACTGAAATTCTGTATGATCTGGTTAATCATAAGGTCCTTTCCACTTGGTCAATTTTTATTTCTCAAATATGCAATGCTGTTGGCATATATAATAGCTAAGAATAGAAATGAATACCAGTGGATACATTTAGTAAATTTGCTCTAGTTTTTCTATTAAAAATAAATAAAAACTATAATATTTGTTCTGTTAACAGTGCTAATATAGTCTCAAATTTACTTCTATTCTGCTTTAGAAAGTGGGAATAAATCTAAAAACTTAAAATAAAGTACCATTTGAAAAATTAAGAATGATATTTTATCTAATATAAATGCATGAGTATTTTGTTGTAGGCTAATGGTTACTGAGCTTGTCCAACTATTCATTATTACTGAGTAGTGAATGTGATCTTCATTAGATACCCCCTTCTTCTGGCTTTGTGTGCCATATTTCTGGCCTTGTGTCAAGCTAAGCTTAATAAACCATGTCTATAGTAATTTATTAACACATACAAATTCAAAAAAATTTGATGCATTAGAATTATTGTATTTAAAATCTAAACTTGTATATTTTTTTTTTTTAAGTAAAATTCAAGTCTAATTGCTTTTGTTAATTCAATAAAGAAAAGCTTTGAATTTTTCATGATTGTGAAGTATATTTTAAACGTCACACCTTAGTAAATGAAAATACAACTTAAATTTCAGCTTCAAATACATAAAATGTCACATATAGTCAGATAACTGTTAATAGGGGGGAAAAAAAAATTTTATACCCTGGCTTAGTTTTGGCACAGGGTCAGAAGTATGGCATACCCACTGAGAATAAAACTCACTAGTAATAGTCTGCTAGCTATTACATCGTGTGAGGTGCTTTCTTTAGCATTAAGGGAACTAACAGATTTTTACACATTGAGCCAATGGAAATGTGTAACTGACATATTCTGATGAAGTAGTTAAAAGCAGTGACAATTTAGTACTGACTAATAAAAATATATATTTTGAAGAGTTAATCAAGTTAACCCATTGTAAGGGATTGTGTATTGGCATCATTAACAAAGTGTAATTTATGTATATTTGTTTAGTCAACCTACACACACAAGTTTCATTTTGGTTAAGACGGGTCTTTTTTTCCGATGGTAAGCTTCTTGAGCAGATGTTTTATTGATATTAAAATAATTTTTTTTTTTTTTTTTTTACTTGTTAAGGTGATTAGCATGAAAAACAAATCAAGGCAGCCAGGATTTACAGATACTGGGAAATAGATGTAATTAAAATGTTTTTTCTGAAATGAAAAACTGGAAAATGAGAAAAGTAATGTATCTTTAATTCTTATAAGTTAAATACAGGTAGTAACAAGTACATCACAGTTAAATTCACAATTTTAAATTTGGTTTGACTTATATTTTAAGACAAGCGCTTTTCCTTTTCACAGCTTAGTTTAACATCTTGCTTCTATTCACTCTTGAAAAATATGCATGCAAGTAGAATATACTTGTTTTCATATATACCTCTTTAACTTAGTTTTTGCACAAGGTCAATTGTTGTTGGGGGTGGTAGATAAGGAGATTGTGTTGCACCAATCTTCTTATTGGAGATTGTCTGTCTGCCTTGAGATATACTAAGTTTAGCATAGTATGGTATAAGGTCAGACAGACTAAGATTGTCTTGTACCAATTTTTCAAGGAAAGATGTTCTTGCCTTGAAAAATCAGCCTTTTGAAATCTTGGCTTTTACCTGGGCCAAAGTGCCAAACTCTGGTCAAGGTAAAAATTACTCAATTATCCCAGCCCAATTATGAAGTAGTTCACATTTTTGTGAGAAAATATCCAGTTTTGATCTTGTGACATTTGCTGTCGTACTGAAATATTTTTTACCATTTGGTTTAGAGCAATTTTGAAGAGTCATTTTTTTTTTTTGCAATTAAATTTTTCTTGTAAATAGCTTGACATAATGTTAGGTAAAAAGAATTTTTTCTTCTTCACAATCTAAGTGTAAAAAAAGTGTGTGTGTGGGGGGACTGAAAAAAAAATTCTACAGTTTATAGTAATATTATAGGTGCCTCAAATAGTGTAATGGTTACTGAACTAGGCTAGCAGACCATTGATAGTTCTATTCTCACTGGGTACTTCTGGCCTTGTGCAAAACTATGCCAAGCTTAATAAATGACTTATTAATAGTAATTATCACTGTACTATATCAAGCTGGTTGATTTAATAAGTAAACAATTCATATTAGCTTTGAAATCAAGTAAAAACAAAAGCACTATTAGATTAAAAATGTATAAAGATTAGGAACAAAACAGGAAAGAGATTACTCAAAATAGTTATATGATTCTTTATATACATTCATCTTTTTCTAATCTTGTAAAATCCAATAGATACAGATAAGCATCATTTTAATATTGCATGGATTTGGATACAGTGAAACAGTCATTACCAAAAAACATTTTCCTGGCATTATAAAAATAATCTAATAATTTTACAATTGTGTAATGATATTCAGGTTTGACTCTACATTTATTTGCATTTCATAGAGAATTCATTAAAAGTAGAGGCCAGTACACCGTTACTATCAGCTTTAACAGTTATAATATCACCCATTTAAAAAAAAGTATTGAATGAGTGATGACATAGATCTAGCTTCAATTAATATTCGTTACCAGGAAACTCAAGAGTAATAAAAAAAAAAATTTAAATGATTTATTTTATTTCCATTTATACTTTTATTCATAAATTTTATATGATGCAAAGGCTTTTCCAGTTTAAGAGGGATAAAACCAAATTAGTCATGTTGTTCAGATTTATTTTTCAACAGAATAAAGGCATATTGAAAAATACATGTGGCTTAAGAAATTTCCTACACATTAAAGTCTTTTTTCTTTAAAGAATCTTTCCTCCTACATTGGTGGTCCACGTTATATATTTTTCTCAGGATTCTTTTTCTTGTAGTCATTCAAGGCAGCTTTAATAGCATCTTCAGCAAGCACTGAAAGAAAAACATACACAATCATCAACTATGTAAATAATAGCACACATTAGTAAGAAAATTAATCTAATTTTAAGCTAATGTCATGAGACTTATCCATGATACACTTGATTTTTAAAATTTACTAAGTATCACTGTAAGATAAGCTTGCAATTTTTCCAAGGCTGTAGAAACGAGTTATTAAATCAGATGATTACAAATACACTAAGTTGATAAATAGATACCTATTTTCAAATAAGAATATTTTATCATACAAGGAAAATTTGTTAAAATTCCTATGAGCAGATTTTAAAGTTTTTACTCTTTCAGATACTGAATTTATTCGATCTGCAATCAATCCCTAGAGGTGGGTATCTTGTAAATCTAATTTTAAGAACTCATCTATTAAAAAAAAAAGGTGGGGATCTCAGAATGCTCTTAGCTGTAAATTTATTGATTGTTAATAGGTACCACACATGTTGCAATGGTTAGTGGCCTAGGCTAGCAGGCTTTTTTGTGACAGAGTTCAATCTTTACTGGGTGTGTTATACTTCTGGTCTTGTGCTAAACTAAATTAACTAAATAAATGACTACTGAATGTCACTCCAAGAAAGAAAAGCTTGTTTCAAATTTTTTTTAGCTGAGTTGTAGCTTTTCTACAGTTGTAGAAAATATTGTATGTATACAAACAAGAATATTTTAACAAAATAATACATAGTGAATTTGCCATAAACAGGTTTTTTTTCTTTTAGGTTTCAAATTTATCAGATCTATTTTGCAACGAAATATCTTTTTTAAAAAGGTCTGGATATTTTTCTCATTTCCCAATACAAAAGACATTTTGTAGGATTGATATCAGAAGATTGTCATAAGGTTTGATTAATACCTTTTTGCACTTCTCATTTTTAAATCCTTTTGATGAAAAAGGTGTTTATTTGTTTAAATAACAATCTCATGCAGAAATATTGAATGACTAGTGTTCTATATTTCAATTTCTCATCACAAACACCTGATAGGTTAGAATTAACTGAACAACAATATTTCTTTCCTTCATTAGTGAATTTCTGTACTCTTGTGAAATGCTTGTACGTTTACTTTTATAATAAAAAGCAGTTATTGAGTATAAATTTTTTTTATTAAGTTTCAAACAGGAAAAATTTTAACCCAAGTTTGCACCCAATAGGAATTCAGATTTTCATGTTTATGTGAACTATTTAATGCAAACCTAAATTGAAATGCTGAAAAAGAGTTCATGCATCATCCAATATTAACTCAAATTTTGCAAGACTTAAAAAAAAGTCTCTTATAGAAAAGAAAGTGGTTTATTCTTAATTCAACTGTCAACAAACATGTTTTATTTTGTTATAGTAAATACCAACGGTAAAATATCTAGAAGGAATTAAGCATTTCAGAACGGAAAAACAATAACATTTTTTTTATTAAATGGTAAGTCTATTACTATTCATCTCCCTACAAGGATAAAATGATATTAAATCCTAATTATAATTTTGATATATAATTCAGAGAATTAAAGTAATGTTATTTTAACAGAGGGGACTGGGTCTAGGGTTGGAGGACATCTAAAGCACAGTATCAATTATTTGAAGAAGGCATATAGCAATTACTTTAGAGTCAAACTAGAGGATCAGGATAAGCCATTCACTCTCCATGTTTGCTGTAAAATGTGTGAAGAACTTGAGGGATTGGAAGAATAGTAAAATGAAGAGTATACCATTTGTCATTCCAATGGTCTGGAAGGAAGGAACAGATTACATGGACTGCTATTTCTTCATGATAAATCTAAAAGGAATAAATTGTAAGAACAACCACCATATCCAATACTCTGATGTTCTTCTGCCATAAGACCAATCCCTTATGGCCCAGACCTTCCTGTTCCTGAGTCAGATGGTAACATGGAATACTGCTCAGATTCTGAATATAGTGACATGACTGTTGTAGCTGGGGATGAAGCATACAAGCTAGAAGAATATGACCAACCAGTACCCTTGATAAAGCAGAACACGACTTGACACAAGACCTGAACCTTTCAAAGGAGTCTACTCAGCAGGTTCAGGTCTCAAAGAGAAACATCTGTTGGCACCAAGAATAACATTCTACTGGTATCGAGACCGTGAGAGAATTAAGACAGTTTTTCCCATTCCAGGATAAGTCATCTGATTTATTGCAACAACATTACAGGATTGATCAAATCAATGGGCTCAGAGTATGATGTTATGGAATGGAGACTTTTTATTGACTCATCCAGCAGAAGTCTCAAAACAGTTCTTCTACATAGTGGGAATAGTTTTTCATCTATCCCTATTGGGTATTTAGTACAAATGAAAGAAACTCCCAACAGCATAGATCATTTGCTATCTACTGTTAACTACCAGGAATACAAATGATTGATCAGTAGAGATCTTAAGGGGGGGGTGAGACTGGTTCTAGGGCTCCAAGGTGGGTACACAAAGTATCCTTGTTTTCTGTGTCTCTGGGACAACCAGGCTGATGACCAACATTATGTCAGACAAGAGTAGCTAAGACAAAGGTTAAAACCTGGCTCACATAACGTTCAGTCTCACTTTCTTTTTGAATTGAGCAAAATACTGCTTCCACCCTTACATATCTAAGTTAGGAGTAATGAAGAACTTTGTGAAGGCAATGGGCAGGGAAAACAGCAGGTTTGCCTTCCTCCAGGAGAAGTTCCTATAGATAAGCATGGAGAAACTCTAAGCTGGCATATTTAATGACCCTCAAATAAGATAAATAAAGGACCCACTATCTGCCTAGCAGTCACTAAAGTCAATAGTTACAAACTTCCTGAGAAACCATGGGAGTAGGGAATACAAGAAGGAAATTGAAGAGCTTCTAAAGAATTTCCACCAACTTGGGGCACGAATTTCAGTCAAACTGCACTTTCTGCAGTCAAACCTTTTCCAAAGAACTGTGGAGATTTAAGTGAAGAGCAGCATGAGTGCTTTCACAAAGACATTTGTATTATGGAAGAGAACTACCAAGGCTGGTGAGATGTAAACTTTCTCACTGACTACTGCTAGTGTTTAAAATGGGATGTGTTGAGTGCCGAGTACAGGAGGAAGTCCTTGAAAAGACCTTTCATCTCTGAACAGCTTATTTTGAGTATTTTTCAGTTTACTATTGCACAATGTGAGCTTTCTGCAAATATATAAGCCCTAAATTTAGCATTATTTGTTTAATTCAACAAGAAAATAAATAGAGTTATAATACTGTTCTATACATTTCAAGTACCTTAAAAATTTGAGCCGATTAGAAAAAATGAGTATGATTTTTGGATTCAGCATAAAAAAACTGCCTTAAAATTAGCTATTATATATTCAAACCTTGAAAACATTGCAGGCTAGTGTTATAATTCTACAAGGCTTTACCAATCACAACCTGACCACCTCTCAGTGTTACAAGTTAGACTGCTGTTGTCTAGTGTTTGTTCGTGTCACGTTGTCTGGTTTTTTTCTTTAATGCTGACCAAGTGATATTTGACCATATGGCAATTGTCAGCTGAAAGAGTGATTCTTGAACAAAATACTAGTTGTAGAATCAAATGATGAATACAATTTAAACTTTACAACATTCCATTCAATGCCCCAAACAACCTAAAAAGGTGTTTTCATGCATTAACAGGGTGCCAACCTGTTATACTATAAAGTTAAATTGCTGGTCTTGCAGAAAAGTTGATGTTTATCAAAATAACTTATATCTTATGAATAAGCATAACTATCTTTATCAGACCCTATTGCTATAAATATGGTCAGTAACCATGTAAAGAAGTAGACTTTTTCTATATAAAAAACACCAAAAACTCAAGCTAAAATTAATGATTTATATTTCAATTACTGTTTACTTCTCAATAATATCTTTAGATTAGTAAAATTGTTAAGTTTTAATTCTTTATATGATCAAAAGATTTTTTTTCTTAAACATTGTGTAAAAAAAATATATAACACCATAAAACTATTGCCAAAACAGTAGCAGTACCCTCAACAAAGCCTTCATTACATAATGACTTATAGGTGGGTCAACCTTAGTTTCAGGACAGAAGTATATTATCACAAAATTAGGGTACCCCAGCAGCATCTCATAATATACCAGGCTTTGGTTTTATGTCACAGCATGAGAGTACTATATATAACTTCTGCTTCATCTAGGAACTTTTTAATATATTCTATTTATAACAAACCAAGCTTAGATATACAGAGATAGAGTCTGTAATAAAATCTATAAAAGTATTTGATATCTGGAATATTGCATAAAGTAACAATATATGGTTTTGATTTCTATGTTACATTGCCTATAATAATAGTACAGTTTGCTCATTTAAGACTGTTACAAATGAAAATTGAATTTTCCACTATGTATCATGAAACTCATATAATGGTGGCCTAAGACTGAATTATATGTCTTAACATACAGACCAATGTCCTAACCTCTCAGAAAAAATAAGTGAACATTTAAAACGTTGTATAATGTTTCAAACTTTCAACTAATTCTACTCTAATGAATTTATAACTGTATTATCCATTTTGTTAACTGTAAAGTTTTCAAATTGAAAAAGTTTTTGCAAAAGTTTGTACTTGGAAAGATGTTTTTCTTCTGTTTTCATTAAAATGAATAAATAAGACTTACTTGAGCAATGTAACTTTACAGGTGGAAGGCATAATTCCTTTGCTATTTGGTTGTTTCTGATTTCAGATGCTTCCTTCAACTACAAAATAAATTTTTTAAAAATTTGATTATTCAAATTTTACTATATACATAAAGTAGAAAATAAAGTCTTAAGCAAAAGTTTCAAATAGTCATTTTTTAAAAATTTGTTTTCCGTACCTTTATAAATGATATTCACGTTTATGTACATAAGTCATCATTTTTTTGTTATTAGACCTCTTACAAAAGATGTATTAAAAAAATGTCTAACTTTTTTAAATAGAACATAAAATAAAAACTTAATATGAAGTCATTAAAAAAAGATAACACAAAAAGGTATTTCATTATAATATGATCAAATGGAAAGTCAATTTTCATTAAGACTTCATTTTGTAAGACTTCATTCTTGAATAATGACACCGAGTGTGTGACTACAATTTGAATGAAATTGTCTTTATTCAAGAATAGGTTTATTGATTTTGTGAAGAAAATGTTTAGTTTCATACATTCACCTTTCAATGATATCAAAAAAGGTATAAATGGATACAAATACTTACAGATTTTCCCTTAACCCATTCAGTGGCTAGAGAACTAGATGCAATGGCTGATCCACATCCAAAAGTTTTAAATTTTGCATCTACAATCTTTCCATTGTCATCAACTTTTATCTAAAAGAAAAACAAATCAAAACAATATTAGCAATTTCCAAAAATTATAAGTTTTATGTAGATCTCTTCAATTTGAGACATTAATTGTTAAGTTTGTTTCATATTTGTGATTAAAAAATTCAGCTCACTTCACAATAAATCTGTTAAAACCTTGGATAAAAACTTTCTTTGATTAGTGGCATAAATACTAAACTGCACTAGAAAAGACTTTTTTTTCCAAATATCAGAGTTATGATAATTAAAAAGATTTAAAAAAAAAAAAAAAAAAAAAAAAAAAAAAATCACCATTCAGTTAAAGAAAAACTATTAATTTGTTAGAAAATTCACATAATTTCATTATCAATAATAATTTTTTTATTTTTATTTTATTTTATTTTATTTTTACATAGTTTACTTTCTTTTTGTCACATTTGAAAATAAAAGTAATGTGCACTGAGATAAAGTTGTAATCTAAAGATTGCACATCAACAGAAATAACTTTCCTATTTTGTTTTAACTCACTACAAAAAAAAAAAAAATCCTATTGTGCTGATAAGAAACTGTCACTTTGACAATTAAAAAAAAATAAATAAATAATAATGTCGTCAGTTACAAGGTATTCCAACAAAACATTTTTTCGTATCTAAATCTTCAAATAAATCAGAATTTCATATCATTACAATCCTCAGGTTTTTCAAAATCTAAAAGAAAGAAACACCTCTAATGAATTTTACCTTTTCAATGATTATTCAGAACAAATGAAAAATAACAGACTAAATATGGAAACAAAGAATTTTTCAAAATTCAAGTAGGAGTGTAAATTTCATAGAAGTACTCTAACTTTTTTTTAATGGTAGATTATGAAGAGCTGCAAAGAAAATGAATTTGTTATAGTGATTATTTCAACCAAGACCCCCATTTTGATAGTGACACGTCTCCTTGGAAGCATCTCTAAAATCATTACTACAGGTATGTCTGAATCAAAAGGATTATAACTTTGCACTGAAACATTTATTTTCTATCTTCATTTTCAACAACCTGAGAGGCACAAGAAAACATTTAAATTTCACTAGTAAAAAATTTATTTCCATCAAAATTTTCAAATACTGATGCATAAAATTAACCCCCTACCCCAATTATTAAAAATTCAGCATTAAAGTGCAAAAGTGAACCTAAAATATAAATAATTGACTTTTGGTTTGGTTTTATGGCAGGTTAAATCTTATTAGGTTATTTGATACCAAAGATGTTTTATTTTATTCATTCTTTGTGGAGGATGGTTGTTACTTGTGCAGTTATTTGTATATCATTTTCTATATTTCTTGTTATTCATTTCTATATTATTTTAGGTGATGCTTTCTCTTTGACAATTGAACATTTGGTTGGTTGATTATTTTGCATTTGTGCAGTCAGGTTCAATATCTATACTTTTTATACTCTTGGATCTATTTAGGGTTTTGGTTTTATTGTGTTTTGATCCTTTGGAGTTACATGGCTTTGTTTAATATTAGTTTCACAGGGGCTTTTTTTTTCTTTTTTTTATGATTTCATTTTTGATGAGGGGTTTCTGGACTGAGGTGATAAAGGGTTTGATATTTTCAGTCATTTTTGTTCAGTTGTTAGTTGGGTTGGGTATGATTTATTTTGGATGGAGCAATTAGAATGTTTTGCTTTGGTGTTTAATTGTGGATTTATTTTGGGAAATGGTAGGCAGATTGGTGATCCTTGTAATTTTTCTTTTATGGTAATTATTTTAGTTGGAGATTTGGAGTTTTCTGTAGATATGTTTTGGGAGCAATGGGATGGATGTTTGTTGTGGGTTCTTTTTGTTTTTGCTTCAGCCACTTCAGCCAAAATTTATTGAAATTTTGGTCCTAGTTGCACCAATTTTTAATGAGAGCTCTATATTTATCTAGTTGATTGTTATTGCTGATTGAACTCACCTTCTGTGCTACATTAGTGTAGGCGTTATCTTTCATATATGATTCCACTATTTTTTTTTGCTTCTAGAAATGTTATATTTCTATATTTTACCTCCATGATTTCCCTCTCTTTTGTATATATTGCAAGTTCCTGTTGTACAGTAATCAATGACTGAACGAAACACGTATATATAAAAATATATCTCATTTTATTCTCAATAGGGGCTCACTGTTTGTTGTTAGTTTGAGAGATAGATGGAGAGACATATACTCAGAGAGGGGACTTTTTGTCCCATATCTTCTTCCAGGAGCCAAGGGGCATCAACGCTTGCACCCCCTTGCAAGCCATATTGCCAGAGACGCCCTAACCCTCTGATTGGCTGCATGTCCCTTGCTCAACTCCTGATTCTCTGCCCTCAGTCTAAATCTGACCGCATGGTTATCATGTGGTTTTCTTCCGGTTACACACCTGTTGGACCTGACTGCCCTGACGCTCTGCCATCCCCCTGTTTACTAATCCCAATGTGACAGCTTGTCAAAGCACACAGGGTCACTAGGAACGAACCGAAAATCCATGTTATATAACACTGTAAAGGCAGGGTGGTTTTCTAGACGGTTTAAGCATTTGGTTTCATCGGGAGAATCTTCCTCCATGTGGTTTGGGTCTTTTTTGCTACACCTTCCTCATGTCAAATGTCCTCTGCAGCCCTCCTTGTAGTGTATATATTTTTACCTTTAAAGCACCTTAAGGGAGCAAGGATGTATTGTTTTATTTATCAAAGTAGTATCCAATCTTTATTTTGTTGGGAATTATGGATTTGTTAAATGTAAGTGTGAATTTGTATTTCTTCACCAGTCCTTCAAATGGTTATCCTTTTATAGTTCATGACCTCTTGCTTTCCTAAGGCTTTTGTATTTTTTCTAGTGTAGCTAAGGATAACTCCTTGTTTCTGATAACTTCCTTTCAAGTTTTTCATATCAATGAACTTTGTTTAAAGCTTTCATTAATATTAGGTTTTCAGCATGTTTTTTGTTATCTACCTCTACAAGTAAATTGTGGTTTCTAATTTTTTTTTTTCACAGTTCAAAAGTTTGCTCTGCTAGAGATTATTTTTTTCAATCAAGAGCAGAGACAGTTTGGCTAAAGGAGTTTCTTTTGCTCATTCAGTTGCAATAAATCTTGGACATTCTGTTATTTCCTTTTCCGAATTGGATTCAGAAACTTCTTTTGAGATTTTTGTTTGTATTTTTCATGTTATGTTTTTATTTTATTTTTTTTTTTTGTGGTTCTATGCCCCACCACCTACCATGGAGTCCAACTTCTGTTGGGAATTTACTATAGAGGATAACCATTTACCTTGGTTGAGATGAGGATACATTGGCCAATATACTTGTGTCAGCACAAGGATTTTGAGCACTTGTTAATTCCAGGCTTTCAGTACTCAAGTTTCTTTAGACGTTGTTGATCCTCAGCCACTGCCTTCTAGAACCTTTAAGATAAAAAAGGTTAGGTGCTTGATTGCTATAAGAGCAATTTGTAGAATATGGTCAGGACTTAGTTATATAAATGTTAGGGCTTGACCTCATCAGCCAGTTGATTGGATCAGTCTTCTCCAACTGCCCATTGAGCCCAAACAAAGGTCAAAGTGGAATGTTACAGGTCACATGACAACTTCATACCCAAGTCATGGACCATTCAGCCATCAAGATCTCATCCTCAGGCATTATGGATTGCCATTCACGGCCAAGACGAGACCCAATTGAAGTAGGAGTGGTAGGGGGTATCCTCTGCAGAGATGTAGTCAGCATATTATGCAGCCTCAACCACCAAGGCAGAAACAATTGAGATTTGCATAACTTCCTGCATAATCAATATGGGTCATTATTTTTTTTTTTTAAATGATTTTTTTATATATTCAACCCTTAGTCCCCAGATACCCTGTACCTCAGCTAAACAAAATATATATTTTTAAAAATTCAAATGTAGATATTTTTGTTTAAAACTATTTCATCATTTTATTAACACCCGACGTGATTTTCCTTGCTTAAAATATTGATCCTACAATGTTTAGTAAGAAATAGTGCTCAGCTTTGGTTTTCAGGTCCAAAGGGTTAATGACATTAGAATATATCTATCTATATTCAATGAGATTTATTTTTGTCAGAAAAGGATGGATTTTTCAAATCTGTTATAAAAATTAACCAATTTGAATTTATCATAGAATCTATTTTTTATTAGGATGAAATTCAACTGATAGAAAGTAGACATGTTACAAAATTGGCAAAAACCTCAAGATAGACATACACATTTTTATAAATAACACCTTAATAGTTTAAAGTTTTTAATGGTAATAAATTTTTTTTTAAATGGATAAATTCTGTAAAAGTATTAATATGAAGTAGTAACTAACTTCAGAACTATAACATTAAATATGGTAATAAAAAGCAAGTTAGATTTTGCAGCTATGTTAACTTCTTTTATAGAAATAGATTTGTAGGCAGTAAGACGCTAAATGCACCATTTGATCAATAAATTATAATAGTTAATGGACTCATTCATATTCAAGAGACAAATCAATTATATAACTTTTCAAAGACTAAAGTCACTTGAAAGACAGTGAATAGTTGAATTATGTAACAGCAGGAGTTTTTTTTGTTTTTTTTATTATAGACAAAAGAAATTTTAGTGAAAAATTACAAGAGAATTCTTTATTCACTAATAATCCTAAACCTTATTGATTACTCATTAAAATTCAATCAATCATAAATATACTGGTTGAAGTTAAATAATTAATAAATAGAAAAAAAAAAAAAAAAAAAAAAAGTATTAATATATATATATATATATAAAAAAGAAAGGAGAATAAATACAAAATTTACTGTTATTGATTTCACAAGCATTTTCTTTTATTCCCCTCCCCCCCAACTTGAGTCATCATTTTGACAGTGAAGATGAGAAATGAATTTTCTATTAGACTCAAACTCACATCTTCCTTTTGCTTCCGATTTACACTGTTCATTTTTTTTGGTAGGAAATGAAGACCCAAGTGAGTAGTAATTAAAAAAATTAAAAAAACAAAACAAAACACAACACACAACCAAAAATTAAGATAAAATGGGTCAAAATTGATAATTTGAAAACAGAAATGTGATACAATATACCAATAATACTTTTTTGCCAAGATATTTCAGATTTATTTCTTTGATAGTTACATTTCCAGATTTGTTTTAATTCAACTCTTACAACTGTTTATAAATTGATGAAACAACTATTAGAATTAGAAAGAGAATGTAATTTTTTGGACAAACTTTTAAAATACAGGAGAGAATCAATAAAATAAATAATTAATTTATGGAGTCCTCTAACTATAGGAACTTTATATAGGAAAAGATGGAATATTAAGAGCATAAATAAAAATTTTCCCTTATATTATTAATGGGAATCATTATTTTTGAAAGTGCAAGAAGACTTGTATTCAATTAATTGCAAAGAAATAACAAGGCAATAACTTCTTGTCCTTTGAGGTCAAAAGTGGCAAGACTTAAAAGTCTAGTTATAATTCACATACCTGAAGTTTCATAACATCTCCACATGCAGGTGCACCAACAAGACCTGTGCCTGTGTTCTTATCATTCTTGTCCAGGGAACCCACATTTCTTGGGTTTTCGAAATGATCAATCACCTAGTTATGATAAAATAATAAAAATTATTTGACTTATATCTCAAGGGTTAAAAAAAAAAAAAAAAAAAAGAAAAAAAAAAAAGAGGGCCGCATTAACTTTAACCGTAAATTACCACTACCCTATCCCCCCACCAATTAAGATAAAACTACAGATCAAAGATTCAAGTATCTTTTTATCACAATTTTGATTTTCAACAAGAATGTTCAATTCAAATCTTATATTTGCATATTTTATAATGATGATAATAATAGGTATTTGCAACTGAAACTACATCACCACTAATGTCACAATTCTTCTAGTTATTTACATTATATTTTCAATGATTATTAAATAATCATTATTTAATTAGCATCTTATTTATAAATATAGTCTATTAAAGTCTAGCTGAGTTAGATTTGTCTCAAAGCAACCCATGTTATTGATGGGTATTTTAACCAATTTCCCATCAAGTTAGGACTCACCACAAAATCATTTTATATTTGGTTTGGTTTGGTTTCTTTGTTTAATGGCATATCGACTCTTTTTAGGTTATTTAATGCCAAAGCCATTTTCTTAGAAGAACAGTAGTGGTACTATTTAACCCATAGCTGGGAGGATAAGGGGGTTCATACCTTTCCCAAGGGTATTTGCCCGAAAGTAAACGCAATAGCGTGACTGGAGTACGAACTTGTGTACTACGATTCCGCAGTCCATCGCTTTAACCATTACACCACGAGGGTCACCCCCAAGGTCATTTTATAGTACAAAGTCACGTATGAATAGAAACTCATGTGTAACTATAACAAAAATGCTTGGCCCATTGGTATTCTCCTTTTGGGGCACCTTAAGTGCCAAGTGATAAACTCAACCCTACTAAGCAGGATTGCTTTAGGGAAAGGCCCCCTGGGACCAGGTGAGCAAACACCAGGTGACCCTTGACTGTGGTATTAATGCATTTAAAATCTTGCCGTGTGTATTATATATCTCTAAGAAATTAAGGTTTACATATATAGAGTGGATGATTTGCATACTGGTTTTTAACAAAATCAGGTTTGATAAATAATTACTCAGTGTTATTGATTTCTTATGGTTTTATTTCTAAATGTATTCAAAGCAATCTGATGCATATTCTTTTATAGAAATCAATCTGAGTTAAAAAAAAAAAAAAAGTAATCATTTAATGTCTATTATTTAGTTTTTCTAATTCAGTATATTTTATTATATTAAGATTTAAATACTTGTAAGAATTTTTAAGCAAAAAAAAGTCAGACTTCAAAATTGCTAGCATAACTGTTTGTTGACTTCAATATCTGCAGAAATGCATGCAGTTTAAACCTTATTCAAAATATATATATATATATATATATATATATATATATATAAAAATGTGGCTCAAATATATGCAAACGTTTCAAGTGGTAAGAATTTCCCAAAGAATAAATATATTCTTTGCCAGTTGATATTTTGCCAAAAAGTTTCATCTAAAAAGTGAAAATATGTACCTTGTGTTGAATGGAAAATGAAAATGACACTGATTTACTGAAACTTAACAAAAAAACAAAACAGATTATCAGTCAATATAAGGATACTTAGGGCCAATACAAGAGCACTTTATTTTTTGTGATTCATAATGTCTATGCTATCAAAAATGAGTCTAACAAGGAAAGCTTAGATTTATTTTCCAGGTGAGCAAATGAGCAAGCATAACCAATAGTCAATATTATTTGTAGGAATGGGCCAATCAAATTCTGCTTAGAGTCCCATAAAAGGTTTGGAATGGCCCTGATCATTGCTGATTTTTAGATGAAGGTTTTATTTAAACATTTCCAGTAAGATACTTTTTTCCATGACATCTGTAATGCTTTAAATGAACCTTTCCTTTAATTTCAAAAAGTTTCTATGGAATATACAAGCTATTATATATTCCTTTGTAAATATAAGTTTAAAAAAATTGGATTAAAAATTATAAAGGACCATTAAATAATATTCAGTATTTGGTTGTTTAAAATGCAAAACTGTTTACAATGTTCCTATCAGCAAATACATTACATTCTTCTTGGTGAGACCATCTCTTCAGATGAGATCAAATTAGATAGTTTTATTGACTTGTCAGCTTTTGAATTTCATTTATTAAAACAAGCAGAAATTTTCCTTTACAGGCAAGATTTTAAACAAAGAAAATATGAAAAGCTTTAGAAAATCTTGGAGTTGATAAGTATTGATATTTATAGTGTCACTATATTCCACCGTCTTTAATTGAATTACTATATCTGTGTGTTTGAGTTAAGTATATTTAAATTTTATGGAAATAAATAAGCAATTGTTACAATTCCGAAACCATGTATTTCGATGATAATCAGAGTGTGGGTGGAGAGGGGTTGACTGGAGAAAATGTCGCAGTGAAATCGTCGCAGGGAGAGCTGGTGTGCTAAAAATCAATTTAGTAACCAGGTTCGACTGCTGATCAGTGTAGTAAAAACATATGGGCGTGGTTATTTCGTTGAAAAAATTCACATTACACAAATTACAAATAAAATAAACTTAAAAAAAAAAACAGTTTTAAATAAATCGTATGAATGTCATGCTTATATATATAATTTATGAAAATAATTGATGAAATTAACTAAAATAAAACAGGTGATGGAAGATAACTAAAATGAAATTTTAATAGAAAGAACTGAACAGAACAAGTTTTTATTTTACTTTTTAAAAGAAAAATTCGAAAAACTACGTCATGGAATTTTCTAAGCATTGGATGGATGATATTGTGATGATGACATGGCCAAAAAAAAAAAAAAAAAAAAAAAAAAAAAAATCAATGTCTGTCGTAGGTTTAAACTTAAAAAAGACTTTAAAAGTTTTTTTTAAGGAGGGGAAAAAAGAAAAAACAAAAGTAAGTGACAGTTTTTATAGGTGTTTAAAACAAAATGAAGACGAAAATTTTTTGATACATTTTCTTTCAACAGGATTAAAATGAAACATCATGTACTTATTTAAAATGGGAGATTTTACTTTAACTTTCTGGGAACTTAGTGGCCTGATAGTGAGCAATATTTCTTTCTAATAGTGTCTCCGGTCAGGAATTGACAAAAAGAAAGAAAAAATTGAAAGATTCCAAGGGCACTTTAAAATTTTTTTTAACTCAATTTAGCTTCCAGCCCAAATAATTAACAAAAAGATAAAGGGCACTTGTATACTTTAGGGCCTCTCTTTAAGAGTTACAGTATTCAAGATTAAGAAAGGGCCGTTATTTGATTCTCTACAAGGGTAATCGTAACACAAGGTCAGATTTAAAGTCGTGGGGACCATCACACCTATGTGTGGGTCAAGAGCAAAGTTGTCAAATTCTCTAAGTAATTCCTTTTGGGAGCACACCACGGGAATCTTACTCTTTAAGCCCCTGAGTGCAGTTAGGATCTTTAGTCTTGGTAAGACAATCGGTTTAGGAGAAAGAAAACTTTGAAACTTGAAGTGTTTTATGCAGAGAATCTGTGGCACTGGTCTATCATTCTTCTACTATCAGCTCATCCAAAAGATGTGGCTGATCCTACAAAAGCCTTCACCAGTATAAACAAAATCATCTGTGTAAGCAGTCTAGCGGTTCACAACTTTAGTTGAACTGTTGCGCATTTACGTCGTGCGCGATTGAAGAGGCATTTCTTTCTTTTTTACTCCTTTTAGTTCAATGCTAAGATGCTACTAGAAAGAGAGGAGGACCTCTCCCTTCAAGAACTAGTTAATTTTTTTTTTTATTCCAACCTCGACCAAAAAGAATATATATGTGCTTTGCTCTTTTTTTCCCCCACCTCATTTCAATTTCAAAGTCTCAACACAAGCCTTGCATTTTCAATCAAAAAATAAAGTGATAAGTGATAAGTTTATTATTAGCAAAATAGCGTCATTTATTTTCAAATTCTACACAAATAATGAGATAAAAATCGTTAAAAATTGAATTAGAATCAAAATTAAAATTAGATACCAACCTATCTTATTCTAAAAGTTAATTTTAAAAACCAAGAACAAAACGTAATTTCTCCATCACATCATTTAACTTCACCAGAACGCCACTTTTCTTTCCCTTTTTACACTTCGTAATTTCTTTTAAATCACACCATCGAAATATAGAAACTTACAGGCTTCTTTTTTCTTCCAGTTAAGGTTTTGCTTTAAAAACTTCGAATAAGGATAGTTTTTTGTTTTGTTGGCCACAGAAGAGAAAATTCAAATTCACATTTAATGTTGTAAAAATTTATGACGCATAAAACCTGGCCTCTACACGTTATTTTTTTTTAAATCCCCGGCTTACTTTTTTGGATTAATATTTAAAAGTATTTAATCATTTTTTAATGAGTCCAGTTTTTTTCCTTGTCCAAATTAAATGACTGATTCATACAATACCTTATTTTGAATGTAAATCTAAAGAATTAGATAATCCAAGTTATAAAAATTAGGAACTGTAAAAGGAAAACCGAAATTACGTAAAAATATAATTACATAACAAAGTATAATGAAAATGACATTTTTTACGCACTTACATTTTTATGGTAAAGGGCCACTGTCTGAATTCGAGAATCTAAGACAGGTTTCAGACTGTACCGTAATGTTCTTAACAGTGACATATTTGAAAACTTTGAGGATCTGTACGAAATTTATCGAATTTTCGTTCTTGAAGAGGAATCAAAATATTAGCTCGTGGTATTTCGCTTTTCCTGGACAACACGTTTGAATGTTTTCACCGTCGTGTTAAGGTTGAAACAACTTTACTATTCCTAACAATTTGTACGTATTTTATTTATTTTTTTTTAGATATATAATCGATCTTATGACTATAGTTTTTTTCTGTATTAAATAATTTTAATATTATTCTTATTAATTTAGTTATTTAATAAATAAAAAAATAATTAAAAGATTACAACTAATACTTAACTACTATAAGAACCTTGGAACAAATCAACTATCGACCTGACCTCTAATAATTTTTGAAATCGCTTCGGCAGTACATATATATTCTGATTTTGTTCTCACCAATGGTTGTTAAACAATCAATATTAACAATTAATCTCACTGCTACTGATTAATTACTTTGTTGTCCATATTTATTATTTTTCTTGATTGAAGCATTAAAAGTCGAAGACTTATTTTTCCAAATGAATGAGCATTATTTTGCAATTTAAAAGCTAGTAGTAGGTTTGAGTTTTTTGGACGTGCTCGTGTTTATGACTCGAGTGTACGCACATGGTTGACTTGTAGTGTAAGAGAATGTCTCTTCTTCGTTAGTTATGATTACTGTTCATTAGTGTCTGAGATTAAAAGATCAGGATTTCGAATGCTGACCGTCTAAGCAAAGAAATAAAAAGTTGATATTTCGTGTATAAAAGTGTCTATTGTATGAACTACATGTATGTGTAGTCTTTCGGAGCATATTGGTGAAATAGGTTCGTATTTAATGTTAATTAAGATTGTAAATTTTGGCACAAGGCCGCAAAAGTGGGGGGAGTCATCAATATCCTAACTTTTAACTTGACTAGGTTCATTATCCGATTCAATACATGCTTTAATAAACTTTCACCACAACACAATTATTCGCAAAACACAAGGGTAAAATTTGAGGAATTAATACGAAATCATACGTGCAAAATTTTTCAGTGTCCTCATTTGTATAAAATAATAATAATGTAAAAAAAATAAATAAATAATTTCAATCATAAAACTTGCCAACAAAAAAAAAAAAAAAGAAGGTTCAAACGAAAATGCAAAAGTTTCCAAAAGTGATTTAAAAAGTATTTGTTTTCGGCAAAAGTTTCCAGTGAAGCTATCTGGTTTTCAAATAGAGAGTGCGTGGAACTTATGATGATTTTGCAATTCATCGATCAAAAGCGGGTTGTTAACCTTCATTTTACCAAAATATTCTAAAATAAATGAATATAAGTGAAAAAAGAAAGAAAATTTTCGTAAATTGTAAAACTTCTTTCATATTTATTTACTTATTTTATAATGAAAACAAACTAATGGATCTTTTACCCACTTTTATTAAAGCCATTAAATTAAGAAAATATTTAAACTGGTTTCTCTTTTGGTCACATAGAATTAAATGACTTTATGTCAACTCTCTTTTAAACCGCAGATCATATGAATGGACAATTTGTTAAATTCCTAGCCGGTGGGACTTGTTAAATCAAAATTTCAACAAAAACTCAATAAAAAATGTTTACGGAGTAGTTCGTAGTTTTCATTTTAAAATCAGTTTATTCTCCCTTTATTTGCTTTTACTAATTAGAAAAAAATAAAATTAATGATTAATTATAAAGACATGTATCGTGGGGTAAAAGTACAAATTTTATTTATAAGTCAATATTAGTCCAAGTCAACAAGTGCTTGACTGACGTAGGTAACACTTGTTTTACATAAACAATGAACTCTCGGAAAATCTCGGTTATATAATTACGGCGGGAATATGAAAGCATGTTTTGGTTGTGTTGTCAAGTAAAAAAACGTTTAGTTTAATATTTTTATTAATTGACAGGATGAGCCAGCCACTAAAGGATACCGAAGTGGAGGAATTGAAAGGTATGCGACAATAATTTATGATTTCTTAATTTTATTATCACGAATTTCTTTAATTTGCAATCTTTACTCATTTTTTTCCCTTTGGTTTCTTGTTGGTTGAGAATCAATGCACATTATTTTAAAGTTAAGTATCGTGTCGAATTGGTTTAAATAAATTTACAATTTCATTTTTTAAAAATTGTATTGGTGTCTTGTTGAAACTTCCTATCTTTGAAAAAATATTCAATATCTTCTCGTCAGTGTTATTAACTGGATTTGTCAAGTTAATTGGGAAACAAAAAAAATTCGGTTAAAAATATATTAAATCTTTAAAATTATGTGGTCGTAAGTAATATTTTGTCAGTTACTTTTCAGGCGTCCTCATTAGTGCATTAAAAAAAATTACGTAAAATACTTGAATTATTGAAATAAGATTTAGTTAAATACCACAACATTAACATTGTGCCAATTGAATCATTGCGCCTTTTTCTTTCACTTTACGGTTTTAGGTTTAACGTTTCACACTATTTGTTAATCGTAGTTTATTTTTAAAAAATCGTCTCTGTTGGTGAAAATGTTTTCAGCTTTACATAAGTTCAGGCAAAACTGTCATTGTACCAGATGTACAAATGTTGAAACCTTCCTTTCTGCTCGGCTAGAAATCCAGGAAGCAACTGGTATTAGCCATTATCATACAGGTGACCAATTGAAATAGAACAACCTTTTTGGGATGGGTAGAAAGTATCTTCAATAAACGTAACCTTAAACAAGAACCTACGAAATAGATTAAATTTGATTTCAAATATTAATTTTTTAATGTTAATTCTTTTTTTTTTTTTTTTAAATCTTAAAGCTAACAGTAGTGAAAATACGGCCCTATTTTTTTAGTTGAATTAATTTATGAAGATTTCCGATAAATTTTAACCCATCCGATTTTAGCGAAAACTAATCAGATTTAACTTTTTTTTTCTTCTTTGGCGTATACATGTAAACAGCCTGAAAAATATCTCTGGTCGTCAGTAATGCTTGCTGTATTCGCCAAAAAAAGAATGATTTTGAGATTTTGCTAAAATCCGATGGGTAAAAATTACCCTAAAAATTCTTCTAAAACCTGTTTTTAAAAAATCATTTACCGCAAAAACTATATTTGAATTTAATTTTTTTAAAGACATTTTAGCATTTGTATTAAGTTATATAATATGACTCAAGGCCGAATGAATGGGTCGCCCAATAAGACTCGAACTCACTCTTGTTTGTTTGTTAGTCAAACTTGCTAATCATTACACTACCCGAAATGAGTAGAGTGTTCGCCAATGGTCCGGGAGAACGGGATTCAATCCCAGGTCTAGTCATACCAATGACTCAAAAAATGGAACTTGTTACCGCCTTGCTTAGCTCTCACCACTATAAGGTGAGGATCAAGGGTAAAGTGGGACAATCCTGGGGATGGAGTAGCGCTCTCCCCTACACATTGATGTAGTAGCCATTGAAAAAGGGAGCCTTCGGGTCACCCTCGACTAAGATCGCCAACTTTACTTACTTTTATATAATATCAAAAAGAGCAATCAATTGATTAATAATTTCTTTAGTATAAATCCATAAGTTTTATTAATTTAGGATGGAAATCTATAAAGAAATCTACTTTTAGAAATATAATAAAATTTTGTTTACTTGAATAAATAATTAAGCTAAGCTACTTGTGAATTGTAAATGTCACAATAACAAGATGTTTCAGCCGTACTTGTAAGACGAAAATGACTTACTAGATGTAATTTCAGTCATAATTTATAAATTGTAACGTACATTAATCTAGAAAGCACTTCCGACTGGTCCTGGTCCTAAGTTAATTATAAAAAAAAGTTCTTGAAATATTTACAAAACAAAAATATAGATTATTTCAACTAAAGATTTAAAAAACAAATGTACATTGCCTTAGATTGTATTTTATATTTACATCTATGTTTAGGTGGGATTGAAAAATTTTAAGAACAGGTTGTCTCACTACCACAGCAAACCATGCTGGCTGACCCTTTATACACGCAAAAATATTGATCTTCGGGTTGCCACATGCTATTGTCTAGCAAGTAAAATTATTAATTTTAGTTATTTTTTCAATTTGAAAAATGTCTGAATAAAAGATGTGGGACCTTTGATTTAAGCTGACAACCGGTTCTCCCTATTAATGAAATTCCAAGAACAGGTTCTTGTGAACCAGCTGAATTCGTCTTTAAAATCAAAGCACGTCCGAAATGTCCTGAGTAGAAATATTTGTGGCAGTAACGTTCTACTACAAAAAAAAAAGGGGGTAAAGTTGAATAATCTAGTCTGAAATTATTTACACGAAAATGAAAGTTGTACTTAGTTCAAACTTACTTTAAAACAATTTATTTTTGCTGAGGCTCTTGATTTGATTTTTTTTCTTTTAATGAAGCAGTATGTAAAAAAGAAAAAAAAAGTTGGTTTCGTCGAAATCCAAATAAAAATTATTTATGTTAGCTGTTAAATGGAAGTGATCTTGATTTCGAAATTCTATTTAAGAGCTTTTAAATAATTTGAAAAATGGTAAATTCTTTGATAATGACAACTATTTTACCAATAAAATTCGAACCTTGAAATTTAAAGAAAATAAAAAAGGATTCTAAAATTTTCTTATTTAGATTTTTTTTTCTTCGATTTTAAATTGTTTTTGATCCTCAAACATACCGCAATTTTTTTTTCTTTACTCGAGAAAATCTTTTTAAATCTATAAGGGGGATTTACTTTTACTTTCATATTCTAATTCAATTTAGAATGATTACCCATTTCTGAAACGGGGGTGTCCACGTGGTGTAATGGTTATAGCGATGGACTGCGGAATCGTAGTAAGCGAGTTCGTACTCCAGTCGCGCTATTAGGTTCACTTTCGGGCAAATACCCTTGGGAAAGGTATGAACCCCCTTATCCTCCCAGCTATGGGTTAAATTGTACCACTACTGTTCTTCTAGGAGAATGGCTTTGGCATTAAATAACCTACAAAGGTTGATATGCCATTAAACAAAGAAACCAAACCAAACCATTTCTGAAATAGCTTTAAAAAGACTGGCTAGACAGGTCGAATTCTCTTGTATTTTTTTTTTTTTTACTCCTTTGTACCCCACAATACTTTTTTCGGAAATGGGTAATAATTCCTTTTACTATCTTACATAAAAGCCATTTTATTTTAGATTTCGAAATAACTAATTTTTTTTTACAAGTTTTTTGTTTTGTTTTGTTTTTCAAACATACTGTTTTATAAATAAAGACAGTATTTTATGAATGAATATAGAAAACTTTAATGATTAATTAGTAGTTGACTTCTAGTAAAATTCTTCTGCATTATTTGGCACTGAAAGATATTTTAATTAAATTTATCTTTATTTGAAAAAACTACAACATAAGCATTAAACAATTTTTAAAAATACCTGTTTTTATAATGCAAGAAGATAATATTTATATTAGATTTTTCTAAGATATGAATTTATTGAATTAGATTAAAGCATTAAAATAGTTAAGTGTCCTAGTTTATGATATTAAACTGCATGAGATAATGAGGTTCCACTACTCTTTTATTGTCATTACTCCCAGATCCACTTTGATCTAGAGTGGTAGTACTTGTTCAGGTTTCCTCTATGAGTCAAATGGGTTTGTTGAAAAATTATTTGTATTTGACAGGACTGTTTAAAAAAAAAAATACACAAAAATGTAAATGTAAACACAATTCCCTTACCTCTTGGAATAAAATAACCATAGACAGGTTGACATACCGTTAAAAACCAATCATTTTTTTTATTTTTATTTTTATTTTTTTTTGTCAATTTATAATTTTTTTAACAGTGAGTAGTCATTGTGATGTCAGTACTTGCCAAGCCAGATTGGTTGGTTGTTTAAATGGGGGCACAATTAATTTGTTATATATCTTTTGGCTTTTGTGTGACAGAAATCAAAGGTAAAGAAATAGAAGAAGAAAGATTTCATAGTATTCAATGGGTAGACATTCTCTTATTGAACTGCATGTAACACTTTCAGCTCTTCTGACTCTAAAGTAGAGCAATCCAGGGAAAGGAGTAGCGCCCTCCCCTACACCTCGGTGTAGTAGCTATTGTAAAGGGAGCCTTTGGGTCGCCCTCGACTACAGTCGCCAACTTTACTTACTATCTATATAAGAATGTAAGTGTATCTGTATGAATATATATAAGTGTATGTATAACAGTATTAAAGAAGTAGCTAAACAAGTTAGGGAGGTTAGGAAATTTTAAAGGATGATACAAAAGAGAGACTTCTTGATGGGAATGAAAAAAATTTTTTTTTTCTATTTTTTTTTTTTTGGTCTATAATGTGCTGGTACGGTCTGAGTTCAGGATTCAGATTTCTTCTACATCTTTTTGTACTGGGTAGATAAAACTGGAAAAGTGTGTTTTTTTTTTTTTTTTTTTTTTTTTTTTTTTTTTTTTTTCAGGAGTCAAAACCCCCTATATTTAAGAGAGGAGTAGTCTCAGAGTAGTCAGCATTTGGCCATAGTACACAGAAAGAGTGCTGCCTAGCCAAGTTGGGGTTGGCTAGTAGTTCGACTTGTAGCAATCTGAGAGAGTAGCAGTCAGCGGTTAGCCATGGTATACAGAGAAAGTGTGCTGTCAGGCCAAGCTGGCTTGCAGTTTGAGGAGTGAGTTGCAGTAAGGGACAGAATGAGACTAACTAGCATCCAAATCTTTGTTTGCCATCCATATCAATATTGTTAAGTTCTATTCGACTTAGGTGAAGAGCCAAGTTTCACAAATTCTGCCCATAGGATTGTTTTAAAGGGGAATTGTTAATAAAGACTACAATACATTTTTTTTCTCCAGTTATGGTACTGATTTGTGGTTTCTACAGTTTTAGGTAAAACTGGTGATACTTTCTAACAACACAACATGAGAGAGAGGTAGGGTTGGTGATGGGTTGTATGCTTCTCCTAATTGATGATACAGGCCCCTTACTCTATTACATGTCAATTTTTATGAAGTAATATTTGTAGAAAATATATGCAACCCACCCTTGGGATCCCTCAGTTGCGAGAGGTTCAGGGATAGTATGTGCCAGACCTGAAGAAGGGCAAGACTAGATGGGCTGCAGATTAGTACTGTTCTGACAATATTGGTCTGTGGCGTGGTACATGAAGGGTTAAACAAAAAGTTGAGCAGCCAAATATAATTGCCGAGAAGTGAAAAAATTGAAATTCTGGGAAAAGAACTTTTGACAATGGCCAGAGATGAGATTTGGAAGATGTTGACAGGTAATGGGGGGGATTAAGTTGGTTACAAGTACAATCGGAAATAGTGGAAGAAAAATATGTTGTTTTAAGAAATGAGTGATATCATGAAACAATTCCCAAGCATGAAAAAAAAAAAATGAAAATTAGAAATTTGACAATCATGGAAGATAACCCGTGACCTGTGACTCGCACCTGATCGCAGTGACATGGAGATACCCCAGTTAAAAGGATGGACCTCAGAGGCGAATCAGTACAAACGGAAATTGAGGAAGAAAAAAATTGTTGAAAGGCAAACAAAGGAATCTTGTTGATGATAGGAAGGCTATCTGGCAATTAATGAAAACACCGTGACTAATGAGGTGAGGTAATTTTCCGGAATTACTTATCGGTGCTGAAAAAGGAATTATCAATTAGTCTGGGATGAAGACCAGCCCTTCCTCCCATGCAGGTTGAAACCAGTTCCATCAAAAAGGTGACAGGCGAGCATATTTGGGCATAAGGGGAGGAATCTCCAGCTTGACGTCATAAGTAGTAAAATGAGAGAAACTGTGCTGGTAGGAGGAGAGCTATCCTCCTTTATTCCTCATCACGAGTGCAGTGAGAGGAGTGACTTAATGGAAGAAGTGGAAAAGGGGTTGGACCCTTTCTGATGACGAGAATTAAAACAAAGACATAACGGATGTCTGATGAGTTAAAAATGACGTTATGGAGATCACCCCTGCCTCAGTCAGAAACTACCCCAGAATATTAGCAATTATTATGTAAACAATCTGATTTTTGAACTCAGCAGTTGGTGGCAGTAAGCAAAGCAGTTGGGACCAGACAAAGCAGACGAAGACCAGGCAGGGACCAACAGATTGGAATTGTGCTTCGCGCTGCCAGCTCATATCACCAGTCCGCCGCTAGGACGAATTATGGTTAAGAAGACTTAACCCTCATTAGACCGACACCTTAGACCATTATAAGTCACACCCGCAGATTTTGTTACCATCTGTAAACTTGAAGATTACAAAACCTTTTTATTATTAACTACTGCAGGAATCGGAGTTGTATTTTTTTTGTTCTACAATATATACCCTTCGGTTTTCAGTTTTCGGCTGCCATCAACCCCTCTTCCTTTCAGACGTGATCGTCGGCCTTTCCATTTAAAGAATCACGTGGGGCAGGGCAGTGTATGGTCACTTTCCTGGAAGGAACTTTTGATCTGTTTTTTCCCACGCTGTAGCAGAGAGATTGGAGGGAGGTGGACAAGGTTGTGGCTAAGGGTATCATATTTGGTGCCATTTAGACTGGGATACGACCCTGAGGGTATTATACTGTCATCTCTATGATCAGGCAACCAAAGTGGTTACATGACTTGCAACACTCCTCTTTTGCCTTTGTTCGAATAGAGCGGAGGTCAGAGGCACTATCTGATCAGTTAGCTGGTCATGTCTAGCCCCAGCACCTATATGATAAAATGAGTACTCAACTTTATTTTAGTTTTAAGGGGCTAAAAGGCAGTGGCTGAGGGTCCATTGCAGCAAGATAGCAATACTTGAAATTATTTAAACTGTGTGCAAATAAATGATTAATATTAAATAGAATTATTAATTAGCGTCAGATAGCAATACTTGAAACTATTTAATTGTGCAAACAAATGAGTTCTAGCTCATTTAAAAATGAAGTTACTTACAATTCATATTTTGGCATTATATCTAATGCCAACAAGGGTTGATGTGCCATTAAACCAAATAATCAAGTACTGCCATATTCTGGTTCTTTAATTTCACACTTATTTCAAATTTCTTACAATTCCTGCTGCTTTTCCTGCATTTATTAATAAATCATTCATATTTATCAATCAAGATATCAACTTCTTAATTACTCTTAAGATAATTCCTGTATATTTTACCTATGTACTCTATTTTTATTTTATCACTGCCCATGTGCTGTACATTTTTACTTCATTGAAATTTAACCTTTTCTTCATTCAATATCTGTTTTCTTATCTAACTTGTATTGATTTGTTTGATGATCTAAAGGTATGATGAAATGGTCAGTTATTTAGAGCTGGTATGGACATTTTTTTTTAAATTTTTAATTTTTTTACAGCAAATCTCATGAAATATTGCTCATTGTAAATCTAACCTCACCTCTAAAAATTGGATTTCAGTTTTAAGCTTTCAAATATCTCCTTTAAATTTATCATTCCCAGAACATTTAGTTGTGTAAAGACAATTAAATTCATTAAATTTGGATTCAGAACGTAAGTAGACACATTGGTCTGCTTTCTACTTCATCAAAAAAATGATCATTTGTCCAGTGTCCATAATACCATTCGGGTATGTAAGGAAATTAGTAGAAATGGTAGAGCCACTGAAAAATTTATTACTGTCTACAAAATCAAAATCCCATTAATCCCGCAAATGGAAGTTTATCAGCAATTTGATGTAACAGTATGTGATTCAAAAAAAAATTTTTTTATAGATATAAACTTTTCTATCAGTGATCCTAGAAGTGTGGAGAAGAAGAGTAAAGAAAAAGGAAAGAACATGATTTCTTTGTATAGACCACATATCTCACCCATTCATATGAGCTTAAAGGAGATTAACTGATGTGCACTATATGCCGAGCCACATTTATAGTGAAATGTATTTTGACTGAATACACACACCTAGTCCCTGTAAGATGAATACTACAAAGAAAATATTTGAAAATGACAAAATAATCTATCTCAAATGTGTGTATGTGTGTGTGTATATATATATATATATATTTATATATATATAGTCTACAAAATTAGACCATTTTCAAAGCATACAGCTATGAAGTAAAATCATCAACTCCTTTTTTCTCTTGTCTTAACAATTCTTTAATGAAAAAAAATATTTATCAACAAACTATTTGCTTAGAAATTATATACACAAAAAAGATTTAGCATTAAATAACCCACAAGAGATGATATGTCATTAAACCTAATAACCAAACCAAACCTACCTATAGTTTATAAAATTTAAATCATTAATTTTCATTGGTTGATGATTCAAAGAATCAGCCAGCTCCACCAAACCTTGATCAAGAGGGAGTGAAAATAAAATAACACGAATGAGATAATGGAATCAGAATTTCAATAAAGTTATGCGAGTATAATTATGAAATAAAGTGTACAAAAAGTTACGTTGTGCTGGATTGGGTTCATTTCAGGTTTAGGGGGTGATTAAGAATTTTCCCTCTAGTTTAGTGAAGATGTACCTGTATATGATTTTTTTTTTTTTTTTCAATCAAAAAAAAATTAGCCGACCTCCTTTTACAACACTGATAATCATGTTTTCCCCCACCTCTCTCTTTCTCTTTCTAGGTATTCTGGAGTTATACAGCATTGAGAATCATAAAGAGAATCTTGTTCAGATTTTGCTGTCAGATGATACAGATGACCATTTTCCAATTATTGTTGAGTAAGTGATGCTTTGCTTTTTAATTTTCAAATTCTATTTTGAGGTCTGAGATGAGAATTACAGTATTTGGAATCCTGAACTAATGATAAAAGAAAAATGTAACTCATTTTTGATAAAAAGTTAATGGGTTAGAAATTTTAAAAGAATATTAATAAAATTCTTTTCTTTTCTCTCTCTTTTTTTGTCTGTATCTTATTCTTTCCCTTCCAATCTTTTGTTGTTCATCCATGTTTTTATCTAAATGCACAAATGTTTCCTACTCTTGTTTATCTTTCTTTTGCTCTATCTCTTCATATAGAAATTTAATGGTTTGCAATTTTCATGTCTTTTCCCTCCTTACCTGCCTTTCAATCTTTCTCTTGCTCAGTCAGCTGGGGCTGTAGAATACACTGATTGCCCCTCTGCAGAGGGGTAAGACCTCCCCAACAAGTGTCCTGGATATGACACTAAAGGTAAGGTTTGAGTAATGCTTTGGCGAATGCGGAGTACCCCTTCATTGCCATTGCTCCCAGGTTCACTCTAGCCTGGAGTGGTAGCATCTGATATGGGTCCTATCTATGGGTTAAATAGAATTAAACTGCATACTTATGCTAAACTGAATTGTTTGAATTAGAACTGTTTAAAAAAAATGAATTGCTTGAAATAGAAATGCTTTTGACAATTAAACTGTGTACTTACATTTAAACTGCATTTTTATGCTAAACTGAATTGTTTGAAGTGGAACTGTTTTTGACATTGAAACTCTACCTATGCTAAACTGAATTGTTTAATATAGAACTATTTGGACATTCAACTAATGTAAACAAAATCTATACTCATAGTAAACTGAATTAGAACTGTTTGACTAAACTGAATAGCTTGAAATAGGAATGTTTTTGACAATTAAACTGTGTACTCATGCTAAATCGAATTGTTTGAAAAAGAACTGATTATTTGTATAAAAATGGATTTGGTGTTAAATAACCTACAAAGGTTGATATGCCATAAAATCCAACCAACCAATCAGTCTTTGTCTATCCAATTAACAAGCCTTTCTCTGCTATTTTCCTTCTCTTTTTTCAATTTATTTTCTTTCACCTGATTTAAAAAAAAATTACCTTTCATACGTTACATATCTTTCCTCTTCCTCAATTTTCTAGATTTCTTCCCGCTACTAAATATTATGTGGATTTCCTTGGCAATTTCGGTCCATATCAAGCAGATTCTAACTTGAATAAGTGTAACGTTCGTAAACGCAGACAAGCAAAATGATAGTATAGATAAATCTGAATTAAGACCTTAAGAGTTATGCCCCTTACATCAAAATAACTAAATGTTTACATTTCCAAATGTAACTTATATTCCAGCAATGTTTCGATACTCGTGTCACATTCTTATGTTTGTCTCGTAATTATAAAGAATCTCTCTTTAACTACTGTTAAATCCACTTAGTTCTGTCAGATAATTAGATTTTACATTTATGGCCCTGAGAGAACTTAAAGGAATAAAAATTCTTTATTAAATTCTTTAAGAGCTGTTTTTTTTTTTTTTTAGATAGGTATTTCAACTCGTTAAAATATTTGATAGGGCTACATCTTAAAAAATAAATAAATAAAATGACTGAATGTTATATTATATATCAACCCTTTTGCAGGCAGAGTAACATTTCTGTTTTCAATGGTACACAGGTAGACATTTTTCTGAACTGATAGCTCAATGTAAGGCATTTTCCCAATTGACTGTTTGTTGACCAATTCAATGTTGATGTATAGAAATAGGTTCTGCTGCATGAATTGCCATGGAATTTTTACTGGGTGCTTGTTATTTGTCATTACATCATATAGTATTGCTGATCAAATTATCATTTATTTGTTTTTTTTTTTTTTTTTGTTATATATATATATATATATATATATATATATATATATACACACTCAATTGACTTGTTTAAACATATCCTCTATTTTGTAAATTTTCTGAAAATCATTTGCCACTCTACAAACATTACATTATCTGTCTGTGAAAGGGTTTATTTTCTATAGAACAGAATTAATATATAGATACAATGTACATCTATATCCTTGCCCTTGAGGTCATAATAATTACGTGGATGCATATTTCTAATCCTTTTGGAATGCCATGGCCCTGGAGGTGACTGTGTCCTCTGTAATGAGTATGGATGTAACTTGCAAGCCACATTCTGATTAATTGGCCACACAGTTGCCATGACTAGTTAATTTTGTGTCACTTGTGTGTGATATGGATTGGTTGCTCAGTCATAGTTTCAGCTCTGCAATCTGTGGTTGCTGGTTCGATCTCCAGTGGGGAAGATCACTGCTGATGAGACTTAATAAGGTCGAAACAGCTGTCTAGTGTTTCCGTATGTTGTGTGTAAGTGTTCGCCAGATTTTCTGGTCATGGTAATTCAATTCGCAATATAATTCCTCTACTTAAAAAAGAAAAAAATGTACAAAGTGATAAAAGTTCAGATATTTCTAGAGGTTTACTGTTTATTTTCCATCTACTTTATATTATCAACAATAAGATGACAGTTTAAGAGTTGATAAAAAGCAACCAAAATAAGATGAAAGAAATACGAGTCAAAAACTAATAATTTACATTGCTACTTCTAAGAAATTCAAACTGCAATTCGTAAGCTAGGTTAAATTTAACACCAGAGGATAAGTTTTGGCATGGACAAACTCTACATTTTGATAACTAAAATTTTATGTATCTATGCGAGTCTAGCTGTTCAGTTTTGCTTACGTTTAAAGTAAAAAACCTGCTCAATTTGGAGTGTTACTTGTGTTATTTGCCCTCTATGAATTCCTGACATTGATGAGCTTACTTTTGGTTGGAGGGGAAAAAAGGCTCAAGTATTTTTATCAAGCATTTGAACTTAACACTACCTGATTTCTTTGTGATGTTTGTGACTTAATTGACTTGATGTTGATTTCTCTAATTTTCTTTTTCTTCGTTATACAGTGCTCCTACCCTGTTTGAGAGTAACATATCCGTTTTTGATGTCCTTATTCATAGTCCAGTTCAGTTATTGCCATTATTTGATGCTGCTTTGGTGAAAGCTCAGACAACTATCCAGAAAGTTCATCCTGAAAATCCACATATGGTAACTGGCTTTCTCATCTTGTTTTTTTAACTCATTCAGGTCATTGTTATGTAGATTTTCAAGTAAAAATAAAGTAATTAAAATTTTATTGAACTTTGCCTAATTGCTTATTTAGAGCTTATTTTGTCTTTTTTATATATAAACTTGATGAAATAAAGTCCATTACTTTTAGGTATCTTGGCAATCAAATACATAAACTCAGTTAATGTCTCACAATATATAAATATATGCAACTAAAATTCTCCTTGTATGTATGCAATTATAACCCAGCGAAATGTTATATATACTCTAGTAATGAAAAAACCCTAACTTTTGGCTATAATAGCTTACAAAACATTTCTTCAGTATTTCTTGTTTTTGAAGTGGAAAATTGGTCTTGAAAAGTTGTTCATCACATGCTGTATCATAGTGAGATTTTTATTAGAGCAATAAGCTTAGAATAAAGCAATTTCCAGTTCAATTTGCAACTGAATAATTGTTTTGGAGGGTCTATGTTTGTAATGAATTGAAAAAATCTTTTTTTTTTTTATTCAAATTCTTGATATAGTGGAGAGATTTGTCTGAATTTCTGAGACAAAGCTTGATGATTTTTCTCATTCAGGGTTTTCTAACTATTGTCTTCATCTTTATTGTTATATTCACGTTTCAGACAATATGTCCTCTGGCTTTCTTCAGGTGTTTGTCGAACTCTGGAGCAGGACACATGGCATAACGGTTATAGGTGTTGGTTCCCTAAGCTTCTAAAGAGACAATCATCTGGAGGCTGCAGGTTCAATCCTGACTGCAGGCGAGTAACAATCCAGGAATACTTAACACATGTACCTGTTTATGGTTAACAGAATCAGAGCAAGTGACCCCCTTGGATTAATTGAAGGATGTGGTTCGAAGTTCCGTGTAGGCACCCGAGTTCGGCAAACATCCGAAGAAGGCCAGAGGAATATCGACCGAAACATTATGAATATAACAATAAAGATGAAGACAATAGTTTGAAAACCCTGAATGATGAAAATAGTGAAGATAGCTATGAAATCCTAATTAGAATCCTTCACTCCTTCCTAACTAGCAGAACCGACATCATGGAATTCTATTATGATGAGAACCCAATGAGTTCATTGGTAGTTTTTGTGTGTGTGTGTGTGTGTGTGTGTGTGTGTTATACATATATATAATAACTGGCTCATTGGTCTAGTGGGTAGAGTGCTCGCCAATGGTCCGGGAGACCTGGATTCAATCTCAGGTTGCGTCATACCAAAGACTTTAAAAATGGTACTTGATACCTCTTTGTTTAACACTCAGCAATATATGTATCAAGGGTAAAGTGGAGCAATCCAGGGAAAGGAGTACCGCCCTCCCTTACACCTCGGTGTAGTAGCTATTGAAAAGGGAGCCCTCAGGTCGCCCTCAACTACAGTCGCCAACTAAATAATGTTTGTCAGTTTGTATTTAAACTGTTCAACTTATTTGTAGCGAGTTCAAATACCTCTCACACTATTACGTTCACTTTCAGACTAATACCCTTGGAAAAGGTATGAACCCCCTTATACTCCCAGCTACAGTTTCAATAGTACCACTACTGTCCTTTTACAAGGTTGACTTTGCATTAAATAGCCCAAGTTGATATGCCATTAAACAGAGAAACTGTTGATATGCCATTAAACAGAGAAACTGTTGATATGCCATTAAACAAAGAAACCTAAAACAAAACTTAACCCAATTAGCTGGGGCTGTAGAATATACCGACTGCATCTCTGAATATCCTGGATATGACACAAAACCATTTGATTGTGAGGCTTGAGTTCTGGAGTTTTGCGGAATGTGTAGTACACTTTCATTGCCATTACTCCCAGGTCAACTCTCACTTGGAGGGGTAGTACCTGATAGGATCTCATCTATGGGTCAAATAGAGCTGTTTGACAATTTGTGTGCAAACAAATGACTGGTATTAAATTGTTAGTTCTTCATAATAGTACTTAAAACCATTTAACTGTGAGCAAATAAAACTATTAGTATGAGCAACATCTAATCCACTTTACTGTATGTAAACAAAGGATTAATACTAATTAGAAATATTAGTGTTAGATAGCAATACTTGAAGTGATTTAACTATGTGCAAACAATAGCAATAATTGTGTGCAAACAAATAGCTCTAACTCATTTTAAAATGAGATTACCTACAAACTATGCTTACAAAAGATATATGTTTAACTATGCAAACAAATAACTGATGTTAGATTGAATTGTTACTGTTACATTGCAGTACTTGAAACCACTTAACTGTACAACGGTTGGTATCTGTTGGTATTCCATAGCAGTACTTGGAGCTATTTAACTGTGTGAAAATGAATGAATAGTGTTCAGTAGAATTATTAGTGTTGAATAGCAATACTTGAAACCATTTAACTGCGTGCCAACAAATGAGCTCTGGCTTGTTTAAAAGTACTTGAACTAGTCGGAAATTGATTATTAACAATAGGTTATTGACTTCTGCGTCTACTGTCCTGGCACATAAAAGCACCATTGTCACTGAAGATGTCTTTCTGTCGAAATAAAGTCACAGCTGCTTTTATGCCAGTCCAGGCTGGCAAAAGTTTGTAAGAATGCAACTCTCGTCTTGCCGGAGATGAGACAGGCGTCCTACAAATCGTGCCTCCAAGAATGGCTATTTTTCTCTCCTGTCAGCACTTTGCACATGAGACATGTTTGTGCTCACTTCGGACTCCTCGGTAAGTCATTTCTCTCGTTACAATTATCTACAAACTGTTTATTTACAAACCGTATATATTTAATATATGTATAAGTAGGATTTGGCATTAAATAACTTACAAGGGTTGATATGCTGAAAAACCCAACCAACCAAATCAAACTTAGTTATAATCTTGAAAACAGTAGTTGTAGACACCCCAGTCTGTAAAGAGATTTTCTGAGTGATCAAAAACTTTGGCAATTAACAAAGGCAGTTGGTCAGATCTTTTGATCCTGTGTGCTTTATTGACCAAATGCTGATATTGTTAATTTGGTGGGAAATATAGACTGGGGAACGGAGTGGTAGTGCCTGATAGGGCCCTATCTATGGGTTAAATAGAACTAACAGCATACTTATGCTAAACTGAATTGAGTAAACTGAATAGCTTGAAATAGAAACGTTTTTGACAATTAAACCGTACTTAAACTGCGTGCTTATGCTTAACTGAATTATTTCAAATAGAACTGTTTTTTGACATTAAAACTGTATTTACATTTAACTGAATTATTACATATAACTGCTTGAATAGTTTGAATGGAAATGATTTTGACAATTAAACTGTGTACTTATGCTAAACTTAACTGTTTTCAATAGAATAGATTATTTACATAAAACTGGATTTGGCGTTAAATAACATACAAAGGTTGATATGCCATAAAACCAAACAAACCAACCATAGACTGGGGAAAATTCTCATTAAAATTCACCCTGACATTTGTAAGATTTATGTGAAATACATTTGTTCTTGGAAAATGACAGGAAAAAAATAGATATTAGAATGAAGCTAATACTCAACAACTCTTTCAACTGGTAAATACTGTTGTTTTTGAGTACATTATCACTACATGATTCATGTTGTTACATCAGATTTGAGTACATAAATTCTACCCATTAAAGGTTGTGTGTGTAATATATATATCTTATTCATGTAACCTGGTCTCATTAATGAAAAATTCCATTGTTATAGTAACAGTAGGCATGAAACCTAATTTATGTTATGTCTCATTTAGTAGTGAAACAAAGCTGTTAATATATATATATATATATATACTTGTGTATCATGCAACTTTCTGAGTTCTGAATTGAAGTATTTTGTAGCTGGGAATTGTAGATGTACCTGTTGGTCTAGGCTTAGCCTTGGCCAACTATTTAGACTCACAAAGTTTGTATCTTATGTAAAGTGTCCCACCCCAACCCCATTAGGCTAAAATTTAGGTCTTGGAAAATTGCATGAAATTCGAGTATATATGATACATTGTGAAAAGTTTCAGCTTCCAGATTTCCAGAATTTGAACCAAAGATTTTTATTGATAGAAAAATATAAAAACCAGACAAATCTTATTTCAATATTCATTTGCTTTTATTGACCAAATTTTGTTAATTTGAAGCTGTACAAGTTGTTAGAATTATTATTTTAAGAGATTATTTATTTTTGGATTTTATATTTTTATTCTTACATAATTTTTGAATTTTATAATAATTAGAATGATTGGTTTGGTTGGGTTTTATGGCATATCAACTATTGTGGGTTATTCAATACCAAATCCTGTTTACAAATCATATATATATATATATATATATATAAACACATTTTGTAGATAAAAATTAAAAATGTGCCTGAGCTCTTTTTTGCCTACAGTTAAATAGTTTCAAGTATTGCTATATAATGGTCACAATTTAACATCAGTCATTTGTTTGCACACAGTTTGTTCTATTTGACCCATAGATAGGATCCTATCAGGTCAGTGTGGACCTGGGAGCAATGGCAATTCCCTAAAACTCCAAGGCTGAAGTCACACCATCAGATGGTTTAATGTCATATCCAGGACACTTGTTATTGGTAGATGTCTTACTTCTCTGCAGAGATGCAGTTGGTGTATTCTACAGCCTCAGCTGACTGGGCTGGATTAGAAGAAAAGAAAATTTTGATGTATTTAATAAATCCTACCTGTGATGCTATGAGTAACGTAAACAATGTTATTTGAATATTTTTCTAAGATGATTTCTAGTGTTATGAATCTACATCAAAAGGAAAATGTGAATACATTGTTTGAATGTTATTCTTTTCTAGTTATCTGAATTTCTGAGATGAAGCGAGATGATTTTTATCATTCAGTGTCTTTGGACTATTGTCTTCATCGTTTTTGTTATATTCACAACATTTTGGCCAATGTGTCCTCTGGCCTTCTTCAGGTGTTTCTTGTCGATCTCAGGAGCCTACATGGAACTTCGAACCACATTCTTTATTTAATCCATGGAGGTTGCTTACTCTGATTCTGTTAACTATAACCAGGTACATGTGTTAAGTATTCCTTGATTGTTACTCACCTGCAGTCAGAATTGAATCTGCAACCTTCAGTTGATTATCACTTAGAAGCTTCGGGAACCAACGCCTATAACCATTATGCCATGTGTCCTACTATCCAATCATTCCATTAAAAATAATACTGTGCATAGTTGCCATATTTAATATTTTATTATTAGTAACTAACATGATCTTGAGCCTGAAATAGTGGGCTTAAAATATATTGTAGAGTATTGCTGAGCCTGAAATATCATATTCAGAGTGTTATTTTTACTTTGTTCAGAAAATGTTGATTGAAATGCCTTTCCAAATAACATTCTTTTTCTTTTTCTTTTTAATATGTTTCAGCTCTAACAAATTACTTTCAGCTACAGTAAAATTTAAAAGAATTTTGATCTTTTTTTCCCCACCCATTCATCTTTGCAGACAGTGAAACAAAATATTCATGCACGTATCATGGCATTGCCTGATTTTCCAGAATTACAAAGAACATCTCTTCCCAAGAGTGCAGATATTGGAAATTTCCTTTCAGTTACAGGTATAACATTATCAATTACTTTATATATATGTATATCTAACCAGAATTTTTTTTTTCTTCAGAATACTTGCTATATTTTGAAAAGTTAAAAAAATAATAATCTGTCAATATTTGACTGTTACCATAGTTAGAAAACAAAACATAAATATATTTTTTATAACTTAGGTCTCTTCATATAAGAAATAGTATTAGTATAAATTCCCTTTTGATTTATTGATTATTTATTTATGAGGTGATTAATTTTTGTTCTATAAAATATTGTCATTTTGTAAGACTTGGATTAATGCTACCTCTGTCCCATAATAGCTGTTACATTTACATATGAATTTAATGCATTAAATGTAACAATTTTTGGACAAGTAGTATATAGTTACATCAGCAAAAAAAACTTTGATATTCTGGTGGCCTGAAAAAGTAATGGATAAAAGGTAATAATTATTATTTATTTGCCACTTAGTTGTCTACTTATATGATTAAACAAAAGGATAAAGATCTGCTTTCGCTGCACTAAGTAAGGGTCTAGTTTGAGATTATACTTACATTGTAAATTGAACCTCTAAAATAAAAATAAAAATCCTGAGCTCTTCAAAAACTAATTTTTACTACTGAAAATTTGGTGGCCATATTTGTAGTTATACAATAACAGACAAATGCTGGTTGGGTGGGAGTTAGGCATTTGGTGAATTATAATGAGATGAGTTAATTTCCCAAACTCTGACCAGTTAATTAACTGCAGTCTGTTTGTCTTTCTTTCAGGCACTGTGATAAGGACAACTGTAATAAAAATGTTGGAATATGAAAGAGATTTCATTTGTTCAAAGTGTAAGCAAATCTTTCAAGTACAGGTAAATATTCTGTATTTCAATCCTGAATACTCTCTACCCCCCCTTTTTTTCTGAATGATAATAGTAGAGATTCTTTTGTTATTGACTTACTGTTTATGTACTTATTTTAGACTCTAATGCAATATGTTCTCATTCTTTATTTGATATTTCTTGTTCTAGGCTGATATTGTGCAGTATTACAGTTTGTCTAAACCAAAGAAATGTCCAAATCGAGCATGTAGTTCTGCGAATGTATCACCAGTTTGTGATCAAGGTGAGTTTTATGAAAATATCATTTCATCTGCCTTCTTTTGCTTTTAAACAGGTTTTATTATACAGTGGTGGAAATAAATATAAGACACAACATTAAATTGTTAATAATTTTCTTATTACTTGACAAATTCCTCTGAAAATTTGTGTGTGGTACCTTGATCCGATGGTATTAGTGTGTGTGTGTGTATATATATATATATATATATATATATATATATATATATATATATATATATATATATATATATATATATATATTCAATTTTATAACAACTTCCCACCAAAAAAAGTTAAGATTAATGTTTTCAAACATGGAAATAAGTATAAGACAGTTTTGAAAATTTATATTTAACAGCAAAATTGTACAAAACTCATTTCTTCCCTTTCAATCGTAATACTTTTACACACATTGAATTAAATAGTTTTCTGAGAGTTTCAAATGGAATTTCATTCTAATACTGTTTAATGCAAGATTTTAAAGTTTCTCTATCTTCAAATTGACGTTTATTTTTGTATCCTCTTCTTGACAAAATTCCCTACAAATTTTCTATTGGGTTTAAATCTAGAGACTTAGAGGGCCAGGCCAGTCCAAAACTTCAATATTTTTTGTTTTAAACCAGTCTTTCATGAGCTTAGAAGTGTGTATGGCTGTGTTGTCCTATTGAAAAATGGCATTATTGGTGTCTAGACAATTCATAAATTGGAAAAGACTTTTTCTAACATATTGATATATCGAGCAGTTTTGTTTTCCTTCCATCACTACTAAATCAGCCTTTCCAGATGTAGACAAAACTCCCCAAACCATAACAGATCCTCTTCCAAATGGTTCTTTTTGAAAACGCTTCTCCTTTTTTAAATCATGCCAATAACACTGTTAGCCATTGGGATCATCCAAATTAAACTTTTTCTTATCAGAAAACATCATGGTTTCTCACTTCTTCTTTGTCCATGTTGCTTTTTTTCTTTACCCAATCTTCGCACATTTTGTGTTTAGCAGTTAAAGCAGAGGCTGTTTTCCTGTTTTGATATACAAGATTTGGTGATTCATGGAGAAGTTGGGAGTGATGGGTAAATTCTGAGATTTTTGCAGATCTCTTGAGCTTCTTTAGAAGGTTCTTAAAAAAAAATCGACGTCTGGCAGCATTTGTAATTTTAGGTGGATGATCAGGATATTTTCTGGTGCCATATAATTTGGGGTCCTTTAGATAATTTCTCACAACTGTTTGGGACCTTGACAGTTCTCTTGCAATGAAACTTATAGATTTTCCTTCCAGTTTATAGGCAGAAATTTGCCCTTATTCATTTTCATTAAGGGGTGAATTCCTAGGCATTTTGCCGTAACTGTATTCAATTATGAAATGTTTAAATAGGACTCATGTGACTGAAAATCATAAGTCTTTTTATAATCTGCACATGCATTCTGAAGTAAATCAGATATGCAAATTTTCAAAACTGTCTTATAATTATTTCCATCCTTGAAAACAACTAATAACTATTTTTTGGTGGAAAGTTGTTATAAAATCGAATATGTATACTATTACCCATCCGAACTAGGTACCACACACAAATTTTCAGAAGAATTTATGCTGTAATAAGAAAATTATTAACAATTTAATGGAGTGTCTTATACTTATTTCCACCACTGTAGACTATAGATTTGTCTTTTGTTTTTATACTAACTTATGAATGTTGGGTAGAGGTTTTATGTAGAAATCAAAACATTTTTTCTGAGTCATTGGTCATCTTCAAGTTTAGTGTCACTGAATTTGTGGGGATTAACAAATTGATAAAGTTTAAAATAAAGCAAATAGAAAAATACGAAAATAAAATATCCCTCAATTTCACTTCTGCTGAAAGTTTAACTTTTGGCACCAAAAAGAAGAACTGAGTCTCTTTAATGCTTCGCCAACCCGTTAGACAACATATGCATTCGCAGCCTCCCAAAATGAGCCATCGATACCTTACAACTTTTATATTCATGAGCTAAATAAAAAAATTCCACAAGAGAAACTCATAAATTCAAAAACTTTGATGTATTTTACTTCTTTTGCATTATTACTTTTTAAAAAGAAATTCTCATCTACTGATTCCAGGTATACTTGCTTTCACACATTGTTAAGATGTCTGAGATGAAAAGGTTTGCTTTATCTGTTTAAGTGTATCTTCTCTTGTATTATTCATAGTTTCAAGTGGAATGTTGTTTTTAAAGTTTTGGTATAAAAAGGATGTACAGTATAGTTTTCAGCTTGCAAAAGGGGCCTTGTGGGTATAATATCTCATGGTGAGGCTCCAGTTCTGGGGAATATGGAGTACTCCTTCATTGTCATTACTCTCAGGTCAACATTGACCCAGAGTAGTTGTGCCTGTTAGAGTTTCATCTGGGGGGTCAAATAGATCTGTTTAAAAATTATTTATATTTGATAAGACCATGACCACAAAAACATCTGAAGAAACAACTACACAATGTAAATATGAATGTGCAATGAACATTATTCCTTAACTTCTTGGCATAAAATAATCTGAGATGAGTTGACATAACATTAAGATCAATCAACCAACCATCTCTTTTTCTCATTATCTCTTCTTTCTCTTCTCCTCTCTCTTCTCTCCCTCTCTTCCTCTGTTAAACAGATTGATAAACGTAAATAGATGTAGGTTAAATTTTTTAAAAAAAAGCAAATAGTCTAAATATAAAATACATAGTAACAATGTTATTTTGGTTCACAATATCAATAATTTCATTCCATTTTGTAAGTTGTTTTATTTCTTTATTTTATACTTTTCTTTTTTTACTTTGGATGAAAAGGAGCTGTTCCTGGAAAATGCAAGGATTATCAGGAAATAAAAATCCAGGAACAAGTTCAACGCTTGTCAATGGGTACCATTCCTCGTTCTATGTGGATTGTAATAGAAGATGACCTTGTGGACACATGTAAAGCAGGAGATGACGTCACAGTCTGGTTAGTTGGATTTTCTTAGAACAACTTTTTTTTTTTTTTATTTCCCCATTCTTTTCTTCTACACTTAGAAAATTATTTTTCTGTTTATTCAGTATTCCTGAGGGGACATATTTTGAAGAGGATGAGGATATTGATTTTGCTCTCGCTCTCATGAACCTAGTTTGAAATAGTTTCTAAAGATCTGAGAAATATAGAATCAATATTTTCATAGAATTAAATCATTGAATTATTGTTAAATTCACACTTTGAAATGGATATTGAGTAGAAGTAACTAGAAAGTTTATAGTACTCTCCAAGGAGTCTTTTTGGCAAAACTTCTGCCAACCATTTCAGAATGGGTTTTGTTGTTAACCATGACAACCCCCACTTTTTTGTAAATTTTGGTTATATGCCCTGTGGTATGAAACTAGATATAAACAGTTTGACAATTGTATTGTGTGTAGCGGGGGATCCTCCATTTACTATAAAATACCAGATAAAGTGGTAGCCATTTTGTATTTGAAATTTTGCCTTGTAACTGACTTCGTGAATATTGAGACACTGAAAAACCATTTGTTAGTTTACAAAGTTTATTCTATATATTGATGTTTTAATATATCAAACTTATTAACAAACCTTAGTATGTATACATTTCTATTCTTGGTTAGAAGAAGGAAGAAAATGACTAGAAAATAGATTCCATCAGCTGCATATGTGCATTTATTTAATGCTATAGTTGCATAAATTTGCTAATACTCATTGTTTTCAATATCATGTATTAATTTATTTTGCCCGTTTTTAGTATCAGTTGTTAATATATTTTACCTGTTAATAACTTAAATAAAATTCTTGTAAAAAGAAGTTTTTGACAGATTGTAAAATACTTCATAGAATCTTTTTTTTTTATTGTACCCAAAATAGTGGGGTTTATCTACTTATTTAAGCTTCTTTAATGTTCTAGTTTTTTTTTTTTGTTTTTTTTTTTTTTGTTTAGTGGGATAGTCATGCGTCGATGGCGTCCTTCAAGCCCAGATATTCGTTGTGATATTGAACTCTTCATGAAAGCCAATCATATCCAAGTGACCAATGAAAAGAGAAGCACAATTCTCATCACCAAAGAAATGGTAATGTACTGACTTGTTTAACTTTTTTTTTTTAAGTAGGTGTTTATTATTACTGGGGATAAAACACAGTAATTTGTAAATGAATTTTTAAAAAAATTTTTAATTCAAATAGAAAATTGTTTAAAATTTTTTAGTGTTAAAAAACATTAGTATTAGTTCATGTTATAAGTGCAGTAAGGTTAACTCTTAGCCAAACTTGTTTAGACCTTATTTTTCCAATTCAGGTATCATTGGGGAATGAGAAAAAGTTTTTATAAAGAGGCTAGGCTTAGGAAAAATAAGATCTAACAATGTTTAGTTTGGGTTACTCTTACTGTACTTTTAAGCTGGACTAAAGTTAATTTTTACTTCCTTCATCTTTTTTTGATGCTTTTTATCTGTTACAAATTCCTTTTTCAGTATTTTCTCCTCTCCAAAATGTTTCACTTAATGACCTTTTTCATGTGAATTTAGTTGGATACAGAATTCTATTGTTAGCATTGTTCTGCATATAATATGGTTTGTCATGGTGATATTTTTTTATGTATGATATCAGTCTATGGTATATTTATAAATATATGAATATCTTATTTGACTCTTAATTCAGATCTTATCTCAAAAGGTATAAAAAACAGACTTTGATCTGATGCATACAGTTACATATACTATTTAATATACTAGTGTGAGTCAAAAGCTTTGTAATATTTTGGTAACATGAGACACAATTCAGCAGCTCCAGATGCTTTTTGCCAAAGTCATGAAGATCGCTGGATTGTGAGATGTTGAGCTCACCTGATAATCTCCAAGTTTGGCTCTGTGTTTTGGAACATGGCTTCAGAAATCCATAGTTTTTGGTTTACCTTGCAATCCAAGCAAAATTTCTTGAACCATCTTGTTACTATACTGTGATCAACTGTGCTTTCACCTTTAACACTACAAATGTTTTTGGTTGCTTCCATAGCATTATGGTTCAGTTTAAACACATAAAGCATAAGTTTCTGAATTAGATTAAGTTGTTTGTTTATCTGTGTGGCTTTCAAATCACACAATATGAAGCAATGCACAATGTGTCAGTGCAACAACTACCATGTTACTATCAACCACCAGGTCCCTTTCACGGCTTGAACTGCTTTGGTCACATACCTGCTGTAAACTAGCATGTACTAAAATATTGCAAAATTTTTGACTTGCCTTAGTAATTTTGAAGAAAAAAATGACTCGTACCAGAAGCCATGATTATTAAAAATCTATACATTAAATTAAGCAGCACTCAACCTCGGAACTGATATACAAAATATATTTAAGTAATAAATATGCAAATTCAAATTACTTATTGCAAACAGTCTACATACATTATAATAATTTGCTCTGTCATAAACGTGAAAATTTGAATTTTTAATATAACAAATGCTATAAAAAAAAAAAAAAATGAAAACCTTCTATATCAAAGTTTTTCAGAATTCAAAAGCATAAATATTTCAACTTCATTTTTGAAAATGATCAGTGATGATTGAAAGCAGTTGGTAAGAATTTTGGACAATTTCTATACACGCCTTAATCTAACATTAATTGTCTTGTGTAAAGATTGGGAAAAAAATAGTAAAAACTGAAAACCATTTTTATCTATGGTTTTCTTGATGAAATATAGCTGACATGCACCCACCAATCATAGGTTATAATTAACAAGCATATTTCTTTTATTTCATTTATGATTAGTTTTATAGAAATTACAAATTAAATTAAAGATACTAATGCATTGTTTTTTTTTGTCTTTTTTTAAATATTTTTGTAGAGAGAAGAGTTTTATTCTTTCTGGGAGAAACACAAAGACCGACCCCTAACTGGGCGCAACCACATTCTGATGAGTCTTTGCCCCCAAGTCTATGGTCTGTATGTTGTGAAACTAGCTGTCATCCTTGTACTCACAGGTGGTGTACAGGTAATTTTTAAAAAAATCATATAGCTATACTATAGATGCAGATTTTCAAGTACTGAAGGGAATTCACTTTTATTTAAAAAATTTTTTTTACACATTAAATAGTATCAGATTATCTAACATGGAAATATCAATTTATTTAAACAAAATATATTGAAGAGGATATAGAAGAAACAAATAGTTCAGTCAAAATATTCCCTCTTTGCTTTGATACATTTTATTAGATTATGACTAATCTTATCACGTTTAAGTGTAATAAAAAATTGGCCATTATTTACCTTGGCAGCAAATCATCCTTTCCCTCCTAAAGAATTATTCTTTGAAATATTTTGAAAAAAATTAACAAATCCATTGAACTTATCTTCAATTTGATCCTGACTGAAGATAAATAATTCATAGAGGAAAGTTGGTGTGAATAAACATTATAATAAAAGTTCTTACCTTTTTAACTGATGGAATTTTAGTAACAATTTTTGTAAAGTAAAGTCTGGCTTTTGCAGTAAAATGACTCTTATATTTTATTCACCAAATTAATCACTAAGTTTTGAATGATTTATTTCAAGTTGGTGTATATATTTTGATGCCCCCCCCCCTTAGTTTTTGGTGGGTGGGCTATAATGTATGAAAGGACTTTTTAAAAATAAATTTTCATCTCATCAAATGCTCAGCATAATACAGAGTTAATAGCACACACAAGATTAGTATTTTGATTTCTTATCCAGTTTTGAGGTTTAATGATTGATTCATAGATGCATTGGAATTTTAAAAATATTTTTTGCTAATGATATTTAACAAATGAAAAAAAAACCCTCAAATATTCTTTAACTAAAGAAAAAGTAAAAAAAAAAAAAAATTACAATAAAAATGCCAACTTTACAAGAAAAACATCTTTTATCAATTGAGTTTTAAAATGGTGCACTCTGTTTTATTTTTTTCTTTATCATCTCTATTTTGAATTATTGCTACCTTTGTTTTTTTGATCCTTCATTTCTGTTTATTTAATAAAAATATATTGTAGTCTATTCAAAATGAAGAAATTTTTTAAAAAAATCTGTTTCTTCAGTTTGACTTCGTGACTTCTTGTCCACTGGACTAGCTTGATTTTAAGTGAGCAAAAATTCAAAATCCATAATTTTTGAAAGATCGCATGGAAACCAGTATAAATCTGCTGTTTGGAATTATTTTGGATTTGAAGTACAACAGAGAAATGGACATACAGTCTTCCTTCCTTAATTTTAACCTCAATTCTTTTTTTTTTTTTCTTATTCTTCTTAGAAAAAGAGTTTGGATGAGTAACAAATTAAAGGATAAACAATTTTTGATTAATTATACTGAATTTAACTTTTAAAATAAACATTTAGAGTTCTGGCAGTGGTGGGCATAATAGTACAAATAGCATGGTTTTCAAAAGAACCTGTAATGTTTTGGTAAGAAAGTTTAAATACTCTGAGAATAATATTTGAGATATTTTCATACAGTTAAAAGCCATTTTAAGAAAGTTCATTATAGAATGGATACATTAAAATGGACCAAATCCTGAAATATGTAAACATCACCAAAAATAACTTGCTTTTTTTTTTTTGTTTGTTATATATATTTTCTAGTCAGCATACGGAGATGTTTCTTATGTTTTTACTATGATAAAGATATATTTTATTTATGTTTTTACTATGATAAAGATATATTTTGTTAACAGAATCAATTTGTATTTTCTATTCATATCATAACCTGATTGTATTGTTACATGCCTAATCCAGTTATTGTGGGAATCTTCAGTGATTATATAAGGTGAGAACAGTAGTCATCCATTTTCTTTTTCTTACTAGTCAAATCAAATTATCTATTATGATGTCAGTCTTCATTTTCATTGCTACTAAAATGAATTTTTCTTCCAGCTTCAGCTTAAACGTTTACAAGTGTAAAACTAGAAAAAAAAAACTTTTACTTTGAGAAATCATTAACATATTAGAAATAGTTGAACTTCATTTTCTTGATGCCAACCCTCATCAGAAACTTTTATTCCTAGAGAAAAAAAGTTTCTTTTCTCTCCTTTTTCAGAGGAAAAAAGGGTGGTTTATCTTTAAGCTATCATGATCATATACTCACTGAGGCCTGAAGAATAGTTAACAAGATCAAGAATATGAAGAAGAGGTTCAATTGTTTTAACAATTTCCGGTATGTAAAAAAAAAAATTTCTAAATTAAAAGGCTTTCGATATTAACTAGAAAAGTGGGTTGCCCAGTCAGCTGGGGCTATAGAATACACTAACTGCCTCTCTGCATGGGGGGTAAGACCCCACCCCATGAGTGTCCTGATATGACACTAAACAATCTGATGGTGAGGTTCCAGTAATGCTGGATCTTTGGGGAATGCAGAGTACCCCTTCATTGCCATTGCTTCCAGGTCCACTCTGGCCCAGAGTGGTATCACCTGATAGGTTCCTATCTATGGGTCAAATAGAACTAAACTGTGCACTTATGCTAAACTGAATTGTTTGAAATAGAATTGTTTTGACATTTAACTCTGTGTGTGTGTGTGTGTGTGTGGACAAAAACTATTCATACTAAACTGAATTATTTGAATTAGAACTGTTTGATGAAACTGAATAGTTTGAAATTGAAAAGTTTTTGACAATTAAACTGTGTACTTATACTAAAGTGAATTGTTTGAAATAGATCTGTTCATTTGTATAAAAATAGATTTGGCATTAAATGACCTACAAAGGTTGATATGCCCTAAACAAACAAACAAACAAAATAACTTAATTCAATGTTAAATGACCAAAAAAGGGTTGATACGCCTTAAAACAACCAACCAACCAACCATGTGCAAACAAATGAGGAAAAGTAAATAGAATGATTCGTATTAGATAGAAATACTTGAAATCATTTAACTGTGACGAAAAATGAGTTCAAGTTTGCTCAAAAATGTTACCAGAGGAATGTTCATACATCATGTGTATTTAATATATAAGTCTAAACAGGATTTGGCATTGAACAATTTGCAACATTTGATATGACATAAAATCAAACAAACTTACGAAGAACTATTTTTGACATTTGAACTGCATACTTATGTTTAAACTAAATTACTTGAAATAGAACTGTTTTTACATTTTACTGTGTGTAAACAAAACTGTACTTATATATGTATAAAAATGGATTTGGCATTAGATAACCTAAAAAGGTTGATATGCCATAAAATCAAACCAAACCTAGAAAGGTGAGATGTAACTTCTTTTTTTTTTTTTTTTTTTTTTTTTTTTAAACTAAATAATGAACAGATTCTGTTTGAAAATATATTATCAATTAAAAATATTATTTTGAATAAACTAATAAAAATGTAAATTTTAAAATGAAGCAATTTTATGTTACACAACCTAATAAAAAGGGAAATTTTCTAGATCTACATTTTCTTTTTTAAGTAGAGGAATTATATTGTGAATTGAATTACCATGACCAGAAAATCCGGCGAACACTTATGCACGACACACAGAAACACTGGACAGCTATTTTGACCTTATTAGGTCTCATCAGCAGTGTATACAGTAACCAGCGACCACGGAATGCAGAGCTGAAACTCTATGACTGAACCATCAATCCATATCGCACACAAATAACGCCAAATTAACTAGTCATGGTAATTGCGCGGCCAATTAACCTGAATGTGTCTTGAAAGTTGCATCTGTACTCTTTTCAGAAGACGCGGTTACCTCAAGGGCCAGGTCTTCCCAAGAGGATTAGAAATACGCATCTGCATAATTATTATGACTTCAAGGGCAAGGATATAGATCATGGTATACACTGTTGATGAGACCTAATAAGGTCGAAACAGCTGTCCAGTGTTTGTGTATGTTGTGCGTAAGTGTTCGCCAGATTTTCTGGTCATGGTAATTCAATTCACTAAAATTTTCTAATTATTCCTTTGTGTTGGAATTGCACCAAATATTAATTTTTTTTTAATATTAAGTTCATTTTTATATATTAAATTTTTGTTGACCATTAGAAAGAACAAGTTGTGAAGCAACAAAAATAAGGTTTCGTATCAATCTGATGAGGTGGGTATTTCTGCCTATTATTACTATTCCGGATCATTGGTCTAATGAGTAGAGTGTTCGCCAATGGTCCGGAAGATCCGGGTTCAATCCCAGGTCAAGTCATACCGAAGATTTTTAAAAAATGGTACTTGATACTGCCTTGCTTAACACTTAGCATTATAAGGTAAGGATCAAGAGTAAAGTGGAGCAATTCAGGGAATGTTGTAGTATCTCTTGAAAAGGGAGCCTTTGGGTCACCCTCAACTATGGTTTCCAACTTTACTTATTACTATTCCAATTGTTAAATTTGCATACAATGTAACATCTACATTGTGTGTGAGTGAGAGAGAACCAACCAATCAGCTTTAAGACAGCTTGGCACTCCTGCTTGTTGCAGAGTAAGTTCTACCTTAGAGCTTTGTATATTTCTTCTTGGTTAATTAGATATCAATTGCCTAGTGATGCTACGCCAGTGTAAACCATGGATTGTTAGACTTTGCTGTAAATATTTCTGCTGCTGTGCCCACATATATGTATTCCCACCAACACCCATTTTAATAGAAATCAGATGTACCTTAATTGTTTAAAGAATATAACAAAGCTTCTGATTTGTCACAAAAGCCAAAGATCAGTGGAAATAATTAGTATGATTTGATTCATTTATTTTTTTTAATTAGGGTTAATTTCGTCAATATTATTATTGTAAAAAAAAAAAAAAAAAGTCTTGGAAATGATTTGGCTTTTTGATATTGAAAATAAATATTAGTTAATCATAGAAGTTTAACAAAATTGAATTTTTTTTTTCTCAATAATATTTATAACTGTTTATTCATTTGCTGAAAACTGATCAAAGTGTTATTACTGGGTAAAAAAATATTCAAATCTAATTTTCAATTGAAATTCTATATTTGGCTTTATTACTTGAAATGAAGAACCTGTCAATGAAATAAAAAAAAAAAAAAATGAAAAAAAAAAAAAATGGGGAAAACAGTCAAATTCAGAAAAGATTTGTTACTAATACTAAATTTTAATTACATAATGTAAGAGTGGCCGACCTTTTATATTCTCTGCATGTGTTAAGATGTGTATTGATAGTCTAGTACTCATTTATTGTTGACTTTTTACCCAGGGAAAATGTGTACTTCAGCTAGTGAATATAACAATGCTACAACGTGGTGCATTTCATCAATTGAAATATTCAACTGCTTTTGTGTATGTGCATGCACGCGCTAAACAAAATATATTTAGCATTCTTAAAAAATTTTATTTGATATAAAAATAAAATGAACATTACTTTTCTTAATGAGACTTTTCAGTCTGTTTGGTTTTGCCAAATTTTTAATGTTTGAAATTGAATTAATTAATAAGAGCAACAGAATTCTTTTAGATTTTAATCAATCAAAATATTGTTCTGTTTATAATCCATTTCATAACTAAAAAATTTTTTCCGAAGGTGAAAAATTTAAGATGTAAACCTTTTTAAGACAGTAGATATAATTCTTTTTTAAACCTGGAAAATGTTCACAAGACATTAATAATGTCAGGGACATTTAGGATTAAGCAAGGGAAACTCATCAAATTTAATTTTCATTGTGAAATTTAATTTTAAATGTGAATATGAAATTTATTAATGAAGTTGTATAAAACTATAAATATTTAAAAAAAAAAAAAAAAAAAAAAAAAAAAAAAAAAAAAAGCAAAACTTCCTCATAAATATATCAGCCAAAAATTACTAAGATGTAACACACCATATCTAGTCAAAGGGAATTCCTGTGGTATAGTGGCTAACACGCTGGACTGCAATATCATAGCAAGTTCCAACTCCAGTTGTGCTATTACGTTCCCTTTAGGGCTAATACCCCTTAAGAAAGGTATGAACCTCTTTATCCCCTCTCCAGCTATGAGTTAAATAGTGGTACTACTGTTCTTCTACAAAGATAGCTTTGGCATTAAATAAACCATATTGAACAAAGAAACCAAACCATATCTAATCCCTGAATGCACCAAAAGTACCCAATACACCATAGGTTGGCTGTCCATGATTGAATATAAGAATTATGTTAAGAATTAATAATTTTTATTGTTTGCAGCGTCAAGATGATACTGGAACTCAAGTGAGAGGAGAAATTCATTTGTTGTTGGTTGGAGACCCAGGTCTGTTGGATTTAATTTTTTTGTTCAGAATCCTTAAGGTGCAAATATTTTTGTGTGTTGGTTGATTTACATTTGTTGTGTCCATTTAGTTCCTTTTTGTTAGCAAATTTTATAACATGGAGATGGTTGTGATAAATTGTTCACCACTTCTTTCCATTGAACATACCTCTTATCTGATTGATACAGTTAGGAAGAAACTTGTGATTACTACAATTGTAACAACTTGTCTTCTATGATTTTGACTTGACTAATCAAATTTTACTGTACTGCTGTCATTCACTACTATCTATTTATACATTCTGACTCTCAGCTGAACAGAAGTGGCAAGTGGTGTAAAAGTAATCTTTATTCAACAATGAAATAATTTTCAATCAATATACATGTTTATGTGTGTTGTATGTTGTTTATGTAAATTTACCTTGTAAATAGATGAATTTTCACCTATTATTATACAAATCTTCCTATATAATGAACAATGTGATTTTTGATGTTTGTTTCTTTGTTCATCTGTTCCTAACTTTTACTAGGATCAATGGTGTATCTGTGCACTCTGCCTGGGATTAAAATGTTACTCTTTATGCCTAGGAACAGATTGTGGTATCTAAACTTTGGAAAATTTAATTTAAATATATTATTAAAAAATTTAAAAAAAAGTAAAATTAAACGATAATAAATCATTGTCTTTATACATTTGATTTTTCTTTAGTATTTATTTTTGAGGAAGTATTAAATTTTTCATTATTTGAAATAATTGTTTTCGTGTGTATATTTTTTTTTATCTTGTGGTTTTTGTTTTAATCCTTGGCAGAAGTGTCAATCCATGTGTAAATAATCCTTTCATTTTTATTTTTATGGTAATTGCTAATTTTGAAAATATCCATGATCAAATTAAACAAAACTTATACTAAAATTTCTTAAAAATGAATTAAAATGTGATTTTTATTCATCTCTAAATTTAGATAAAGCATTGTCAACAATTATTTATTTTGACTTTTTTTTTTTTTCCAAATCTTTTAAGTTTACAACTCAGACCATCAGTGACCAGATTGGAAATAAATAAGCTCTTGGTGATAGTTGAACTTTTGTCCCCTTGGCTTTAGAGAAGCTGAGCTATAAAGAGTTGACAGAATAGATTAAAGGATAAGTTTAAAAAGTTTGATCTGTGTTTTGGTCACTCAGTGGCTCTTCATAGCTCAGTCATTTAAAGCAGCTAGTGTATTTAACCAGGTTTCTCTAAAACAGGGTGGGGGGGACAACAGTGAATATCACTGAGAACTTATCTTTTATATTTGATGGTCTGAGTGAGTTTAAATAAGATGAAAGAAAATAATACTTGATTAATCATTCAGTCATTTATAGCTAATATAGTTTTATAACATTTTTAATAAATTAATAATATCGGGTCATATTGAATTGATATATTTTATACACTAAATGTAACGACTATTAAGAGACAGTAATTGAATATGCTAAAAAATATTTTGTTAGTTTTCCTTTCTCTTTAAGGCACTGGTAAGTCACAGTTCTTGAAATATGCTGCTAAGGTGGTACCTAGAGCTGTCCTTACAACAGGAATTGGTAGTACTTCTGCAGGTCTTACTGTTACTGCAATCAGGGTAAGCGACCATCAGATTTTGGATTAGATGATTAACATTTAAGCTTTTGTCATTAGTCAACATAAGTAGTAATTATATATATATATTAATAATTAGGAAAAGTTTGGTCATAAATAGAGGACAAACAAACAGTCTCATAAGATGATCTAAACATAATGGGTAAATATATTTTGTTAGGTAGATTTCTTTTATAGTAACTGTGACTAAAAATCAAATGTTTCATTTCTTAACTTCTAAAACCAAAGGTGAAACAAATTATGTGGAACATAATTATAATCCTGTAAATTCTGAAAGATTGTAACAACTCTGTACAAATGTATCAGGGTTTTGAAAAATAACAAAAAACATTAGCCGATATTAAGCTGTGACCGTATCATCCATAGCTCATCTAGTTTTGTAGTGGACAAGGGAGGACCCTCAGATCAATCCAACAGCAAACCCAACTGCCAATAGCTAACTCCTGATTAATCTCTTGAAAATACAGTTCAATATTCTTCAACTTTGTTTAACAATATTTGACCCACCAGTGGATTATATTATTTTTTTGTTAGTGTGAACCAACCCACCAGTGGATTGTATACCAAAAAATATTAATTAAAAAAAGAATCCTTGAGGTATTATTTTTCCCTCAAAGCATGTATAAAAGGATATATTTTAAGAAAAATTATAAACAAACTTTTTATTTGAAATAGAAAAAAAAAACTCTTTGATGCAGCAAGGAACTAAAGATTATGCCAGGAATGGAAACAGTTGAAACAAAAATGGGGTTGCCAGGACAACATTGGCAGAAAGTGGAAACTTTTTAGCTCTCTTATCAGCAATTTTGGATCCTTCATTTAGTGATATGAGATGGTAGCATGCTATCCATTGCCTTCTGTTTTTTTATTTATTTTATTTTATTTTTTTTATCTGGAGTCTGATAAATAGTGACTAGCAGATAAACGTCTTACAATGTTTGATATGCATTTACCTGGCTTAAGGTATTTTAGGCTGCAAGTGAGAAACAAAAGAATAAGGGATTTTCTAAATTTAAGTAAACAACATTTTTTTTTTTTTTTTGTTTGTTTCCACAAAAGTACTTGTTCAAAATAATCCTGTATTTAACTACAATTATACTTAAAATCAGTTCCATGGTTAATTTTCTGTATCTGTTGTTTTTTCGAGTTTAGAAAAAGGATGAGAAATAGTTTAAAAAAAAAAAAAAAATTGACCCCCCCCTTTTTTTTTCCTGTTATTGCAAAGTTACTCAGTAATACTCATACTAGGTAGTTTTATCATGTTTTCCCCTTCTCTTTTTATCTGTGCTAAGATTGGTATAATGTTCTAAAACCAATATTAGTGTCAATACATTTTATCTTTCCAGTTTATTTCTTTTATAGCCTTGTCATTTTTATTACCAATTATTTCTTTTATCTTTTAGCTGTAGTAACATTAATTGATTACTTAGATTTTTATGGCATATCAACCCTTGGAGGTTATTTAACGCCAAATCTTGTTTATACATGTGCATATAAAAGTAAAAGTCGGTGACCTTAGTCGAGGGTGACCTGAAGGCTCCCTTTTCAATAGCTATTACGCTGAGTTGTAGGAGGGGGCGCTACTCCTTTCCCTGGATTGCTCCACTTTACCCTTGATCTGTACTGTATAATGCTGAGTGTTTAGCAAGGCAGCTGCATTAGGTACCTTTTTTTTTTTTTTTTTTTTTTTTGAGTCTTTGGTATGACTTGACCAGGGATTGAACCCCGGTCTCCCAGACCATTGGTGAATAATCTACTCATTAAGCCAATGGCCTTGTGTGTGTGTGTAATATATATATATATATATATATATATATATATATATATATATATTATATATATATATATATATAGTTTGTTGGTAACATTTTTAAATGAGCCAGAGCTCATTTGTTTGCACACAGCAATACTTGAAACCATTTATCTAATACTAACAGTTAAATGCTTACAAGTATTGCTATTTAAGTAATACTAATAATTCAACTCTTTTATTTGCACAGTTAAATGGTTTCAAGTATAGTAAATGATTAAATATTTCTATTTGACTGATAGCTGGGGACCTTAAATACTATGACTCTTGGTCAGAGTGAGTCTGGGAGTAATAACAATGAGAGGGTACTCTTCATTCCCCAAAGCTCTAAGATGGGAGCTTCACCATCAGATGTTTTAGTGGACCCTCTTTGGGAAGGAGTGTCTTACCTCTCTGCAGAGATGCAGTCAATTTAGGCTAAAACATAACTTGGTAAACTTTTCCTATTTTTTATGTACTCTTCCACATAAGTAGCTTTTATATAATAAAAGATATTCAGTCTGTGGAAGTGAAGTGAAGTGTAGTTGTCTATGAATAGTGTAGCCCTTTTTCTCTTCTTCTTTTTAAGCAAAGGATCTATTAACCTAGCTACTACTGACTCAAAAGACACCCTTTTTTTTTTCCACAGTATATTTCAAAGTTTCAAATATATCCTTCACAAGAGCATAATCTAAAAATTTTAATTCTTAACAACTGTGTTTGTGTTAATGCAATTTTTACTCAGTTACTTTTTAATACAGTGTAACCCAGATATAAGAGTGTTAGAAGTCTCTTATATCAGGGTTTCTCTTTTATCCGGTTTTGGTCAATTTTGTTTAGGTAACACAGGCTCTAATTTGGGACCAGAGAAAATCTCTCTTATATCCAGGTTACACTGTACAAGTATTTTCAACTTTGATTGGTTTTCACCATTTCTTGTTAAAGCATAATGCAACAACTGTGAAAAATTCTGTTATCATCTCTCTTATTTTTAGGATAGTGGTGAATGGATGTTAGAAGCTGGGGCCTTGGTTTTGGCTGATGGAGGAGTTTGTTGTATTGATGAATTTAACAGCATCCGTGAAGCAGACAAGGCAAGCATCCATGAGGCGATGGAACAACAAACAATCAGTGTGGCAAAAGTAAGTGAACTCAGTTAATCGTAATATTTATTTAAATATGTCTAGTGAATCTTGATCAGTGTGTATTGACTGTGGTCAAAATATTAAAACTTTTGGGAGATTTACATTTTAAAAGTAATTGAAAATCGAAATTTTTTTGAAATACTCTCCTAGTTCCTATCTTAAATCATGTTTATGTATTGATCAACATGCATATCTATGGGTTTTTGATGGTAAGGAGCATTGATTGACTGAATTCCTTTCAAATAATGAGTAAAAAAAAAGGAAGAGCAAAATAGATTAAGTAGTGTAGTCTACCTAGTTACTCTCTTGTTTTCAGTGATCTTGAGTAATGTTTGTTACCATAATGATGTAATTTCTCATTACTGTTGTGAGACCAGGTTACGTGTGTGTGTGTGTGTGTATATATATATATATATATATATATACACATATACACACACGCACTAAATGAACTGTGGAATCATTGGGTTCCCACTGTAGCAGCAATCCATGTTGATATTGATGCTTTTATTTAGGAAGGAGTGAAGGATTCTAATATCAAGAATTTCAATGACTAAAAAAATAACATTCAACATGAATGTAGATTCTATAAATTGGACTGTAAATTGCTTTATTTTGTAAGAGCTTTTAAAGTGTATTGCTCTAATCTCTATGCTGTGCTTGTATATATGAGAATTTTTACTCAAATATAACAATTGTTTCAGATGCGTTGAACTGTTGGTCTGCTTTCCTGTGATTGATGTACTACCATGACTAATGATATCACTTGTGTTTATTTCTTTTATTCATGTAAACTTTCTGCTGTTAATGCACTTAAAATTGGTTTATTATATTTATTATAGAATTTACCTGAGTAATAGTCAATTTTCATTCTAATGTTAATCTTTTCTTACTGGGCAATTATATATTCCCAACCTCTCCACTATGAATAGTTTAAGTGAAGTAAAGGTGATTTAAATTCAGTTTTCCTTCTAGAATTGTTACCTGACTAAAGCTAAAGAACCAAGTCTTCCTTACTATTTACCTCTAGCCTGGGTGAGGAGGGTGAGAGAGAGAGAGAGAGAGAGAGAGAGAGAGAGAGAGAAAAGAGTTGGATTTTTTTTTAATATGCTAAACGAATTGATTAATGGTACATTAATACCATTAACTTTAATGTTTTTGGGGGTGTCCTCGTGGTGTAATGGTTAAAGTGATGGACTGCGGAATCGTAGAAAGCGAGTTTGTACTCCAGTCATGCTGTGACAATATTCGTCTGTGGCGGTACGTGAGGGGTTAACCAAAAAGTTGAGCAGCCAAATATAATTGCCAAGAAGTGTGGAGTTGAAATTCTGGGAAAAAGAATCGAAAATGCTGTGACCGAATTTTTGTTGACAATAGCCAAAATTGAAACAAAGAAGTTGACAGGTACGGAAGATTAAGTTGTTTACAGAACTCAGGCAGAAATCGAGAAAGAAAAATATTGTGATTAAAAAGGTGAAAAGAGTAACGATACTAAGATAATTTTCGGGCCTGGAAAAAGTTAATTTTTAAAGGATTTGACAGCACAGAGATTCAGATACGGTGTGACTTGCACTCCAGTTAAAAGGTGGGACTCAGAGCAAACAAAGAAGTCTTTGTCAAGATAAAGAAGGCCACCTGGCATTTGGGGAAATACCTCAGCTAAGGGTTGAGAAAATTATCCAGAATTACTTATCAGTGTTGAAAGGGGATTATTAATTAGCCTGAGGATAGGCCAGTCTTTTCGCCTACGTGGAATTGAAACCAGTTCCATCAAAGGTGACAGTCCAGCATATTTGGGCAAAAAGGGGTTGGACCCTTTCTGACGTCATGAGCCGTAAAATGATAGAAACTATGTTGGTAGGAGGAAAGCTATCCTCCTGTAGTCCTCACTATGAGGGTAGTGAGAGGAACAACTCTGTGGAAGTAGTGAAAAGAGGGTTGGACCCTTTCTGATGACGAAAATTAAAACAAAGACATGAAGGATGTCTAATGAGTTGAAAATGACGTTAGGGAGATCACCCCTGCCTCAGTCAGAACCTACCCCAGAATATTGGCAATTATTATATAAACAGGCTGATTTCCGAACTCAGCAGTTGGTGGCAGAGAGCGAAGCAGTTCGGTTCCAGACGAAGACCAGACAGGGACCAACAGATTGGAATTGTGCTTTGCGCTGCCAACTCATATATCGCCAGTTCGCCGCTGGAATACACTGTCGTTAAGAAAACTTAGACCTTTGTAAGTTGGTGGCAGGAGAGCGAAGCAGTTGGTACCAGACGAAGTAAAGCCAACAAAGACCAGGCAGGGACCAACAGATTGGAATTGTGCTTTGTGCTACCAGCTCATATATCACCAGTCCGCCGCTGAGATACATTGTCGTTAAGAAAACTTAACCCTCATCGGGCCGCCGCCTTAGACTATTATATGTCACACCCGCAGATTTTTTCTTTGTCGCCACCTGTAACTTTGAAGTTTTATAAACCCTTTTCTTATCTACTGCAGAAATCGGAGTTATTATTTTTTTTTGTTTTTGTTCTGCAATATATGTACCCCTTTGGAGTCCAGTCTTCAGCTGCCAGTAACCCTCTCTTCCTTTCAGACAGGGCCATCGGCCTTACTTTTAAAGAATCACAACGTGGGGCAGGGCTGTGCATGGTCACTTTCCCTGGAAGGAACTTTTGATCTGTTTTTTTCCCACGCTGTAGCAGAGAGATTGGAGGGAGGCGGACAAGGTTGTGGCAAAGAGTTACCATAATAGGTATAATCAGCGCTGTGATCGAGGACGGGGTAAGAGGGTGGTATAATGCTATTACCTTCACTTTCGGGCAAATACCCTTGGGAAAGGTATGAACCCCCTTATCCTCCCAGCTATGGGTTAAATAGTTGAAAAAAGTAGCGGTGCCCGTGGTGTAATGGTTATCGTCGTAGGAAATTAACATGGCGACACGAGTTCAAATATTGGACGAGACTGATTGCATTTCACATAGCACTAATACCCTTGGGAAAGGTATGAATCCAATTATCCTCCTTCCAGCTATGGGTAAATTGTAGGACAGACTGGGTTCTTCAGCCTTGGTGAGGCAACTAATCTAGGAGAAGGAAAACTCTGAATTCAAACCTGTTAAACTCCGCTTAAAAACTGACCTTGTGTCATATCCTGCCCGAGCAGAGAGGTTGGTAAATAGGATTAACTTTAATGTTTGAGAGTGTTAAGTAACCCTTCATTGTCATTACTCTTAGATCCACTCTGACTCAGAGTGGTAGTACCTGTTTGGGTCCCATTTATGGTTCAAATTAAAAATGATTCATATTTGATTGGACCACGTACAACAACAAAAAAACTTAAGAAACAACTGTTCAAAGAATATAAATATTGAATGTACAATGAACATAAATCCCTAACCTCTAGACATAAAATAACCCAAGATAGGTTGACATGCCATTAAAATGAATTATTTACTGTTTAATTGTTATAACAACTATTTTAAGTAATATTATTTTTATAGTATGCAAAGTAAAAACCATACCGATTTAACAAACTTTATTCAGATAACTAATTTTTGTTTTTGTGGAGTTTCATTTATATATATATAATTTTTTTTTTTTTTTTTTTTTTTCCAAAATATGGCAAATTCATAATGACATTAAATCTATTGTAGATAAATCTAGCACTTCTTAGACTAATATATATATATATATTTTTTTTTTTTTTTTTTTTTTAAGGCTGGGATGGTTTGTAAACTTAACACCAGGACCACAATTCTTGCTGCAACAAACCCCAAGGGACATTATGACCCAGAAGAGGTAATAAAAATAATTACTATAACTATGGTTTAATTATTTTGAGCAAGTATTCCCCAACTAAATATACAAGTGCTGAAAAGTTTTCTGCTTGTCCAGTTAAGGGAATCACCATAATCCATTAAATGTACATGCAATTCTACATATTCATCTTAAAAGTTCAACATATGTGACTCATCATTTTTTACCCCCACCCAGTACTTTCCTTCTTGGTTGATCTAAGAACTTTTCAGCATTCCTTTGTCCTGTTTTCTTAATTTCTTTGATGCTTTAATGCATTTTATTTTTAACAATATTTCTGATTATTCCCAGCATGACATTGTATCTTAAAAAAATTCTTTTTCTGATTGTAAAATTTATGTCAACTTACATATTAAACTTGCTATACTGTGGTGTTAACATATATACCTAAAGACTTTGTTTTTATTTATTTTAACTCTATTAATGCTAATTAGCATTTTATATGTTTATTCATCAAAAGAAAACTGAATGACTGCATTTTGCCATTCGCCAAAAATAAAATGTGTTTGTATGGCTCTCAGGGGATGAATATTAATGTATAAAAGACTATATTTTCTAAAAATGAAATCAGATTACTAATCAATATACCATTAAAAGAGATTATATTTAATTCTGTATTTCAGGAATACATATTTCAAATACAATATAACCTTAAATAATGCACTTAGTTGTTCTAAAATTTTGTCCATACTTTTCAAGGTTTTATAATAGTTTGTACTAATGCCCTTGGGTAAGCCATGAAACCACCTCTTCTTCCTACTTTCCCAGCTATGGGTAACTAGTAGAGCAGGCTGGGTTCTTTAGCCTTGGTACTGCAACTCATGCAAAATTAAACCTGAATTCAAACCAGTTGTACTTTGTTTAAAAATTGACCTTGTATCAAATCCTGCCTATAGTGGAGAGGTTGGATAAATACATAAAATAGATTTCAATGGAATTTGCTCCACTGAAAACAAAATAATGAAAAATTTTATTTAAAATGAATGCATGTAATTCAGAAACATTTGTAATGCATTAAAAAATTTTTAAAGATCAGAAGAGAAAAAACATTGCTGGCAATTTGAAGAGAAATCTATATTTCCTGGATAAATAATCATTCTGTGTAACCTTCACTGGCCCTGCAACCTGGTTTGGTGTGTGTGTGTGTGGGGGGGGGTGTTACTCATATAGCATGTCTTGATCAGAAATAGCCTTTTAGAGCCCATCCCTATCCAGGTCTACAACTGGTTTGAATACCCATAACTGGAAAGATAATAGTTGGATTCCTACCTTTCTCAAAGGTATTTGTGCTAGAGTGAAATGCAAGCAGCCTTGTTCAGGATTTGAACTCAGATCACCAGGCCCACTTCCTACTACAATAACTCTTATGCCACAAGTGCTTCCATGTAACCATACTTGTAAGTAAGCGGCCAGCTGTAGTTGAGGGCAACCTGAAGACTCCCTTTTCAATAGCTACTACACCAAGGGGAGAGCGCTACTCCTTTCCCTGAATTTCTTCACTTACTCTTAATCCATACCTTATGCTGAGTATTAAATAAGGAAGTATCAAGTACTTTTTTTTTTTTTTTTTTTTAAATCTTTGGTATGACTCTACCTGGGATTGAACCCTGGTCTCTTGGACCACTGGTGAACACTCTAACTATTATACCAATTGAATAAAACAGTTTTGATGCACTGTCTTATTCAATTTATTACTTTTTGTTGTTTTTAAAACTTGATTTTTCCTTCATATATATTGTTTGATTTGATTATTAGAAAGTTTACATATATGAGAGGTTTATTTATTATTTTAACTGACTTTATGGCCTAAAGTCAAATTCTTAGTAGGTTATCATTACTCCAACTGTTTATATGTACATCTAGGATAATTCAAAAACAGTTTTATTGGTTTTAAAGTTGATATAGTTGAATGACTAGAAATAATTATATTTTTGAGATGTTTAACTATGTTTTATTTAGAAAGAGATGATGGTTCATTTGAGTCTCCCAGATTTTGATTAGTTTTATGAAGAAATATGAGAGAAATGAAATTATTTATGAGGACAAGCAACTGTTCTAAGAATTTACAGAAATGAGATTTTGAAATAAGATATTTTTATCGCCACTGATTTGTAGCTACAGAACCTTGTTTAATACCAGTTAAATATTAATCATTAAAAAACAAAATTGGTGTCAGCTAGTAAAGATGTGGGTGGGTGAATAAAAAAAGTAAGCAGTTAGTGAGATAAAGATGGAAGGAAATTAATAAAAAACAAGAGGCAAAAGTCTGCATCAATTTTGAAACACTACTTTCTTTCACTTGCTTCTTACTGGTTTATTCAACTCCTGAATTGTTATTTTGTTTTGAAAAGTTTCAACAATGTATTTTTTTTTTTTTTTTTAATCATAACTCTAACTGAAAATGCAGAGGCAGGAGATCATTTATTACCCCTTCGCCGATCGTTATCGTTCTGATGTTGCAAATACAGCCCTGGCCGATGCGTCTAGTTCCGCTTGGGAATTTTCGCTGACATTCAATTCCTCGGCTCTGCTTGCCAATCCGAGATAACTATTACCTTTTCCCATGTTGTCTTTTGATTCGAATGGCAGTGTTCTAGCTACCTCAGATCGTTTCCAATTTTGGCTGGAATCCACGCCGAAATAAAATCGTTGTTGGGAGAGAGATTGTGCCTGTTGCGGTTCACAAAATGCATAAGAAGAAGGAAAACAACGCTTTCAAATTTCTCCAAGCTATTGTTTTTATCTATGATGTATGTATTTACAAAATGTGTAGAATACAATAAGGAAGAAAGAAAAAAGTCTTACGAAACTTATTTATTTGTTCGGAAATGTGACAGATCAAACTGGTGTAAGGGAGGCAATTATTGCTCTTGGTTTTCTTTGCAGAAAAATAATCAGTTGTCTTGGTTTTTACTTCAAACTCTCAGTTCTAGACTAATCTTAGTTTCGAGTCGAAGTTCTAAGATTATTCTTGGATGAGTTCTGCACTGGACCCTTCTCTGTCTCTCTCATCTTCCTCGATCTGATCTGTACTGATTTATGGGCGTCTTGCCTTACTTATAGAAATTGGGGGTGGAGTTTTGATGATCTCTGGGCATGCCTATGCATAATGATATGTAAATCGCCAAGTTGACCAATTTTTTCCACATATGGCTGACGCTGCATTTAAAGAGATACTTAAAATTTAGATTCAGTACCCCCTGCTGATCCTGTGCAGACAATCAGTACTTGAGAAAAGATAAATCCACTTACATGGTCTCAATCTTTAGCTTAAACTTATTCTTGCTTTGACCACACATACTTTTATTACTATCTCCACCGCAAGATACACTTAAGTTGGTTACATCTTTAGTTTGAATCTTCCCTCACTTTTCTAAACCATATGGACTCTATTACTATCTCCACCATAAGATCCACTTAAGTTGTTTTTTATTTCCCATCTGAACCTTTTTTCACCCCTTTAGCCTGTACAACGTTCATTACTGTTTTCTTTTATATTATCGCAAAATTCACTTTAACAAATCTTGAGACATTGGTCGAAAGTTTAATAAATAAATAAAATAGGATAGGAAATGAAATGATAAGACGAAGAGAGAAAGAAAAAAAAGTGAGTTTTCCTTAATTATTTCCCTAGAATTGTTGATTAATCAATCAGTCTGGGGGGGGGTAGAGTTCTTACTGTCACATCGTGACTGAATTTTTGTTAAGGAAGTAGCCAGATTCCAAAATTGCATGATTTTTTTTTTTTTTTTTACTTTTCAAATGAGCTGAGTATGAAAGGATCAAACCATTTGAAATAATTTGAAATCTTTATTTAAAATGTTTGTTCCTTCTTAAAGATGATCAAGAATGAATTATTTTATTTCAGTCAATTTCTGTAAATGTAGCCCTGGCCAGTCCCTTGCTAAGCCGATTTGACCTTGTGATGGTTTTGTTGGACAAGCAGAATGAAGAGTGGGATAAAGTTATATCCAGCTATATTCTACAAGGCAAAAACCCTGTTGGTCAGTGTCTTTTCTTTTTTTTTCATTATCAACATAACCTTGTTATTAATATTTTAATAATAACATTTTGTACATTTCTTTAAAAAAAATTTTTTAAACCAATAACAAACTCAGTGGTTCCATACACTTTACACATTTTTGAACAATTTTTAAAAGCATTTAACTTGTTTCTTTATATTTTCTTAACACCCTCTTTTAACCTCCTCCTGTTTGCTTCCTCTGCACTTTCAATTTAAACAGTAAATTGTATTTCATATGTTTTCCTTTGTTAGGTGATGTGGAGACTTCAGAAAAAGAACAATGGAGTATGGATAAAATGCAAGTCTATTTATCTATGATAAAAACTATAAACCCCAAACTTTCAGAAGATGCCAGATTGTAAGTTATCATTTATTTTTATTAAACTAATAAAATTTAGTCTTGGAGTAAAACTGAGAAACAGTTATATACAAGTGATAGACTTGATGTTGGTCTTAAGGCCTCCAAAAAAAAAAAAAAAAAAAAAAAAAAATTTAATTCATTAACATTGTGTTTTTTTAACCTGAACTATACTTGAAACATCTAATTAAATTAAATAACCCATTGATTTTTCTGTGCCCCCCTCCTCCCCGAAATTAATGTTATTTGATAACCTCATCTTTTTAGTGTGTGATTTGTCAGACTGTTGTCCTCATCTTTATTGTTGTTAGTTGTAGCAAAACATTTCAGCCACTGTATCCTCTGGCCTTCCTTGTTTATCTGGGCATAAAAATGATTCAACCTGGGAAATCATTTTTAAAGTTTGACTGTTGATCAAACAAGGCCTTCAAGAAATATGAAGATGTTATTCAAATAATGTCATTGTTTTCATGTCTATCAATCCGAGAAGCATCACAAGAAGTTTCCTGAGAAGCGTCATGAGATGAATTCAAAACATAAAATGGCATCAGTTATTCTTGATATTTTTGAGTAATTTTCTTTAAAAACAATTTGATTTGGCCTTTTCAATTATTGATTCCCAGATTGTATTCATTTCTATACTTGGTCTGCTCAAGAGGTCAAATTAGAAAAAAAATGTTGTCCATATGATATTAGAACAACATTCTGTAGTAGCTCAACTCTTCATAAACATCTCCTCTGAGTCAAACCCCCAACAGAATACTACATGACCAAGAATTGCATATATCCCATGTAGCTGTGGCGAAGTTTATGAAGGCGAGACATGCCATCCTCTGAAAGTAAGACTACAGGAACATTATAAAGCAGAAGTACAAGGAGAAATAGAAAAATCAGGTATGGAAAGAAAAGGGAAACCATCTATGCTTGTGGGATAAAATTAAAATAATCGATAGGGAAGAACATTGAAAAAGAAGACATCTCAAAGAAGCAGCACATATGTTGGCCATGTTGACTTCTTGAGCAACCAAAATGTATGCTCAAAAATACTAAACAATTTATGTAATAGCTTGGAGCTAGAAAACTGAAAATCTGATCTGATCCTAATTCTTCTTCTTTTTTTTTTTTTTTTTTTTTCCTATCCAATGGGCATTAAAAGCTCTCCTATGTAAGTTTTTGAATCAAGCAGTTTAATCATTCCTGATACATTATTAGTAAAATTGTTTCTCAATTTAGTTCATGTTATCTTTCATTAATAAGGTCCTGAATCTATTTTTGATGCAATGAATAACTGAATTTTTTTATGATTATAAGCATATGACTAGGAGATTTGGGGATCCTTGGTGCTGGAATTATGACAGGTTTCATCCTCATTTGTGTACCAGTTTCTATTTTTTTTTTATTCTTTGGAAAACAAGTGCTTTTATGAATGCTTATTGTTTTTAGTGAAAATGAATTCTTTACTGTGAAAATTAAAGTAAAAGTTGGTGACCATTGTCAAGGGTGACTAGAAGGCTCCCTTTTCAATAGCTACTACACTGAGGTGTAGGGAAGGGCGCTACTCCATTTTACCCTTGATCCTTACCTTATAATGTTGAGTGTTAAGCAATGTGGCATCAAGTACCTTTTTTTTTTTTTTTTTTTTTTTTTTTTTTTTTTTGAGTCTTTGGTATGACTTGACTTGGTATTGAACCCTGGTCTCCTGGACCATTGGCAAACACTCTACTCATTAGGCCAAAACATCTTAATAGTGAAATAGGAGCTGGAAAATTATAATTAAGGGGGTGTCCTCATGGTGTAATGGTTAAAGCGATGGACTGCAGAATCGTAGTACGCAAGTTCGTACTCCAGTCGCGCTATTACGTTCACTTTCGGGCAAATACTCTTGGGAAAGGTATGAACCCCCTTATCCTCCCAGCTATGGGTTAAATAGTACCACGACTGTTCCTCTAGGAGAATGGCTTTGGCATTAAATAACCTACAAAGGTTGATATGCCATTAAAAACAAAGAATACAAATACATTCACTATTAACTTGAATGGTTTTAATAATTTATCAAAATATAGGCTACTTAAATTAATCCAAAATTTAAAGCCATTTAAAAAAAAAAATAAACTCCAGGAAGTAGCAAATTATCACTTTAAATTCTTTTGGTTTGATTTTAGATGCTTTCTGTTAAACATTTTGCTGGAGCAAATTAATATAACTATTCAGTTATGTTTTCCTTTTATTTAGAGTATTACAGGCTTATTATCGTGCACAGAGAAGTGCAAATACACGCAATGCTGCTCGAACTACAATGCGTCTCTTACAGAGTATGATTCGACTTTCTCAAGGTGAGTAAGTGACGGATTTTTTTTTTTTTTTTTAAATCTTGTAACTAACAAATGTTTAAGTTTCTATGCCTCAGTTATGGATTTCAATGAAGAAAATCAAAAATATATATACATATGTGTATTTCCTATTTGAAGTAATCAGGGTTTTTTTAAAGAGATGCATTTGATATAAGATAATCTAGTGACTATTTGTCTTTGGATAAATCAACTTAATTTCTTTTATTCTTACTCCTTTTGTGAAGCTCATGCTCGACTGATGCTTCGAACAGTCGTCACTATTCAGGATGCTGTTGTTGCTGTCACCCTGATGGAGTCCACAATGCAGGTCAGTTATTTAAGGAATATTGTTTATGGGAGAAATGCTTAATTACATAATTAATCATACAAATTAGAATTTACCAAAAAGTATGCAGAGGCAGAAATACTTTTTGTAAAAATTATAACATTTGTTGTTGAGAGATGGCAGTACATCCATTGTTTTTTAAACCTTGCCTAATTAAAGGTGTATTAAAAAAAAAAAAAAAAAATCAGATGTTAATAATTTTTATCCAGTATCTATGAATTAGATTAACAATTTGTGTCCTAAAATGCAAGAGAAATAAAAGAAAGACTAGTAAAAAATTACCTTTTTTTTTTTTTTTTTTTTTTTTTTTTTAAATGTATCTTTAAGTCACTACTAAAACTTTTCAAGAAAGATATTACTACAGATATCCTATGGGGTGTCCTCATGGTGTAATGGTTAAAGCGATGGACTGCGGAATCGTAGTACACAAGTTCGTACTCCAGTCGCGCTATTACGTTCACTTTCGGGCAAATACCTTTGGGAAAGGTATGAACCCCCTTATCCTCCCAGCTATGGGTTAAATAGTACCACTACAGTTCTTCTAGGAGAATGGCTTTGGCATTAAATAACCTAAAAAGAGTTGATATGCCATTAAAAAAAAGAAACCAAACCAGATATCCTATATAGTCCAAGTTGAAAATTGTTTAAGGCCACTATTTTATATTATGATTATTTTCAGTTAAGATATTTTAATATTCTGGTATTTTTACTGTGTTAGGGCAATATAGCCTACTAAAATTGGCTCATTATAAAATTAAATATGTTAGTCTATTAAGTATGCATTATTTATAATGTATAAAAATTATCAAATGCTGTTTTACTATAAAATATTTGGTAAAAATGCTACATGAATGAAAATTTCAATTTGTTGATTATAAAAATTCTTGTCAGTTAACGGTTTTTTTTTTTTGTTTTTTTTCTAAAATCTTGAATAAGAATAGTTAAAATATATATTCAATTTTATTCTTTTTACTTGTACTTTGCCCTATTTACATAAATAGTATCTTGTTCTCAACACTTGCAAAATTTTATAATGAAATAACAAAAATATTATTATCCCCTACCCAGGTCATGATATTTGAAAATGTCAAATTTTATTCTTTTATGCAGATATATTTTTTTAATAATTTTACCTGAATAATTAATTCATAACATTTAATTATATTGTTTGTCATCATAGTTTTGTTGCCTGTTAAATAGGTAGTTTTGAGGACTGCAGTTGGTAACAACTAACTTTGCCATCACCAACATGTTGAAAATGATTAGCTGATTTAGAGTTTGTATGAAATGTTTTGCAGGGAGCTGCTCTTTTGGGAGGAGTAAATGCTTTGCATACAGCTTTTCCTGATGACCCTGAACAAGAGTATCAAATGCAAGGTATTTATTTATTAATTTTGGAGACTCATTAGAATTAGTATAGCTCTCATAATTTCAGGCATGATTGTTGATATTCCATATAATAAAAGTTTATATAGATTTCTATTGAAAAATTGTGTTGTTAATCAGTTTCTGAAAAGTAATGACCTCTAGCTTAGAAACACTTTAAAAAAATATTTTAATTCAATGTATTAGATTACTTGGCACCTTATGTGATTTAATGGTTAGCAAATTATTTCTATTATAATTTTCACAGAGCACCTCATTTATGTTATAACTACATTGGTCTATTGAATAATCAATGAAGTTCACGTTTTTGATGTTTAGTTAGTGGCTACCATTATTTTGATTGGCAAGCTAACATATTTTAAGTATGAATAAGAAAGAATCAGACAATGCTCTGTAGCTAAGATAGATTCTCTGCCTTTTTTATCCTTAAAGTGCAAGTATCTGACCATGGGTCAGAGTTTGGTGGTGATTTTATTCTTAAAAAAAAAAGGGGAAAATATCTCTATCAATGTTTATAACATTATATAATCTTGCCATCCATTGTTTACTTAGTTGATTAGAATTGATAGTTCAATATATAAAGTTAATATTTTTATACTGGATATACATTAATTTCTTTTTTCTTTTGAGAAGTTTGTTTACTATTTTTGTCTTTCCAGCTGAAATGGTATTAAAATTACTTCAACTGGAAAATCTTCTTTCTCATGAAACAACCTCCCAGCCCGATGATGATTGCGATCCAGGCTCTTATTTATCGCAAACAGGTTCTGTTTCTTTGATACCACACTCTCCTCCAGCTTTTGTCTCTTCAAAACAGCAAAAGGAAGCAAAATCTTCACTTTGGAGTGCAGGTTTAACTCGAGAGGAATGTAATACTAGTCTTGATTTATTTGATAATCCTGTCAATGAAGCCATCAGCCAGTCTAAGGAAATTGGCAAAGCTGAAAAAAAAAATTTGCTAATTGAGAAGGAGGAAGTAGACATACAAAATCATATTTCATCAAATCCACTCACATCTCCATCAGTTCTGAAAAAGACGATTGAAAATCGTTTAAACTTATCTCATATTCCTGTCTCTCCATCTGGAACCAGCAGTGAAATTGGTTTCAGTGAGAAGCTTTTGGATGAAGCAGATGTGAAAACAAAACTTACTTACACAACACATAATAAAGGAAAGCAGAGAAAGAAATGTGCATCTAAAGTGAAAAAGATGCTGCAAAACAAAAAGGAGATGATGTCAGAAAACATGACAGAGAAACAAGAGAATAAGACAAACACTATCATCCCAGGTGAAGACCTGGAAGAAAGTGGAAAGTCTGACAAAACTAACACCTTGTCTGGAAAGGTTCAACAGTTGTACAAAGACTTTGGAAGAGCAAAAAATAAGCAAATGAACTCTTCAACATGCTCAGAAAACAGCTATGATGAAAACATTCTTGAACAGAATAAGAATGATGAAAGTACGCATGAGCTAAGTAATACAGTACAAGCAAATAAGAAAAAGAAAGCCTTAGTTCCCCCTTGTGACAGACGAGAGAAGCCTTCACTCAGCAATAATACAGTTTCAAAACTGATGAAATTTGCTTTTGATGATTCAAAAAGTTCCAGTGCTTCCACTTCCTCTCTCTCTGTATCTGAATCCAGTGAAAATTTAAACAAATCCAACGTATCAGACACTGTCCATCCACCTTTAATATTTAATCCTCCATTATCAGTTGCAGACCCCATTTCATCTTCCTCTGAATTGATTATTCCTAAGTGTAACGAAACAGTCAACCTTTCAACAACTGATCTTCTCTCTGGACATCAATGGCAGACACCTTCAGTTAATAACCAAAATATCATTAGCCAAATACAGAACAGTAGTACCACTTCCCCATCTATAAGTACTGCTCAAAAATTCCCTGATGTTAAACAAAAAAAGCAAGAAGAGAAGCTGCATCATGTCAGCCATGCTGAAGGCATGAACACTTCTCTGATAACTTCTCATAACCCATTTGACATTACTCTCTCGTCACACCCTGATTTCTCTTCAAATGCTATCCATGTTTCTACTCCTATTTCAGCTACCCATACAGCAGGGTCAGCCACAGTTACAAAGAGATCGTCATCACTGTTCGAAATTGATGATGATGACTTAGACTTGGACTTGGATTTTGACATTGGCTGCTTACAATCAGATACAAAACGGACACGATTAAAATAAAAGATTGAATTCCTGTGCATTCATCTAATTATTTTGAATTTTATTTCAGGAAGATTTTTCACCAAAATAATCATTTTAATTGGAAGCTAAAGTGAAATAGAACAAGTTTTTCTATCTATTAAGACTCCTGTTATTACCCTTGTAATCAAGTAATGTAGTATTAAATGACATCACTTTCTTTTTGTGATTGTACTGCTGGACAAACTTCTTTCCTTGTCCCAGCTAAAGGTTCAGTTAGCCTCTAGTCAGTTGTCAAGTCAGTCAGTCATGATTTACCATTTGCTTCCTGTGTTAATTTAGATCTGAAGAGGGTCCTTCACAGTGGGTTGCAACTTCATATTGAATTAAAGATCACCAGTCACCATTATTCAACAACAATGATGAAAAACAAAGTTATAAATATAACAATAAGTATTTATTTTGGTTTGGGTTTACAGGCTGATTTGACACTTTCATCTACAATACTATAATTCTTTGATATATCACATTTTCTGTCTTTCAATTCAGTAAAGTTGGAGTCTTCACACTGATAGTAATGAGTTTACGCTTATTAAATTGTTGGATCCATGATGATTCCATCTATAACCTCATGTCTTAATAGTTTCTGCAGTTCAAATCACTTTTTCTCTATCAGAGTTGGATTGTACATTCACAAATTCACTGATCTGAATTCCAACTGTCTTGGGCATTTGCTTACCAACTCACAACTGCCACTTGAACTCTTAACTGACTTGAGTGGCCCTGTATCTCTATTTATGGATTTTGCTCTCTCTTTCACTGAGACTTCTTCTGATTATCTCAAGTCTTATGCTTTTGTGTTTGCATGGGTCAAGTTTCTCTCACTACCACTTTAGGGTTGTTCTTGTACATTTCCAATCAAGATATTTCTGTTTGGATTCTCCACATTCTCAGTGTACTGAGCATAATTGTTATCATTGTAGGAAATGAAACTGGATCTTTTAGCTCTACTATGCCTCTTAAAAGGACATCTTACACTTCATCTCAACCAGCCATCACTGCATTCATCTTACATTTCACAAATAATGGTCAATTTATCACCTGGAGAAAAAAATGTTCTGGTAGGCGAGTACTTTGGATATTGGTGATAGTTCATTTCCATATTGACATAGGCCGCAAGAGTCAAATGTTTTTTGTACTGGATCTATGTGCATATATCTGCATTGTATGTGTTAACATATACATTGAGTTCCAAATATTCCATGATGAAGTGGACCTTCTACTTGCCCATGAGCAATATCAGGTACTTGAGAGTTCTGAGCTATGTTAATAATCAACTATTCATAGTATACTCCTTTTGGAGCTGCTTGGGCACAGTATACTCTTGTCTGCTGTCTTTTTAATTTAGTTGATATCTTATCAGCTGACAATTTATAGGATGCAACCTAGACTTTCCTGTCCAGGTTCACTGATGTTGATAGCTGCACACAAGAGATAGTCAATCTGGAGGAAGCTCACTATGCCAGCTCTGTCACTCACATTCTGGATAGTCAATCCACTCCACCACTGTTTACAACTAAAACCACAACATGGATGTAATCCCTATTATTCACACCAAGTTGAGTAAATCTGATTCCACAGCACTTTACGGTTTCCATATCCAGGATATATATATATACCTCCTGTTTAACCATTTTTTCTTTACTTCTCACCCTTTCCACAAAGGTTAAAGTCTTCTGCTTACTAATAGATAGTGCATTGTGAAGAGACAAGCACTGACTCCAATTTTGAGATATATGGCTGACTTTATTGCAACGGTAACAGTGCATTCAAGATTTCCACTCTTTGTCAGAACAGCCTTCCATCTTGTGGCTAGTAGTACATGTCTCGTCCTTCTCCGAGCTGGCTGTACTATTGCCACAATCAGTTCCTCCACCATTATATCATCCTTCATGATTGCTCCAGTTCAAGCCAGCAGCTGGTCAAGTGACAATGGATCCATCCCCAAGAACGTGTGCAAAAGATGCTTCATATATCTTGGTAGTCTGGCCACAAAAGCACGTACCATTTTTTTTTGGTCTAATGTCCCTCCCCAAAGAGTTTTGCTAGTTTCTTCAGATCTGCCAGGTAAACATCAATGGTTTCTTCTGGGCACAAATTCCATTTCCTACATCGCTTGTATGCCACATAGTAGTCAATCGTGAATGCAATGTACATCATATCCTTGATCTGAGTTGCATTGGATTTCTCCTTTTTGCTCAATAACTGGTAGACTGCAAATGCTCCACTAATCAGTTGGAGAGGAAGAACTCTCTTTACCCCACAGAAGCTGCATATCAGTTTTACCTTCTCTGACTTGTTAATCATGGACATCAAGCCATCAAATTCTAGGATTCATTTGGTCAAACTTTCTGTTTGACATTTTGCAGATATGGCTTGTTTCTCATGTCCTTTGACAAAGGCAGACAGAATTCGTTTTCCTTCTCTGTCTCTTACACAAAAGTTCACTCTGTAAGCTCCAACTAAGTATTGCTCTCATTCTGGTTTGCTTCCAATAGTCATTAACTAAAGACTGCTGTCTGTCATTTTAAAGTCCTTATGTACACAAAAACTCGTATATATATTCATAAGTAATAGTAATATAAAGAGTTGGACTTGTATAAGAGTACAACTCACGTTACAAATGGCCACTTCTTTGAAAGCCACACAAAGCAGCCCATTCTTTCTGCTACTGGTAAGCAAAAATTGTCATGTTGAGGAATAAAGTAAAGAAAGGATGGCAGACACCATGCACACCAACTGAGGCTTTGATCAGAGATTCTCTGGCCATGAGGGTGGTGAAGAAATGAGAGAAATTATTCTAACTCATTGAATTACAGTGTTAGGCAACTACCAGTTGCTTAACACACAGTTTAAGCAGTGTATTTAAGACAGTTCATTGAGGATATCAGGTTTTTCAACATCATACTTGCTTACCTAGCAGACCCTACCAACACTGATCAGAAGAAAAATGACTAAGTTATAATATCACTGATGTATAATTTGAAGTTTTAATTAATTCCACACTATAATATTAACTACCGTCAATCCTCTGTTGGGAATTTGCTGTATAGGGACTATCTTGCATTTATGTATATATGCCTTTGGAAAAAGGCATATATCTCAACTAGTCATCTTGACACCATCTTGTTCTGGTTTGACAAATAAATTATTAATGGGATAAAGGAATGTTTTGCCACAAAACTACTTAAAAAAATTAAAACAAGCTGCATACTAAATGCTATAATGGATCCTATAAAGTAAACAATGTGTAAATCCCTCCCCCCACACACACCAAAGGTATTAAGACTGAATCACAACTAATAATCAATGCAGTTCAATGTTTTAACACTGAATTTAAAGCCATAAAGTTATGGGAGTTATATATTTAGTGTCTTTAACTCAAAGTGAAAGTACTGGCTGAAGACAAGAGGCAAAAACATAAATTCTTTTCAGCATCCCCATCTGTGTGTGTGTGTATGTATGTGTGTGTATATATATATATATATACACACACACACATTTTGAGGAGAAAAGTAAAAGATAATATGGTATATATCATACAAGCTTACCTTCTTTTTTGTTTCCAGTGTTGATGGTTTAAGGCTTGGACTTGAAAAAAAAACGAACTATAATTATGTGAACTGTCCATCTGTTATTGTTGATGTAGGAAGGGTGAAGAGTTTTGTAATAAATTCATTCAATATGATCATTATATGAAAGAAACTTTTAAAAAATATTGCTTTCTTAAGCTTTTCAACTCCAAAGAAGAAAATAGACAAATAAGTTAACAGAAAAGTAATGAGTAAGCTTAATGTATATAAAATGTCTTGCCACAAAGAAAGTACTTAGACAAAACTTAAAACAAGCTGTACTTAAAATGCCATAAATGGATACTATATTTTGCTGTTATCCATGAAAATCTTTTAGATTGTTAAAAAACCCCAGTAAACCAATGTTGAAAAGCCTGAGAGTGTTAAAGAATGGTGACCAAGTTCTTTTTATAAGGATGCAAAAATCACAACAAAAAGATTTGACAAAGCCAAAATTAAGTCTTGTAGAGCTTTCTGAATCAAAAATTTATTGTCTAAAACTCAACAAAGACATCTAGACTTTAACAGGATGTCCTGGTCACATTAATAAAACCCAACGTAAAACAGACCTAAACTTTTGAGGCTGACCATTATCACATTTTTTTATTATTATATTTGAAAGGAGGAAATGGAAGGAGTCAGGAAGGGTAAAAGAAAGATTTGTTTAATGGAGAGGCAGGGGGGAAATAGAAAACTATCAGCTGCAAATGTCACTTGATAAGACATTATACTTTTCAGGGCTTCCATAGATTACTTACACATTTTAGAGAAAGGTGGCAAAACAATTTTTTTTTTCTAAATCCTTAGAAAAGAGGGATTTTATAGAATATATAATTGAATTTACAATTTCTTACTTTTTCTAACAAGATTCAAATGCTGAAAAATAATTTAGTTTAGAAATACTAAGTAAAGCTTACAGAGAAAAAAAATTCAGCACCAATAAAAGTCTTAATACCATTTTAATATCTTGTTATCAGAAAGAATCTAAAAAAAAAAAGAAGTCCAGCCTAAAACTTGGTAGAGGGGTTCTCCTTTTTAAAACATAAGGAATAACAAAATTTACTTGCTATTTCAGGTATTATTACTTGGTATATTAATGCTTAGAAAAGAATGAATTACTAATATTTCATTGACAAAGTGCTTATTTAGGAGAAAGAAATTGTAGATATTTATATTCATTGAATTTCCGAGATGAGGCATATTTTGAAGAAAGAAATACTAGTAAAAAATTTATGGCTCATACTGTTATTCTGGTTTTCTTTTGTTAATTGCATTACTTCTTGTCTTGTAATAGTTGTAGCAATATTTTATTCTGACATCTCAAATTCATGTCTTCACATTGGTTACTATAGTAACAATATTTTGTACCCTCCAACTATATCAACCAAGATGAGGACATCAGTCAGATAACTTTGTTGTGGTTTAATAGTTAGCAAGATAGTTTTACTGATGAATTTCTAGGGACTCCATTCTTCTGAACTTTTATTATATCTAAGCTACATTTGCTTAAACTGCTTTGGAACAGTGACTTCCATCAGCGGTCTGAAGTCTACATGCTAAACTAAGTAAAGTTTGATAAATTTCATTATATTAATATTTCTTTAAAGTGGTTTATCTGCAAAGAAAACAGATTCGGTTTGAATTCTGGTCATAAGTTTGGTACAATTGATATTTAACTACCTTTCCATGGGGTTTGTATATAAAAGATTATCAGTTTGATTAAGGAACTAGGCATCCATATTAGTGTTACAAAAATGTCAGAGGAAAATATGTATTTACCCAACCCCTTCTGCTCTGGGTATATTTTTTCTGGAATTTTACATATAATCAATTGAGTAAAAAAATTTTGAACTACATATTCAGTTTGTCATTGAATTTTTCAATACTTAATGAAATCTTGTGACTAACAAATAAAATCAGTTCACACATAAAACATTTAGTAAATAACATGATCTAAAAATAAATTAATGTTAAAAGTTTGGATGATGGTTAAGTATTTTCTTTATAAGTTGTGTGTGTGTTGCCAACTGTGAAGTGTTGACAAAGGAAAGAGTTGGAGAAATCAAGGAGGAAGGCAGTCTACTTGAGTGAGATAGAAAACTAGAAGATAAAATGCAATATAGAAATAAGCCTGATTCTTTGATATAATTAAAATATATGAAATTGCATCTGTTATATAATTCTCTTTTGAATTTTTTCCTAAATATTTTAGCTGAAATAATTATTTTCTTTACACACATTCTGAATTTATATACATTGTGTGTGTGTATATATATATATATATTATTATTATTATTATAATATATATGTGTGTGTGTGTGTGTATATTATTATAATAATTATATAAAAAAAGAGCTCTCAGATATTGAGTACTCTCAAATTATACTGCATTTGGTCTGCCACAAAGCCACCAAGTGAGATAGTGATAACCATATATTGTTATATATATGTTTTTGATTTATTTTTCTCATTGGATAATTGGTTATATATTTGTGTATAAAATCTTTTTTTCATTGATTATAAAGATATATTTTCTGGTAATGTAAATATTTATCCCTAAAATGTAGATAGCTATTTTTTTTTTCTTTATGAAATTAGAATTGTTCATTTTTATGATGGTAAAAGGATAAAAGTTAGTACTATTTAAAAAAAAAAAAAAGATGAGAGACAGTGCGATATTTAAAAAGAATTTCATTTTCATATTTAGTATATTTACAAATTTTAGTTTTGTATTTTCAAAAACCAATATTTGAATAATGTTATTAAATATTTTTTAATAATTAGTGTTGGTAGTATAAAAAATGTTGAGTCTGAATACATTTTAAATTTGACAAGCTGTTATTTTTTTACTTGTTGAAAAATGTATTTTTTAAACATTTATAATTACTGAATTTTTTTTATTAGATATAGTTAGCCATTGTTATTTTTTTCTTTACTTGTATTTCTTCTATAATATTTCTCTTGCTTTTTACTACATGAGTAATATTTGTAATAATACATTGTCAACCATTATGAATTTTTGACACATTTCTTTCATTTTAATTTCAATAGCTTTTCATTCCAAAACTTTGTCATTCTACTGCCATAATATTGATACTTTTAGTGTACATTAAAAAAGGATGGAAGTTTTGAGTTTATTTATTTATTGACTGATGGTAGGAGAATAACAATTGAAATTTTGAAGAAATAAAGAAATACTAGTAAAAAAGATGAATGGCTTGTACTGTTATTATTACTTTCTTTTTGTTAATTGAATTACTACTTGTCTTGTAATAGTTGTTGCAAGATATTCATGGTTATCACTGTAAGTAGCAGCAGTTGATTTCACCAACAAATCCACCATCTTGCTTGTTTTGCTTCAAAATCCTGACTACCCTCCATTCATGTGGCTTGCTTTTTATTGAGCTACTTGCTCACTAATGCAAAATCACCAATGTCCTTAAAAGGGCTCGTTCTACCCATGCACAGTGACAGAATTGTAAATGGCGGTCGTGACAGAACAAATCAAACATCGAGAACACTTAGCATCGGGTAACTTTGGACCCCTCAGTCCTACTTCACTACAATAACCAATCATGTTGGAAGCATCAATTTTTATCTTATCACTGAAGTTTGTGTTAAATCTTGTCATTGCTTAGAACACAGGAGACTTGTATAAACAAACTTTAGTAAAGTAGTAAAAATAAGAGATTCATTAATCATTAAAGCCAATTGTTCCTGAGAAGCATCTTAAAGTGCAAATTAATCCACTTTATCAGACTGGTCATGTGTATAAAGTTCTTAATTTATTCAATCTAAATTCAGTAAATTAGGCCTAAATTCAAAAGAATCATTAAGTTTAAATAACCTTAATTGCTGTTCTAGAAATTAAAAGAATTTTAAATTGATTAACTTGCATATTTTAATGTTCAAATTAATAGGTTAATAAATTGCATTAGTAATGGGGTATATTAAATTCAGGAGAAAGTAGAGATACTTTCCTGGTTATTAGAAGAAGCAGAGTTCAAATTCTGGCTAAGACAACTGTTGTTCTTGACCCTAATGCCTTTAGAAAAGGCATGATTCCATCTCTCCCCCAATTATGAGTAAAATAGCCTTGATTAGCAACTAGTTGAGGAAAAAGATAACTGAATTCAAAATCAGTTGTAACCTGCTTTCTACTGAAACCACATTACCAGCATTGAAGAGATGAGCCTGCAGCTCTATATTCTACAAATATTCTACATGTAGGTACAATATATATATATATATATATATATGTATGTATGTATAATTTAGATTTTTGATATATGAAACCTCTTCATTATGGTTATTTATTTATTTTTTTCTACAATTTCTTTGATACTATTGGTTTATTTGCTTTGAATAAATTTTTTTTTCCAGAAATAGAAAAAAAATCTTCAGTTTTTATACTATCCAGTTTCTTGGTAATTATAAAAGTTTTTATTGGAGTTTTCTCATTGAATTAGTTGTGGTTTATTTATTTAATGACATATCCTTTATGAATAATGCCAAAACCATCCTTGTAGAACAGCAGTTATACTAAAAACCCATAGCTGGGTTGGGGGGATAAGGGAGTTAAATACCTTTCCCAAGGATATTAATCTGAAAGTCAACATAATGGTGTGACTGGAGTTTGAACTCACTTACTTTGAAGCTGCAGTCTAGTACTTGAGCCATTATGCCACAGAGCCTCCCACACTCATTAAATTAGGCAAAAAGATAACTGAAAAGTAATAATGATTTTAAGGTTCATTTAAGCAATTGACTTTTTCCTGGGTTTCTCATAGATCAATAATCAAAACAACAGATATAATTTTTTTTTCTAAAATAATTGTCTTGAATAATCCTAATACATAGCTGGCCACATATTTTACATGTGTTTTTAAATAATGTCAAAACATGAAAGCACCATTGATAAGAATCATGAGTAAGAATCAATCAAAAAGCTTGCATCATTACAATGCACAATGATTTATTCCTAATAATATACATCAATTTCCTTTTGTAGAATAGAATGGTGAGAAGTTGGATAGTGACGATAGGAAAACAATTTTTTCTTCAATATTTTATGCTCTTCATTTTATATATATATATATATATATATATATATATATATGATGAATTTTCACCAGGAATTTTTTGCACTGAAAAGACTCACAAAATAGTTTTAATGTGTTTAAAATATGAAAGCCCTTTATGTGGTGAGACAAACTCGAGGAATCTTTATAGAAGTTTTCTTTTTTTCCATTTCATTGAAATAAAAATTGTAAAAGAAAAAAATATACATGTAATTAAAATACATATTCATGAGAGCTGAAACGTGTCTTCAAAAGGAAATAAGATGTTGCAGTGGAAAAACTTTCCCAAAATTTTGTTGATCTTCTCATGTTCTTTGAGTAAATCTAAGGAATGGACATCTGCTCCAGTTTACAAAACTCCCTCCCCCCTAATTAGTACATTATTAAGACTATAGATTGAAAACATTTTGTAGAAAGTAAAATAAAAAAAATAAAGTTGACATTAATGTAATATTTTATTTACCCACAAAAATGTATTTGATGTTAAACTTGAACATGTTTTCAGCATCACAATTTTAGCATACAGAATGACTGAAGCGATTAAAAATATTTGAAGTTATGTGTATTTCATTCTATAAAACAAAAATTCGTTTATTTTAAATACTTCTTTTTTTCCGCGCCATTGATTTATAAGGGGAGGTAATCTTCAAATAACCTCCTTTGTAATTTTACAGATCTGATTTTTAAATTTATTTTTTACTATGATGTCAGCTCTCAATTGGACAAAAGAAAAAGAAAAAAGTTAAAAAATAATTCATATGCACCGACAAGCACCCTTCTCTTAAATGCTATAGGCTACACAAAAAATAATTTTCATATATTCATAAGGTTTCATGCACTTTAGACATGATAAATAGTAAACAGTAAAAGAGACCATTACAAGAATGAAATATTGATAATGTATCTAGTTTTGTATTTTTTTTTTAATTTTTTTTTTTACAAACTATCTTCATTGTAACCAGAGAGTATAAGATTGAATTTAAACTCATACAAATATTAAATTCCGATAAGGAATTTTAAAAAATAAGTTCAAAGTGGTGGCATTCATTTATGTAATGAAGATTTTTAAAAAAATATACTAAAATTCAGAAGAAATGCTTTTTATTTGTTTTTTTTTGTGGGGGGCAGGGGTGAGAGCTTTCCTCCAAGTTTCATTATCTTTTGTGTAGCACACAGCCTTATATTAGTGAAAGGAAGAAAGAAACTATACAGTTAAGTCATAATCACATTTTCTTTTCAATGGTTCAGTTGTTAAACAAAACAATATGCTAAAAGAAGTAGCTAGATAACCTATTCATTTTTATTAATTTCGTTTTTTCTATAAAGTTTATAATTGTAATGAAAGAAAAAAAAAACGTGTTGGGTTTTAAAATAATTTGGAGGCAAAATATTATCTTCATTTTGGTTAACTATTCATTGATCTTTTGTCCAAAGTCTGCTTTGCTATACAATTCTTTTAAACATAAGTCTGCAGAGACATTTACCTGACTCTTTCTCCTGGCTGCACCAAAGAAAATGATTTCTTTAGTTTACACTTTATTGTTAAAATCAATGGATTTTTTTTTTAAATCTAAAAATATAAAATCCATGATCTTTGCATTTATTACCAAACTATATTGTACATTAAGAAATGTGGATTGTATATGGTTATTGGCATGAAAAATGGAATCAGCAAGCCAAATTTGAATTCTATCCGATGTTGTTTAGGTAAATCAGTTGGTCAAACTAGCCTTGGGATACAAGAGCTCAAAAGTCAAAATCAGTAAGTAGCAATTCCACTCTATTAAAAAACAAACAAAAAAAAACACGCCTTTAAAACTACAACATTACTAACACAGTGAGGCTGCAGTCTTATGCTTAAAAAAGAGTGGACAGGTTGTATATTATTACCTTTGACTTGTGGTAGTTGTTTTTTACTATATATACACTAAATGTAACAGTTATTATGAAAGAGATAGTATTTATCATTGTTACTTTATGTAAAATTTTCTTTTCTTTTTTATTTTTGGTTGCTTTTTTTCACAAATTCGAACCTTCATTCTGTAATTGTTAGCATAGGTCAGAAATAAATAAGCCTCTGGCAAAATGTTAACTTGCATCTTAAAGATTTGTTTCCATAACATAAAACAGTATTTGTAGTAATATACATAGCTAACAAATAACAATAGATTAATACCTGGTATAAATTTCAATAGATCAAATTTAACTCCATTAAATACATTTACTGAGATAATTTATACATGTTTTATCAAGTGAACTTCTAGATCTAGTACTAGATAAGTGTGCTTGCAAACCAAATGTCTGATTACCCTAACCAAAAATTCACCAAAATATTTTTGTTACTTTTAAAGTCAGCTTCAAACAAGAACAGTTTGGAACTTCTGTCTTATTAATTAAAAACTTATGAAACTTTAAATTGATACATTATATTCCAATCCTTTTAACACTTGGCCATCATTCATAGTCACATTTTGATACTATTGAAATATTAATTTTGATATTCTCAAAAAAAAATATTTAAACTGAAACTTTAATATTGATTAAAATGTTTTTATCACAGGAGAAAACTGATAAAAGTTAACATTCCTATGATTACATATGCTGTACCTCAAATCTGCTTTTATTTGTTATACACAGAATGGAATTCATAAAAAATGCTTAAGAATTTTATAGACACTATACATATATTTATACACACATCATACTGCAGAATTGAGTAAGTAATGCATCTAATGTTGTAATCATGAGAAAGAGAGCTTGTATAGTCAATAAACAGACCTTGGGCAAATATCAAAAATTTCTGAGCTCTAGTAATTCAAGAAAATTATCTATTCAGAAGAAAAGGAGGGGGGGGGACTTGTTTTGAATATTTGATAAACAGCTGAACTCAAAATTAGATTTTTTACAGAAAGAAACCAAAAATAAAAGAAGCATTTCTATTTTCAGTTATTGAATAAATTATTTATTTGAATTTCATAGTGAGAAGAGATTTCATTGACTTTCATAAGTTTATAAAGGTAAATTCATCTAATCATTTTTTTTTGGTAGATATGTATAAAAACTCATTAAAATACTTAACATGCAGACTATATTTGAATATTAAAAATATTTTCCTCCAAATGTTCCAGAAAAATTATAATGCTACTTTGCATTATTTGAAAGATTTATTAGTGCTAATCTTTTGGGGATTTATCTTTATTTTCTACCTTTGTCCCATAATAATTACATTTGTATATAAATTTTATACACATAATGAAACACGTATTAATGAGACAAAATTAGTATACTGGTTGTATGGACACTTTGAAAAAGAAAAAAAAAAAATTTTTTTTTATTATTCGTGTATAAAATATTCCTCATCCTCTAGTATCGTGTATAGCCAAATCCATGTACAAATGAAGTTTTCAATAATTTTACTTTTATATACAGCTTTAGTATCTGTGAAGTGTAACATGAAGGGAATTTATAAAATTATAAGAAATGTTTTAAAGAAATCCATAATGATTTCTACTTTCTATAAAATGATAGAGAAAGCATCACGACACAAACTCTGAATGAATTCAAACCATCAGTAATCACTGAAAGAAGAAAAATGAAAAAATATTAAATAGTTCAGTAAATTTTGAAAAAAATTCTTCTGGTAATCATTTATATATGTACACAAATACATGTAAGTAAATAAAAATGTTTTAATTAAAATTATGTAACATTTTAGGATACCTTCAAATGTTTCTTGATAAATGGTAAAAAATCATTTTCGTGATTAAACTGAATACCTATTAAAAATATAGTTGATAAAAAAAAATATCCATTATTGGGAATTTTAAGTTTGAGTTGTTTTTTTTATTAAAAACTGTAATTTTTTAATCTACATTTCAAGATGTTAAAAATCAAAGCTAAATGTTCCCTGTATTAAACTGTCATGGTTTAAACAAATTTTAATGAAAAAGTCTACTGAACTATTAGGAATTTATTTGAAAAAGATTTCAAGAAACATACTGATTATAAACATGAGAAAACAAACTATTTGGTTCAATAGGGGAAACAATCTCAGACAATCACAACATAAAAAAGAATTGCATTTTTAAATTGCACTGTTAAACTAAGATTCAAAGAAATAATTTCATCCTTTTTATTTCTTTAAGAATTGCACATAACCTTTTAAATAACAGAAGAAAATGTTATGCTTTTTTTTTTTATTTGTCACATTTATTTAGTAAATAAAATGAGTTTTTCTTTGTTATGTTGACAATTTAAGACAAAAGTCAATTGTGAAATCTAAATCCTTGGTAAATGCAAAGCAAATCTAATCATTGGCTATCAAATCATAGATAAATTTGAGATACACTTTTCATTTACTAGATCAACTCATTTGTTGAATCCAGGATTGATTCATATCAAAAGAACACATTTTCACTATATACTGTGTGCTGTCACATTGACTATTTTAATCTATTCTTTGTAATGGTTAAAGCGATGGACTGCGAAATTGTAGGAAGCGAGTTCGTACTCCAGTCGCGCTATTACGTTCACTTTCAGGCAAATACCCTTGGGAAAGGTATGAACCCCCTTATCCTCCCAGCTATGGGTTAAATAGTACCACTACTGTTCTTCTAGGAGAATAGCTTTGGCGTTAACCTACAAAAGTTGATATGTCATTAAACAAAGAAACCAAAACAAAATAAATTTATATTTAACCCTTTTTCAAGCAGATCAACATTTTTATTGCCAATGGTATACAAGCAGAGAGACATTGTTGTTCTTGCATTAGCTCAATGTAAGGCATTTTCATATTGGCTGCTCATAGACCTATTTAATGTTAATATATAAAAACATCACTAGTAGGCTCAACTGTGTAGTAAGATCATGTTTAAGATGGTTTACAAAATATAATTAAAAGTGCTTTATAGTTGTTATGCTAGGACAAACAATTGCTGATCAAATTATCATGTTTTGTTCATTTTTTTTTAATGATTAATTGATTTGTTTGAATGTATTCTCTACTTTAAGGATTTTCTAAAAATAATTCACCCACTCTACCTGAATTAAAAACTGATCTGCCTGCAAAAGGATTAAATATAGATATTTTGCAAACACAAAAGATGAAAGAGTTTTTTATTTCATCTTTTTGGTTAAAAAATACATATTTAAAAAGAAAAGAAATTGTTTTGTGAAACTGTTTTTGTCTTGCTTCATACATTTTTCTCTTTTAATGCATAATATAACCCCCCCCAAAAAAAACTATATATTTTATATAAAAAGAAAGAATTTAAGTATTAAGTGACCATTATATAACAAGTGACATTAGATGATGTATTGTGAAAATGTGTCTTTTTGAGATGAATCTATTCTAAATCCAATGGATCTCCATTTACTTATCTAGCAGAAAAAGTTTTATCACAGATGAGATCTGGGATTAGTATGAAGTATGTGAATAGAAACAGCAAACAAAAACAAACAAGCTTATTAGCAAAAACAAACAAAAACAAATCTAAAGGCAGAAATAAGATATTCTGCTAAATTATTTAATAAAAATAATGATAATAACTATTTACAACTTTGTTACCCAGGTTTTCAATTTCTTTGCTCAGGCACTAAATATTTATCATTTATTTTTTTATTTTTTTATTTCTAGTTTTACTGGTCAAAGTAGAAGAGGAGTTCTTAAAAGAAAAAAGTATCAAAACAAACATCCCACAATTTGGCAACTAAACGCATTCTTTGAGTTGCTGACATCCCAATCTATTCTGCATCCTTCATTAAGTGTATAATAGTTCAGGAAAGTAAGGGGAGGAGGTCACATTCATCTTTATTATTTTTCTGTAATAAGAAATCTCTTTCCTCATGGATCATCCACTATGTTGGAGAATGGATTATCTGAAATGTATCAGCAACGCAAAGAATTAATCTATTTGTCCATACAAATCCTGGAATGTTAAGGATTCTTCTCAAAGTTATAGACAATACAAAATATAGATATATTATTAAATCATCTGTGGCTGATTGGTTACAATATACAAACACATCTAGGCATCATTGCCAAATTGGGCTACTTTTGAAATCCCACTGCAACTAAAGTTTCAATTTTGCTACAGGTGACTTGGGGACTATTTTTAAAATAAAATGGGCTAATTTGGGCAACTAATGAGAATAAAGTCAATGTTCAATTATTTTTATGCATTTATAATTTAATTACCTTTTTGAAGATACAAAAGATAAATATTAAGTCATCTTATCACATTTTTTGATTAAATACATGCACTGATAATATTAATAAAATTAGTAAAATCACATAGTATATACTATATATTAAATGTATTACTCTGGAAAGCATACAAAAAATACCAAACTAATTTCATGAGAAATTTGTTACTTTTAGTCCTTCAGATTTGGTAATGCTGGTTTGAGGCACCATCAGTGGATGGGAATTCAAATGACTTAGCTCCAGTTTATTTGACATTTTAACTAATTTTATGAAAATTCTTTGAGAAGCAAACAAAGACATATCCAATCAGTTTTTGAAGGAAGGTAATATCTTGTCTAATCTATATTTTTGGAAGGGAGATAATTAGGCTTTTAAAAAGATTTAATATTCCAAGTCATATAAAATTGGAAAGGCAGGAAGGATTAATGGATTAATTTCATATAAACATTTTAAAAAAATATTTATTGAATATTTGGTTTTCTCCCCTTTAGTACATACTGATGAATAATTTATAAATTTTATATTTAAAAATAGATTTCTATGAATAAACTTTTAGAAATCAGTATAATCAATATATTTATTTATTCTATTATAGGTGGTTATATATCATTTTCAAAGATATTGTGATAGTGGCCACGTGTATATCATTGCATACTGAAAGATTGTAAATTATTACATAAACGTGTGTGTTTTGTGAGTTAGAATTGGCAAAAACTGTCTTCCTGATAAGCATATAGTAAGGTGACTTTGCTGGATGTACAATTTTTTCAAATTGACTTATATTATGATGATATTAACTGGGTAACGCTTTAGATTTATCAATTTATTTATTTTTTTGTAGGGAGATATTTAAAAGATAAAGTATATTATCAAAAAAAATCTTAAATATTGGATTGTTTGAAGCAGGAAGAAAAAATTACAGAAACTTTATATTCTTATGTACAACATATCTTAGAGGGTATATTTATATCATGCTGCTTAAAATATTTCATAACCTTTTTTTTTTTAAATAGAAAATAGGCCTGAATCTCATAAATGGCAAATTTCTCTTTATAAATAATACGTTTGTATTTTACAGAAACTGAATTGGCATATTTTTCCTATAAAATTCTATATATTGGAAATACAATTATCTATTTAAATTATGAATGCAATGATGGAATAATTTTACTTTACCTATATGAATATATATATATTGCATAAGAGAATAATAATGAAGGATAATGAAAATGGCCAGCAGTGGAACATGAACCCCAATACTTAATGATCAGATATTCTGAATCAGATCAATATTCTTTATATCTATTTTTCACCCACAATTTTGGTCATCATTCTGACATTCAACACTTAATTGATATGTATTATAGATTATCATAATATACATTATTTTTGGAGATAATAGAATATTGTAATTATGAGTGGGGAGTAGAGTGACTTGGAACGGAGCAAGTGAAAAAAAAAGGAGGTGGGTGGGGAAAAAGTCAATGAACTTCTTTGGCATCACAGATTTTTCTGTGGTTCAAAATTCCACAGAGTTAAAAACTTAAAATCCACAGAAGGTGGATCTAACAAACTGCCATATTTCTGTTGATATTTTCTGTTAAGTATTTAAAAAATGTTAAGAATTTCTTTAAAATCAATTGGCACATTGCAAAAACTATAGTGTTGGTCATATGGATTTCAGACTCAGCTACTGCTTGTTTTTTTTGTCCTGTGTGTTTGTTTAAAATTTACAAATATATGCACACAAAGGAATTTGAGCAGAATGAAATTAGATCTGTATGAAATAAAAGAAATGGACTTTGGAAAAAAAAAAAAAAAATCACACACATACACCAGCATATCATGCAACTTACAGAGTCCTAAATTTGAGTCTAATATCAGAGATTTACTTCATACATGAGATACAAACTTTGTATATAAAAGTGTATATACTCACATTTCATCTTATCTCCTGTATTATGTGACCTCTTAATATTAAGCTATAATTTAGGTCTCAGAAAATTGTATTATATATGAGTATATATGGCATATATAAATCATATATTAGTTGTACACATAAGTTCTCTGTGTTTTTGTTTGAAAACTTTTGCATACACCTTGATAAATATATCATTTTATTTTCTAAACCACTTCTGGCATATCCCATATATGTTTGTATGAAGTAGTAGTTTAAATTTTTGTGGTAGCAAAGGTCACAATTATTTTGTATATTCATAACTTTTAACACTGCACAAAAAATATTGAGCCCCGAGCTGACTCTCTACATATAAAAAGAGGAAGTTTAAATTAATATTCTTTTGAATCCAATATTTTTATTAATAAAAAAAATTAAAGTGAAAAATAGCAATATTATTATTAATCTGTATCTTTTAACTTTGAATTGCTTTTTATTACAATTCAGCCTGTTATTTCTACACCAGTATGTATTGAAAACACCAATAAAAAGGATAAAAATTACTGGTGAGACTTGAACTTACATTTTTTGCCTCAGGAATGCCTGGTTCTCTGTAGCAACTGTTTAACCATCTAAGTTACAAGAGCAATGGTGTCACAGATGTGTAAATAAAACCTATAAAACCATCCATTAACTTTGTCTCTGAGATGTTGGTTCCATGGTTTTTGCTATTGTTTTTACACGTTAGTAGTTCTAATTGAATATTTTATTTATTTTTTAAATAAAACTATTTTCAATTATTATTATTAAAAATAGTGTTTTCAGATTTTTACTGCACACAAGATTTGTTATAAAAATTGATTATTTCTCCTGCTACTGAGCTATAATATTTTCTCTCAATAATAAAAGCCAATAAACTTGAGTGAAAAAAAAAAAAAAAAAAAAAATATATATATATATATATATATATATATATATATATATATATATATACACTCTCTCTCTCTCTCTCTCTCTCTATACTCAAATATTAAGCTGTTCAGAAAATGATAATTTTTTTTTTAGATATTGAATATAGTCAGACATTATTTTCCAAACAGTCTAATACTAGAAGCAGGGTGGGAATAGTTTGAGAATTTTTTTTCTCAAGCTTTTGCTTAACAGAAATATCAATTCTAATTTGATCATCAAATTCAAATCATAATAAATCCTGTTTAATGGTGTGTCATGTAAAAAAAACATTGAGCATTACTTATGAATGCTGAATTTGAAAAATTCAAATATAATTTGCATTTGAATAAAATTAATTAATATCAAATATTCAAAGTGTGTGTTTAAACTTGCTCAAAATCAAAATGGCTAATTATTCCAATCAAATGCTGTAAACCAAAGGTGGGGAACCTGTGGGCTTAAGAATGCATACAGCTTTTTAAACCTTCAAGTTCAGCTTTCCACAACCTTTTTGAAAGACAATTATAATGGTGCATCTCCATTTTAAAACCTGATATCCAAATGTTTTCTCACAAAAAAAAAAACAAAAAAAACCAACAATCTAAAAAAATTAATTAAAATGTTACGAAGATTTTCCATTACTTTTAAATTTTTTAGTATATATGAATCAAATTTGAACTAAGTTATTAACTAAAATGTTAAACTTTAGATTTTGTTGTAAATATACTAAGATTAGACTGCAGCCTTATGAGTAGAAAACGAATTTCAATATAGCCTTTAAATGTGAAAAGGTTCCCTTTCTCTTCTGTAAACAAACAACTGGAACAAAAGAAAAAACAAAACAAATCACAAACTCAGATAAAATGAGTTTTTAGATAAGGGTACAGAATATGCATTTTATGAAATTTAACTTAACATAAAAGACTTCAAAAGTTGCCATTGAGAAGCTTTAGTGATGATGATGATGATGGGATTTTCAAAATTCAGATAAATTCACTCATTAAGTTAGAGAGTTGATTATCTATATAAGAAAATTTCTAGTCATTTACTAAATGATGACTTCTGTAATTAGAAAATATTCCACTTGTAGCAATAAGAGTCTTATTCTTCATAAAATTATGTAAATAGATTAAGGTATTTTGTTTGAAATGAATTGGTTTCTTACTTTTTTTATTTTACTTAATCTTAAATTAAATTTTACTTTAGAAATCTATTTACGAATTCTTCCAGCTCTAAAATGAATAGATATTTGATTTGGATTTTAAACCAAGAGGTCAGCTCTAAAGATTTGTAGTCCAGGTTAAAAATACAGTAAGTGTAACATGAAGTCAAACTTCTTTAGACCTTATTTTTCTGATGCAGGTATCATTGGACAATAAGGATTTAGTATTGTACTATGAAAATAACAAAATACAAATAAACAAGACTTTCTTTTAGTGTTGTCTGTTTTATTTTTCTATTTCATCTTTTATCAATTGTATTTTAATTGGGTGATGTAAAAGGGTTTAAAAGGTGTGTTCATATAAATCAGGTTGCAGTAAGAAGCTTTAAGACAAAAAAAGAAAGAGATCCAGAGACAAAGATTGCAATATTTGTGAGTTTGTGGCACTTGTCATAAGAAGTGTAAACAGAAAGTGTAGAAAGATGTTTGTGAGTGTATATATATATATATATATATATATATATATATCAGAAATAGCAGTCATTGGTATTCATTACAAGGCTGTTTATTTTTATATTTATCAATAAAAGATTACAATATCCATGCACATTCTCAGGTCCAAATATACATATTTTTTTGCATCTTTTAAATTATATTTTTTGTTAGCATGTACCTAATATTTACATATATAAATTCCTCCTTTTATAATTACAATATTTTCTACTACCTTTATCTCATAATAGCTGTTACATTTGCATATAAAATGCAAATATTACATCTAACGGCCTTTATGGGAAAGTAGTAGTTCATTTTTCTTTTCATACATTTAATTTATCATTACTGAAATGTTGTGTTTTTTATATTATATTTTAGATTTTTAAGATTAGAAATATAATTCTTTTGTTAAGAAACTTCATGGTTCCCTTCTCTATCTCTTATTCACACAACTATTTCTTTCTTCTTTTGAAGTGTAATGAAATTTTTAAAGTTGAAAATATTCAGTTGAGAAAATTAAAAAATGAAGCACACAATCTATTAAATAAACAGAATTATAAAAAAAGAAAAAAAAAGTATAAAACATGATAGCTTGAAAATTATACCAGATTATGTGACAAAGAGTTTTAAATCAAGAAAAGATCATTCTGAGACAATGGAGACAGAAATTGCTTTTTAAAAAAAAATCTGCTTTTATGTTAGTATGATATAGATTCATTTTTCTTTTAATTCTAAACACAAAAATAATATTAAACACCAAAATCTTAATTTTTTGCTTCATAGTAAAATTTTGTTGTGAAGCATTTCTGATCAGTTTTTAAAATCAATTTTCCACTCCTCCATTTTTCAATCGAATAGAAGACAATCAGAAAAAGAAGTTAAACTATTTCAGTAAAACTCGAATATTATTTCCACATAGTCATATATATTTTTTTTTCTTCTCAGTACTGTCCCACAGAAAAAAAAAATCATATTTTAAAATTATTTTCTGTACATTATGTACTCATTACAGAATCAAAAGCAATTGTCAATTTTTTCAATTTCATTTTAGAGATGTATCTTTTTTTCTTCTTTTTAAATAGAAATACAGTTTTATAATGTTTCTTCTTGTCATTGTAAAAGTTTTTACTTCCTCTTAAGAAAAAAAAGATTATTGTCTCTTTTTTTCTTTTAAAAATTTCCACTGTTTTCCCTACAGTATTTTAGCTGATTCCAAGTGTTTATTTTGCATATCGGCTGTTGTCATGGAGACAAGAAGTGATAAACTGTTTTGATGATGAGGATGATTATTATTAAACCAATATAAATGAGGTGCTGTTGCTGTCCCCATTCCATCTAACTGTAAACACTCACCTAAATGAAGAAATGAGGTACAAATAAAAAGAACAGAATAATAGAGGATTTAGTCACTCATTTCCTCCTTTTTTTTCATTCTTTCTATACTTTTCATCTCTTTGAGAAAGGGGTTTACTGTTAGCAATTGTCAAACAATACATGGACGTGGCTTCAATGAGAGAAAATTCACAAAGTAGTAATAGTAGAAGTAGTAGTAGGGTCATAAAAAAACAACAACATTTTAATTGTTTGAAATTTAGCTGGTTGCCTATGCAGAATGTCTGCCACTATACCCTGGATATCATACAGGGCTACTGGAATCTTTGAGGAGGCCCATCAGTATACCAGCTTCTTTAATCTGTAGGAAAATAAGAAAAAAAAATGTTAGTCATATTAGTAATGGTAATAAAAATACAAAGAATATATATATAATGTACTTTGCTATATTTATAAATAAAGAATACTCAATATCAGTAATAGACCATATATAGATCTAAGCTAGAATAGTACAGACAGTCACCTAGTGTTATTTACTGTGTCTGTACTCTTTTAACTTAGACTTGTGTGTGTATGGTGATACTAAAAAGTTTGGAAAATTTGAATAGATTGAATTATCTGTTCATTTGTCAGAGTGTATTAATAAAACAAAAAACTTTGAATAAAAATCACTTAAAGGTTGCCATCAGCAGCCATTAACATGATGTCAAGTTACTTTATATCTATAAAATTATGATTATATGCAAGTAAAACATATATAAGGGAAACTATTCTATAGGTAGCATTTTATATACCTGGAGTTACTTCCCTTGAAAAATTAGAATTTGTAGGTGTATATGAATTCAGACCCTACTGTATTAATATTAATAGTCAAATTAGACTAGAAATTGCTTTCTTCTTTAGATTAAATCATTTTCATAATACTGCATTAACAAAAATTTTGCAACAATGTGCCATGTTTTTGTTTTGGATATCTGTTTTGTAATTACCTGCCGAATATCTTCCAAGCAATCCTTCTTGGCTTGTCGTAATAAGTCTGATTGTCCTCGTAACATCCGAATATTCCAAGCAAAATTTTCAATAGCCTTTACAATAATAAAAAAAAAACATGAACTAAATCATTAAAGAAATTCAAACATCAATTTGACAAAAGTAAACAAAATTAATTTAAAAAAATCAAATTTTCTACTTGCTGATATTTACCTTCAGATTTTTATCATCATTATTATGATTGTAGTTATCAATAGCTGTTATCAAAGGTTTCCAAATCAGGCCAAATATATGCTTTTTTGGTAGTTTGAAGGACCTCACTATTAGTTCGTGTTAGTTTTTTTTTGTTTTTTCAAATACATTTGAGTAAAAGCTCTAGGCCAATGGTCCGTTAATAAGGGCAAAATATCCTCAATTCAAATTGGTTAATTAAATTGTTGATTTTTACTTAGAAGTGGATCTTAGTAAAATTTATATCAAAACAGAGTTTTGTCTTGTTGCTAATTAAACAAAATTTAAATGGGACATTTCAGAATTTTCTGGTTATTTTCTTTTTATTGTTTTTTTTAAATAAAAGTTAGACACAAAACTACTATTGCACACACACATGCATATATGAAAATAAAACTATATATTAAGGGGACGTAACTCAGCATGTACAAATGTATCTGTTTTGGGTTTTGTCCTTTTTTTCTATGGAACTGGGGATCAAGTGGGACAAAAGTTTTTAAAGGATCTAAGTTTGTTCAATGTACAACTTATTTGTTTCAGTCTTGATTTGATTTTGAAAGTGTAAAAGACAAAAGAGATAATTGTAGTGGTTGGTGTAAGATCTGAAAAATTTCCAAGTTAGGATACCCCCAAAATACTCTTAACTCAGCTTTTGGTAACTGAATCAACTTGAAACCAACTTGACTTTCAAAAAAGAGAAAGAAAAAGGAAGAAAACAGAATGTTTGTACTAAGTTCAATTTATCCATACATTTTAAAAGAAAACCTTTGAAACTTCATCCATAAAATTTTGAAGTTTGTCTATTTAAAGAGCGCATTAGATAAACATTTATTAAAAATAAAAACAATAAAATATAAATAAAATAATTTTTTTTCAGTGGGTACAAAAATTTATAAAATTATTTAATTTAAAGGATGATTTGGTTTGGATGTTATGTTTAATTGCATATCAACCTTTTAAATGATGATGTTCATATACAAAATAAAAAGAAATATAAAACAGATCTAGTTAAAAAGAAAATTAAATGAAGTATAAACCAAACTTATTTTCAAGATGGGAATAAGCAATTAATGCATTTGTTCTTGTTATTAAGGATTAAATTTATTAAAAAATTTGTTAATGCCTGATTTTATACAGACCTTTGTAGTTTTCTTGCCCTTCAGTCCGGCTAAAACACATAAGTTATCCAAATCATCATGCCACTGAAGACCCATTGTTTGGCAGTTATTCAACTGAAATAATAACAGTGAAACTAAATTTAAACAGTTTTACTAGGATTTATAAAATTGTACTACAGTAAGAGCACATCCAACATTTTATTACTACTGAGTAAAATACAAATTAGATGTTTATTTCTATTTTTAAAATATATTGTTCTTTAGCTTTGCTAGTCACATGTTTTACAAGAGTCTCTTTATATTATTTGTTACATTTGTCCATCCTCAACCTAGATAGCTTGAATCTTAGTTCACCAGCTTCCAAATCATATCTATTATGTTATGAGGCATTGCTAGGGTTTTCTGAGTTAGAGGAAATGATGTTTCAGCCTCCACAAACCATACTAGACTAAAAGGTCATCATCTGATGAATACTTTATTGGTTGGTTGTTTTTATGGCATGTCAACCTTTATTAGATTATTTACGTCAAAGTCAGTTTAATAATAATAGTTTCTAACTACATGTGTTACAAAAGAATGTCTTCAAAATCCTTTTAAACTGGTAAAAATTTTGTTTAGTTGCAATATCAATGTTTTAAGAACAAGTGTATTAATACAGTTCAAAATTATTTTAAACATTATCTCAAACAGTTCTTTTCGACCCATAGATGGGATCCTAACAGATACCACCATTCCAGGTTTGAGTGGATGTTGGAATAATGGCAACAAACTACCTTGAGTTCCAGAACAGAAGCCTGACCTTTGGTAAATTCTGAACAGAAAGAGCTAAAAACAACAAAGAACAAATCTTGCTTTCATTAAAAATATCACCATGTTATAATCTGTTGCATATATAAGGGGAATACAAACCTTCACGATGATGTCGTCTGAACTTTCCACTAGTGTTCGGCAGTTAGTCACCAACTGAAAGACGAAATTGTAAACTTATATAATAATAAAGTTTTGCATAGATGAAAAATAGATTATCCTAGAATATACTGAATAATATATTGCTAAAATTCTCATTGTGTATATATATATATATATATACACACACACATGTAAGGAGGGGCCCATGGTGTAATGATTATCATTGTAGGAAATGGACACAGCAACACGAGTTCAAATCCTGGACGAGACTGATTGCATTTTACATAGCACTAATACTCTTGGGAAAGGTATTAATCCAATTATTCTCCCTCCAGCTATGGGTAAATAGTAGGGCAGATTAGGTTCTTCAGCCTTGGTGAGGCAACTAGCATAGGAGAAGGAAAACTCTGAATTCAAACCTGTTAAACTCTGCTTAAAAATTGACCCTGTGTCATATCCTGCCTGCGCGGAGGAGTTGGTAAAAATATATATATATATATATATATATATATATATATATATATATATATCCACACACAATTTGAAACACACCCTGCCTATATAAAATTTATAGAAAAATGTGAGATGTATATGGAGAAGCATGTCTTAGTCAAAAACATGTTTACAAATGGGCCAACATGGGTTTGCCACTATGAGCCAGAGTCAAAAAGACTGTCGATGGAGTGGAAACACACTGACTCTCTGGTAAAGAAATTTCTGGGTGTAGCAGTCAATAAAGAAGGTCATGCAGTCAGTGTTCTTGGATATAAAAAGATCTATAACTTGATTTCCTTGAAAAAGGTGCAACTGTAAAGAGTGCTCCCTACTGCCAACTCCTAAGGGAAAATTCCCCTTATTTATTGAATGACCCTCATGTATGTGCATGTGTACGTGTGTGTGTGTGTGTGTGTGTGTGTGCAACCCAGCAAAAATGGTACATCATAGCAAGATTTTTACTAGAGTAATACAATTAAAAATTCACTAACTTTTTGTAGCATCTACAGAGTCTGGTTGGATTTGCTTATTTGGTTTAATAGCATATCAATTCTAATGGGTTATTTGAAGCCATATAGTTTTCAAACAAGATAGTGCTCATTTGTTTGCACACATTTATATGGTTTCAAGTATTGCTAATACAATTCTATTTAATATTGATAATTTCTTTGCACACAGATAGTTTCAAGTATTGCTATCTCAATGCATTTGACCTTTAAGATAAAATAGGGTTTGGTACTTGTTTGCCACAAGAGCAAGAATACAGTTAGGACAATCATATTAGTACTAGGGCTTGACACGACCAGCTGATTGATCGGTTCGGGCCTCTTCAACCACCTATCTAGCCTAGTAAGGGCCAAAGTGAAGGGTAAAAGGTCATGTGACCACTTTGGTTGCCAAGTCACGGACTGCTTAACAACCAGGATTTCATTCTCAAGTATTACAGGTCATCACCCATGGCCAACAGGTGTCCTTATTGGTGGTGGGGTGAGGTGGGGTCTTACATTTCTGCAGAGGTGCAGTCAAATGTATTCTACGACACCAGCTGATAGGGTGGCAATTATAACTAAGATAACAATGAAATAGTAATTAGAATCATTCAGTCTCTCTTTAATAGAAGCTTTAATAGGAGCCCAATGGGTTCATAGGTAGTCTAGTAAAGTTTGGTAAAGTTTAACATTATTTATAGAATATAGTGGATAAAAACACTCATTAGTATGTTGAAGAAAAATTGCAATTATTTTATATGTTGTTAACATATAAAATATTATCAAATTGCAGTATATATTCTATATATCAAATTTGGAAACAATATTGCACAAAATATTCTTTTGTACTAATCAATACCGGGACATTGGCCCAGCGGTTAGGGTGTTCGCCAATGGCCCGGGAGACCTGGGTTCAATCCCAGGTCGAGTCATACCAAAGACTTTAAAAAAAATGGAACTTGATACCACCTTGCTTAACACTCAGCATTATAAGGTACGGTTCAAGGGTAAAGTGGAGCAATCCTGGGAATGGAGTAGCGCCCTCCCCTACACCTTGGTGTAGTAGCTATCGAAAAGGGAGCCTTCGGGTCACCCTCGACTATGGTCGCTAACTTTACTTTTTTACTAATCAATGCTAAAATGTTATTTGGAGATGAGATAACTACTGCCAAGTAACTAGCATTTCCTTAAGAAATGCCATTAAGAAAAATACCCAGCATAATACCCTAGCAATTTAATAGGTTATAAGAAACATTCATCCAATGATAAAAGGATTTAAAAAAAACAAAAAAAAATAAAATAATGACTTACATCATTAAAAGAATACATGGCTTTTTTGACAAGATCTGGTAGTAGAAACTGTGATCCTCGATATTCTAAATGTGGATACTGAAAAAACAGTGAGAATATACATTGTGAAGTTATCTGAGAGTCAAGAATTGAAAAGTTAAAATCTTTCAAAATAACTGATTTATAAAATTGCTATTTTATGCAAGAGAATGACAAGTGAAATAAAAAATCCCTCAAAATTTAAAAACAAAAAATGGTTAATCTTCAATAAAGATCTTTTTTTATACTTACTGTGCCTTTGAGAGTCATACTGAATTGATCCCCACTGGAATTGACGACACGAGAAGCTAAGAGTCGAACACCCTGTTTAATATTGGCAATGGGTTGAAGGCCACAAATATCTTTGAAAGAAATCAAGGCATCATGTACATTGTCCCTCAACTCAAGTCCTTCTTTTAGAGGAGTTGCAGCATTCTGAAAAAAACCCAAAAAAACAAGCACAAATATATTTGTATTATTCTTTCTTTTCAACTTGTAAATTAATGTATTAAAATTAGAAAAAGAAAAGTTGGAAAAAGTGACTTTCCATGGGAATTATGAATAACAATGAATCAATGATACATTAAGTTGTAGATTTAGAGTTGCAGCATTCTGAAAAAAAAACAAAAAAACAAGCACAAATATATTTGTATTATTCTTTCTTTTCAACTGATGTATTAGCTATTTTTCAGTTTGTACGATATTGAAAATACAGCTATTAAAATATCTTTTTATATTTGAAGCTTTTGATATTTTGGATGCTAAATAAAATAAATACACCACCATAAGTAAATCTACAACTTAATGTATCATTGATTCATTGTTACTCATAATTCCCATGGAAAGTCACTTTTTCCAACTTTTCTTTTTCTAATTTTAATACATTAATTTACAAGTATTATTAATGAATAAGTACTGGAAATTTTTATCAAAACTGAATGATTTATTGACTTTTAAAGGATTTTATTATCATTTATAAAATATCACATCATTTAAAAAAAAAAAAAAATCTTCCAAAATGAATTTTCAAAATAACCATTCTTCATTTCTTTCTTTTACTCTTTTCTCTCTCTTCTGTTTTTTATCTTCCTTCTTTTGTTTTTTCTTTCCATCGAAGCAGATAAGTGTTTGAGGCATAGTGTTAACATTTATTTTCCTTCCCTTTCTTCCCTTTTTCTTTCTTATATGTAATATGTTCTTTTTCTTCCCCTTCCTTTTGCACAATAAAAATGGAACGGTCCATTATATATCTAAGATGATAACAGGCTGTAACATTTGAACACATTGCATTCATGTTTTATTCTATAATTATTATAGATTATACAAGTAGAATAAGAAAAAAAGAGTTAACTTTTCTTTGGATTTGGATAGAAAGATATCAAAAGATAAATGCTTCAATTTCACAAGTGAAATATAATTAAACAGCTTTAATCCCAGAAATTATCCAAACATAAGTCTCTTCATTAAAAATTGAATTAAAATCAAATTCAATCAATCATTATTTCTATTATAAATTTGTCTTTTAAGCATGTATTGTTTTTGTTTTGTAACATGGTATGCCACTGAGAGTAAAGAAGTAAGATTTAATTTCTCTTCCCTGTCTGTGTTTGAACTAACAGCCCTGTGACTGACCGCTGAGGCAGTTGGAAATCGAGGTCAAGCTATCCGCACTCCATAACCCCAAGTTGGTTGAACAGAGAAGGGGATATAGAGGTCATTATAGTAGCCTGAATGAATAGCATGACAGGGGGAGGTGGAGGAGGAAGAAAGAAGCCAAATGATTGGCCAAAGCCTTAGCACCGGAAGTAGTACCCTTTTTGTCAGGGGAACTAGGGATAAAGAATTTCATTTTTTGGACGGAGGTCACCGTGAGAGGACGTGCTGACCTGATGCCAAAAAACTCCTGGGTACCTAACCAGTGAAAAGAAATGGGAGTTTTAGGACAGCAGTTGCGTGACAGTTTGAACAACACATTTCATTGATTAAATGTTTAAAAGAGAAAGAAAAATGAAGCCCAGAATATAAAAATGTGTTTATTTACTTGAGAAAAAAAAAAAGATTTATTATCCATGTTAGTTATTTTTGTTCAATCAACCCAGTTTCTTTTTATCCATGAATTCAAACAAGTGTGGGTTGAAAATATTTATTTGGGAGAAAAAATCTAGAAAAATTCCACAAAATCAAACTTAATTTTTGGAGCACTATGCGAGAACCTTTCAATTAATGCATAGGCAATATCATTGTGTTGTCTCCTACAATTTCACAGATTTCAGTATCTCCCAAGCATTCATTGTTTGATCATTATTTGTCTTGGATCTCATTTGTTTGCTACATGTGCTATGTGCATCTCTAGTTTTATTGTCTAGAAATTGGAATAAAAACTCCTTTAAAAACACAGCCATCAAACATTGTTCTTCATTAAGAAAGTACTGGATATTCTATTCAAATCTAATAGTTAAGTTTTCTTTGTTCCTTTTCTAATTTAAATTATTACAATTTATTTTGTTTAAAGGTTAACAACTTTTCATAAATATCTCCTGTTCTAATTGTATATAATTTCCATATCAGAATTTTCAATTCTATGAATACTACAAATATTTTGACAACAAAATTTGCTTTTATACAATTGTTCGCCTCTACCCAATCAAGTATTAATTTTCCACCCAAATCTCTTTGCTTATATCTCTAGTATAACAATTTTCTTAGCATTTACATTGAATTATATATAAATAATCTAGATTATTTAAAGTATAAGGGAGGACATGTATAAATAGTATGCAAATACTTTACCATTTTATAAAAGGAACTTAAGCATCTATAAATTTCAGTATCTTTGATGTGTGGTGGAGAAGATCAGATCACCAATAAATATTGAGGGATGACTATATATATATATATATTCCTTTGTAGCAGAAACAATTTCAAATTATTATTTAGTGCGGGAATTGCTTTGGCTGTTGGAGTTCGAATTTATATATTTCGCCCAATCAGAATGGCTGATGCCATTCTGCCCGGGTCACCTCCCTGGGGTAACATAAAAGGCAGCGCTAACTATCTCTTGCTTTCTCTTCTTGCTTCCCCACAGGTCAGCAGCAGGACAAGCCAGCCAGCATGACAGAGCACATACTCTTCTCTTCACTTCCTTACTGGCTAGCAGTAGGACAGACCATCTTTTCTTCTCTCACCACAGCAGCAGTCCACTAAGCATTATAAGGAGAGCACATCCAATTTATGGACCATTGGTGTCTGGGAAATCATTCTTTCATCATTCCTTTTTCCTTCTAAACCAACGGTCCTTGGAGAAACAAATTTGATATTTTCAACTCCTGTTTTGACTTCAGCGACTTAATACTGGCTCTATCATTTACAACTGTTTTCTTCTTCCTGCGACTTACAGCACAAGGTTTCTTTTCGTCTCAAGCTGTTAATAAAACTTCCAAATTGAAAACTATCAATATCTTCGTCAACTCATTTGTTCTTCCTTTTGATATAACAAGAGGCAACAGAACTCTACAGCCTCAACTGCCATTTTTGTATAAATGGTAATATTATCTACCCTATTGTTATACCTTCAATATTTACCTTTCAAAAACTCATTAAAAATTAAATTAAAACTGTTTCTCTTTTTTTCTCTTAAAATCTTAATAACTCAATGTGTTTTATATACAGAGGCCATTCCTTTAAAATATATTTTACTTTTTGAGTTATATTTTCTTCAGCAAGTATAAATATATATTTTCTGTATTTTTTACATCTGAATTGTGCTCACCTATTTAAAAGTAAAAAAAAAAAAAGTAAATCTTTTATTCTCTTACCTGAAACAAAATGTGTTGTATATTGACCTACGACCCGGCTGGGCTGTCAAAATAGGAAATGCACCTGTGTAAATAACAGGTGCATCCAGTCGAGGAATATCAGAATTATAACCTTGACCGTGGACAGGTTGAATGAGTGTGAAATTGTGATGCCCACAAGAAGAAGGTGGGCATCGAACTATCATATAACTCAGTGCACAGGAAATTCAATCAGTTTGGAGACCAGACCAGTTGGAGACAAGATGTGGTAGAGGGAGCCCTCAGGCCCCCAATCAATCAGTTGGGGATTAGACAAGTTGGAGATAAGATGCGATAGAGAAAACCAGCACCTAGAGAGGCTGGGCCCTCAGGCCCCTGGTTGAGCAGCCCAGGAAAATGGGAAAGAAATGCTGATGGCCATAAGAGTGGGGGTCAGTATGTTGCAGTTCTGTTTGGTCTCCAACTCCCTCTCACACACAACCCTTTCAAATAAAGTGAGAGGTATATTGTTCTAAAAGACTGTGTCGCTCGTTTTTATTGTGTTGTCATTATGATTCTGCATGCATATGTAGATGTATATGTCTTATGTGTTTGTATAGTTGGTCATGGTTGTGACTATACAACAAATGTTATCATTCACCACTTATAAAATTATTTCTTGTCTGATATTTTAGGAGAAAGATATATCATATCCTGCAGCCAATAATATATAGAGTTTACAAGGGTTTTTTTTTGAGAGACTACCACTTACTGCAGTTCTTACATGTCCTATATAAGTTCACTTCTGACTTCAGTTGATGAACCCAGTCATAATACTAGATGGTAATATTTGCATAGTTAGGATATTTTCTAACGTTTAGATCTGCTTCTTGAATGTCAGTGAATACAGTGTGTGTGTTTATGTGTGTTGTGTTCATGCATAAAGGAATTAGGTGCTACCCAAAATTTTGGGAATTTGACAAGGTTTCCACTATCTTCAAAATAGTATTTTGAAGGAAACTGGAAACTTGGAATTGAAATATTGGTCTTTAAAAATAGATGCTGAAGTCTGTACAAGATCAGCAGAGATACAGTCGGTGTATTTTACAGCTCCAGCTGACATGTTTATGTATATATAAATAATATGGATTTCCTATAAAGTAATATGCAGTGCCTATATATACATATGTATAAACTAATATGCACTTCATATATATATATATATATATATATATATATAAATAAAACTAATATGCAGTTCATATATATATATATATATATATATATTAGCATAATGGTTAGAGTTTTCACCAATGGCCCGGGAGACCTGGGTTCAATCCCAGTATGAGTCATACCAAAGACTAAAAAAAATGGTACTTGATGCCACCTTGCTTAACACTCAGCATTATAAAGTGCAGACCAAGGGTAAAGTGGAGCAATCCAGGGAATGGAGTAGTGCCCCCAATACACCTTGGTATAGTAGCTGTTGAAAAGGGAACCTTTAGGTTCCTCAACTACTTTGTTTGAGATTTATGGCATATCAACATTTGTAGGTTATTTAATGCCAAATCTATTTTTGTACAAATAAACAGTCCTATTTCAAACAAATCGGATTAGTATAAGTACAAGTTGTCAAAAACTTTTCTATTTCAAGCTATTCAGTTTTGCCAAACAGTTCTACTTCAAACAATTCAGTTTAGCATAAGTACACATTTTAGTTCTATTTGACCCATAGATAGGACCCTATCAGGTGCTTCCACTCCCGGTTGGAGTGGATCAATGAGTGACAATGAAGGGGTACTCCACATTCCCCAAAGCTCCCGCATTACTGGAACCTCACCAGAGGTGAACTGCAGAGGTGCAGTTGGTGTATTCTACAGCCCCAGCTTACTGGGCAAGCCTTGACTACAGTCAGCCAAATTATTTATATATATATATATATATATATATATATATATATAAAAACAGTAGATCAGTAGTGATCAATACCTGTGGATAAGAGCAACTTGAAAAATAAAATTTTAGCAAAACAATATAATTGAAACTTAATCTATGCCAGATAACATATTCTATATTTGAGCTGAGATTTTATTAAACTTGAAATAATTTTGTATTACTCAAGTATATTAGACTAAAAAGTCATGGAAATTAAGAGCTTTGATCAAAAGTATAATTCCTAATTATTACAAAACAAAAAACAAAAATAACTCAATGATAAATTGATCCACAAAAGCAACATAGACATAAAAGAAATTACCTACCTTGAAAGTTTCATCTATGCACTTTATTCCTGTATTCTTCACCGATATCGACTCTTTTCGGTTTCTCTTTAGGCCCCTCTTGCTCCCTTTCTGTAAAATAACAGAAACTTTTAGTATAAAAATAGGAACCGTATATAAAGCATTAGGAAAGATGTAAAAAAGGTCTTAAGTAACAAGTATATTTGGGGCCACATACCAAACTTTACTATAGAATGAAGTGTGAATAAAAAACAGGACTGAAGGAGATGGTTTAAGTAATCTGCTCAGATAACTTTATCAGCAGACCTAACACAGATATCTATAATATATGGGGGTCATTATTAAAAAAAAAATGTACACAATTGGTTTCAGTTTTTTTATGTCATGCTTATTGTCATAGAAAATGGACATGGTGAATATAGTTCAAATCCTGGATGAGTGTTTGCATTTTACATAACACTAATATCCTTGTGAAAGGTATGAATCCAATTGTTCACCCTCCAACTATGGATAAATAGTAGGGCAAACTGGTTGCCATACCAAGGTTAAAGAGCCAGTCTAAGAGAAGAAAAACTAAATTCAACCTGTTAAATTCCACTTAAAAGTTGACCATGTGACACATCCTGCTCATGCAGAGGGGTTGGGTAAATACATAAAAACACCTGGAAGTGTTGACGAAATTCATCCAATTCACTAAACAATCACAAGTTTAATGAGAAGGTCAAAGGATGATAGTTCCAAGAGATTACTTTACATAGTTCTTTACTGAATTTTTAAAAATCCATTACACCAGGATATTTTATCTTTGTATATCTTTATTTGTACATTTAATTAAAAGTTATAAAAGCCAGGGAATGTCCTCGTGTTGTAATGGTTAAAGTGCTGGATTGTGGAATCGTAGTAAGTGTGTTTACATAGTTCTTTACTGGATTTTTTAAAACTGTACTTCATTTGTCAATAATAATAATTTTTTTTAAAGCTGTACTTCATTTGTCAATAATATTCATTTTTTAAAACTGTACTTCGTTTGTCAATAAAATCATTTTTTTAAAAACTGTACTTCATTTGTCAATAATACTCATTTTTTAAAACTGTACTTCATTTGTCAATAAAAATCATGTTTGTTCTCAGTTATGTATTTACCCAACCCCTCCACCATGAGCAGGATGCAACACAAAATCAATTTTTAGATAGAGTTTAACAGGTTTGAATTCAGAAGTTTCCTTCTCCCAGACCATTTGCCTTCATCTTAAATGAGTTGCATCCAGGGCTGGCCTTAAGCTAATTGGACCAATTGTTCCCCACACTAGAGTATAATCTACTCTTGGCTTATGTACACGCAACAACACACTGCAATATATATGTTCCTATTTGGACCCTGCACCTTCTAAGGCTGCCCCTGTTTACATCACTTGCATTCCACCTTATGGATGAAATATAGATAAGCATCAAGAAACCTGTGTGAAAAAACAAATTGATTGGTTTCTATCAATTGTTGGAAAGAGAGTCATCATCATCATCATCATGTAGTACCACCAGCACGGATCTCCCTGACCCTCTCCTGCCATCCATCTCTATTGTCTCTCGCTCCCAGTAGGTCCTCAAGGCTACATCTTGTATTGGCACAGAGCTGTTGTATATAGGTTCTAACTGGTCGTCCTGCTGTTGCTAGTCCATGTGAAGGGGTCCACAAGAGTATGTTACTTATGAATTTGTCCCTACTTCTCCAGCAGTGTCCTGCATATCTGGTTCGTCTAACTTGGATGGTTTTTGTGATGGATGGTAAGTGGCCGTACAGCTGCTGCTTTGTGGGGTGCTGCCTCCAGGACTTGTTCAATATTGCTCGCAGCATTCTTGTGTAATTGCGGTCAAACTTTTTCTCCATATGTTTAGTTAGTGTCCATGTAGTGCATCCATATAGCAGTATTGACATGACCACTGCTTGGAAAAAACTGTTTTATTTTATTGGTCAGGTCTGATTTCCATATGACCGATAGCCTATCAATATCTTTCCTGCAAGGAGACACATTAGCCCCATACTTCTTTATCATCTGTCTGGATTACGTGCTTAGAACTTCTATTGATGAAATGAAAGACAACGGTTTCAAGCTGACAAAGGAAAGAAGCACCAACAATTATGGATGCGGACTACGCTGATGACATAGTGCTTCTAGCAAATACACCTGCCCAAGCTGAAACCCTGCTACATAGTCAGGAATGAGCAGCTGCTGGCATAGGCCTCCATGCCAATGCAGACAAGATGGAATACATGTGTTTTAATCAAAGAGGTGACATCTCCACACTAAACGGTAGTTCTCTGAAACTAGTAGACAAGTTCACCTACCTAGGAAACAGTGTCTCATCAACATGTGACTAGCAAAGGCATGGACAGTTATCGATAGGAAAGAGAGTAATGTGGCTGAAATATTGTGATGAATTAAAAATGAAGAAATTTGTCAAAATGAACAAAATTACATTGAAGTATTTTATTAACATAATTCTAACAAATATATTTTTTTTCATCTTTTAGTTGATATTTTATTGCAACCCATTTAAGTCATTATATAACAGCAATGAACAGTGTAAATTGAAAATAATAACAATAATAAAAGAAAAGCTCTGTGAGACTAACCCACATTCCTTTTTGATGGAAGAAAGCCTAATTAAATACACCAGCTGCTCAACCAGGCTTCACTTAGGCAAAAGGAGATGTGAGATTATCTTTTATCATTATTTTTTACTTGCACTGTATATGGCTACAATAAAACAACCCCGTGAATCAGTTTTGGTGAAAAAGTAACTAAAATTTTTTCATTTCAAACTCAAGAAAATGCAAGTCAAAATTAACAATAATTCACAATGCTTCATCAAAAAATTAAATAAAGATGCTATATTGAAATACATTCGGACTGAAAAAAAAATTAATATTAATCCAATAATGAGATAGAAATGATAACTTACTCCACCACCGCGCCTGTTTGTGATTGCAATGTGAACAAATAATGTACTATTCTCAAGAGGCTCTCCAGTGTTTGATAAAAGCTTTATATGCCTGTAACCTGCAGGTGAAAACAAAGAAAAATAGGCATGAACATATATAACAAAAATAAATAACAAATATTGATAGTAAGTCAAAAGGCACAATTCAGCAGCTATAGATGCTTTTGCCAAGGTCATGAGGGTGACAAACCAAACTGGACTGTGAGATCCCAAGCTTGCCTGATATTCAAGTTTTACTCATCTGATTTGCCTCAATAGCTTGGAGCATGGCTTTGGAATCCACAATTTTAGGCCTACTTGACCTTTTCTGATGAACAAGGTTCTTATAACTCAAACAGAATTTCTTGAATCAACTGGTTACTGTACTGTGATTAACTGCACCTTAACCTTTTGCTCAAAAGATATTTTGGGTTGTTCCTGTGCCAGTTCAAACTTGTAAAGTATAAGTTCCTGAATTATGTTGTGGTTTTTGAATTACACACAGAGTGAAGCAATGCACAACATGTCAGAGCATCAACTACCATGATATTAGCAATCACCGAGAGTACCTTCCATAACTGATTCAGTCATGTGAAATACAAGTAGTCAACTGGTACATACTAAAATATAGCAAAACTGTTGACTCTTCCAAGTACATGTTGGAAGTGTTAAATTTATAAATTCCAGGGTTGTTATTTCCTATGGATCTTTAATGAATTCCTTGTTTCTTGTGATTTAAAATATGTTATTGCTATTTTTTTAAAACCGTCCCACAATATTTGTTATATTTTGTGTATGAAATTTATATTGAAATGTAACAACTGATATGAAGTGAAGGTAGTATTTTTAAAATTTCCTGTAATAAAAGTAATAATGTATAATACATAGCTGTCTGTTATCATTGTATGAAATGAAAACAGTGATCAGAGTTCAAATCCTGGTTGAGCTGTTTGTGTTTCACTTCAGCCTAATTACCTTGAGAAAGGTATAAATCCATCTATTCTTCTCCTCACTATGAGTAAATAGTAGAGTAGATTGGGTTCTTTAGACAAAGTAAGGCAACTAGTCTAGAAGAAGGAAAACTCTTAATTCAAACTAGTTGGACTCCAATTAAAAATTGAACCTTGTGTTAAATCCTGCCTCTTGCAGGGAGTTGGTTTGGTTTGTTTTTATGGCATATCAACTATTGAAGGTGACCTAATGCCAAATCCTATTTATATATACATATCAAATATATATGATTTGTAAACACATTTTCTTGATAACATTTTTAAATGACTTTGAGCTCATTTTTTTGCACAAAGTTGAATGGTTTCACAAGTATTACTATATTACAGTCACAATTCAACATCAGTCATTTATTTGCACACATTTAAATATATATACATGATATGTAAGAGATTAGTTTGTTGGTAGCTTCATTTTTAAATGAATTAGAATTAATTTGTTAGCACATTAGTATTGCTATTGTTTCAACATTGTTAAATTGTTTCAATTATTACAACGTGGTGCATTCAATAAGTTTCCAGACTTTTTGTACAGGCATTTATAATTGTCATAGACTCTTGAAAATTCAGTATGTTATTGCTATACATCTTCTGAGATGACTGATCAATTTTTATGATTTCAGCTTCAAATGAACAGCTACTGCAGGAATTGAAATACACCCTACTAAAGCCTGATTGTCACAGCTGGTGAATTTCAAAAATGCAATCTGGATGTGAGGAAGTATGATATGCAAAAAAATTCTGTTTTAAACTTGGAAAAAATGCCACAGAAATGTATGGAATGCTTCAGACTGCTTTTCGACCATCTTGCATGAATCGAGCATTAGTTTTTGAGTGGCATAAGAGATTCAACGAAGGCAGGGAGTCTGTGAGGGATGATGAGAGGTGTAGGAGGAGTAAGGAAGTCAATACATCACAGTTGATTGGCCAAAGGATTAGGGTTAGGGTTACTATGTTGAGGTTTTAAGGGAGTTCAGAAAGAGATTCCGTCGGAAGAGGCCAGCACTCTTCAAATCAGATCAGTGGCATTTCCACCAGGACAATGCACCAGTCCACAACTCCATCCTTATCACAGACTATTTGACCAAGATGGGCATCAAGACAGTTCTTCAGCCTCCCTATAGTCCAGACCTTGCTCCCTGTGACTTTTGGTTATTCCCTAAGCTCAGAGGCTGTCGTTATGAGACAATTGAGGAGATGAAAGAGGCTGTGATGAACGTCATTGACACGCTCACACAAGAGGACTTCCATGGGGCCTTCCAGAAGTTGTTGGAATGGTACAACAAGTGCATTGCAGCTAGAGGAGATTACTTGGAAGGGGACTAGAGTTTCATGTGTGTGCTATCAATAAAAGTGCCCATACGAAAAAAGTCTGGAAACTTATTTAATGATCCTCGTATCTTATAATCCTATTCAATATTAATCATTTGTTTGCACATAGTGAAGTAGTTACAAGTATAGCTATTTAACACTAATTATTCAATTCATCATTACTTATTCATTTGCACACAGTTAAATCATCATCATCATCATATCGTGCTGGCAGCACGGATATCCCTGACCCTCTCTCGCCACTCCTCCCTATCGTTCATCGCCCTAGGCAGGTCTTCAGGACAACAACCTGTATCCTCACATAGCTGCTGAATGTACGTTCGTGCTGGTCGTCCTGCTTTTGCGCGGCCATGTGTGGGGATCCATAAGAGTACATCTCTTATGAGTTCATCTCTGCTTCAGACATGCAGGACATTGCTGGAGAACACAGTTAAATGGTTCCAAGTATTGTTATGTATCACTAACAATTCAATTAAATATCAGTCATTTGTTTATACACAGGTAAATGATCAAATAGTTCTATTTCAAACAATTCAATTTTGCATTAAATCATTTATTTGCACACAGTTTAAATGTCAAACAGTTCTATTTGATCCATAAATAGGACCCTATCAGGTGGTATCACTCCAGGCCAGAGTGGATCTGGGAGCAATGGCAATGAAGCAGTACTCCACATTCAAAAAGCTCTAGCATCACTGAAGCCTCACCATTAGATTGTTTAGTGTTATATTCAGGAAACTCGTTGTGGAGGTGGATAGTTTACCCCTCTGCAGAGATGCAGTCAGTGTATTCTAAACACCCAGGACTAATACCCTTGAGAAAGGTATGAACCTCTTTATCCCCACAGCTATGGGATAACTAGTGTTAGGTCAATCAAGTTACCTCCCTTGATACTCTCTAGAAAAGTGAATGTTTTTCTAGGACCGGAAGTAAACAGACGGCCATACTTGTTTATGTGAGAGTGTGATAAGAACGAGTGGTTAAAAAGGTGTCTCTACGTATGCTGAGAGTTGTAGTCTCAATTCTTTATATTTGACAACTAGTATCACTGCTGTTCTTCTACAAAAATGGTTTTGGTATTAAATAACTCATGAAGGTTGATATGCCATTAAACAAAAAAAAAAATCAAACTAAAAATATTTCTCTATAAAACTTATTAACATTATTAACAGACTAATAGTAATTTCATATGATCTTATAATAAAAATACAATTGGTAAATCTTTTTTTGTTATGTGAATTGATCTTGTACAATCAAAAGTAACCTAAGTGTAAATTTTTAATTGACAACAAAACTGTAAAATAACTGTCTGCAATCCATGTCTTGACTTTCTACCCTACATAGATGAGGTCATCAAACTAGACTTTTCTAAAAGGCTTTAAACAGCATGAATACAATTACAACGTAAGAAAATAGTAAACTGATTTTGTTGACTTTTAGTTGCAAAGGTGCAGTTGTTATTGATAGAATTAAGAATTTGAGATTGCTAAGGGAAAAAAAAAGTTTATTAGCTCCTTATTTCACCCTTGATCCATTCACTAAGGTATGTACAATCTTAACCAGACATTTGCTTCTGAAGCTCCATGTGTCAAAAAATAAAGAGAAATTTATGAGGATATTTATTTCCAATGCTACAGAATACCATTAGGAATGTATCTAACATACATAATAGGACAGTAAGGATTATAGTGTTTAAACATTTTAGCTATGATTCCAGGTGTTTAAAAAAAAATTGATATCATTTGAGAAGTACAGAGTGTGTCAGAAACATTGATATCCTTTCTTAATCTAATAACTTGACCAATTTTCCTTAAATGATTTCAAATTTTAACAGCATGTGTAGAAATAACTAAGAATTCTAAATTTAATGTTTAAACCCCTTTTCTTTTCCATTGAATGGCATTTCTATACATGAAAAGAAAAATATACTGTTAAAATTTGTGATCATTTCAATGAGAATTGGTCAAGTTATTAGATTAGATTAAAAAATAATATTGATTTATCTTAAACATTCTGTATATTGATTAATTTGAAGCCACTTTTAAAATGCAGTTTTTATTACTTAGGGCCCTTGAGCACAACCCAATTGTCTGACAGCTCAGTCTACCTTTGGCTGAAAAATTAAGAGCCTTCTCCAACATTCCTAATGAATGTCTCAATCTAGTTTTGTAATTTCTTTTTTCCTAATATCTGCTTTGAATCAAATGTGTGTATTTTGGAAATATATAAGAGTAAAAAAGGGTTTTTAAAATCACATTTTTATATAGTTTTACCTCAAAAGTAAGATGTGATAATCTTGTTATTGTACTTACCCGTTTCCATACATTCAAAAGGTATGGTGTACTGACCAATAAATTCATCTCCAATGAATTCATCATCCAACACTGCAAAACGAACTAAGGCCAGTTCAGGTAGGTTGATCTGGAACTCAAAACTCTCATCAAAAATAGGATTATATCCTGTAAAGAAATTTTCAGAAATCATAGAGAAAGGGAAAACCAAAAACATAATTCAATCTTTTAGAATAATATAAGATAATTGCAGTTGTTTTAATACTAAAAAGAACAACATTACCTAAATCTTTAATAACTCTCTTACCAACACTTTGAAAATAAGCAACATAAAAAAATAGGAAAACCACAAATTCTAATCTTGAAGGTTCTGAATAGAACAACTTCACCTTACTTCATTTCATATCTTGTGATTCTTCCAAGGCTTCAGTAATAATGAAAACAAGTTAAAACTAACAGTCTTCAAAACTTGATTGTCCAAGTTACCAAGTAGGCCTTTTTTTTTTAGTCACAAATTATGATTAGTTTTATATGATGTTTTGCTAAAATATAAAATCACCTTTTGTGTGGTGTTACTCATAGTGAAAACAGAAATATGTTTGAACATGTATTTGATAGCAAACATTGAGTAATAAGTGTTCCATTATTCTATCTTGTCTAAAACTTGTTTTATAGAATTAGACACCTTATTTATCAATCAAGCTATATATATATATATATATATATATATATCATCATCATCATCATCATGTTGTGCCGCTAGCATTGATATCCCTGAACCTCTCTCGCCACTTCTCCTTATCATTCATTGCTTCCGGCAGGTCTTCAGGGCTACATCCCCTATCCTCACACAGCTGCTGTATGTATGTTCGAGCTGGTCATCCTGCTTTTGCGTGGCCATATGTAGGGGTCCATAGGAGTACATCACTGATGAGTTCGTCCTTGCTTCTCCAGCAGTGTCCTGCGTGTCTGGTTCGTCTAACTTGTATAGTTTTCGTGATGGGAGGCAGGTGACCGTATAGTTGGTGCCTTGTGGGGTGTTGCTGCCAGGACTTGTTCAATATTGCTCTCAACATTCTTGTGTAATTGCCGTCTAGCTTCTTCTTTAGCCGTTTAGTTAGCATCCAAGTAGTGCATCCATATAGCAGTATCAATACGACCGCTGCCTGGAAGAAACTGCATTTCATTTTATCAGTAAGGTCTGATTTCCATATGATTGAGAGCCTATCAATAGCTGTCCATGCTTTCATTAGTCGTGTGTCGATATCTTTTTTGGTTGATGAGACGCTGCTTCCTAGGTAGGTGAATTTGTCTACCAGTTTGAGAGGTTCTGTCTAGTGTGGAAATGTCGCCTGTTTGGTTATAACACATATATTCAGTTTTGTGTACGTTGACATGGAGGCCAATGCCTGCGGCGGCTCATTCCAAACTATGCAGTAGTGTTTCGGCTTGGTTAGGTGTATTCGCCAGTAACGCTATGTCATCGGCGTAGTCGGCATCGGTAATTGTTTTTGCTGGGTACCTTCTGCTTCTTTTCTTTGTCAGCTCGAAGCCATTTTCTCTGATTTTGTCGATCAAAGTTCTAAGCATGTAGTCTAGACAGATGATAAAGAGGTATGGGGCTAGCATGTCCCCTTGTAGTACTCCTGCTACAATGTCGAAGTATTCTGTGTCTCCATCCGGTGAACGTATTTTCACTTTGGTGTTTCTGTAGAGAATTGTTATTGCAGCTACGGTTTCTTTTGGTAGGCCATATGCTAGTAGGATTTGTTCCATCTTTAAAAAAAAAAGACTTTTTTCCACAAAACTTTTTGATAATGATCTAAGGTTGAAACTAATTGAGAATTATCAAAAAATAAAAAACATGAAAGAAATATTCCTATTTGTTTTATCATTTTTGTTCATCTTTATGAATTAAAATTTCAGTCCTGATTTTTTAAGTAAATACAAAATTTAAACTACGATTTTCATTTGTAAAAAAAACTTTTAAAATTATTCATGCTTACAACATTCAAGTTATTGATAAAGATAATGATAAGAAACTTGAAATAACTATATTGTGGGTTGAACTTGTAATTTTGAGAGAAATAAATCTGCTTGATTTTAAAACCAGTTTCATTATTCTATTGAGTGTAAAATTTGTTTGATAGAATTAAAAACTTTATTTATCAATCAAGCTTTATCTATAATTAGCTCTAAATTTAAATCTTCATTTCAGCAAATACAAATTTGGAAATATGATTTTTATTTTAAAAAATCTTGTAAATTATTCTTAGATTCTTTCTTACCATTATTGTTGACTGTCTTTGTCTTTTCTTCTGCACAATCAGCTGGAATGCCAAATATCTCAATTGTTACATATGGATCTGTAATATCTCCTTTGGCACCAGAACCTCGAGGTTTTGGAAAATTCTGCCCACTGATTATCTGATGATATATAAACATACAGAAATAGCATCATTGTTTTTTTAATTTGTTAAAAGAAAAATGTTGAAAACTTTCACAGTTTATCAAAATTTTAAAAGTTCTGTTTATGAATACTTTATATTCTTACCAAATTCATAAATATCCAAGAAAAGAAATCAAATGATGAATTTTTTAAAAACATAAAGGATAATGATTTTATAAAAAACAGTAATTTATACTTTTAAACTTTTTAACATTAAAGAACTAATAAGAGGATTTAAAGGAAATTAGACGAACTTTAGAAATCAAATGAGAATATAGGCTGAGGAAAAATAAAATCATTGAGTCTTCTAATTTCAAGTTGTAATCTTAACTCGCTAAAGAAAATGAAGATGACTAGTCCAAAAAAATACTAATAAAGTTGTTCCTAAATGTTCTTTGCTTGAGGTGCACTTTAGAAGCAATAAGTTGGCCAAAAAGTTGGCCAACTTTGGATGTAAATTAAGAATTTTATTTTACAAAGATATTTATATACATAAGTTATAAAAAATAATTTGAATTGTAAAACATTCTTCGTAACTATTTCTTATTTGAGAAATAGGCTTAATGTTTCCAAGCCATATTTTCGTATATTAGGACATACATAAAGCAATTTTTATTTTTCTCTTCAAGGTTGTATGAAGCAATCAGATTTTATTTTCCTTTTCAAGGAACAAAAGTTTTTCTCTCATTTGTTTTTTTCTTTTGAATGATAATAAAAGAATAAATTTCAATTCACAAAAATATCAAATGAAAAGTTGGATAAGAATAGTTGAAACTTTTTTAGCTATTGAAGAATACTTCGCTCTACTAGAAATTCCAAATATACAAATAGGTAACTCTCCCTGCTTGACTTAAAGGTCTATGATCACTAGATACAGAGATGATAACTTTAAATGACAGTTACAATGTGTTCCTGGGTTTTCATTCCCAAGATAATTACTCCCCCCAGGGGACAAGAAGAGTTATTAGTCTTTCCTCAGCATGATTGACCCTACAGCCATTCCTCTCTGGTTCAGATTTTTGAAAAAATCTAAAAGAGGCTGACATGACGTACCAATTGATCAGATCAGGTCTCACCAATCACCTGTCTAGCCCAGTAAGAGTCAAAGTGAAGTGTTGCAAGTCACGTGACCTCTTTGGTTGCTGGGTCTCCTTAGCCACCAGAACCCTGTCCTCAAACATTATGGGTTGCCACTCAAGGCCAACAGGTAATGTCATTGTGGTGGTGGTGGGAGATTTACTCCTCTGCTGAGGTGCAGTCGGTGCATTCTATAGCCCCAGCTGAGAGGGGCAAATAAAAGTATGGAGGTATGTTTAGCATAACTTAGGAAATGGAATCAGCGAACAGAGTTCAAATCCTAGACAAGGCTGTTTGCATGTTTGCAGGTATGAATCTCTTCTCCCCCCACTACAACTATGTGTAAATAGTAAGGCATATTGGGTTCTTTAACCTTTATTAGGCAATTAAGTCTTGGAGGAGGAAGACTCCAAATTCAAGTCAGCTTTACTCGACTTAAAAAAACCCCAAAAAACCTTGTGTCACGTACTGCCCATAGTGTAGGGCTTGGGTAAATACATTCATAGTGTTATCTATTCCACATTATAACATGCAGTGCAACTGAATTTTGATTCGAAAAACATCAATTACAAGAGTTACCAGAAAACAGACATTTCTAACATGACAAATTCATATTAATATTTAGAAACAAACCCATTTGAAAAAGAAGATTATATAGAGTCAGTATCCTCTTGCATATATAAATTGAAAGTTGAATTAAAATCAAATATACTTTAAGAAAAAAAATCTCTTACCCTGACATGTAGTGACTGCGGGGTGACATCAGGTAAAACATCTTTGGTATTGGCACTGAAGTATGAAATTTCTTCTCTCATCACAGCAGGTTTCAACACATAACCACACCCACCATTCTTCTGGAACCATCCATTGTATAAATCCATCATTAGTCCAGGCGTTTGGTAATTTACTGAGACTAAAATTAAAAGACGTAAAAAAAGAAAGGAAAATCAACTACATTACTTTAAAATTTTATCATGCAGTTTCAATCCTACTGATAGAAATGACTTATTTTATTGATGCTTTACAGGAAAGATGATAAATATTCAGTGCCTATAATGTTTTAGGGATACAATAAATAATCATCTCCATGAGAGAATTCGCATGTCCAAAAAGGGCCTCTAAGGATGTCACATGACAGTTTCAGAAACCCATTCTTGACCATTTTTTGCCTCTGTTCCTGAACAGTAGAGATTATATTGCTGACCCTGCCAGAGAGTGGGTTAAAGCCACATGGTTATATTACTGACATTCATCAAGTTAGCCTTTTTGCTATTTGGACCCCTTTTACATACTGCTTGTTTGTGGAACTGGGTTTACAGTTTCACCATGGTACACATTTGTGTATTCTTGTCTTGTAAGGCTACCTGCATGTATATCATACATATAAAATATTAAGTATTTTTGTATGTGTAATTGAGTTAATTTTGTTTTTCCTTACAATGTGTTCAGTGTTAATATGTCACAGATATACTAATGCTAAAATTGGTCCTTAAACTACATATCTTCTCTTGCATCATGTGTACCAATAATGTAATAAAAGAAGTTTACAATAATGGTTAGTCACAGCACCAATGTTATTATAATAGGTTTGATACATCATAATATAGGATGTCTCAATATACATGGGACTCATGTGACAGCTAATAACTCTACTAATAATAATTTTGTGTTCTTTTTTGTTTCAGATTTGAAAATAGTATACCATAAGTAAAGTTAGTGACCCAAAGGTTTCCTTTTCAATAGCTACTACACTCAGATGTAGGGAAGGGAGCTACTCCTTTCCTTCGATTGCTTCACTTTACCCTTGATATGTACCTTCTAATGCTGAGTGCTAAGCAAGGAGATATTAAGTACCATTTTTTGAGTCTTTGGTATGACTCAACCTGGGATTGAACCCCGGTCTCCCGGGTCACTGGCGAACACTCTACCCAATTGACCAATTTGGTAATATACCATAACAACTATTAATCCTCAATCACAATGCCTTGAACAAGAGAGGAAAAATATTTTGCGTCACAACTTATTTGGAGAAAAATATCATTCAAAACTGTCTCAAAATAGATGCAACCCATCAATAATGTAATGATTTATTACTGACTCAAGAAACTCATAAAAAGATTGCATGTCCTGGAAGCTGATATAAGAACAATTAAAAAAAAAACAACATTGATTTGATATCTCTAGCTCAAAAGATGCATTTTTTACAGGACATGTTTCAAATGACCACCATTGTACTTGTCTCAGTAATAAATCATTATCATGTTAATGGGTTGCATCTGTAGCAGAAAGAATTTCGCATTTTTGTTTGGCACATGATTTAATTTGACCATAAGGGTCGATGCATAATTTCACCCAATCAGGATGACTTATCCTATTCATCTCGGACTATCTTTCCGGGCAGAACAAACTGGGGAAATCTGCCAAACACTCCCTTTTTCGTAGAACAACTTCGTTCTGGACAGACGTCTTACTGTCTGCTCTTCAATAGCAGCAGCAGCAGCATCACACCACCATGAGGGAAGCAGTCTTATTTATGGACCCCTTGCATCTATTTCTCTTAGACCAAGGGTTCCCAGTTGAATAGGAATTAGATGAATTCAATACACCACACACAGGAACAACTTTATGTCACCCCCAAAATTGGCTATATCAACTATGATGCAAAATTCTGCTCCGACACCTAGCTACTTCTTCACTGGGGAACATTTTCTGGAGACATTCACGCTTCTTCCCAAAACAACCAGAACCACAAACTCATGGTGACTACAAATGTTTCTGTCCTCAAACAGCAAACACAATTTTTGCTTCACTATGGCGAACATATCTCCCTCAACACATTCAACAATGCCTTAACCTAACGATGCCCTTTTTGCTCAGGCATTTAGCTGCTAAAATGCTTTCTCAACTTTATCATAACTTCATTTTGTTTCCTTATTTCTTTTCTTCCTACGAGACTTGCAGCATAAATGTAAACCCTTCATTCCATTCTGCCATTAAAAACTATCATAAAAACATTACGGCATCTTCTCTTTCTTACTTCTTCATCATCCTCCTTTATTTACCAACAACACTTAGCGAGGGAATAACACACACACACACATGCAAGAACACATTTCTACGCTAAAATGGTTACAAACATTCCTCTCGCTAAACATCTATTTTGAAACACCTTGTATATGTTGCTGCTAATTTTTGTCTTTCTTCATTGATAAAACTTTCAAAATATAAATTGCTGTTATTATGGCTGAGAATCCTTGCTTTTATTTGAAATATTGTTTGGAAAGAGAAAAAAAAGATTAAACTTTAGATGAAGATTTTTTCAATCAAGCAAGGAGCTGTGGTGGTATAGAAAAATTAAATTAAAAAAGAGATAAAATTAAAACACTAAAGAAAGTAAAATGGTAAAAATTAAAATAAAAAATATAAATTCATATTTTTCCCATCATTCAAGGGAGTTTGGTCACCTGACTTCTGGGTTTCAAATTTTTGGTCAAGAGCCTTTGTTTTTTTCCTGATCTTTCTTTTTATTGTCAACCTTGCTTGAGGAAGGACACTTTTTTTAGCAGCTTACAGAATCCAGGGATATTAAAGTATTACCCAAGCACCCCAACTCAGTGATATGTTGACTTGACCAGGCGCTTGTAACTAGATTACCCTAAACCTTCACACAAAGGAATTGAATGGTAAATACTATGAGGACTTTCTTCCTTTGAATATAAAATAAAACCATTACATAAAAAGAAATGGTATGTTACCTTTTTAGCAAAGAATATTATTACGTTAGTTCCTCACTATATTCGAAGGAAAATAAAGGAGAAGAACGAAGATGCCGTAAGGTTTTCAAGAAGGTTTAATGGCAGACAAAATAAAGGGTACATTTATGCTGCAAGTCTCGTAGGAAGAGAGGAAGGAAATAGTTATTGAGTTGAGAAGGAATTATGGCAGCTAAATGTCTGAGTGGAAATGCATCGCTATAGACATAGCAAAAGTCTTTCTTTCTGCTACACCTTCTTTATTTTGTGAACTGTTTTCATTTTACTGATATGTGGACGTCCTATCAAGCCACAGAACCTATTTCATCTGATGATCTCAAACCACACAGGAGTGTTCTTAAACATCAACCATCTTTCTGCTACTTTTGCTTATGTTTCTATTGTTGTTAATACTGCTCATTGCTTTTTTTATATATTTTCATTATGTTTAAAGTGTTAAAACATGTGACTTGATTTCATGCTCTGCCTTCATTCCACTATGTGTACAGCTATGATCTAAGGTTAAACCATGCTGCTGAATATAATACAAAAATAATACAATTTATGTCCTATAATAGTCATTACATTTGCAGATAAATTTCATTCATTGAATGTAATAACTATTATGAGACAGAGGTAGTACAATTTTCTTCCTATCTTCTGACAAAAATGTACTTGGAATTATTTCTCATATAACTTTTCTGTTTTTGAGAGATATTTTAAGAATTACATGAGCGAGTCAAAAATTGATCATATTCACAATAAAAGAATTTGAAAGAGTCAAACTTTTTGTACTTATAGAGAACAAACATTTAAAAAAAAGAAACTAATAAAAAATACAGGTTTATAATAAAAACAAAATATCTCTTTATTATTTGTTGGTTTGGTTTGGTTTCTTTGTTTAATGGCATATCAACCTTTGTAGGTTATTTAATACCAAAGCCATCCTTGTAAAAGGATAGTAGTGGTACTATAGTGGGTGGTGGGGGTTGGATAAGGAAGTTCATACCTTTCTCAAGAGTATTAGTCTGAAAGTAAACATAATAACATGACTGAATTTGAACTTGTTTACTATGATGTTGCAGTCTAGGACATTAGTCACTATGCCATAGAGACTCATCTTCATTATTTATTGAAATACTTAGTAATAAGAAAGATATTTAGTAGATTCCCCACTCTCCAAGGACTAATATTAGCATTAGTATATCTGTGATATACTAACACTAAACAAAATGGAAAGAAAGACAAAAATAAACCCATTTACTAATACAAGAACATAATATACATACCAGTGGCATTAAAACAAATACCCACATGTCCCAGCAGCTAAAACTATATATAGATTATTCCCTGAACAAGTAGCATGGGAAAGGAATACAAAATGGAAAAGGCTTACTTAATGAGTAAGTAATATAGCAATGTGGCTTTACCATCCTTTGGCAGGGTTAGAGACAACATCTCTAATATTGAAAGAACAAAGGTAAAAAGAGGTAAAGAATGTGTTTCTGCGATTGTCATGTGACACCTTATGTGGTCCCTAATGAACATGCCTATTTTCTTAAAGAGACAAATGTTTATTATATACCAACAATTGATGATCAAATTTTTATTTTTTTTCTATCAAAAAATAAATACTAAAATTGCAGCAATAAGATAATACAAAATTTTTGTTGTAATATTCTTTTAAGTTTTGATTATAAAATAAATATGGAAAGCAAATGGATTATCTGATTGTTGAAATTGATTTTTAAAAAATTACATATTTTTTGAAAATAAGCAATAATTGTACATGGGTAACAGGAAGTCAGTTAACTTTCAATGACTATTTTACTTATCACAAGACATAATCCTTATAGATGAGTAGCAACAGTCTTTTGACTGAACTGTTTGATCCTAGCCATTGCCTTATGGGGCACTACTACCCAGCATCAGATGAAGTCTATCACTGACCTGGGTTTGGATTCATCCAACATAACTGCATCTCATGGTTTCACCATCACCGACACAGACGAGACCCTAACAGTCACTGCCAGAATGTACCTGAGAGTAATGTTATGAAGGGGTATTTCCAGAATGAGCATTTTTTTTGGGCACCTTTTCGAGAGCCTTCCCAGCTTTCTGGGTTAATAGTATTACTTGAGAGATGGCTGCTCAGACACACTACCTTACAAAACATGCTGCTACTTTGTCAGCAATACAGCGATGTGAAATGGGCCTTGATCACATGCAGATTCATGGTTATGTGCTCCAAGCTTGTTAAGACTGCACATGTAGCCAATTGTTCATCTCTGAGGATATCTGTACATGATGATAATGATGAGCAGCAGATGGATTTTGCTTAGTCAGTCAATCAGTTAATGTTTTTCATTAGGTTAACACTTTGCATTGATACTGAAACAGATTAGTTTTTAACTCTTCCACTGTTTTGTGAGCTACATGTAGCTTTCAGTGTTTCCTGACATGTTTGAGGTTCATATGTGGCTCTCAAACCACATTTAAAATAAAGGATAAAATCTTGTAAAAACATATGAGTAGACACCTCTAATTTTCATTGAACAGGGAAAGGGTTAAAGAAAAAGTTTTTCTTCATACTAATAAAGTCTAAGATATTTTTTTAAATGACTGGATTTTCTGCCATATGAGTTAGGTGTATACTCAATTTTTGCAGGCATATTTTTAAAAAAAATGATAAAAATACAAAAACATTTTCCCTAATCTCCACAGTACTCAGCCAAATTTAGAAATAAATGATTTTCAAAGTTTTGAAGTTGTGTAGGACTCTTATCTTAATACAGCTGCAATAGCTTATTATAAGAGGACTAAAAGGATGATTGACAGAAACGACTAATCTTAATGAGCAATTTTTATTCAAACTGCCTCATGAATATACAGCCTATTATGTTCTGTAAATGAAAAGAAATTAACAAATACAATATGCAAATATGTGATGGATAAGTTATTAAAACAATATTATGCAATGCAAGAAGTGATTTACGATCAAACAATGTAAATAACAAATAGGGACAGTGAAATAAGATACCATTAGAGAAGCACTGACTGATACTCTTTTATCAACTAAGTACTATTGGTATGTACACTTACAGTACTAATATTTCTAAAGTAATCTAAGAAACAGTTTTTTGAGTAGGTGTTTGTTTGATTAATGGCATATCAACCTTCATGGATTATTTAATGCCAAAGCCATTCACGTTGAAGAACAGTAGTGGTATTATTTAACCCATAGCTGGGGATGAGGATAAGGTAATTCCTACCTTTCCCAAGAGCATTAGTCTGAAAGTGAATGTAATAGTGAAATTGGAGTTTGAACTAATTTACTAGGAAGTCACAGTCAGTACATTAGCCATTACACTACTCCCAAGGTGTCTGTAGTTCATTAGCCATTACACCACTCCAGAGGTGTTTGTAGTTCAGTTTATATGTGAGAAAGTGTGCATGGCATAAGGGCTACTGTTGTAAGAAAATGGACAAGGCAAGCTAAGTTCAAATCCTGGATAAGGCTTGATGCAATTCTCTTCACATTTGGAGAAAGGCATATGCATCAATCTCTTCTTCCCTCAACAAGATAGTAGAGTAGATTGAGCTCTTTTGCCTTGGTATAGCAACCAGTTTAAGAGAAAGAAAACTGAGAATTTAATCCTATTGTACCCTACTTAAAAATTGACCTTGTGTCACATCTTGCCAATAAAGTAAATACCTGCTGTACCATTTGCCATTAATTAGCCTACAAACCTACTCTTGACATAAATCTTGAGCATATGAATATACGCCTATACCAGAAAATATATTTTATAGTATAAAAATATAAACCATATTGTTGGTTGGTTGGTTGGTTTTATGGCATGCCGATACGTACTGGGTTAGTTAATGCCAAAAATCAGCCTATTTCTTTTAAATCAATTATTTTGCTCAAAGTAACTTTTTATATTCATCAATAATAATCATTTTTTTGCACATAGTTATATACTATCAAGTATTGCCACCTAATAGTAATCATTTTTAAACAGATCTATTGGACTCGTACATGGGCCCCTAACAGGCACTACCACTCCAGATTATAGTGGACCTGGGAGTAATTTCAATCAAGAGGTAACTTCACACCCCCCAGAGCCACACCACTGAATGTAGTTTAGTGGCATATTCCGAGGACACCTTTTTCTGGTTGGTGGGGGTACCTGTCTGCAAAGGGATGCAGTCAGTGTATTCTAGGCTTCACTGACAGCACAAAGCATATTGATTATGACAAGAAGAGAAAACAATAAGTGAAGTAAAGACTTACCTATTTGACAGCCACAATTCCAGAGATCAAGTGGATTGTAATTACTAGAATCTACCCTCATTCCATTTGGGTAGATACGGGATAGAAAGCGTTTGTTGTGATTCACAAACTCTTCAGGTCCTTGCAGTGCCATTTTTACAGCTTGGGATTCACTGATCGAACACATGTGCCAGTATTTCTCTGAAATTTTAAAAAGATGTGGTCAATTTTCATAACTGAAATATTTGTTTAAAATCTTTTGTACTAAGAACTTTTTTTTTCTGTCTGAATTTTTTACATGAAGAATTATCATGACAATTGTATTCTCCAGCCTTCTTCAAGTGCCAGTCATGTTTAGTAACTTTCTGGTAATTTTGAACAGAATCCTTTGTGCAATTAATTGGATTGTTCTCATATCTTAGTTAATCCTTTCTTGTGATATTGCTTTCTACTTTTTCCATTGAAACCAGCATATATATTTATTTTTAAATCATGACTATCAGGTAACTACAGACACATAAATGAGACTTATATCCACTAGGTCATTGAAGTGGTAAAATTCAGCAGCCATAAATCCAGTGTCTGTTGTTTTCTACATTTTGATATACAATCTGTTATAACACCTTCTCTGGATAGATCCAAGCAACATCACCAGACAAGCAGAGGATTGTAAACTGGCGAGGTACTGGTTGCTTTTGGACAGATTTCTTTTTTTACCCACGTCAGTTGAAACATCTACTGTCTTCTGCTCTCAAAACAGCCTTTCTACTCAGCTAGATTGGTTTCAAGATGGCTAGCCTAGAAACAAGGCTCATGAAGCTGAATGACTATTTCAGAGATTTTACCTTTCCATTCTTTGAGGCAACAGATTTTCTTTTCTTTCATGGTATTATGAATCAGAACAAATATTTTTGTATATATGTAAAAAAAAAAAAAGAAAGAAAAATTGAGCCGTAAATGATTGATTCTAACAGCATGTCAACCTGTCTAGAGTTATTCTATGCTAAGAGGTTAGGGAATCATGTTCATATTCATATTTTTGTGTAGTCGTTTAAGATTTTTTTGCACAGTTCTATCAAATATGAATCATTATCAATGGCAATATTATAAACAAGTGTGTAGTTGCAAGGGACAATGGCTGAAAGAAATGGATTTAATTTCATTTATTTTCATATAAATACAAGTTGGTATGTCAGAAAAGATATGGGCCTTCTTCTTCCACCAGATAATGGGTCAAGAGGAGAGTGGGTCTAAGTTGTTCTTGAGTGACTGGTTTGGTATTGTGGCACAGTATGTGACATAGGTCGGTAAGCTGTAAGCCGTCTTGGTATAATGTTGGAATGTGAGCTTGATTGGTAAGGCTTCAGAGTTCTTTGTTCTTGTTTGAATGTGATGCATGACCATCTCCTCTTTCAAAGCCGACTGACTTTTTAGAACTTTTGTTGATTGTTTTTTTAGTCGCGTTTGGGTTGAATCGGCTCCAAAAAACTTTGGAGGGGAAAGTTCCCGACTGATTGAAAAAAGGACCTTTTAAATTGTAAATATAAAGTTACTTCAACCAGATGGATGTGCAGAGCCTCCCTGCACAGCGATGTGTTTTATTCATTTTGGTCTCGGCCATCATCTAGACAACATCCGGTTAATGCTAACTTTTCAACTGAATGAACACTTATGGTGTTTTAATTTGTTTATTTATCAATTTTGCTTGTGAGTTAGTTTGGAACATATTAGTAAATCAGAAGGGATTTCCGTATATAACAGTAATGAAGGGGTATTTCACAGTCTTCAAAGCTACAGAATAGAAGCCTCACCAGCAGATGAAGTTTAGTGTCATACCAAGGATACTCCTTTTTTTGAAGAGGATCTTTACCCCTTTTCAGGGGGTACAGTCAGCATATTTTAAGCTCTATTGACAGGACTTTGAGTAGTAAAGATTTACTGTAAATTAGAAGTAGCGATAAGTACAAGTTTTGTAAATATCTTTTTTATTAAGGAATCATTTCCTCTTCTGAGCACAATTCCATCTTATCTCTTAACTTTTCAAATCCAATACAGCAGTCTACTTCAAATATATATTTCTTGTTAAAAGCCTTTGTATTGTTTTCTCTCATTATAAATAAAACAAGTACTTTCAGTCATGAGAGAAATAGACTGTCTACCAGATAACTGTAAAACATAAAAGATTAAAGTAACTTCAAAAACACACTTAACAGGAATCAATATTTCATTAACAAATAAAGTGCAATTAATTGTGTAGATATCTTAATACTTAACCACAACAACCTTAGAAGTTTGAAAGGGATCCATAATCATATTGTTAAGGGTCAGTGGTTAAAATTACCCAAATAAAAAATATTCTTTAGCAAAATATCATGATTACTATTTCTTTTGTAATCGAGTGTCTGAAAAACAAAACCCTTGGTTCTACTCACAACTACAATTCATGTTAAATGAGCTGAAGTATCAATCTCGTCTGAGAGGAGGTCAAGACTTTGATTGCAGTTAGATAAGTGATACTTAAGTGATTTATTTACCTATTTTTGTTTGGCTTTTTAGTCCCAACTAATAAATAATTATTTTGCATCATCAACTTTTAGAATTTTAAAGTCTAATTAGTATGTTTAATTAAATGTAAAGGATAATTTTACTAAGATTTTTTTCTTTTGAAGTTGAAAAAATTAAATTATATTGTTTTTTTTTTTTATAGGAACGTGGCTTCCAATTTATTATTATTTGAAACCCTCTCTTGATGTGAGCCTTACTTTTCCTCTTTATACATATATAAATTAATCATATATAATTTGTTGATAACATTTTTAAACAAACCAGAGTTCTTTTGTTTGCACACAGTTAAGCAGTTCTAACACTTGCTATGTAATAGAAATAATTCAATCTAACATCAGTGATTTGTTTGCACACAGTTAAATGGTTTCAAATTTAGAAAATGATTACATATTTCTATTTGACCTATAGATGGGACCCTAACAGGTACTACGACTCTGGGTCAGAATGGACCAGGAAGTAATGGTAGTAAAGGAGTACTCCACATTCCCCAAAGTTCCAGGACTGGAGCCTCACTATTAGATGGTTTAGTGTCAAATCCAGGACATTTGTTAGGTGGGTGGGAGCAATTTTACCCCTCTGCAGAGAGGCAGTCAACATATTCTGCAGCCCCAGCCAACTAGGCTTTTTTTAAACTTTAAAAACTGTCTTCTGGGTATAGTAAGTATGCATGCCAAATTTGACAGTTCCATATCAAACTGTTTGGCAATCAATAAAGGATATCTATTGATGGTCAAAGAATTTGATATTTGGTAATTAGAACCAGTAACCTTCAACAGTACTGCTATCATTGATCCCTTCCAATCTTCTGAAGATGTTATTGATCATCCATAAAGATATCTACAAAATTAATAGCACTTTCTAGTTTGTTAATGAAATATTGATTCCTCTTAAGTATCTTTTTGAAGTTACTTTAAACTTCCCAATTATTAATATAGATTTTTATCTTCTTATAATCATTTTCAATCCTGTATATCATTTATTTGGATAAAATAGATTTGGAAAACAATTTGTTTTCTTTTTGGATAAGTTAAAAAAAAATCCAGTAATTATATAAAAACAAGTAGATAGAGTAAATTTATATACAATGTTTTTTTTAGATTATAAAATTTTCTTCTGAAAGCATATATTTCAACAGTGTACCAAGTCAAAAACCATCTTACGTGATTGTTGGGATACTTGGAAATCTTCGAACCGTGTGGACACACAATAATTCACAAGATCTGATAATTCTTTTGCAAGTTTATGTTTTCGTATGGAACCATCCTGAAAGTAGAAGTCATTGTAAGAATAGCACGATTCTAATACTTTATTTTCTTTTTATCTAACAGAAAAGTTTGTAGAAAATAACAAGATGTACCCATACACAAATCTCCATATATTTAAAAATCAAGTTACATCAAATAATAATCAAATATATAAAAAATAATAATTTCCCTGTAAATGTTTTGGTGGATTAAAAAAAAATAAACAAAGACAAACCTGGTCACCAAAACTGATTTTTACTAATGAACAAATCTTGAAGAGCAATATCATTAAACAAGTGAACATACAAGACCTGATAAAGGAAGAACTGAATTTGCATACATTTCAATGTACATTTTCTTTGAGCTGGAAGAGTCTATCTAAATAAGCATTTTATAGTTATAGTAAGCAATAAAGAGAGACCAATCTGCCCTACTATAGCTGAAGAAAGAAGAGAGAGGTTTGGATCTTTCCAAAGGGCATTTGTCCATAGTAAATTCAAATAGTCTTGGTCAGAATTTGAACTCACTTCTCTAATGACTATTATGCCAGCCCCCATTCCTGAGAAATCATAAAAAATCTTTTTCCTCTTAAGTTTAAAAATAACATTATTCAGGTTGATGCTATTTGTATCTTAATATGATTTTCAATATAGATTGATGAAATCACCATTATGTAAAACAATACCTATATTTAAATTTATTCATGAAGTATATATAAAATCTAATACAGTTCTAAAATAGAAGTTTAATTTTTAGGTTTTTATGCATTACAAAACATGAGTGCTGCTTAGGACAAGTTCTTGCTGTCTTTGATGACTTGTTCATTGAACAATAAACTATGGGAAATCACTGCCACTTTTCCGAGGTTTGGCAGGAGGATTTATCTAGAATAAATCTTACTAGCAAACCTTGTTACATAATAAAGCATACCATCTTTAGAGAAGATGCAGTAGTGTTCAGAGTGATCCCTTAATCCTAAGTCTCTATAAGGTTTCAAATTTCAGACCCCTGGTTTTTGGCAAGGAAACAGTCTGTGTGAGGAGGCAGTGGGTGCAGATGACATATTAATCTGGAGGGGTAGAGGAATGACTTATTCCTACTTTCCTCCATTGGATGCCCATGTAAAAAAGCAAATATTAAAAGCTATATTAATTCAATGTACGTAGAAAAGGTAAAATGGAAGAAAAATATGTTTGATGGTTTGTTTATTAGTCAACACGTTTTGATTCCAATCTTTTTTTGAATGTTTTGAGAAAGAGGAGCTGATCTATAGTGTGAATTTTGAATTCTTTTGATATTATTTTTCCAATAGATAGTGAAATTTTGGAAAAAACATTGTCATTGTGGTATTGTGTTGTGGTGTGCTATGGAACATGCTTCAATTATTCTTCTTTTATTTTTGTCATGAATGAAAGCAATTATGGCAGAATTTTGAAAGTCAAAAGTGTGATTAGTTATGAAAAATGTTATGAAAAACTGAAGAGTTTGTTGTGTTACCAATTTTAAAGTCTTTTTTATGTTCATAGATTCTTTAAAGTTTCTGCTGGTTTCTCCTATGTAAAATTTATTGCAATTTTGGCAGTGGATTTTGTAAACACCTGTGTTGGATAAGGAATCTGTGTTTTAGTTGTTGTTCTTTACTATTTGTTTTATTGTTTTTGTTGTGTGGGTAGTGGTTTTTATGCCTAAGTGATTTAAGTTTTTTTCAATTTGGGTAGTAGTGGAATTTTGGGGTGAAATTATGTGTCTCTTTATAGGGTGGGTATTTGAGTAAGGTTTATTTCTATTCATGTTGTGGGATGTGTTTATGGATATTTATGGCCTTTGATTTGGCACGGTGAATGAAAGATTTGGGATATTATGGTTTAGAAAAAGAGTTATAGATGAGTTCAAATTCTTCATTTAGATATTTGGGGGAGCAGATTCTAAGAGTTCTCAGGAAAAAAAACCTATGAAAATGTTGCTTTTTATTTTAACATTTGAATAAAAATGCATGAAGTCATTTTTGTTGTTTATCTTGTGGTAAAATTTGAATTCTAATTTATTGTTGTTGTTTATTAGTAAAATGTCTAGAAAAGGTAAGGAATTATTTTTCTCAAGTTTGTATGTTAAATTAATGCTTAGTTCAACTTGGTTAAGTTTTTGTATGATTTGAGGAGTACTATTTTCTTTGGTGGACACCGGACATTGGCCTTGCGGTTAGAGTGTTCACCAATGGCCCGGGAGACCTGGATTCAATCCCAGGTCGACTCAAAAAATGGTATTTGATGCTTCCTTGCTTAACACTCAGCATTATAAGGTACTGATCAAGAGTAAAGTGGAGCAACCCAGGGAAAGGAATAGCACCCTCCCCTAAACCTTGGTGTAGTAGCTATTGAAAAGGGAACCTTCTGGTCAACCTCGACTATGGTCGCCAACTTAATCATTTATCCCAAAGAAAATAAGTAAAATGTCGTTGATGTATCTAAAGTATTGGATATCATTAGGTAGGATGTGTTTGAACGGTTGGGATTCCAAAAATTCTAGGTAAAGGCAAGTTAGAACGCCACTTAAAGGGGATCCCATGGGGAGGCCAAATTTTTGTTGGTAGTAAGTAAGTTGGTGACCATAGTCGAGGGTGACCAGAAGACTCCCTTTTCAATAGCTACTACATCAAGGTGTAGGGGAGGGCGTTACTCCTTTCCCTGGATTGCTTCACTTTAACCTTGATATGTACCTTATATTGCTGAATGTTAAGCAAGGAGGTATCAAGTAGCATTTTTAAAGTCTTTGGTATGACGTGACCTGGGACTGAACCCAAGTCTCCCGGACCACTGGCGAACATTCTACCCACTAGGCCAAAGTATTATTATATTTGAAGAAGCATTGGTTGATGCATAATTCAATTATTTTAATGAGTTTACAGACATTCAAAGCAATAAAATGTCACAAATCCATTTCTCAAACCACAAGACGCCATTTACTTTTCAAAAAAATTCCATCACATGACGGGATGCAATTTGAAAATATCAACCAGTATTAATCTGTTCTTTTCACATAGCAAGATCTACAAGCCCAGATGAAGACTTCTAATTGAATCAAAATTTATCTATCATAATTATTTCACATTCTAAAATAATTTCGATAAAACACTTTTGCATTCAAAAAAAGATTGAAGTCGAAACACATAAACAAATCATCAAACATATCTTTCTTCCATTTTACCTTTTCTATGAACATTCAGTCAGATTCAAATCATTTCTTCATACATGAATTCAATAGAATTGAATTTTAAAATATTATAAATGTGAAGAAAATATGTTTATTTTAGACAAATTCAAAGACAGATTAATATGTTCAGAGATATGATATGATAAATGCACACCACTTATATTCATTAAAAATATCACTATCAAGAACTAATAAAACAGAAAAATTCAAAAGAAAATAACATATTCTTAAAATAAAACTAAAATCAAATGCATTTAATTGTGGTAAGTAAAAGAACAAAAGACATTTTTTACTTATGGAGGTATCTTGAAGACCAAAACTTTTAAATAAGTGAATATACAAGACATGATCAAGGAAGAACTGAATTTGCTTATAGGTTAATGTACATTCTCTTTGAATAGAAAGAGTCTACCTAAAAACTTTTTAGGTTACACATGGTTGTACTATATATATATATATATATATATATATATATATTTACCAACCCCTCCGCTCGGGCAGGATATGACACAAGGTCAATTTTTAAGTGGGGTTTAACAGGTTTGGATTCAGAGTTTTCCTTCTCCTAGACTAGTTGCCTCACTAAGGCTGAAGAACCTATTCTGCCCTACTATTTGACCATAGCTGGAGGGAGAATAATTGGATTCATACCTTTCCCAAGGGTATTAGTGCTATGTGAAAATGCAATCAGTTTCAGCCAGGATTTGAACTCGTGTCACCGTCCATTTCCTACGACGATAACCATTACACCACGGGCACCTCCTACGTGTGTGTGTGTTTTCCTCTACATGTCAGTGTCCCGTGCACTTCCAATTTAACATGTGACTTTAAATCACAATACAATTATGATGAATTGGGCACACTACAAGAAACTTAAAGTAACAGAGTTTGTGTCCATAATTAGATTTTTTTTCTAGGTCTTAAACCTGCTCTTCTAATGTCACATTGGGCACTTTTTCTTGCAAACTTTTCTTATTTGTATCTCTCTCTCTCTCTCTATATATATATATATATATACACACAAGGGGTGCATGAACTAGTCTTGCAAAATCATGGACTTCTTTTTGGATATAGGATCAAAGTTTAGCAGTTGCCCAAGCAGCAAGTTTCCTCTCTCAATGACACCAATCCTATTCAAGAGAAAGGCAAAGGCTGATACAGCTATATACCAGTTAAAATACAAGAGTTGCTAGAATAAGGTTGTACTAAGAGACTCCAGTTCTTGTTTTTGAATTCAGAGTTTTCCTTGTTAAGAAAGATATCTTACGATAAATACATGCTACTTATAAAAAATATCATGATAAAGAACCAATAAAACAGAAGAATTAAAAAAAAGAAAAAAGAAACAGGTTTTTAAAGTAAAACTAAAATCAAATGTTATGGTAAGTAAAAGAACAAAAAAACATTTTTTTTTTCAAAATCAACTTTGGTCAAAGGGATAGCTGGAAGCAAAAAGATTTCCTTGTTAAAACAAAAAACAAAAAAATGTTGAAAATGGTTTTAAAATGAGAAAGAAAAATAAGCATGCAGTTTTTGTCTAAAAATAAATATGGATTAGACAAGAAGAGATTAAGTCAGTAAAATAACTCTTGAGATAATAAAAAGCTCATTTTATGTTTGGATATACATTGTTACACACATTCATTTTAATGGGTTATCAGTTAAGTTGGTAAATTGTTAAAAGGAAGAAATCTGAAAATAGAAACTTGTGAAATGCTGAAAAGATACAAATATGAACAAATCTGATTTTCTTTTTCATTCAATGAAAGATTGCTGCTATTGTTTTTTGTTTGATTTAAACTCATCAAAGGTAATTTCTTACTAATCTTTATAAGACAAGGTTTGCAAAATATATAATTCTTTATATAGTATTAATAACAAAGGCTGGATAAAAAAAATCTTTAAAAATTTATCAGATTGCAAAATGTTACTAAGCAAAAGAAAAAAAAAAAGAAAGAGAGAAAAAAGTCAATAATATTTGTCAATCTGTAAGATAAGGCCAAGGGTAACAAACCTTTTTGAAAGCGTGTGTTGATACTGGTGATAATCTTCTGAAAAAAATTCCCTCACATGCCCATAGGAAATATTTAACAGTAGATTATCATTTACTATTATATTTGTATTTTACAAATTATTTCCTGAAGAAAGAGAGCAAAATGTTTGAAAGTATTCTTAAAGATGACTGTTTGGATCAATAACTTACGAATTATTTGAATGAGACAGCTTTAGGAATTATGTTGCTTTGTTTTTTTTAATCTATAACAGGTAATTTACAAAATAAAATTAATGAATAAATAACAATTATGATGGATTTCTTCAGGAACAAGAATGAATTTATTGTTTTACTGTTAACAACAATATAATGGGAATTTTTTAGTTTTTAATTTGATTAATTATAATTTAGGTTTTATGATAGGTAAATTCGATAGGAGGAAGAAAGTAAAAATATCCCTCCCAATAAAGAAAATTATCTCCCTTAAATTATACTAGGTAAGTATAAAATGAAAATTATTAAAATGTAATATTTTCTTTTTCTTCAAAATCACTAATGCTATTTTTTAAATCTCCAATTTGATATAAATTTTTTTTTTGCATATCATCTTGCATATGTACACTATAGGTTTGTTACCCTGCACTAGAGAAAAAAATATGATACTGAACCCAATGCATTTGTATTATGATGAGGAGGTCAAGCACCAAAGTCTCAAGCCAAAGATGAATTATGGTAAGGAGGTGTCAAAAAGTAAACTTACCTTTGTAAAAAAATGAATCTTATAGACTGGTAATTATACTAATCAAATAGTATTGAATCAATATTATTGTGCAATATTTTCAATGATATTACTAATTCTATTCCATACTAATGTATAATCATATTTTTCCATTTTATCTTAAACTTAGGAGTCTTGAAACCAATAAATTTAAGATAGAAATTACAACTAATATTCTCAAACATTGTAATTGGCTGCCTTGGATCAATAACAGTGTATATTAACATAACTTTAATCAATATTGATAATGTTCATTAATCAAATAATTTAATATTGATTTTATAAGTTAAAGAAATAGAAAATTATTAAAAAAATTTGAATCTTTTATAATTATTCTAAACTCTGAATGACTCATCCTTGAACTTGTAAAAAAGAAAAAAATGCAAGGGGCAATAAAATGATATAGTGCAATATTTTATCTTTTAGCAAAGATATTTTCTAATACAATCATTAAAGAAAAACAATTTTCCAATATTGAATATTGTTAAATAAGCTTTGTAAAAAATCATAATTATAAATTACACAGCTTTGTGAGATAATAAGATAAAAAAAATGCACAAAAACCCAAATCAAAATTTATTCTAAGAAAGAAAATAAAATGTAAACATTTCCTTTTATTGAGACTATAGAAATAGTGCATTAATTTCTAGTTGTTATAATTGCAGTAGGGAATGAATTCAGCTTGTTGTTTTAAGATATGATAGATTTTAATGGCATGTCAACCCATCTGGGATTATTTTACGTCTAGAAGTTTAGAAATTGCATGCATTTACATTTTTTGTATAGTTTCTTGCACATGATATAGATATATATGAGTTTTTTGCACACAGTTCTATGATATCAAAATATCTAATAAAAATAATTTGCAAACAGATCATTTTGACCCATAAATGGGACCCTAACAGGTACTACCACTTTGGGTCAGAGTGGACCGGAGAGTAATAGCAATGAAGGGGTACTCTACATTCACCAGATATCCAAGACTAGAGTCTCCCCATCAGAGTCTTGTTTTTGGTGGTGGGTCTTACTCCTCTATAGGAGATACAATCAGCTGATTCCAACAGGGCTATGTTGTTTTAAGAGTAATCCTCAATAAAAAGGTAAAAAACATTTCACTCTGATCTATTTAAAATCAGTTCTTTATTAAATTTAACTATGTACAATTATTTCATCTTTGTTTCTGATAAGAATAGAATGATGCAAAGTATGATCAAAAACTAAAAATTCAAAAATATAATAATAATAATAAAAAAGAAGGAATCTTAAAACAATATTGCAAAATATAGAATATTGCACAATGATATTGATCATATATTTATATCATTGAAAGTATTCTTAAAGATGACTGTTTGGATCAATAACTTATGAATTATTTGAATGAGACAGCTTTAGGAATTATGTTGTTTTGTTTTTTTTAATCTATAACAGGTAATTCACAAAATAAAATTAATGAATAAATAACAATTATGATGGATTTCTTATTTAATTTTGAGAGGAGGAGTCATTATCAACACTCTTTAGGCATACAATTCATATGAAAAAGTGTGTGTGAGGGGGAAAGTAATACAAAATAGACCACTATTTTTTGGTACGGACAACTTGGGAATTTTTCTTTTCACAAGAGAGAGGGACTCTTCTCTTTCAGTACAGATTGAACACTTGAAGACTGTTGATTGGATCTGTAGTAATATGATAACAATAAAAGTCAAAAAAAGAATGAGATTAATAATACTTCCCAACCTACAAAACCAAAAAAACACTTGGAACATAGCATTCATGTTGAAGATATCTATAAACCATATTAGTTGTATTTTTAATTTAAATATTACAATAATGTATATTATGGAGGAAGTCATAGAAGACCCAAGCTTATTGTAAAATTTTCCTAGAGAAATGATTACTGTCAACATACAGAAAGAAAAAGATTCTTAATGTGATGGGCACACACACACAGAGAAAATAATTATCAGGTATAAAAACAAAAAATGACTGGTATACTTCACCCTCCACCATGTTTCTCTAATGCAACTCCCCCATTTGGTAACAAGAGATTCTTAAGTGTATTAAGTTTAAACAAAGATATAATTTATCTTCCTATTTAAGTTTATAAAAACAAGGATTTTGAGCTAAGAGGAAAAAGACAAAAAAAAATCCCTCTGCTAGTATATTGGTTAATGCATTTTGTATTTAGCAAGTTAAACCTCTTAAATTTCATCTAACAATCCAAAATAATCAATCAAACATGGAAGATAAGCTGTACATAAGTATTTCAGTTGTAATAACTATCCATTACTAGAAATAATAAACTATTTGGCTTCATATGTGAGCTTCTTTGGTTTAAAAAAAAAAACCAGTACAAAAACAGTTTATATGATTTCTATTTCCAAATCTTTAACAAATATTGATTCTATCTAATCACAAATGTATATATATATATATATATATATATATATATATATAGCCATGAGGCCCACACATTTATGTGTGGGTAAGAATAGAAATTGCCTAATCTCTGTGATCAATGTCCAAAAAACATCAGACAAACACACTTTTATAGAATGGGATGATGCTGCTTCAAGGGTTGGAATTCCAAGGACAGTGCTTACCTTGTTTTATTTTGCTGCCTGAAAACAGGATGGAGCTATGTTCCACACAAAGATGAGAATACAGCTGAAAATGTGCAACACATACTACATCCTGATCTAAGCCAGAAGACTGTGAGCAGAGCTCTAAATCTAGAGTCATAAAAAAGCTATGGATTCTGAGGATTTCTTAAGTTAAACAAAAATTCTTTAAATAGCCTAATTCCTGAATATGTTTTTTTTTAAATTAAAATTTCAATCTTTATAATTCTGAGAAAAAAATGTGTTTAAATTTTATGACAGTTTAAATTTACAAAGTAAGTAAAAATGGATTTATTTCCCCAAAATTATTTACCATCATTACTTACCTCATTGTTAAAAAAAGAAAAAAAAAAAAATAGAAAAGAAAAAATATTTTCTATTTTGAAATTAGTGATAGTTTTTGTAACATGTACAATCAGAATTGGTTAATTTCATTCAGTGTTTAGTAATAATGATTTGTATAATTTTCAAAGTGTTAACAAAAACAAAAATAATTGCTAATCAATCGTAGCAATAAGTTTGTATTCCATGCAAATGTTGCTAAATGAATTGAAAATTTCTACATTTAGTTCACATTATATAAGTTACACAAGGTTGTTCTGAAAAGTTCTTGGCTCAACCAAAAAAGAATTAGCTTTACCTTTTTTTTTCAAATTTCTATTGAATTTTTTTAGAAAGACAAAAGAAATTTGAGAAACAGCGCTAATGGGTGTTGAACAGAAAGAACACACAGACTACCATGCATGTTTCAGAGCTTTATGTTGTTGCTTTCTTGGTTGGGCTGAGAACTTTTCAGTACATCCTCATACAACCTCTGTCCCAGAATAGGTGTGACATTTGTATATATTTTATACACCAAATGTAACTATTATGAGAAGAGATAGTATTTATGTAGTATACATTTATTTTATATTAAGCATGCAAGAGCCTAGAATGGCAGTTAGACTAACAGTTTTGTATTTGAATGACCAGTAACTAATGAAAAATTGCTGATAAAATTCAGCAAATGAATACCAAGCATATTAATATGCACAATAAAAGGTCAAAGTAAATTATATTAATTATTTTAGTAACATGCTAGAGTCCTAATCAAAAAAACTTTTCATTGTCAGGTTTGATTTGGATGGATATTACAACATTGACATGCAAGAGATACAATGATTGTTAACATTAACATGCATCAAGTGTATTTTATCAAATAGAGCTATTATACGAAAAGTTATGTATGTCTATAGGTAATGATATCATGCGAGAATAAATTAGTTGGATATGTATGAGCATTACAACTATTATTAAATATCAACTAGTTTTAACTACATATAAAAATAAGAGCATAAATGCATTACTGGTAGTAAAAGGTAAAAAAAAAGAAGAAGAAAAAGCTAGTCATGCAATAAAGCAGAAGTTGAGATTAGAAATAAGCTCTCCTTTGATATATATATATATATATATATATATATATATATATATATATATATAAATAAATAAACCCAAAAAAACTACCATCTACCAAAAATGTGAAAAACAAGTTTTCCATTAAATATAAAGAACCTCCTTTTGGTGGTTAAGGTAGTTGTATACTTCCACCAGAAAACAGTAGCAAATTAAAAATAACCCAAATAAAAACCAGTTAGATGCTCCCCAATCTACAAGATTAATCCAAACCAGTCTTCCTAGACACCTCTTTGTGGCTCAGTACCAAACTAAGCTAAGCATATCAACCCTTTTGCAGGCAAAGCAACATTTTTGTCACCAACAGTATCAAGGCAGATTGACATTTTTGTCATTTATAAGCAATATCTCAATGCAAGGCATTTTCCTATTGGCTGCTCATCAACCAATTCTGTATTAAAGAATAAAACCATCACTGCAGTATAGGAGCATGCAAAATGTCATAATCAAAAGTGAGTTCTTTATTGTTTTCATGTTATTGTACTACGACACACAATTGCTGATCAAATTATCATGTTTTGTTTGTTATATATATATATATATATATATATATGATCAATTAACTTGTTTGAACATACTTTCTATTTTGAAAATTATTTGAAAATAATTTGCCCACTCTATAAGGATAAAGGGATATTCTAACCTATTATTCTCAAGTTTACATCCTTAATAAAATACCCTGTACCTACGATAGATCTAATTCACTGATATTTATCTTAGTCAAAATAGCAACCATTTCATTTCTTTTACTAATGAGAGAAAGAAGAATGACTTCTCTATGTACTCAACATTAAAGATCAGTTCTTTTTTGATATCAAGCTAAGTTCTATGCACCAACAATTGATTAAACAGATTTATTAATATTATCAACTAGAATCAACATTATTTTCATTTGTGCACTCAAAATTTCTGCTTGTTTAATATAGATATAAACTAATCAACATTTTATGACACACATTTAGGTATGCATGCATCTGTTTATACACTATTTCCTATAAAGATAGCATTTTTTTAAATAAAAAATAATTTTTTCTTAACATAAAATATGAGGATATTATTACTTTTAATAGAACAATATACAAACCAGATCTTAGTTATAATTTAATGCCAAGCTTTAAAGCATTATCAAATCCTGGTATATTTGGATTAGAATAAGATTGATTTTTTATTTAAAAAATTGAGAGGATGGTATTGTACATTGTTCTTTTCTTAACTTGATATTCCTTATAGTACTGTTATAATAATAAAGTAAAACTGTTGTTCAGATATTTGTTATTATATTTACTTATATATAATATTTTGTATTCAGTGTAGTCATACATTTTTGTATGATATGAAAAGGACATTACTATTCATTTATTCATGAATCATTTTCTAATAGGATTTTTTTTTTAAAAAGTAATACATATACATGTATACAAATTGATGTCCGTAATTTGGTGTAATTTAAACAAGTTGATTAGCATGAAATAAAGAAACTCATTTCCTATCAATTTTACGTTCTTTGAGGAAAAAATTTGGAATCTCAAGTTTCTCAAACTTTTGAATAGCAACTAATATACAAAGATGCCTGTGCTTACAAGTCATTCATCCATTTTTTAAAAATAAGAATTGAGTTATCTCCCTTAGATCACAATATTTTTTTGTGTTAATGAAATTAATGGCGACCTATAAGAGCTACTCACTTCAGAGAAAAGACTATAAAATATGCTAAAATATCTAATGATGTAATATGGATATATTGATTTTATTACAGCTATGAATACTATGATATTGGAATTTTCTAATTAATTGGTTTTTCCTATTCTTAATTATAAATAAGCAAAAAATTTGAAGTCACCTGTTTCATTTTTTGATTATTTAAATCATATACATATTTCTATTCAAAACTGTATTGATTTCTAAATGAAATAAAGATGAAGCCCAGTTAAATGAATTAGTTACATATCTACCCAAGTTGATGATAAAAATGTTTTTATGCCAGCATACAACAGCAGAAAGTATAAAAAGATGCTGATGAGAATGTAAAGAAAGAAAAAGAATAAGCGGGCTAGAACCACTTTGGGAGAGACCAGGTGGCCCCGTCAGGGCCTGGCACCCTTAGAGGTTGGAATATTCAAACAAGCAAGTACCAGTAGATACCCTTTTATTAGTTTTCTTCCGTTCAGTCTCCGAGCCCTCGTCCTCATCAGTGACATAATCGTCATGTGCAGTGCAATCTCCAGTCAGCTTCTTGGCCTGTCAATGAAAATGTGTGTGTGCTCATAGAGAGTGTGACGACTACAAACTGGAAAAGAGGGACATGTGGTAGGTGATGAGGGAGTGATGGTGATGGTCAAAAGGGAGTGACACATGCAGGGTTAGATAATATAGCAAACAAGAAAGACCTGGGGATAAGCCACATGTGTGTTGTGATGAAAGTGTAAATGGGAATTAATAAAAAGTATGGTGTCTTTATATTTGTTGGGTGTATTTGAATATTAAGAAAATATCAAAGATGATGATGTTCAAAGAAAAATTGTAAATCAAGGACTTTTTTTAAAACTTAACAAAAACTAGTAGCTAGTTGAAATATATTAAAGAAAAACATCACTGATGACAAAAAAGGTTTTTTTCATTACAAATTAGTTTTGACTTACCAGTATGTCATGAACATTCTCAAACTTAAAATAATTCTGTTTTTAAAGATGAGAAGGTTAAAAAAAAGAAAAAAAAAACTTATTGGATTGCTGTCCAGAACCTTTTGGCATTGGACATTTTTGTACACATTTTTTGGCATTAAGTGTATTTAAATAACAGCACTAATCCTAACATTCATATTTCTTACTAAAAACTAAAAATAAGAAGAATTCAAAGTACATATTTTAATTATCATATTTTAATTATGAAATATTAGGAAAATTTATATTTTTGTTTATGAATCACAAAATTCTGATTGCACCATAAAATGTTCTAGAGACATAAAAGTGTTGTTTTTGTATTTTTTTTAACTCTCTAAAATACCTAGCACTAAAACATACAATTCCAGTTGCACTAATCTCTAAATCTTAAAATCAAAAATTCATAAAAATGAAGAAACATTTCAGCAATCACATTTAATAAAAATTTGATTTAAGGTTAAAAAAACTGTAAGGTCTCAGAAAAGCTATCTATTAAAAAAATAAGTCCGTCTTGAAGAGAACTTAAAAAGGAATGAATTTGTAGGAGACAGACAAAGAGAAAAGATTAATAGAAAAAGTGAGGCAGAATGCAGAAAAAGAAAGAGAGAAAAATGAAACTCAGGAGGAAAAAAAGACTAGTATAACAATCAATTCATGTTTTAAAAAGTCTACTTCTATCTTAAAGAAAAATAGAACAGAAACTAAAGCCAACAATGTATAGAAAGTGATCAAAGGAAGCTGTCACTTGGCAGTTAATGTCAACTAAGAATTTTAATGTGAAGAGATGATATAATTGCAGGAACTGAAATATCAATAGTTTTCAATTGGCTGATAAATTCTTCATTCAATTTTTCATTTCTTAAACATTGATCATTTTCTATTCATTACTTTTGGCCATTTTACTCTAATAAATTATTTATCACTTTTACAGTACATGTTGATATCAATCTTACTTTGAGCTAATTCTTTATCACCATTTTTATTTTTACTAACGATTTCTCTCATTCCTCTTGAACAATTCTAATTTCATGATTATTATGAAGTGAACAGAAAACTATTATTGTTGCTGTTGACATTGTTTCATCTAAAAGTAAATAAAGATGAATAGACTATTTTAGAAAAATTATATTAATTAAATTCATTATAATGAATCTGAGAACAAAAGATAAACCTTTCTTTCTATAAAGTTCTGTAAAGAGTGATAAAAAAGAAAAAATGCTAAATGTGACAAGGGAAAAAAGAAAAAAAAAATGGGAAAAAACATTCCTAAGAAAGAAAAAAATCAATAAAAATATTAGGGAAAAATGGATGGGTCTGTTATGTGGTTAAAATACATATGTATATTAATAAGTCAATAGCCTTACGATGAAAAAAAAAAAAAAAGAAAAAAAAAGTCATTTATTTTACACCTTTGGATGTGAGATGATCGCAGAAGACAGTTACAACAGTGGTTATATATATATATATATATATATATATATATATATATATATATATATATACACACACACACACACACAGCAACAACAAATATGGCACCAACTTATTTTCATAGACAAAAAAAAAAACAGTCGTATTATCCAAATACCATATATATTATCATTAATTTATGGGATTCATTTTTGAACACAAAAGTTATTTCAGTTCTATCCTATTACATTTGAATTTGAATCTTACAAAATTATTCTTCACGTCCACACTCATTTTTTTGTTTCAATATTAGGTTTTCAAAATTTGATAAAGACAAAAGTATATATGCTAACTTACATTTGTGGAAGCATAGTTTTACTGAAAATTGATGTCAACTGTTAGGTTTTTTATAATTTAGGCAGAACTGTTATGGTGACCTACCTACATGTAATGAACTCTTCCTCCTTCATAAATAACGCTATTTAACTCTCACTGAGACTTCTTCCCAGCAGAGTGGAGCATATGCACTATTCTCTGGGAGGCACTGGGCTGGAACACTCTGGTTGCGTTGGTCAGTACACAGATCTGGTTGAGTGTGTCCTGGTTCCAGTGGCAGTTGGTTGAGGTGCAACTTGACAGGCATCCTCGAGCCTCAGAGGGCTGTCCCCACAGGTTCTAACCCTCTTTGAAGGGGCTAGGTTTATCGGCTGGTGCTTGAGGCACCACTTTTCAGGGAAATACTGACAGGGCCCCGAAGCATTTTTGGAGCTGCTGGATGTATCTGGGCTATGGCCCTGCACCCAGACCCATCTAAAAAAGGCCTTGTACCACACTTGTCCAGTTCGTGGGACATACAACAAATACCAACTTTCTCCCAGCAGTCAAACTTGACAGTTTGGACAGACACTTCTATCTGCTATACTAACACTCTTATTTTGTATATAAACTCTGTTTATTCAATACACTTGTTCTACCTACTTTCTCTTCTTCTGTGTCTTCTTTCTGGCCCCTAACAGGCCACAAGAACAACTGCAGCTATAGACATTCATGACAAAGGGATAGAAATACATGAGCAGCTACAGGTATTTCAGTTGCCACACACACACACACGTATATATATATATATATATATATATATATATATACACATGCACACACGTTTGCCCAGTCGACAGGGGCCATAGAATACACAGACTGCATCTATGCAGAGATATAAGACTCACCCAATGAGTGTCCTGAATAGGTCACTAAACAATCTGATGGTGAAGTTCCTGTAATGATGGAGTTTTAGGGAATGTGAAGTATCCCTTCATTTCTATCGTTCCCAGGTCCACTCTGGCCTGGGGTGGTAGCACCTAATAGGGTCCTATCTATGGGTCAAATAGAACTAAACTGTGTACTTAGGCTAAACTGAATTGTTTGAAATGGAATTGTTTTTGTATGCTAAACTGAATTGCTTGAAATAGAACTGTTTTTGACATTTTAAACTGTACTTACGTTAAACTGAACTGTTTGACTAAACTGAATAGCTTGAAATAGAAATATTTTTGACAATTAAACTTTGTACTTATGTTACACTGAATTGTTTGAAATAGAACTGTTTATTTGAATAAAAATGGATTTGGGATTAAATAACCAACAAAAGTTGATATGCCATAAAATACAAACAAACAAATCCACACATTTCCATCCGACTGTATTAGGCTATGGAGTTGTTGATCTAAACTTATACTGGAGTACATATTAACAGCCAGTGATAGAGATTATCATTTAAACCAAGATACAAATCAAGATTTAAACACAGGTAAACATTCTCTACTTGGAAGATTATTACAACACAATCATCTTTCTCAAGTTTGGTCTTGTACTTTACAGTGAGAGAGAGAGAGAGAGAAAACAGTAGCAGAAATGTGTTTGTATTGCAATTAAGTCAATAAATTTAAGGAGGATTTTAAAGGATTATACATGAAAAAGACAACAGTATAAAACAGACACAAATAAACCACAGTTTGGTTTTAGGTGCAATATAAATAAAAAAAAGCAAACAAAAAAACATTCTGAGTTTTTAAAAATAAAATTTTGAAAATCTAAATAAAAAAAGCATAGACTGACCAAAATTAAAACTTTAAATTATCATTTCGCAATAAGAAACTAAATAAATTTCAAGAGAAAGACTAAGAGTATTTAGAATTAAAATTGTATTTTCTTTCATCTTATGATCAGCCAATTTTCCCATGAAAGAAAATTATGTTGAAAACATCTGAAATAATCTTTATGCTAAACCTAACCCTGCTGAGAAAAGTGAATTAATGGATTTATTTACTAACTTGTATTAAGTAAAAACTTTGATAAAGACTTTCGTAGTGATATAAAAAAGTATACAATGATTGATTAACTGATTTTAAAACCATATCAAGTTGTCTAGGGTTATTTTATACCTAGGTTAGAGAATTGCATTCATTGTACATATTTACATTTTTTGAGTAGTTGTTTAAGAGGGTTTTGTTGTTGTTGTTTTTTTTTTTACAAATAGTCCAATGAAATATGAATAATTTTTAACCAGATCTAGTTGACCCATAAATGGAATTTCAACAGGTAGGACCCCTCTGGAGATAGTATACAAGTAATCCTATTTACCAACCCCTCCGCTCGGGCAGGATATAACACAAGGTCAATTTTTAAGTGGAGTTTAACAGGTTTGAATTCAGAGTTTTCCTTCTCCTAGACTAGTTGCCTCACCAAGGCTGAAGAACCTAGTCTGTCCTACTATTTACCCATGGCTGGAGGGAGAATAATTGGATTCATACCTTTCCCAAGGGTATTAGTGCTACGTGAAATGCAATCAGTCTTGGCCAGGATTTGAACTTGTGTCGCCATGTCCATTTCCTACGATGATAACCATTACACCACGGGCACCTCCATAAAAACCATAGTATACAAGTAATAAATTTAGTTAATTAGGAAGTATGAAAGGAGACTGATAAGTTTGTAGCATAATGTACAAAGCTAAGAGTTACTCAGCTCCTACTAAATTCATATTTAGATCAACAAAATAATATATGTTTAAAGGTTAACATCTAAACTGTCTTCTACCCTAATGTGATGTGAATGAACAGAGTGGTTAGTAACTCAATAGGAATAAAAATAAGATATGGTTTTAATCAGTTAATATGTAGGATATCATGGGGAGAATAGATGACAAAGGAGAGAGTTATAAGGAGAATAGGAACTACAAAGAAACTATAGCTAACAATCAGAAAAAGAATTATTTTGGACATGAAGAAGGAACATTTACAGAATGCATTGAAGGTAAAAAAGAACAACAGAATATAGCAGATAACCTACTTGAAGAACAAGTGTCACAAAGAGGAGCAACTAATGCGAGAAAGAAAAAAAAAACAAAACAAAAAAGGAAGCTGTGGAGAGCCATGACTGTTCATGTCCTGAAAGAACATGACAAAGAGAAAGAATTTTCAATAAAATAAAACAAAAAAAACAACAACCTAAAATCAAGGGGGTTCATTCAAATATTTTTTAAGGGTTGTGTCCCTTGATATGTGGCTGTAATTTGGTTAATGTTATTTTATAATTGATTAAATTAAATTTAATAAAATTTTTAATGAAATTTGTCAAAAAAATTATCTATACATTTATAAATTAGATGTTCTTCTATTAAATATACAATGGAGTGGATCCCTTTTATAAAATCAATTAAAAAAAAAACTCGAAAGAATTAAACGTTTTTGCCTTTTCATATTCATTTCAATATTGAAATTCTGCTGTTTTCTAACAATAACTACATTAAATTAAATCCAGAAACTAATATCAAGTTTATTTAGTCTCCCATGATGATTTTTATGAGCAGCAATAAAAAAAAGGAAAGAATGCACTAAAAATGTTTTCAACTCAAAAGATAAATGACAAAAATTAGATGCTGATTTTTCAAATCTAACATCTTTAACCTGTGGCTCTTTTCCTTCAGACTGAATCACAATATTCCATCACCTTGATATTTACAATATATAAATAAAAGTATTCTGGAGAAAAGTTTGAATATTCTTTGTGTATTTTATTTTTTTGTATGTGAATTTTGTAAGATAAGCTAAAAGGTATCTGAAAGGCAAGGATTCAAAGGTTTCAATGAAATTAAAAATAACAAGTATATTAAGGTTGGGAAGCTTTGTCAGGCTAAAATCATAAAAAATAAAACTTTTTACAGAAATCTAATTTAAATTTTGTAATGATTAAATGTCATGATAGAAAGGTGACAAATTTAACAATTTATAAGATGTAAAAAACTCATGAAAAATCAAACTTTGATATTGGGTAAATCAGGGTGTGGTAATTATAATAAAGATCTAAATTAAAAATTCATTATCCACATTACTTTAGTGGGAGGGATTGTAGCAACTCAAATCTGTTGTATAACTTTCACTTATTCAGAAATTACTTAAATAACATACATTTTCCACAAGGTCTAAAATAATGAAACTTGCACAGTTTATAGATGTAATAAAGAGTGACTATTAACCTACTTTCATTCAAATAGGATTTTAAATAGTCCAATATGGAGGAAAATAGAATAATTCTAAAAAACAAAGAAGAATTAAAAAAAAAAAAAGGATAATAAAAAAAATCAAATAATTTTTAAAAAATGGAATAAAAAAAAGATTTTAAAATAATTCCAAAAATAGAAAAAAAAATGATAGAATAATACAAACAAAAGACAGAATTTTAAATCTTTGGCACTAATTTTAGTCAGGAGATCTTTGTCTGCAACTATGTCCAAACATTAGGCATGAAAAAATGGTGTTATGCTCATTCTTTGGCTAGCAATGGCAGAATGTAGGCCCCCACCCTGGTATATAAAGGTTAAAAATCTGTCCCAAAGCCAGTATCTATTATTTATATTACTAATGTATCATCAATAATTTAGCCTTAGTAAATCTTTTTTCATATCTTAAATTGAATCTATATTGTATTTTCCATATATTTTATATCTTGTATTTATTGAATCTTCTATATATGCTATCTACTATTTTTTATTAAATACATTTCTATTGTCTAAATATCTGACTTTCATTCATTTCTTCTGTGTTTTATTGACAACATTTCTTTGAATATACCTTTCTTTCAACAAACTTCAAATACTTAAAGCAAACCATAATAAAAACATAACTTGACTATTGAGCTAAACATAATGAATATATCACAGTATTTATATTACTAACTTACAACCAAGAGCAATATAAATTATCACAAAATGAAATATAGAAGCATTGAGAAAAATCAAGGATATATATTTAGCTCTCTATATATAAGTATTCAGCCATAATCCTTTTTACAGAATTAATTCTTTTTTTTTTAACGTGGTGCGATAGACAACAACTATGGAAGGCAGTAATTACTGGGGATATGGTTACAAGACTCAGCATTCCTATCCAAGGTTGTGGTAAATCACCTGAAGAAGGCCAGAGGTGAAATTTGGCCGAAACGTAGTGAAAGAAGAAACAACACAAAAAACTACCAAGATGAGGACAAAAAGTCCGCAATAAATAAAAAAATAATTCTCAGATTAAGAAGCCTCATCTCAAAATGATTCCAATTAAAGACAATTCCTTTTCACAGAGTTTATATAGGTAGGTGAGTATACATTTACCCAATCCAACAAGCAAGATGTGACAAGATTAATTTTTAAGCAAAGCAAGTGTTTACTCACCCTATACTACAATTTTAGAAAATAAAACAAGGTTGATTTAATGTGCAGATGCTACAGGAAACAAGCCTCCATAGGTGGTGCAAAAAATAGCTTAGCTCTGATGACATTCACCTTTTCGGATACTTCAAAGCCAAGTAATAAACCCAGCCCTTACCTCTTTAGATTATGGGGCAGATAAGGCCTAAGGAGATGGAGGCTTCCTGGAACTGAGCTGAATTATTTTTATACCATGAGAATGTGACAGTAAGTAGAGTACAGCTAGATTAAATTCAGAATTTTCCTCAAATAGGCTAGTTACCATACCTAGGCTAAAGAAACTTGTCTGCCCTACTATTTAATCATAGCTGAGAAGAGGAAAGGTGGATTCCTGTCTTTAAATGCAAACAGCTTAGTCTAGAGTTTGAACTTAGCTTGCTATGATGATAACAATTATACCATACACACCACCAATAAAAGGGCGAGTAAAAGCAAAAGGTTCTGTGATTTAATACAGATGTACATCAATAAGTCTATAGCATAATATCCATCTTTGTTAATGCACTTAATTCAGTAGTGAATATTAATCAAAAACTAAAAAAATTCAGATCAAAATTTACTCAATAACTACATGTCAGGCAATAGACTTATTGACTGATCCTCTTATATGATACATACAGTTATTAATTCTCTTGAAAAAAAAATCTTTTTATAGATAGTGGTAGAGAAGACAATGCAAAAGTAAAAGTGAGAATCTCTTTTTTGTTTTAAATAACAGAATTTCAACTTTAAAACCTGAAGGCATGACAGCCAGAGCTTAGAAGAATGCTCCATACAATTTGAAATAGCTAATATTCATATTGTATCCTTTAAGTCAGATATACTCAGTAACCTGGTTTGATCATGGCAGCACAAATTATGTAGTGTGTTTTGGGCAAGAATAGCCTGGCAGAGTCCATCCATCGCCATGTCTACAATTAATTTGAATTCTGAGTTTTCCTTCTCCTAAACTGGTAGCCATACCAAAGTTTAAGAGTTCAGTCTGTCCTACTATTCACCCATAGTTGGAGGGAGAATAGTCAAATGAATACCTTTTCCAATGGTATGAGCACTATGTAAAATGCAAAAAGCCTCATTTAGGATTTGTATTTGGGTAGCCGAGTTCACTTCCAATGACAATAACTGATATGCAACAAGCACCTTCTATCTTTTATTCACCTTAATATTTCTTCAGTTAATTCTTAAAACACAAACCAGGCAAAAAGAGATACTTACAAATATACATAGGTACGTCAATAAGCCTTTAGCTTAATGATCAAAAAAGGATTTTAAACAACAAACATTTTTCAACATAATTTCTTTCCTTGTCAATGCACTTAACCTAATGCTTCTCTATAAATCATAAAGATGGAATACTATACAATAAAAATTTCAGATCAAAATTCAGCTAATAACTACGTCAGGAGATAGACAATACTGATCAATCATCATGGTTGGCGGTTAATGGCATATCAACCCTTAAGGGTTATTTAATGTCACATCTCATTTTTTAAATACATGTATGATTTATAAAAGAATAGTTTACAGGTAGATCTTTTTTTGTTAGACTGGTTTTGTTTTGTTTGTTTAGCCATATATCAACTCCTTGTGGGTCATATATTGCCAAAACTAAAATCTCAACAAGACAAATAATTCAGACTAATGTGACAGGAATGCAATAACAATATAGAAAGTAGGCAAAAATTTAAACAAGAACTCAGGTAAAAATCAGGTAAAAGAATCAGGATGTGTGAATATTATCATTTTAAAACATAAGCCAACTGCCTTCAAGAAAGACAGTGAACTTGATGTCATCAAACAGCTCTTTCATTGTGTTTATGCTGTAGTATCTTTGCTGTGAGCAATTTTGAACAAGTCTCCTGGGGACAACACCCCACAAAACAGCAGCTATACAGCCACCTACCACCCATCACGAAAACTATCCAAGTTAAATGAACCAGACATACAGAAGACTGCTGGAGAAATAAGGACGAGCTCATAAGGGACATACTCTTGTGGACCCCATCGCATAGACAAGCAAAGGCAGGATGACCAGCTAGAACCTATATACAACAGCTCTGGTCCAGGATGTAGCCTTGAAGACCTCCTGGGAGCAAGGGACAATAGAGATAGTTGGCGAGAGAGAGTCGGGGGATCTGTGTTGGCAGTGCAACATGATGATGATGATGATCTTTGTCATATGGGGCAAAATCAATACATTCAATCATAAAATGTATGGCACCATGTGTGGAGCCTGACATGCAGGCTCCTTGTGTTCAGGCAGAAAGAGACAGACAATTCTTGTGTGGCTAATGCAGAGTTGAAACAGAGCAACTTTCTTCTCTTGTGATCCTCTATAACCTTTCTCTCTATTATCATAGTGGCAAATTATATAAAGAATCTGGAAAATCTGGAAAAAATAAAAATGTTTAATATCTTGCTTAAAGGCTGCCTTTGGAGGCCATTTAGCTCAATATCAAGTCACACCCTATTTATTGAATTTATACTAGGATAATTTGCAAAGAAGTAAATAAATAAAAATCTATAATTATAACATTTAGATTACTAGTTTCCAATCATCTCCATTATAAAATTATAGTGATCAGGGTAGATGTGAAAACTGACCCCATACTGTTATTATCATTATTAGGTTGTACTTGTGATCCCTCATCACAAAAAGAAAAAAGCAAAAACAAAAAAATAAATAAATACTTCAAACTTTGCTACAGGGTGTAGATATCTTTGTTCAAAGTTATTTAATTTTTCAAATAAAACAGGACCCCACCTCCCAAAAAAAAACAACAAAAAAACAAACAGTAAATGGATGCTATACTAAGCTTTTTATTATTAGTATCTGACATGATCTTCTTGCCATGATTTTAACCTGGACTATATCTATTTAATTCAAAATCTGTTATTGTTTAAAAATCTGGTTTACAAATATGTTTAGGGGAGTCTCCATGGCATAGTGGTAAATGTCCTGGATTGTGACATCATAGTAAGTGAGTTTGAACTCCAATCACACTATTATGTTCATTTTCAAACTAATACTCTTGAGAAAGGTATGAACTCCAATTGACCCCTGCTTATGGATTAAATAGCCACACTAATCTTCTTTTACAAGGATGGCTTTTGCATTAAATAACCCACAAAGGTTGACATGTTATTAAACAATGAAACCAAACATTAAGACATTGGGTTTAGGGTGCATAGTAAAATAGCATTCAGAGTAAAATATTGAACTCATTATTTCAAAAGCTGGATCATTTCATTCTAAAATATAGTAGGAGAAATATATAAAACGGACTTAACACAAGTGTAAACTATATTCTTAAAATTCATTAAAAGGAATAAAGAATCTACAATTATCACAACTTGATAGTCTTATCAAACTTTTGGCAAACATATAAAATATTGTTTTTTTTAATTGTCTAATCTTTTTTAACTATTTTTTTGCATTAAATTTCATTTTTCAGAATAAATGTTTATCCACGATGAGAATTTGTTTAGTTGTCTTGCATTTTGAAGAATGTCAAATCTATCCCACAATGCTGTGCAGTATTAAAATATTTGAATTGATTTTTATAAGTAGCTGGTGCAGAAAAAAGATAAGTTTGTTTATTGAATTTCAGTAAAGAAACCACTATTCATCTCTGCAACCACTTTTCAACACTATTATCTATTCATGATAAGTTACATAGAAGAGAATTCATATATCAAAAACACTTATTTCTCAGCAAATAGTCTTTTTTTCAGCTGGAATTTGTAATGATGGAATTATTTTTACAGGCAAACTTGTGGCTTTTAGTACAAAAGCTCAAATCCAGTGCATAATAGAAATTATGTATATAATGTTAATTTGTTAATACTGCAGCACTGACACAACACATGCTTAGCTGTACACCATATTTACTGGAGAACTAATGACAACAAAACAAGGGAGACAACCATATATAAAGAGATAGATAACTCAAACGTTAACATTGCAAGTTTCTTCTTGTGAAGAATACAGTTTTATTTAAAATAAAAAAAGTTTATTTATGCAGCAAGTCTCTCAGAATATTAGAAGAGGCTCCCACCTTTGTCAGACAATCTGCAACCTGTTCTCACCTCCTGATCCATTTAGTTTGACTTCATCATCATTTCCTTCACTCTGGCCACATCAACTATCAGATGTAGTTATTCACAAAATTTGATGACTTTTTTCTACTAGAGATGCATTGTCTGTTTTACAAGAGATTTTAGGCAAACTGGGTAATCTAAATATCTCTTGTAGCATGGCAGCTATCAATGCACTAGTTTCAGCAGCCTCTCTGAGGTGACTTGACTCTTTGTTACAAGTCAAATTTTTTTGAAGGCCAGCATATAAGAGCCATTCTGTTCATTTTGCCACAAACAAAGATGATAAAATCACTCTGTGAGGATCCATTATCCAAGCTAGCATAGATGGTATCTGAATAGCAAACAATATTCAGATCCAAAAGTTTTCCCAGCTGTAGAAAGTATACAGAACTTGTCTTTGATTTTAATTTTAGCAGTTATTGTTGGCCTTGAACAGTAACTTCACTTTTGGAGATTTTACAGTATTGCTCATCCTATACACATCAAATGATGCATCAGGTCAAGTCTAAGTGGCTACCCACATCATTTGACCGGCTAATCTTTTTAGATCTGTCTTCTCCTATTGACTCAACTCATCATTTTTTCTTAAGAACCTTCCTTTCTTCATGTCAATTGGGGATATAGATGAAGCAAATAGATTTTGATATATAGTTATCCCATCTTTTGTTCACTTAACACCCAATACCCAAAATTTGGAGGTTCTATTTTCATGTGTTCCAACTTTGAATATTCTTTACAATTCTGAGATAAAATTCCTCTGAAATGTATCATTTCCACAGAATATAAAATCATCTACATGTATTGCCAGAATACCCGTCAAATTGGACCATACACTCATTATTCCTCTGAAATGTATCATTTCCACAGAATATAAAATCATCTACATGTATTGCCAGAATACCCGTCAAGTTGGACCATACACTCATTATTCCTCTGAAATGTATCATTTCCACAGAATATAAAATCATCTACATGTATTGCCAGAATACCCGTCAAGTTGGACCATACACTCATTATTCCTCTGAAATGTATCATTTCCACAGAATATAAAATCATCTACATGTATTGCCAGAATACCCGTCAAGTTGGACCATACACTCATTATTCCTCTGAAATGTATCATTTCCACAGAATATAAAATCATCTACATGTATTGCCAGAATACCCGTCAAGTTGGACCATACACTCATTATTCCTCTGAAATGTATCATTTCCACAGAATATAAAATCATCTACATGTATTGCCAGAATACCCGTCAAGTTGGACCATACACTCATTATTCCTCTGAAATGTATCATTTCCACAGAATATAAAATCATCTACATGTATTGCCAGAATACCCGTCAAATTGGACCATACACTCATTATTCCTCTGAAATGTATCATTTCCACAGAATATAAAATCATCTACATGTATTGCCAGAATACCCGTCAAATTGGACCATACACTCATTATTCCTCTTAGGGTTAGTTAACTTATGATTGACTCTCTTGTACCATGAATGACGTGCATCATTTAAGCCATAGATAAAACTTTTCAGCTTCTATACCTGTCACTTTGGTTTGGTTGGGTTTTATGCTGTATCAACCATTGTAGATTATTTAATACCAAATCCTTTTTATACATATATATTAAATATATATGATTTGTAAACATATTTTGTTGATAACCTTTTTAAATGAGTCTAAGCTCATTCTTTGTACACAGATAAATGTTTTCAAGTTTTTCAATCTAAAATGAGTTATTAATATCTACTATTAATAATTTGTTTGCACAGATTGAAATGGATATACATATGATTTGTAAGTGAATGATTTGGAAGTAAGTTCATTTTTAAATGAGTTATAACTAATTTGTTTCCACACTAGTATTGCTATTGTTTCTACACAGTTAAATGGTTTCAATAATTGCTATTTGACATTAAAAATTCTATTCAATATCAATAATTTGTTTGCACACAGTGAAGTGGTTACAAGTATTGGTATTCAGCACTAATAATTCTGTTCAACACTATTCCTTCATTTGCATACAGTTAAATGTTTCCAAGTATTGTTATCTAATACTAATGATTCGATTCAGACACACTTTTAAAGAGCTTTAAGTCTTACTATTTCACATTGATAATTCTATTCAACATTACTCATTCATTTGCACGCAGTTAAATTGTTTCTAGTATAGCTATGAATCACTAACAATTCAATTAAACATCAGTCATTTGTTTACACACAGTTAAATGATCAAATAGTTCTATTTCCAACAATTCAATTTAGCAGAAGTCATTTTTTTGCACATAATTCAAAAGTCAAACAGTTTCATTTGACCCATAGATAGGACCCTATCAGGTACTACTACTCCAGGTCAGCAAATAGTTAAGAGGTAATTTCATTTTTAAACAAGTGAGAGTTCATTTGTTTGCACAATTAAATGGTTTCCAGCACTGCTCTTACTTATCATTTTATTCAATATTAATCATTTGTTCATACACAGTTAAATGGTTTTAAGTATTGCTGATACTAATAATTCTATTTAATATCAATTATTTGTTTGCACACAGTTAAATGGTTTTAAGTATTGCTATTTGATATTAATCATTTTATTTATCAAGTATTCCTATCTTATACAATCAATTAGGACACAGCTGTATGGTTTCAAATAACTAATAATAATAATCTTTAGAAAATGATTGAACAGTTCTATTTGACTCATAGATGGAACCATAAAAGGTACTACCACTCCAGATCAGAGTAGGCCTGAGAGTAATTATAATAAAAGGGTACTCCACATTCCCCAAACTCCAGGACTAGAGCTTCATTATCAGACAATTTAGTATCATACCCAGGACAGTCAAAGTCATGTTTTTTCTTAAAATAATTGACCCTCAGCTTCTACCTTCTAGCACCTCTAAGCTAAAAAGGGTTGGGTGTTTGTTTACCACGAGAGCAATTTGAAGAATACATTCAGGAAAATCATGTAGGTGCTAAGACTTGACAAACATCCTGTCTATGGTGGAGGGGTTGAGTTAATACATTCATACAACTCATGAATAACACAGTATAGAAAGTGGATAATGTAATGATTACATAAGAGCATTTTTTAATTTCTAAGAGAGGGCTATAACAAATTTTTCTGTGAGGGGGCTAAATGCACCCTTCATATACTTCTGAAATTAATGTTTTATATAAGTTTTCTATCTAAATCTTAAATGATTAGTTTTTTAAATAAATATTTACTACATATGCCCACATACTATAAACATACTAAGTCCAACAGATATTTTGGTATTGACTTATTTCCTATTTATGCTTTTAGTATTTGCTGTATCATTATATATGCAAACATTAAGGTTTGAAGAATAAAGAGGGAAAGAATCCCCCCCCCAAAAAAAAACCCCAACAGAGCAACATCAAAGAGAGAGAGAGAGAGAGAAAGAGAGAGAGGTAATCCATGACTGGAACTCAGTTACTCACTGAACCCTCCTCCAGGCGACACCGTATCCAATAGTCTTTTGTATTATTCACTGACGACACCATCTTTAATAGTACTCTCTATCCTTTGAGTGCAAAGAGTCTTCTACCAACCCTTACTACACCCTTCTTTTATAGTTGGCAAAGCACATTGGTTACACGCGGTCAATTTGCATAAATATTGCAATTCCAGTGCATACTCATTTTCTTCTTACATTAAAGCTCTGCACACCAAACAAAGACAAGCTCTTTTATGGCGGCGATAAAGTAAGTCATTAGTCTTCATTATCGGATTCAAGTTCTTGACCGTCACATCTGCAACAGGGTTCTTTGCAATGGCATAAAAGTAAACAAATTTCTCTTGCAGATCAGGTTTCAGTTTCTTTGTTTAATGGCACATCAACCTTCATTGGTTTTTTTAATACCAAAGTCATCCTTGTAAGAGAATAGCTATGAAATTATTTAACTCGTAGCTCAAAAGATAAGGGGTTCATACCTTTCCTAAGTCCAAAAGTGACTCAAGTGAACTTGTTTACTTCAAGACCACAGTCCAGCACTTTAGCCATCATACCACAGAGACTTCCCACCCTTCATTATTAGTGGGTAGTAAGTTTTTTTTCTCACTGAGTGCTATATATTTATGAATTTGTGCCCAAACTAAGATTGATTGATTTTAATGACATGGCAAACAGTTTCTGGTTATTTTATACCTAGAGGTTAGAGAATTGAGTTCATTGTAGATTTATATTTACATTTTTTGTGTAGTTATTTCTTAAGAGGTTTTTCCACAGTTATATATGGAGTATTTCTATTTAATACAAATAATTTGCACATAGTTATATGGTTTTAGGTATTCCTATTTAACAATAATAATTATATGGTCTCAAGCAATCATTTTTATTCAATGATAGTCACTTGTTTCTACAATTATATGATTTCAAGGAACTAATAATAATAATAATAATCTTTAGTAAATGATTAAAGTATGTTTATAGTATGTGGATATATATTGTATATAGAGTATCAAAGTAGGTTTATAGTATGTGGACCTATATTGTACATACAAATTTAAAAAGTTGATCATTTAATACTTAGTTATGTTTTGCAAGAAAACTTATGTGAAACATTAACTTCAGAGGTTATACAAAGGTTGATTCTTAGAATGGTGATCTGAGTAATTGCAACAAAAAGCAAACAAAAATCCAAATGAAAGAAACATTATTCAACAAATAAGTCGACAATACTTCATCTAATATAAAAATGCTTATGCTTATGAATACAGCAAGTGTACATAAAAACAATAACATCAAACAGGGTAATAAGTGAGTGGGGGAAAATAAAGAATGTGTTTATATGGTTATATTTGATCTTTTGCCAGCTGAAGTGATTATGTAACTCAAGTAATTGAGCAGCTGTTATGATAAAACAGGCTTTTGAGGCAAAAAGAAAAAAAAAGTTTTACTAAGAAATTATTTTTTATTTGTGATTCATACTGCTTTTACTGATGGCCATAGAATAACAAATTTGTATATTTACAATAGAAAAACAATTAAAAATTAAGGTATGGCCTATTCATTTAACAATATATCAATGGCTAATGGGTTATTCAATGCTGAAATTTGATTCATTTATAAATGTAATCATAACTATATTCAATGTTACATTCCACTTTTTTATTTGTCTATAATAATCATTTGTCTACACACAGTTATATGATTTTAAGTATTCCTATCTAATACAAATAATTTGCACAGAGTTGTATGGTTTCAAATACCCCAATATAATGCAAATAATTTTCACACAATTTTATGATTTAAAGTAACTATTCCAATTCAATAATAATCATTTGTTTGCACACAGTTATATGGTTTCAAGTAGCAAATGATAACAATCTTTAGTGTTATATATATATATATATATATATATGCATACAATTATACTTTCAAATAACTAATCTCGCAGCAAATCATTTGCACATAATTATATAGTACCAAGTATTCCTATTTAATATGAATAATATTCCAACACATCTGACCCATAGATGAGAACCTCACATGTACAACCATTCTGATCAGAGTGAACCTGGAAATGAGAGCAATAAAGAGATATTACACAATCCCCAGAGCTCCAGAGCTGGAACTTCAATACCAGTGCAGTTTAGTGTTATACCCCAGACACTCTTACTTCTTTTTTCAAAGTAGGGGAGCTCTTACCTTTCAGCAGAGGATGCAGTCAGTATATTCTAAGCCCACAAGCAGAGTAATTAAAAATCAAGACGAAAGAAATAAAAGTTGGCGACTTGAAGGTTCCCTTTTCAATAGCTACCACACCAGGATGTAGAGGAAGGTGCTACTCCATTCTCTGGATTGCTCTACTTACCCTTGATTCATACCTTATAATGTTGAGTGTTAAGTAAGGCAGCATCAAGTACCATTTTTTGAGTCTTTGGTATGATTCGACCTAGGATTGAACCCTGGTCTCCTGGACTATTGGCAAACACTCTAACCATTAGGCCAATGGCCTGGTTTAGCAATAAATATGGACCATTTCTGCTATTTCAGATAATAGGAGGGTAGGGGACATGTTAATGCAGTTCATATACAATTCATATCTACAAATAAGAAAAGTACAGTGATGAAACCTGTACACAAGGAAACTGTTTATTCTTTTATTGAAAGAACTTAATTCATCCAAATTATCATCAGTGACAAAGTAAAAAGAAAAGAAAATTTTGATATTCTCAGAGATTGTTTGATTGATTTTAATGGCATGTCAACCTGTCTGAAGTCATTTTATGTCTAGAGGTTAGGGAATCATGTTCACAGTATGTTCATGTATATTACATTGTTGTGTAGTTCATTTTTTAAGAGTTTTTTTTGCACAAGATCCTATTGAATACAAATAATTTTTAAACAGATCTATTTAATACATAGAAGGGTCAAAATAGATATGGGTGTTATGGCAAACTACTGAATCATTGTGTAGGACAACAGCCAAGTTAATATAAGCAATGTATCTAGTTACCTAATAGTGGTTTTGAGTTCAGTCTCTAGATCTGGCAGTGCATGGAAAGTTATATACTCTCTTTTGGTGGAAGAAACTAGATCTCAAGGATGAACTAATTAGGAAGAATTAGCTGATAAAAGATATATTTTAAGCAAGGGTGGCAGAATGGAACAATTTATCCCCCGTGGAGTCAATAAAGATGTAAGGATAAAATAAGTAATTATCTCCTTGAGAAAATTGAAATATCCATTAGGGCCTCACAGAGTATCACATGACTGTTACAGAAACCCACTCTTGACCTCTTTTTGCCTCTGTTCTTTGACCAGTAGAGGTGCCTGGAATCCTAACAAGGAATGGTAAGGCCACATGGCTATATTACCTACAGTCATCAAGAAGATCCTTTTTCTATTTTTGTAGTCCTTCTAAATACTGCTTGTTGAAGGAATAATATATGTATGGTTGGTTGTTGGTTGTTGGGTTTATGGCATATCAACCTTTGTAGGTTATTTAACGCCAAATCCATTTTTATGTAAATAATCTGTTCTATTTAAAACAATTCAGTCTAGCATAAGTACACAGTTTAATTGTCAAAAACATTTCTATTTCAAACTATTCAGGCAGATGTATGAAACAATTCAGATAAGTGTAAATACAGTTTTAATGTGGAAAAACAGTTCTATTTCAAATAATTCAGTTAAGCATAAGCATACAGTTTAAATGTAAGTACGGTTTAATTGTCAAAAACATTTATTTCAAACAATTCAGTTTAGCATAAGTATGCTATTAGTTCTATTTAACCCATAGATAGGGCCCTATCAGGTGCTACCACTCCGGGCCAGAGTGGACCTGGGAGCGATAGCAATGAAGGGGTACTCTGCATTCCCCAAAGCTCCAGCACTGCTGGAACCTCACCATCAGATTGTTTAGTGTCATATCCAGGACACTTGTTGTCTTACCCCTCTGCAGAAATGCAGTCAGTGTATTCTACAGCCCCAGCAAACTGGGCAATACACAGAGTTAAATGTCAAACAGTTTTATTTCAGATAATTCAGTTCAGCATAAGTACACAGTTTAGATGTCAAAACAGTTCTATTTTGAGCAATTCAGTTCAGCACTAGTACGCAGTTCCAATGTCTAAACAATTCAGTTTAGCATAAATAAGCAGTTTAAATGCAAAAATCAGTATAGTGAAAGAAGCATGGTTTAGTTCAATTTAACCCATAGATAGGATCCTTATCAGGTGCTACCACTCCGGGCCAGAGCGGACCTGGGAGCAATGGCAATGAAGGGGTACTCTGCATTCCCCGAAGCTCGAGCATTGCTGGAACCTCACCATCAGATTATTTAGTGTCATATCCAGGACACTCATTTGGGGGGGGGTCTTACCCCTCTGCAGAGAAGCAGTCGGTGTATTCTACACCCCTAGCCGACTGGGCAAAATATATGTATGGTTTTAGCTGTTGAAACATTATCTGTCTGAATTTTTGAGATGAAGCTTGATGTGTATTATTTTGGTCATGATTTTTCAGACTGTTGTCTTCATCTTTATTAATGTTAGTTGAAACACAATGTTTTGGCCACTGTATCCTCCTCCGGCCTTCTTCTGGTGTCCCTTGTTTATATGGGTATAGAAATGATTCAACCAGGGAAATCATTTTTAAAGTTTCCCAGGTTGAATCATTTCTATGCTCAGATAAACAAGGGACACCTGAGGAAGGCCGGAGGAGGATACAACAGATGAAATTCTGTGTTTCAACTAACAACAATAAAGATGAGGACAACAGTCCAAAAAATCACAACAAAATAATACACGGTGAGACATGTTTGTGGATTTTTTTTCTTTCTTTTAATTTCACTGGCATGTATATTGTATATATATCAAATATTCTTGCATGTGTAAATGAATTTATTTCATTTTTCCTTCTGTTTTGCTCAGTGTTAGTATATCATGGATACACTAATCCTAATATTGATCTTTGGTGAATGGAGACTTTTCTACCACAAAGCATTACAATAAAGGGTTTACTTTGGAATCCCCAGAAAGTTACAAATAGGATGTAGTGACATCATCACCTCTTGAAATAGGATGTCTGGAAATAAAGATAGCAAATACACAATATGTGTGAAATAGATTTCACATGTTCCTGTGTATGTGTTAGAAACTAGTAATTTGGTCTCAGGGTTATTTCTTTGGGTACCACTAAATGGGTCCCCAATCTGAATCTTTCATGAGCAGCTGAAAGGCATTTGAACAATGATAGATACCTGAAGAAGGTTAGAAGGTGAAATATTGTGACTAATAACTAAGATGAGGAGGTGCCCGTGGTGTAATGGTTATCGTCGCAGGAAATGGACATGGCGATATGAGTTCAAATCCTGGACAAGACTGATTGCATTTTACATAGCACTAACACCCTTGGGGAAGGTATGAATCCAATTATTCTCCCTCCAGCAATGGGTAAATAGTAGAGCAGACTAGGTTCTTCAGCCTTGGTGAGGCAACTAGTCTAGGAGAAGGAAAACTCTGAACTCAAACCTGTTAAAATCCGCTTAAAAATTGACCTTGTGTCATATCCTGCCCGAGTGGAGGGGTTGGTAAATATGATAACTAAGATAAGGACACTAATCTAAGTACAACAGTGAATAATAAAGCTAAAATGAATTATTTAAAAAATGCTTACTCGTTCCTTATCTAACTTTATTCACTGGTCCTGTAACTTGGTTTGGTTGTGAGAGTGTTACTCGTGGGCAGGAACAGCTTGGCAGAGCCCATCCCTTTCCAGGATTGCAACTGGTTTGACTTTAGAGTTTTCTTTTTCCTGGACCAATTGTTAGTCTGCCCTACTATTAACTTATAGTTAGATGGAGAGTAGTTGGATTTATATCTTTTCCAAGAGTATTATTGTTATGTGAAATACAAATAGCATCATTCAGGATTTGAACTTGGATAGTTGAGTCCACTTCCTATGACAATAACCATTATGCCATAAGTGCCACTTTAATATCTAATTGGAGAACATATCAACTGCTCATCTCTGATTCATAGTGTCTGCTTGCAGATAATTAGATTGTCAAAAGTTCTGGTGGTTACTGCATAAAATAATTACCATTTGTACAAATTTACTCTTTTGAATTTACCCAACAATGGAAGTAGGCATTTTGTGTAGCATAATGGTCATTGCCTTTTTCTAGTGAATTTGGTTTTCACTGGGTGTCTATACTTTTAGTCTTGTGTCACAAGTAAGCAGAGCTCAGTCAAGAACTATTCTACAATACAAGTGTTTAAGTAATTCTCAAGAGATGTAATATGGTGCAACAAAATTTAAGAGAAAGAGACTTGTTTGCACATTAAGTATTCAGTATAGAATTATTTCAACAGTCAAGTAACCTTGAGTACTTGAAAGAAAGATCTGTGTTTTTGAAACACAATAGAGTAAAAACCTAACTGTACATATCCTTCAGATAGATATTTCATCTAAATGGTTGGAAGAAGGTCTGATAGTTACAATTCTCGTTTTATATATTTGTACAGAAAAAGAAAATAAAAAAGATATTAATGGCAAGAATTAAATTAAAGTAGACCCCCCCCAAAAAAAAACTGTGATGTGAAGAGATATTTAAAGTGATTATTCCACTAGATCTTTTGTAAATGGTATCATGCATTCTTTAAATAAAATAATAAAAGAAAAATCAAAGATGGGAAAAGATATTCAAAATGAAGAAAAATGGAGGAAAGAAAAGTAAAAGTAAATGAGAATGAGTTAAAAGGTAAAGATTAGTAAAGAAAATACATTTTTAAATAATATTGATCCGTGTAGATATTTGTCTTGCATGATTTTAAAAGTGCTAAACAATTTTTTTTTATTACTGAAAAAGAACGAGACCCTGTGGCATAATGGCTAAAATGCTGGATGGCTACATCGTAATAAGTGAGTCATGCTATTACATTCATTTTTGGACTAATACCCTTGGGAAAGGTGTGAACCACCCTTATCTTCTAGCTAAGGGTTAACTAGTATTATTACTGATGTTCTACAAGGATGACTTTGGGATTAAATAACCCACAAAAGTTTATATATCACTGAACAAAGAAACCAAGCCATTACTGAGAAAATATGCATAATTGCACAACGTCTAATACATTTTAATCTCTAAATTTGAAAAAAAAAAAAAGCAAAATTTTCCTTTTTCTTTTTTAATCATTGCTTATTTTCCATTCTTACAAAATTGTACACAATATGTTTTAAATAATTAGTTATGTTCTTGTTTCAGACTAAATACTCTGCTTCCATTATAGAGTAATTAAAAAAGATCTATCAATTCAACAACAGGAAATATTCTAACTGCTGAATCTGACAGATCACATTACATAAATATATGTATATACTGATACATAAATGCAAGCTCAAGCATATTCACTGCAATTCTTTTAGATTAAAGAAAAAAAAAACAATAATTGAAACTAGAATAATAGTTTCCATAAAAAACTAATGCACACTCTGCTAAAGTAATATATCTTCATAAATTGAGTATTAAATTATTTTGAAGATCAGTGTATAAGCTTTTGATAGATTGCAAAGTTTCACTGATACAAGATTTTTAGCCTTGCAGGAATTATTGTCATCAGAAAGCATTCAAACATAATGAAAGAAAATATGTTAGTTTAGAAGAACACAGAAGGATGCAGCATTATTTGATGTAGACTTTATTAAGAAAAAAAATTCATAACAATACTATAGCTTACACATGTAATAATTGTTCACAATGTTATTTTGATTATCATATAAGAAAAAATAGATGTATGTGTGATGTCTTGACATTGTGAGAAGAACCTAGAGATATTAGAGTGTCTACTGAAATAAAAGAGGTTATTTACAAATAGTCTAGGTATTTCAAAGCTGATATCAACAATGAATGCAATAGTAGGAGATACAAAGAATGTTGGTGGATGTTATAAACTAAAGACCCAACTGTTTTAAACAGGTAAACACTTGAGAATTAATTTTTTTTTTTTATTTATTGTGGACTTTTTGTCCTCATCTTGGTAGTTTTTGTGTTGTTTCTTCTTTCACTACGTTTCGGCCAAATTTCACCTCTGGCCTTCTTCAGTTGATTAACCATGACCTCGGATAGGAATGCTGAGTCTTGTAACCGTATCCCCAGTAATTACTGCCTTCCATAGTTGTTGTCTATCGCACCAGTAATTACAAGACTCAGCATTCCTAAAAAAAAGTCCGCAATAAATAAAAAATAAAATTAATTCTCAGATTAAGAAGCCTCATCTCAAAATGATTCCAATTAAAGACAGGTAAACACTTTTACAATATAAATATATTAAGAGCCAATTTTGTTTACAATCAGTCAAAAGGGAATCTTAAACAGATCTATTTGATTCATAAATAGGATCTGAACAGGTACTACCATTTTAGGTCAACTAGATCTGGGAATCATGGCAATGAAGAAATCATGCCATACTCCTTGGAACTCTAAACCATGTTATTATTGAATGCAGCTCAGTGTCATACACAGGGCAGTCAAGGTATTGAGTATTCTTTTTGAGATATTAAAATAATAATTTTCTTTTAATTCTTTTTTTTCTCATTTTTTAATTTAGAGTTTTGCTGATCTTATTTTTTGCTTTCAATTTGATTTATAGGGTTGGGTTGGGTTGGGTTTTATGGCATATCAACCATTGTAGGTTATTTAATGCCAAATCCATTTTTATGTAAATAATCTGTTCTATTTAAAACAATTTAGTTTAGCATAAGTACACAATTTAATTGTCAAAAACATTTCCATTTAAAACTATTCCAGCAGTTTTATGTAACAATTCAGTTAAGTGTAAATACAGTTTTAATGTCAAAAACAGTTCCATTTCAAATAATTCAGTTAAGCATAAGCACGTAGTTTAAATGTAAGTACAGTTTAATTGTCAAAATCATTTCTATTTCAAGCTATTCAGTTCACTCAAACAATTCAGTTTAGCATAAGTATGCTATTAGTTCTATTTAACCCATAGATAGGGCCCTATCAGGTGCTACCACTCCAGGCCAGAGTAGACCTGGGAGCGATGGCAACGAAGGGGTACTCTGCATTCCCCAAAGCTCCAGCACTACTGGAACCTTACCATCAGATTGTTTAGTGTCATATCCAGGACACTTGTTGGGGGTGGTCTTACCCCTCTGCAGAGAAGCAGTCGGTGTATTCTATAGCCCCAGCCGACTGGGTAAAATTTGATTTATAGTCTATACATCTATTCCCATAGTTCTAACACTTTTTGTAGACTCACTTATTTCTTTTGAATGTTAGTGTTATTATAGTGGTACTTTCAAATTAACTTTATTTTATTCCTAGTTCAAAGAACCTGTAATTCTAAACAAAAAACCTAAAAGTTCAATATGTGTAAGGTATTGATTTGGTTTGGTTTTATGGCATATCAACCCTTGTAGGTAATTTAATGCCAGATCCTCTTTACACAAATTATATATGATTTGTAAATGCATAGTTTGTAGATAACATTTTTAAATGAGCCAGAGTTCATTTGTTTGCGTATAGTTAAATGGTTATACATATGATTTGTAAGTCCATAGTTTGTAGGTAATCTTATTTTAAATGAGTCAGAGCTAATTTGTTTGCACAGTTAAATGGTTCAAAATAGTTCTATTAGTATTAATCAGTTGTTTGCACTCAGTTTTAAATATTGCTATCTAACATAAATAGTTTTATTTGCAAACAGTTAAATGGTGTTAAGCATTGCTATGTAACACTAATAATTCCATCTAGGCACACATTTAAAGAGTTTCAAGTATTGCTAATCAACACTAATAATTCAATTCAGCATTACTCATTTGTTAGTACACAGTTAAATTATCACTAACAATTCAATTGAACATTGGTCATTTGTTTACACACAGTTAAATGATCAAACAGTTCTATTTCTAACAATTCAATTTAATATAAGTCATTTGTTTGCTCACAGTGTAAAAATGAAACAGTTCTATTTGACTCATTGATAGGACCCTATCAGGTGCTACCACTCTGAGTCAGAGTGGACCTGGGAACAATGGCAATGAAGGGGTACTCCACATTTACCAAATCTCCAAGGGTGGAACATTACCATCAGATGGTTTAATGTCATATCCAGAACACACTGTGGTGTGAGGTCTTACTCCTCAGCAGAGATGCAGTTGGTGTATTCTACAGCCCCAGCTGATTGAGCTATGTAAGATCTTGGTGATTAGTCAGAGGCATATGGTAAGTTTTCTCTACTCATAAAATAAGCCAAGAATATCATTATAGATCTTTATTATCAACTTTAACAAATGAGGGAGAAAACCTTATGGCTCCATTTCTCAGCATTGGTAATAAAAAAATGTCTTAAAGTCTAACTTTTCAGGCCCATACCCAGTAAAATTAATTGAAGAGAATATCAAATTGTAGATAGTACATCCTTCAAATCCCATCAGTTTAGCATTATAAGATTTCCATTTAATCAAATCAATGAAACATTATTAGTGATACCTTTAAAACTTAGAAAAGAATCAATTCATCATTATCAATTCTTTGACATTCAGGAACTCAGATTTTTTAACAGGATATTAAAAAAAGTTTCACAGTCAGCCTTTGTCGTTGCTAATAATGATCATTTTCTTGTTTTTAAGTTTATTATATATGAAAGTGTTTTTTTTGTTTTCTACCACAAAAATATGACAATACTTTCTGAACAACCTTATGAGGATGAATCAACAAGTCTAAAGCCTGATATGAAGTTATTAACTGAATTTTCTCCTAAATTTTTTTATAGTTGATAATATCTACAATGTTAGATAAAATCTAAAATGATTGCAAAACCAGCAAATTATTACAGTGTTCTGAACATGAAAGTGCAGAGCAAATATCACAGTATTCTAATAATAAAATATTAAAACGATTTTAAGATATAAAATAAAACCGTTCACAACTTAGAGTTTCATGAAAATGATTTTCAGGTGTGTCTCTTCAACATAACAGACTTGCTCTTCAATATTGCACAGACTCACATGAAGATCATTTCAATGAAACTCCAAGTCATGATGGGTTTAATTTTATAACTTAAAGTTATTTTAATATTTTCTACATATATGAGTGTGTGTGTGTGGATGAGTGAATATCAACCTATTACTTTTTTCAGAAATTCAGTATTCTTTGATCAAATGAGTAATATCTACCAAATAATCAACTGCACTGACAAGAAAAGTGATTATGTTAAAAAAAATAAATGTTTGTTGAGTAAGATAAATATTTCTTTTTTATCATTAGACCATGGATTTATTGATATATCTACATATATAAAAATCATCAGATAGAAAGACCCAAATTTATCTTTTTCTATCAACTACTTTCAAACAGATGTCCAGAGAAAAAACTCAAACAAGAAAAATAGATTAAGATACAATTTTAGGGTACAATACTTCTAAAAATAAATAAGTATTAGTTTTAAATAAATAAAACAAATGGATATGCTTTGTTACTTGTTTATTTTTTGCTGCTTCTATTATAGTATATCATCTTATAAACTATTTAAATAACTTTTCTCCTGAAAATGACAACATTGAAACTGAGAACATGAAAAAAATAAATACAAAATAAATATTCCTATTTGTCTTGTTTTTTTTCATCTCATTATATATATAAATATATAATAATAATGATAATAAATAAATATATATTATATATATATAATCCATGGAAGATATTGTTCTGCAACCTAAGATTTCTTGAAGTTTATAACAACATTCATCAGGCAGTTAAGTTATTATATCTTCTTAACTGCCTGATGAATGTTGTTATAAACTTCAAGAAACCTTAGGTTGCAGAACAATATTTTTCATGGATTAAATATATATATAATATATATTTATTATCATTATTATTATAATAGCTCTATCATAGATATTGAGCACTCTCCATATTATATTGCACTTGGTTCAACGCATAACCACATAGTGATTTACTGACGACCAACACTTTCATAATATATATATATATATATATATATATATATATATATATATATATATATATATATACATACACACACACACACACATATATATATATATATATATACACATACACACACATATATATACACATATATATACACACACACACATATATATACACATATATATATATACACACACATATATATACACATATATATATATACACACACACACATATATACACACACACACATATATATACACACACACACATATATATACACACACACACACATATATACACACACACACGCATATATATATATATATATATATATATATATATATATACAACCCATAAAGAAAAGTAACAGACTTCTAGTGTTCATAATTTGATATTTTTCTGTTTTGTATACCTGCTCTGCTGTAGTAGCGCGGAGCACTTTTCTTGCAAGCATTTCTCAAATATATATATGTATATAAAATATAGTAGTAGGGAAAAAACTACCAGATGAAAAGGAAAGAAAATGAATTCACACAATAACAACTTCACATGTAAGCATTCAATTACATATGTTAATAAGTGGACCATTTTCCTCCAAGTTTCAGTTGGTGGCTGTATAAAAGATTACTGAAAAAGCCATTTTGGAATCACAAAACAACTAATAAAAAAACAATAATGATAAAAAAGAAGTTTTATATGCTTAATTCTTTTAGGTAAATGAGAAACTATGTTCTTACACTCTGTAAACTTAAGTTTATAATATTGTGAGAGCAGAGAGAATAACATTTGTAAATGTACTGGAACTTTTTTTGGAAAAGAAAGAAGAGTATTAATTACTGACAGTGTTTGCCTATTATATTCATCATAATGAGTTTATACTGGAATAGATTACACAATAGCAACATAAATGAAATTAAGTAAACAAAAAATCAAATTATACAATTAGATGAAAATTAGCAGCATGATGATGAGAAATTATCAAAAGAATTATCAAAAGTAATTACATATTCTTAGTTCCTACATTTTTGTAATAAAACCTGATTATTATTATCATTGTTGGTGTCATATATATTTACCCAACCCCTTCGCCACAGGCAAGATGTAACACAAGATCAATTTTTAAGTGGAGTACAGCTGGTTTGAAATCAGTTTTCTTTCTCCTAGACTGGTTGCCTTACCAAGGTTAAAGGACACAATCTTCCCCAGTGTTTACTCATGAGTAGAGGGAGGAGTATTTGTGCAAAATGAGATGCAACAGCCTCATCCAGGATTTGAACTTGGGTTACTGATTCCATTTTCTTTGACGATAACCATTATGCTAACCCTACATCCTTGGTGTAGTAGTAATAGCAATAATTCATATGTATGTATGTGTGTGTGTGTGTTTATATATATTGGCAGCATTTCTTCGTTAATACAAATTTCATTAAACATAATAGACCTTTTATGTCTATATATTTTCTTCTGGATCCGTTCGAATTCCCATATTACTTTTATTGTATTCGGGGGGAATTTATTTATGTATTGTCCATAGTTGTATGTATCCCTAGTACTTTCTGCCCAACTTTGGGCCATCATCAGGGAAGGATCTATTACAAAAGTGATGTAACTTTTGTTTTTGCATATTACCACTATGTAAGAGCGTCTTTACCGTTGAAAATTATGGCGTTTGCTTTTAATAATCTTCAACGGTAAAGACGTGTGTATATATATATATATATATATATATATATATATATATATATATATATACACACACACATATGTTGCGAGCAATATTGAATAAGTCCTGGTGGCAACACCCCACAAAGCACCAACTATATGGCCACCTGCCTCCCATCACGAAAACTATCCAAGTTAGACAAACCAGACACGCAGGACACTGCTGGAGGAGCGGGAACAAGCTCATAAGTGATGTACTCCTATGGACCCCAACATATAGCCGAGCAAAAGCAGGACAACCAGCTAGAACATACATACAGCAGCTATGTGAGGACACAGGATGTAGCCCTGAAGACCTGCCAGAAGCGATGAACGATAGGGAAAAGTGGCGAGAGAGGGTCAGGGATATCTGTGCTAGTGGCACGACATGATGATGATGATGAGATATATATATATATATATATATATATATATATATGTGTGTGTGTGTGTGTATGTTTTTTTTCATTCTATATTATTTTCTCTGAATTGCTCATCTCCATATAATGACTCTTCTGATGATGTAACAGAAACAGAAATTTATACCATGTTAAATTAGATAAATAAAACTTCATAATAATTCAATGGTGAACATTCCGATGATATAGAAACAAAGTTTTATATTATTCTAAACTTTATGAATAAAACCCCATAATTCAATTATATGTAAAATTCCGTTATTTCCAAATTTTTAAAAAAATTTGCATTTAAATGAAGAGTAATTTTGCAAATATATAAAATGTAAAGCCTGTAGTCATATTTTAAATGTAGTAGTAGTAGTAGTAGTAGTAATAATAGATATAAGAATCTGTGCAAGTTTAGGATTCTCCCATCTTAAAAGATAAAAGTATGAGAATAAAATAATATTCCCTGTAGTAAAATAAATAAATAAACAAAAACAAAAAAAGCCCAAAAAACAAATAAAAATGAAAAAAAAAAGAGAGAAAGAGAGAGAGAGAAATTAGTTAATGGTACATTCAAAATGAACAGAATGGACACAATGAGAACATTTGAAGAATAAGATACAGATATAAAGTAATTCGATTCTTATAAAACTTTACCAAATATTCTCATCATTTATTCCTTAACAAATTTTCAATGGGTTTTCTTGTTCAGGCTCTCTTAATGTCACATTGCACTAGAGACAGGGACAGATTAAGATCATCATAATTCTTTTAGAATGTCTCTAAGCTCATTCACAGATTTATCAGATGTTAGATTTAGACTAATAATAGAAAAGAATTTACCTTGAATAGATATTAATACATTATCAAACATTTTACAGTCAGAACATAAATTATTTGAGCAATCCTGATAAAATGCTGTAACAAAACTAAAATTAATACATTTTCAAAAGGTTGTGTTTTTTGTAGATAAGTTTGATGTTGTCATCTTAGAAAATCATACTTCCAAAAATCAAAAAAGAAATCTAAAAAAAAGAAAATTTTAAAGTAAATAAAACTTGAATATTATCACAAGAAAAGCAGACATAATCTACATAAACCAGAGAACAGCATGCGCCTGAAAATAAGTTATATAAATATATATATAAGTATATACGATCTACTGCTCTATTCCAAATATCAAGCACTCTTTCTTTCTCTGTAGATACTGCAACCTTTATATATATATATATATATATATATATATATTACTTACATCAATAATTCCTTAGTCTAATGATGAAAAAAACTTATTTTACATAAATATTTTTCAACATTATTTCTTTTCTTATCAATGCACTTCACTTAATACTTTTCTCTTGCTCACATAAATATTGTACAATCAAAATCTTAGACAAAAATTCAACTCATAAGTATATCATGTAAGTGACTTAGTTATATATATATGTACATCATCATGTCGTGCTGCTTGCATGGATTTCCCTAACTCTCTCTCACCATCTGTCTCTATCATCTATCACTTCTAGTAGGTCTTCCAGGCTACATCCTGTGTCTGTATGGAGCTGTTGTAGATAAGTTCTAGCTGGTTGTCCTATATTTGATCGTCCGTGTGAAAGAGTCCCTAGTAGAATGTCACTTGTGAATTCAGTAGTGTCTTGTTCATCTAATTTTGATGGTCTTTGAGATGGATGGTTGGTCACCGTACAGCTGCTGTTTTGTATATACATATATGTACACACACACACACACTCACTCACTGGTTGGTTGGTTGGTTGGTTGGTTGAGCTTTATGCCATATCAATCCTTGTAGGTTATTTAATGCCAAATCCTCTTTATACATATATTAGATATATATGATTTATAAACAGATAGTTTGTGGGTAACAATTTCTAAATGAGCCAAGGCTCATTTGCTTGCACACAATTAAATGGTTTCAAATATTGCCATCTAACACTAATAGTTTTGTTTGCACACAGTTAGATGGTTTCAAGCATTGCTATTTAACACAAGTAATTTTATTCAACATTATCTATTTGTGAATTGAATTATCGATTTGTTTGCACATAGTTAAATTATTCCAAGTATAGCTAAGTAATATAAATAATTCAATTTAAAATTTATTTGTTTGCACTCAGTTAAAGTATAGTAAATGATTAATCAGTTCTATTTAACCCATAGATGGGACCCTACTAGGTATTATCAATCTGGTTCAGAGTGAAACTGGGTGTAAAGGCAATGAAGGGATACTCTACATTCAACAAAGCTTCAAGACTAGAACCTCACCATCAGATGGTTTAGTATTATATCCAGGACGCTCATTGGTTGTTTTTTTTTTTTTTTTACTCCTTTTTTACTCCTTTGCAGAGATGCAGTCAGCATATTCTACGCCCTCAGCCTACTGTATCAATCAGTTTCAATATGTATTTGTTCATATTTATATGAACAAATGCATACTGTGTGTGAGTGGTAAGTATCAGTGCATGAGTGTATATACATGAGGGTGCATCAATAAGTTTACAGAATGATATGATTTGTATAATTTTGATCGGAAATTTTTATAGTATAATTTTTGCTCTCTATGGTTAATACTTATCGCTGAATTAAGTGCACTGACAAGGAAGGTGATCATATTGAATAATCAGTATGTAAAATAAATGCTTTTTTTCATTATTACACTCATTTGATGGACTTTATACAAACACACAAGAGAGTGTTGAAAAGTTTTCAGCACAACCATGAAGGTAATGACATTTTTTTTATTGAATTTTTTTTGTTTAATAGTGTTAAAGTAACCTGAGCAACAATGTGCTGAAATGTGTTGAACTTTGGATGAATATGTGAAATAGCATGCATTCTTCATGTGTCAAAATCCTTTCCGGTTTAGTTGAACCAAGAACTTTTCAGTACACCCTTGTATGTATGTGGGTCTCTACGCAAACACACTCAACTTAAGAGTCTGAAGAAAACTAATGAGTTGAATTGTTCTAAAAGAAACGCCAAAAGAAAGAATGGTGTTCTAAATAAATGAATAAGTTATAACAAACAAACAAAATGAATGTCTAAGCTCCTTGTAAAAGGACATGCATTTGAATATTTCATTATTTTTCTAAACCAAACATAAGTGATAAAATAAAACTTGAGCTGACGCTTTCAGAAATATCACTGCAAAAAGAAATCATACCTTGATTAAGATACGTTCTTTAAAGAATTCAGGAGAGGGCAGACAATGTCTACTCTCGTCAACTGCGTCCCGATACAACCTATCTCCAAAAATAGAGGTAATATATCTGGCCATCTTCTGCTGCTGTTGTAGACTGCAGTGGTTCTCCAGACAAATTATCACAGGATATCTGGAAAGAAGAAGGAATTTATAGTTTAAAAATATAGAATAAATGGATTTCTGTTTGCATAAAAAACAACTCATGTTACAGTTATTCTTCAATAAAAATTAAAAAAAAAAAAACAAAGAAAAAATGATTGGTTTGAAAAAACAAAACCAAAATAAAAGAGTGGCAAGAAAGAAAAAGCAAAAAAATTAGTAGAGAAGTTTAGACAGCAAGAGATGTGAAATGAATAAAAGAATACACGATTGAGAAAGTAAGATAAGAGAATACTTTGAAGGAAATCAAAAGAGAGATGAAAGGTATAAAAAGAGGAGAGAGACCAATGAAAAGTGTCAAACAAGGAGGAAACAAAAGGTAGCCATTTTCTTTCTGGGTAATTATTATGCGAGACATGATGATACATTGAACACAATTACAGCTGCATTAACAATTTGCAGCCATCTTGTCTATACTGGCAAGATGGAAGAAAAGAGGAACAAGTGAATACCAACAAAGATAAAATAAAAATAAAAAATTCCAATGCATCTAATACATACTTCTACTCCAGACATTCCTTTCCAAAGTAGATATTAAAAGACAAAGGATCTCCAAGATCACTGCCTTCTTTTCTGATCTTCCTGAGATGTATAAGTAAAGAGGTAGAAAATAACAGTGCTTGTTGTTCCAAGGAAATCATGTTTATACTTTTCTAAATGGCTCTGCTTTTTTGTTGAACATGTCATTCATTTTCTACACTACAGAGTATATCAAGTGGCCATCTTGATTTGCAGTGTTATACCATACAGCTCAGTTAACAAACATGGCTAAGGATTCTTTCTTTGTATAATCACATATCAACTTTCATGGGTTATTTAATGAATTGGCTAAGTACTACAATAAAGTGTTTACAATAAGTACTCTAATAAAGTGTCTTGTTTAAGTTTCAAAGACAGAAATTTCTTTCATTGAAGTAAATATATTATAAACTTATGAGACTAGGTCATACCCTGTTTAGTTGGGCCAAGAAGATTTCAATACACAACTGAGTCATACTTTATTAGCTTGAATGATATGAATAGAGAGATATTTTCTTCTAAACTATTAGGCTGTGAGAGAATCATCCTAAGTAATTCTTCTTAATGGCATCTTTCAGGACAATAGGGATTACTTGGCAGTGCTCGTCTCCTCGCTAAATAACATGTAACAGGTTTTACTGGCTTATGTGGTACCAACAACAAGGAATGATCCCTGACCTATTATTAAATTCTTAAGATGGATTGCCTTTTTACAAGGTTCTCCAACTGTCCAGCTATTTATCCATAGGTGAGGGAGAAATGGATTCATGCTTTTCTGAAAGTATTAATGAGAAGTGAATGCAAACAGTCCCAAGTTTGAACTTAGTTTATCAATTCCATTCTCTGAGCAGCTGACCATTAGGCCATTAAGACCTCTAAGTTTGAAAGAGAAGAAAATTACATTTAACTCCAAATATACTTTTGAAGACTTCAATGATCATTGGTGATATATTTTCAGTAATAGTTAATTGAAAGTTTGGAGGTGCCTGTGATATAATGATTATCATCATAGGAAATGGACACGGTGACATGAGTTCAAATCTGGACAAGGCTGATTGTATTTCACATAGCACTAATACACTTGGGGAAAGATATGAATTCAATTATTCTCCCTCCAGCTATGGGTAAATAGTAGGACAGACTGGATTCTTCAGCCTTGGTGAGGCAACTAGTCTAGGAGAAGGAAAACACTGAATTCAAACCTGTTAAACTCTGCTTAGAAATTGACCTTGTGTCATATCCTGCCCGAGCGGAGGGGTTGGTAAATATGGTTGATAGAAAGTTAATGGATTACAAAAAAAATTTTTGTTTTTGGTCTGTTTGTAAGTTGAATTTGTATCTTTAAGTTAGAACAATTATATACAGATACTATCTAGCATCAAGTCATCAAATATTAACATTTCAATTAACAATTAAGTTACAAATTTAAAAAACAACAACAAAAAATATTACATAGGACTTATATATATATATATATATATATATATAAAACAAGCTTGGCTTGGCTCAAACTCCTAAGTGTAAGACACCGAGTGAGAAGCCTGCTCCCCAAGCTCATTAATCTTTCCATCACACAAGGTTTTTAAAGTTTAGGTAATTTGGTTTAATGGCATGTCAACTCTTAATGGATTAGCATAATGGTTAGAGTATTTGCCAATGGTCCAGGAGACCTGGGGTTCAATCCTAAGTCGAGTCATACCAAAGACTCAAAAAATGGTACTTGATGCCTCCTTTCTTATCACTCAGCATGATAATGAATTGATCAAGGGTAAGTGAAGCAATCGAGGGAAAGGAGTAGTGCTCTCCCCTACACCTTGGGGTCGTAGCTATTAAAAAGTCAGATGACTCAGCCATCAGGATCCCATACGGAAGCATTACAGGTCGCCACCAATGGCCAACAGGCAGTCTTGTTGGAGGAGTCTTACCTCTCTTTATTCTAACTTAGCAGTTAGTAGACCATTTTTAACAAATCATAATCACATAAAAGTTTGTATAAAACATACCGTGAAGAAATGAAGGCATACGTATTGATGACTTCAATAACATTCTTGAAAGGTATTTTTGAGGTAAGTGCCCGTCCATGGTAGACGAGAGGTTCATCTTCTGGCCCATCCCAGACATCCACTGAAAAATAATGAAGACACAGGTTATAAAAAATGACTAATATTGTTTTAAAAATCCATAAAAGTCATTCTAATTATGTCTTTTTAACTTTAATAATCAAAATGTTAAGTAGAATTTTTCTTTACTTAAAATCAAAGAAGATTGTCAAAAAATATACAATTCATCCACATTAATACTATGATTATTACCTCATACATAACTGAAAAAACTCAATTGGCTATTATAAATTTATTTCAGCTGGCAACTTAATAATAATAACCAACCTCTTCAAATAGCCATCACACAATGGTGAGAAAAAAAATTTTTTTTTTCCAATTCTTAGATATTTTTTCAATGGATTCTTACTTGCTTAAAAAAAAATTAAATTAAATTTTTTTTCTTTCCATTTTGTGATGGCTATCTGAAGAGGTTGGTTACTCTTAATGAGTTACCAGCTGAAATTTGAGTTTTTTCCAATTATATAAATTTGGTCTGAATGAAATTTATATATTAATTATTATACATTGAGCACTCCTGGAGATTTATAAGAATCCTCTTATATATTCTCAAATAGAATCATTCCAAACTCATCCTTTTTGTGTGTATATATATATATATATATATACACATACACACACACATGATGACAGCCATGTCTTGATAGATGATACCCATCTTTACTACTTAAATTACAACTCAAACTGATTAATAACTAACTTGTGAAAAATATACAGTCTGACTAAGATAAGGTAGTAAGACATCTATGGTGATGGATTATAGTGGTATATGCTTGTACAAAACTTATCTGGGTCAACGTACAATCCAATGAGAAGCTTAGCAAGATAACTGGTGATTATGTAAACTGCAGGTTCTTATTTCAGAGTACCTGCTCTTAGACTTTTCCTATCAAAGGATACCTACAAGTCAGCAGAAGTTTGATGCTGAACCTTCCCTTTTCTAGTTTTGATTTTGGAATTAACTTCCTTACAAACACATCATGGAGTGCAAAAAAGTTTGCAGCCTGACTAGAATCATAAAATATATATTCTATTCCAAAATTTAATAAAAAAAAAAAAAAAAAAAAAAAAAAAAGTCATTTCTAAGTTTCGGCAAATCTAGAACTTTTCAGCAGCCTCTTGTATATATCCTTACTGAGTTTAAAGGTTGTAACAAACATAGAATTGCTCAGTATCTGGTATAGAATATAAAGGTAGTGAATCACAAATAAAAGCCACATATTAGTACTGTTACTTTTTTTTATAAACAAAGAAAATATGTAAACAAAAGTGAAAAGAAAGAGACTCATGGGTGTACAGCAAAACAATTAGGTTCATTAATCACAAGCAGAGACATGTGTCAAATGACCAGGTACAGAACTGTTTTAACTTTGTGGGCACCAGGTAAATGTTAGTTTGCCATGTGTCATGATCAGATTAAAGTCTGTCTTTTTGTCTCACATGTCTCCGTCCTTCTGCTCCCTACAAATCCTACAATACACTGTCTCTGGAAGGCAACTCCCTTTTTATCTCTCAGAGGGAATAATTTTGATATTTTTTATTGTCTGAAAGTGAACGTAATAGCCTTACTGGAGTTTGAACGATTCTGCAGACCAGTGCTTTAACCACTACATTATAGGGAAACCCCCTGGAATAACTATAGTCAATTAAAAGACATATGTGTATTATTGCAAAGAATTAAAAAAAAAAATCACTAATTCTTCAGCTATTCTGTTGGCAAGGCTTAGTTTATGCTGACTGTATCCTCTGCTGAGGGGTAAGACCCTTATTTTCAAGGGGTGCTCTGGGTATCCTGGACCTCTGAAGACTGTGGAGTACTTCTTGATTGCCATTACTCCCAGGTCCACTCTGATCCAGAGTGGTAATACCTGTTAGGGTCCTATCTATAAGTCAAATAAATCTGTTTGAAATTATTAGTATTGTTAAAGAATGCTTAAAACCAGTGCAATTTAAAAAACAAAATGATTGCAATCGAACATTCAATATATAAATAGTTATGATTATAACACTGGGCTGCAATGTTTTCAAGGTTGAATATAAATATAGCTGATTTTAAAGCAGTTTTTTAATGCTTAATCCAAAAATCATACTCATTTTTTCTAATCAGATCAAATTTTTAAGATATCAGCTCTTACTTGAAATGTATAAAACAGTATTTTAACTATTTTCTTGTTGAATTAAATAAATAATGCTGAATTTAGGGCTGATATATTCACAGAAAGCTCACATTGAGCCATTGTAAACTGAAAAATACACAAAAGAAGCTATTCATGGATGAAAGGTCTTTTCAAGGACTTCCTCCTGTGCTTGGTAGCCATGGCATCCTGTTTCAAGTTCCAGCAGTAGCCAGCGAGAAAGTTTACAGCCCATTAGACTTGATAGCAGTCTTTCATAATCCAAATTTCTTAATGAAAGCACTCACTCTGCTCTTTACATAAATCTTCACAGTTCTTGAAAAATAGTCCAAGTGTGACCACAGAAAGTGCATTTTAACTGACATTCATACCCAGAGTTGGCTGACACTCTTCAGTAGCTCTTCAATTTCCTTCTCGTATTCTGCATTCCAGTAGTTTCCCAGGAAGTTTGTAACTACTGACTTCAATGACTGCCAGGCGGACAGTTCAGCCTCCCTCAGTGCTTCATGAAACACTGGATCCTTCATGAGTTCTGTTATTTTAGAGCCATCAAATATACAAGCCTTGAGTTTCTCCATGTTTATCCAAGGGGAACTTCTGGAGGAAAGCAATCTCGCTGCCTTCCCTGTCCATTACCTTCACAAAGTTTTTCATTACTCCTAACTTGCTATGTAAGGGTGGAAGCAGTATTTTGGTCAATTCAACAAGAGGATGAGACTGAATGTTATGCAAGCCAGGTTTTATCCTTTGTCTTAATGGCCACTCTTGTCTGAAATAATGTTGATTGTCAGCCCGGCTAACCCAGAAACAAAAAACAAGGATACTTTGTGTATCCACCTTGGACCAGCCCTAGGACCAGTCCAACCACTTTAAGATTTCCACAGATCAACCATTTGTACTCCTGGTAGTTAACAGCAGACAGTAAATGATCCATGCTGTTGTGAGTTTCTTTCATTTGTACTAAATACCCAATAAGGATAGATGAAAAACTATTCCCATTACGTAGAAGAACTGCTTTGAGACTTCAGCTTGATGAGTCAATAAAAAGTCTCTATTCCGTAGCATCATATGCTCTGGAGAGTGTAGAGTACTTCTTGATTGCCATTACTCCCAGGTCCATTCTGATCCAGAGTGGTAATACCTGTTAGGATCCTATCTATGAGTCAAATCTGTTTGAAATTATTAGTATTGTATAAGAATGCTTAAAACATTGATTTGATCAATCCAGCAATGTTGTTGCAATAAACCAATGATGACTTATCCTGAAATGTGAAAAAAGTGTCTTAATTCTCTCTTATGGTCTCAATATTGATAGAACTTTGTTCCTGGTGCCAACAGATGTTTCTGTTTGAGACATGAACCCAGCAGCTGAACAAATTACTTTGAAAGGTTTAGGTCTTGTGTCAGGTTGTTGAGTTCTGCTTGTGTCAAGGGTACTAGCTGGTCGTTCTCTTCTGACTTATATGTTTTATTCCCAGCTACAACACTCATGTTACTGTGTTCAGAATTAGAGCTATATTCCATGTTACCATCTGGCTTAGGAACAGGAATGTTAGGGCCATGAAGAATTGGTCTTGTACCATACCCATGATACGGATATGTGAAACGTACATAGAATGTTCATAACATATATACATAGAACATAGGAATCTTGAAAGACGAAAAACACTTACGACTTCTTAGTTTAGGTACAAAACTTTTTATTACCTTTGAGTTTAAAGGTTCTTCAAAATAAGGAGAGAGATACACATTCTTTCTATTCTGGCTTTTTCATCTGCCCCTCCCACCAACATGTGCGGCACCCGCCACAAAGTCAGGCTTTGGTGAGCAAGCGAAAGCCAACCGTCTTCTCCTGAGGCAGAACTGAACTCAACTCTGACTTTTTCAAAATCCCCAAAATCCTCCGCGCGCTTCTGGTACGTGATGTCACTCGCACTCTCAAGCCCTGTTTCCCATCTGGGCTATTGTGACATCTCTGAGTAACACGTCCGCTCTGCCCGTGTGCATGTGTAAACACCTGCGTTAATGTTGCACCTAAGTAACCCATGCACTGAGTTGAAAGGTTCTCAGCCTAACTAAACTCAAAGGCATAAAACGAAATCCCTCGGCCATTATATTACAGTCTTATGGTAGAAGGAACATTGGGCATGGTGCTTGTTCTTGCAATTTATTTCTTTTAGATTTATCATGCAGAAATAGTAGTTCATAATGTGATCTTTTCCTTCCCATCAGAGCATTGGAATGGCAAATGGCATACTCTTCATTTTACCATTCCTCTAATCCCCCAAGTTCTCCACACGTTTTACAGCAAATATGGAGAACAATGGCTTATCCTGGTCCCCTAGTTTGACTCCAAAGTAATTGCAATATGCCTTCTTCACTTAGTGATTTTTGCTTGACAGCTTGGAAGAACCACATTACTGCAGATATAACAAAACCTGTCAGGATTATTCTTACAATTGTGATCCATTCTTACAGGAATACAAATGTCAAGCTGAAAAGAAAAAAAATCAGCACTCAGCTCATCATTGACACTTGACTCATTCATTAAAATCATTTTAAGCTCCACCCCCAGGCAAGTGGGTATTAGTGAGTAGGATGGTATGCTATACTAAACATCAGGTAACCACAATCAGCTGTTATAAGTAGAGTCCACAGGCTTTTGAATAAGTGTTTTTATTGTGTACAACTTGTAGTGAAGTATTCAAGCACATCTTAAAAACCAGACAAGACCAAACCATACCAAACACTGTAAATGGCATTTTTAAATTCAGCATAAAATGGTGAGCATATATCACTTGATAAACCTTTGTCCTTTGGGAAAAAAACATTTCAACGCAGGCTAGTGTAATCAATCTTTCATAAATTTAAAATTATTCCGTGTTAAATAAGCCAGGGATTGATACATCATTAAATAAACCAAACAAAACTGTTCCAAATGTACAAAAACCAGACAAAAACTAGAATCCAAAACATTAGAAAGAAAGAAAGAAAGAAAGATGCCAACTTACATTCAACACATCGGCATCCTTTATTCAAAGCTCTGATGTAGCCCTCAACACTTGATGGACCCTTTAGTTGATCTTCCATTAAATAACTGAAACAATAAAACAAATAATAAGAACACATAGAAGACAAACAGATAGAAAATTGCTCTTTTCAACTCCCAGCATGAATCGCAGCATCTAAGTTGACCTTTTAAGCCACAATTTAGGTTAACCGTTCTCAAAACAGTTCACATAGATAATTTTTTTAATCAATCAATTGACCTAGTCCTCAAACAACGAGTTACAGAATATACAACTTTTACACCCCACCAAAAAATAAAACCCAACAACAACAAAAAACAACAAAAAATAGAAGTTATTTTTTTCATAATTTACTCTCTTAAAGACCACCTTTGGCAGCCATTAACCTCTTACCTACTGGGTGTCAAATATACATCCATAACCAAGCATATAAGTTGAAAACCATACTTTGCATGTCAGATCATTAGAAACAACATGATACTTCAAATTATGAATAATACAATGTCAGTTTCATTTAAGTAAGTTATAGCCAACCTCTTTACAATATATATATATATATATATATATATATAGTGGTACTATTTAACCCATAGCTGGGAGGATAAGGGGGTTCATACCTTTCCCAAGGGTATTTGCCCAAAAGTGAACACAATAGTGCAACTGGAGTACAAACTCGCTTACTACGATTCCGCAGTCCATCGCTTTAACCAATACACCACGGGGTGGCCTCCATGTCAATCCACACAAAACTGAATATATGTGTTACAACCAAACAGGTGACATTTCCACACTAGACGGAGCCTCTCTGAAACTAGTAGACAAATTCACCTACCTAGGAAGCAGCGTCTCATCAACCGAAAAAGACATCGACACGTGACTAACAAAAGCATGGACAGCTATTGATAGGCTCTTCATCATATGGAAATCAGACCTGACTGATAAAATGAAACGCAGTTTCTTCCAGGCAGTGGTCGTATCGATAATGCTATATGGATGCACTACTTGGACGCTAACTAAACAGTTGAAGAAGAAGCTAGACAGCAATTACACAAGAATGTTGAGACCAATATTGAACAAGTCCTGGCAGCAACACCCCACAAGACACCAACTATACGACCACTTGCCTCCCATCACGAAAACTATATAAGTTAGACGAACCAGACACGCAGGACACTGGACGAACTCATCGGTGATGTACTCCTATGGACCCCTGCATATGGCCAAGCAAAAGCAGGACGACCAGCTAGAACATACATACAGCAGCTATGTGAGGATACGGGATGTAGCCCTGAAGACCTGCCAAAAGCGATGAATGATAGGGAGAAGTGGCGAGAGAGGGTCAGGGATATCCGTGCTAGTGGCATGACATGATGATATATATATATATATATATATATATATATATATATGTGTGTGTGTGTGTGTGTGTGTGCGCGCGCACACATTTTAAACTAAGTTTGTCAGCAGCATTATTTTTAAATGACCCAGTGCTCATTTATTTCTACACAGTTAAATGGTTTCAAGTATTGCTATTTAACATTAGTAATTCTATTTATCAAGTATTCCCATCTCATTTAATACTAATCATTTGTCTGCACACAGTTAAATGGTTTCAAGTATTGTTATCTAATATTAATTCTATTTAATATTTTATCAATTGTTTGCAGAGACTTAAATTGTTTCAAGTGTAGTAAATTATTAAATAATTCTATTTGACCCATAGATGAGACCCTAATAGGTACTACCACTCTGGACCTGGGTGTAATAGCAATAAAGGGGTACTACATATTCCTCAAAAGCTCCAGGACTGGAGCCTCACTATCAGATGTAGTTTAGTGTCATATCTAAGACATTTATTTGTTGGGTGGGTGGGGGTGTCTTACTTCTCTGCATAGATACAGCTGGCACATTCTACAGAATCAGGCGACTGGACTAAAGAAATTTCAAGGCCAATTTGCAACCAAATGATAATTTTGTAGAGGTTGCATTTAAACCAAACATTTTTTTTAATCCTCCAAATTCTTGATATAAAAGAGATAACTAGAAAATGCTAAATAGGATCCTTTATTCCTTCCTAAATAGATGCAGCAATATCATCATGGACTGCTGTTACAAGAGGAACCTGACAGCCTGATGGGTTGTCTAGCATATGAAACTTGGATCAATATAATATAGATTACCGAAAAAACCGTATAAGTTATGCCCGCTCTTGTATCACTGAGGAATACTTCTTGAATAAATGAGATTACAAAATCCAATGCTGCTATCATATTAATCAATTTTATATTAACTGCATTTATTTGTAAAATAGGTCAATGTATAGGATTAAAAAAATAATTAGAAAATGGTAATGAGGAAAAGAATTGCATAAATGAATGCCACTATATAAAGAGAGAAATAAAGTGTTTAACCTTTTCAAGATTGGGGGGTGTCCTCATGGTGTAATGGTTAAAGAGATGGACTGCGGGATTGTAGTACACGAGTTCGTACTCCAGACGTGCTATTACGTTCACTTTCGGGCAAATACCCTTGGGAAAGGTATGAACCCCCTTATCCTCCCAGCTATGGGTTAAATAGTACCACTACTATTCTTCTAGGAGAATGGCTTTGGCATTAAATAACCTAAAAGAGTTGATATGCCATTAAACAAAAACCAAACCTTTTCAAGATTGAACATATTTCTAAATTTTACAAGTTTTATAGTAACTAGTTTTAATCTCAAACAAATTTATAAAGTGTTGCCAATTGGTATTATCAAATTCTATTGTAAACAAGCACAAATGATTAGTGGGGCAAACCTGGCTTGGACCATCTGAAAAGAATTTATAGATATAGCCTGAACCATCTGCAAAGAGTTTTGAATTTTTTTTTTTCTTACAATGCTTAATATTGAATTTAAACCAAACCGAGTGAAGTAGAGAATGAAATCTGACCAAATCAGAGAAAGACAGTTTGGGAAATCAGATTGATATCAAAATTCAAATGATTTTATAACCAAAATCTTGAAACCATTTAACCATATTTACCAACCCCTCTGGTCGAGCAGGATATGACACAAGGTCAATTTTTAAGCGAGGTTTAACAGGTTTGAATTCAGGGTTTTCCTTTTCCTAGACTAGTTGCCTCAACAAGGCTGAAGAACCTAGTCTGCCCTACCATTTATCTATAGCTGGAGGGAGAATAATTGGATTGATACCTTTCCCAAGGGTATTAGTGCTATGTGAAATGCAACCAGTCTTGTCCAGGATTTGAACTTGTGTCACCGTGTTTATTTCCTATGACGGTAACCATTACACCACAGGCACCTCCACTTGAAACCATTTAACTGTGTGCAAAGAAATTAGCTCTAACTAATTTAAAAATAAGATTACCGACAAACTACTCACAAATCATATATGTATAAGTATTTAACTGTGTGCAAATAAATGACATGTTAAGTTAAATTGTTACTGTTACTTAGTGATACTTGAAACTATTTAACTGTCTGCAAACAAATGAGCTCTGGTTTGTTAAAAAATGTCATCAACAAATCATATATTTAATATGTATATTTATAAACAGGATTTGGCATTAAATAGAAAACAAAAGTTGGTTTGGTTGGTTGGGTCTTATGGCATATCAACCATTTTAGGTTATTTAATATCAAATCCTGTTAATACATATAT
>OY757921.1:34949666-34982166 GCA_963585895.1 Sepioteuthis lessoniana
GAATTTTCGCTGAGTGTAATTCCAGATTTTGTGTCTATGATTATCCATTTGAAGTTAATAAGCTCCAAAGGAATACTCTCAGGTACAAAACCAGGAATTATACTCAGCAAAAATTTAAACCCCGCCTGACTACCAGCTGAGGGCTGAAATGTCCGAAATATGTAAACTGTAAAAGAATATGAAATAATAAAAAAAAAAAAACCAAATACAAGATTTTAAATCATTTGTGGACCTATTCATTTTTAAATATTTACATTTCTCTTGTTAGAACAATAACCATCTTTTTATATATATATATATATATATAATCTTGGATTGGCATTTCAGTCAGCCAGGTTACAATCTCAGCTTCGGGAATCTAGCCTGTCTAGCCACACTGAAGAGTTCTGATAGAATGAAACAGTCTGTCTGTGGATGACTATATATATATATATATATATATATATATGGTGAAATGGTACATTTTGGTGAATCTGACAAGATGATAAAAATAAGTGGAAAGATGGATAAATCAGACCCTTACAAAGAGTTTATCCAAGTACTACTTGGGTTTTATGAGCAAACAATTAGGAACAGTGGAGAAAAGAAAGGTCTAAAAAATACTGAAAATTCAATTTTTACTTTTTGATATCTTTCATTTTCTTCCACTGTACTTGATCGTTCAGTCATGAAACCCAAGTAGTACTTAGATATAAAAATTCATTGCTTCCAAAAAACTCCTGTCTGAGGATTGTCTTTTAAAATATTTTAAATTCTAATTTGTCTTTATTTCTTAAAATAAGATATCTAAGAAAGGTAAAGTGTTGTTGGTTTCTAGTTCATGTATGTACTTTAAGGTAGGTTCAATCTTGTTCAATCAGTCAGTGATCTTTAATAAATCAAGTTCTTGTGGGTAAATAAGTAGGATGCTATATGTGGCATGCATAAAGTACAGATTCTAATTAATTTAGAGATGGGTAGGGATAAAGTAATGTTTCTTTTCCAAAGGTGACTTTCTAAATAGTTAATACATTTAGCAACCGGTATATTAGTATATAGGTATTTGATGTCAAGACTAGCAAAGGATTTTTCATATTAACGTTAGTTATTTTGTTGAGGAGTGAGCCAGCATTATTGATATGTGCATCACTGATAGCACCTAATATAGGGGATAGTGACTTAGCTAAGAATTTTGTGATGTTATGGGAGGGGCCCAAACCTATACCAGAGATAATTGGTCTCAAAGGAATCTCAGGTTTATTGGTGTCAGGGAGGCCATAAATTTTAGGGATGGTGGGGTGGTAATTAATTATATATATATATATATATATACACATACAGACTTAAAAAGGTGATTATGTCTGTTTGTAACTGTATAGACACCCAAACTGCTGTATATGGCTGTTATTTGGTACAAAAGACCACTTTTCAATCTATATCATTCTTATTATATCATGAATTTATAGGGAAAAATAATCAACCTAAAAAAAATGAACAAACAAAAAAAACCAGACAAATTATCGTGAGACTCTTATTTTCCTCTAACAGGCATTTTCTTCTGCTTGACATCAGCATATTTTTACTATCAAAACCAAAAGTAACAAACGAGATAGAGAGTTTGAAGTTGTAATCAATTAAATTATTTAATAAATCATTCTTGAATGAACCATAATCTTATGTAATTCTTAAAGTTAAGTATTACAGTGCGGAGTAATTATTTTAACATTTTTTTTATTTTTATTCAATACATTCTGTTTCCATTTCTACATTCTTTTTCACTACTTATGATATAAACAAACTTCATCTTAAAAAAATCCTTAAAATTCATGTTTTTTATCATTATTATTTTATCAATAGATGGTGGCAAAAAACTGAATCAGATAAAATCAAAAGGGAATTTTTTTTAAATTGTAAAAAATAAAAGAAATAAAAAATTGATATTGTTTTTGAAATTGCACATTGTTCACAAACATTTTTCTGTGAAATAAAATCTTTTTTTCTTCCTTACTTAAAAAAAACAAACAAATTTCAACTTTTTATCCATTTGAACAATTTTAGAGATAAAACATTTTTATAAAAATAAAAAATTACTGAAATGGAAAAAAAATTGGTACATTATGATGAAAAATGTTAGGAATTTAATTAGAATCTAAAAAAATATAGTAAATAAAAAAGTCTTAATTTTTAGGGATAGTTCTTTGTCTTTAATAGATCTTTATATATATTTTTAATAGATAGTTCTTAGTCTTTAGTAGATATTTTAAAAACTGTTTTGTCCATTTCAACAATTTTAAGTGCAAATACTTTTATCAGGGTGAAAAATTGAATTAAAATGGAAAAAAACATTAGTACACTATAAATACACCATCATTGTATTTTTGAATATGTGATGTCAAATTTTCAAAAATGTCACAAATTTAATTGTAATGAATCTTATCCATCCTCATATTATTTTCTGATTAAAAAAAGAATTGTACCTTACTGGTATTAATTTGTTAAAATACTAGGGCAATGTTGAGTATATCTTCTAGTATATATATATAAGTATTGCCCATGAAAAAATTCATGGATATATTTAAATTTCTAAAATAGATCTTGACATTGTATCAGTAGAAGGTTGCCTAGTTTTATGAATCATGCTTTTTCTTGAATAAGATCGATGGCAGGGTATTTGTGTATAATTGTTCCTAGAGAAATGATTTCACCAGGATATATAGTGTAAAAACAACAGACCACTTTAGTCCATGTTATGGTTGAGACAGCAGTCTTCTGAAAAACACAAGGTTCTATTATCAATATGTAAGCCATTTTGTTCCATATCACTGCAGACCAAGTATATTTTTTTCAGGGTAACAATGGCAACAGCAGCTTTCAGCAGGACAATGCTCCCTGTCATACTGTGTGAATTGAACAAGAATGTTTAACAAATATTTTATTGTATTGCACTGGCTATGAAAACTCCCCAGGTTTCAATTTCAATGAACACTCAGGAGATATGATGAACGAACAAGTTCGCTCAACAAAATCTCCACTCTATCTTGCAGCAGTTAAAAATTTGACTTAATATCCAAGAATCAAATCCCAGAAAAAAGCCTTTAGAGGTCTTATAGGAGCCATAACTAATCAAACTAATCAAATAAGAACTGTTTTTGATTGGTTAATTGAGGTTAATCACTCTTGTCAACCTATATCTGGGATTATTTTAGTTTGGTTTGGTTTGGTTTGGTGGGTTTTATGGCATATCAACCTTTGTAGGTTATTTAACGCCAAATCCATTTTTATGTAGATAATCTGTTCTATTTAAAACAATTCAGTTTAGCATAAGTACACAGTTTAATTGTCAAAAACATTTCTATTTCAAACTATTCAAAGAGTTATATGTAACAATTCAGTTAAGTGTAAATTTAGTTTAAATGTCAAAAAACAGTTCTATTACAAATAATTCAGTTAAGCATAAGCACGCAGTTTAAATGTAAGTACGGTTTGATTGTCAAAAAATTTCTATTTCAAGCTATTCAGGTTAATCAAACAATTCAGTTTAGCATAAGTATGCCGTTAGTTCTATTTAACCCATAGATAGGGCCCTATCAGGTGCTACCACTCTGGGCCAGAGTGGACCTGGGAGCAATGGCAATGAAGGGGTACTCTGCATTCCCCAAAGCTCCAGCACTGCTGGAACCTAACCATCAGATTGTTTAGTGTCATATCCAGGACACTCGTTGTGTGTGGGGGGTCTTACCCCTCTGCAGAGGTGCAGTCAGTGTATTCTATAGCCCCAGCCAACTGGCCAAGGATTATTTTATGCTGAGAGGTTAGGGAATTGTATATTAATAGTTTTTGTGTATCAGTTTCTTGAGGTGGGTTTTGCACATGGGCCAATCAAATTCGAATGATTTTTAAACAGACCTATTTGACCCATAGACGGGACCCTAATAGATACTACCTATTTGAGCCAGAGTGAACCTGGAAGTAATGGCAATGAAAGAGTGACTGCACACTCCCCATTGCTAGAGCCTCAGCAATAGATGTATTTTCATACTCAGGACACCCCTTTTGGGGTCGGTCTTATTCCTCTACAAGGGATACAGTCAACATAATCTAAGTCCTGCCACCAGAGTGTGAGCAGTTTTTCAAGCATATACTTACACACTAACCCAAGTAATTACCAGATCCATACCTTTTTAGGCAGGTAGTCACAATGTTTTGATTTCTAAGTGTATATATTCATCTTAATGCTTAAAACTTCAATTAACATTATCTTTCAGAATGACACATGATGTTTGAATTATAATTTTAACATATTCATTACTCTTTTGGCATATAACTAATTTGCTGCAGAAATAAAGAATTTATCAATACTCTGCAAAGAAAACTTCAAATAACTGGATGAAGCTAAAGCTGTCCACAACAAGTTCAATCCAATTACTCAATTTTGACTAATAATTTCTGTCATGTTCATAATCACCAAGAAGAAATGTTGAACAAATTTCATTCCCATTAAGAATTCCCTAGTTTCACTTACCTCTTTCTGAACGGTAAGAAACATTCAAAAATGTCTTTTTGAGTGCTAATTTCTGTTCTGAAATACAACTAACAGTAATTTAATTTAAACTTGATTTTATATATTATTCCAACTTTGAGCTTACATTAGTTACATAAAAAGTTTCCAGAATTTTTATCTTAAGAAAAAAAAATTTCTACCAGATAATTTAAAATGCAGATAACAATACAAAGTTAGTAAAAATATGTAGAGCAAATATTAAAAGATACAAATATAAAGATATCTAAGAATTACTTAAGTTTCATGAAGGATCAATCAGCAAGTACAGTAGAAACATGAAAGGGATTTATTTCCAACTTAATTTTACCTTTCTAGATTTGTACTTAGGGCCCTATCAGGTACTATCATTCCAGGCCAAAGTGGACCAGGGACCTAAAAGGTGCTATCACTCCAGGCCAAAGTGGACCAGGGACCTATAAGGTGCTATCACTCCAGGCCAAAGTGGACCAGGGACCTATAAGGTACTATCACTCCAGGCCAAAGTGAACAAGGGACCAATGGCAATGAAGGGGTACTCCACACTCCCAAAAGCTCCAGCATGACTAGAACCTCACCATCAGATAGTTTAGTGTCATATCCAAGACACTCGTACGCGATATATACTTATACACTAACCTGTGTAATTATCAGATATTATTATACTCTCCTATTATTATGAAGTTACTAACCTGCTAATAAAGACACTCAAATTACAAATTATACCTTAACATTTGCAACAAACATTTCTTTTGTTTATTCAAAATAAATATTTATTTATCAAAAATGAATATTTTATGTTGTAACAAAGTCCTATTTCCTTTGAAAAATTATAAGAATTTTGAATACGTAAAATATGAAGTGAGTGTACACTTTTCTTTGACGAGCAAAAAATTAAATTGAAGAGGATGACTTTACAACTACATAAAACAAATGACTGTATAAGGAAAAGGGAAGAAAAGAAAATGAACAAAATATTTAACTCCAAAGACATAACAGTAATATTGAAGATATATCTGTCCCAAAGTCTAAAAAAGTGTAATTACATTCAAGGTTTGTTTTATATATAAATCCCACTATGAATAGACATAAACATTTATATAAATCCCACTATGAATACACATACACTTTTATATAAATCCCATTATGAATAGACATACACATTTATATAAATCCCACTATGAATAGACATACATGTTTATATAAATCCAACTATGAATAGACATACACGTTTATATAAATCCCACAATGAATAGACATACACCATTATATGAATCCCACTATGAATAGACATACACGTTTATATGAATCCCACTATGAATAGACACACACGTTTATAAGAATACCACTATGAATAGACATACACATTTATAAGAATAACACTATGAATAGACAAACACGTTTATATGAATCCCACTATAAATAGACATACACATTTATATGAATCCCACTATGAATAGACATACACGTTTATATGAATCCCACTATGAATAGACAAACACGTTTATATGAATCCCACAATGAATAGACATACACTTTAATATAAATCCCACTATGAATAGACATACACCATTATATGAATCCCACTATGAATAGACATACACTTTAATATAAATCCCACTATGAATAGACATACACGTTAATATAAATCCCACTATGAATAGACATACACCATTATATAAATCCAACTATGAATAGACATACACTTTTTTATAAATCCCACTATGAATAGACATACACGTTTATATAAATCCCACTATGAATAGACATACACCATTATATGAATCCCACAATGAATAGACATACACGTTTATATGAATCCAACTATGAATAGACATACACCATTATATAAATCCCACAATGAATAGACATACACCATTATATAACTCCCACTATGAATAGACATACACCATTATATGAATCCCACTATGAATAGACATACACGTTTATATAAATCCCACTATGAATAGACATACACCATTATATGAATCCCACAATGAATAGACATACACCATTATATAACTCCCACTATGAATAGACATACACGTTTATATGAATCCCACTATGAATAGACATACACGTTTATATGAATCCCACTATGAATAGACATACACCATTATATGAATCCCACAATGAATAGACATACACCATTATATGAATTCCACTATGAATAGACATACACGTTTATATGAATCCCACTATGAATAGACATACACCATTATATAACTCCCACTATGAATAGACATACACTTTTTTATAAATCCCACTATGAATAGACATACACGTTTATATGAATCCCACTATGAATAGACATACACCATTATATGAATCCCACTATGAATAGACATACACTTTTTTATAAATCCCACTATGAATAGACATACACGTTTATATGAATCCCACTATGAATAGACATACACCATTATATGAATCCCACAATGAATAGACATACACCATTATATGAATTCCACTATGAATAGACATACACGTTTATATGAATCCCACTATGAATAGACATACACCATTATATAAATCCCACAATGAATAGACATACACCATTATATGAATCCCACTATGAATAGACATACACGTTTATATGAATCCCACTATGAATAGACATACACGTTAATATAAATCCCACTATGAATAGACATACACCATTATATAAATCCCACTATGAATAGACATACACCATTATATAAATCCCACTATGAATAGACATACACCATTATATAAATCCCACTATGAATAGACATACACCATTATATAAATCCCACTATGAATAGACATACACCATTATATAAATCCCACTATGAATAGACATACACCATTATATAAATCCCACTATGAATAGACATACACCATTATATGAATCCCACTATGAATAGACATACACGTTTATATGAATCCCACTATAAATAGACATACACGTTTATATAAATCCCACTATGAATAGACATACACATTTATATGAATCCCACTATAAATAGACATACACGTTTATATAAATCCCACTATGAATAGACATACACGTTTATATGAATCCCACTATAAATAGACATACACGTTTATATGAATCCCACTATGAATAGACATACACGTTTATATGAATTCCACTATGAATAGACATACACCATTATATGAATCCCACTATAAATAGACATACACATTTATATGAATTCCACTATGAATAGACATACACCATTATATGAATCCCACTATAAATAGACATACACGTTTATATGAATCCCACAATGAATAGACATACACGTTTATATGAATCCCACTATAAATAGACATACACGTTTATATGAATCCCACTATGAATAGACATACACGTTTATATGAATCCCACTATAAATAGACATACACGTTTATATGAATCCCACTATAAATAGACATACACGTTTATATAAATCCCACTATGAATAGACATACACATTTATATGAATCCCACTATAAATAGACATACACGTTTATATGAATCCCACTATAAATAGACATACACGTTTATATAAATCCCACTATGAATAGACATACACGTTTATATGAATTCCACTATGAATAGACATACACCATTATATGAATCACACTATGAATAGACATACACATTTATATGAATCCCACAATGAATAGACATACACGTTTATATGAATCCCACTATGAATAGACATACACCATTATATGAATCACACTATGAATAGACATACACATTTATATGAATCCCACTATGAATAGACATACACGTTTATATGAATCCCACTATAAATAGACATACACGTTTATATGAATCCCACTATAAATAGACATACACGTTTATATAAATCCCACTATGAATAGACATACACATTTATATGAATCCCACTATAAATAGACATACACGTTTATATGAATCCCACTATAAATAGACATACACGTTTATATAAATCCCACTATGAATAGACATACACGTTTATATGAATCCCACTATGAATAGACATACACGTTTATATGAATCCCACTATAAATAGACATACACGTTTATATGAATCCCACTATAAATAGACATACACGTTTATATAAATCCCACTATGAATAGACATACACGTTTATATGAATCCCACTATGAATAGACATACACGTTTATATGAATCCCACTATAAATAGACATACACGTTTATATGAATCCCACTATAAATAGACATACACGTTTATATAAATCCCACTATGAATAGACATACACATTTATATGAATCCCACTATAAATAGACATACACATTTATATGAATCCCACTATGAATAGACATACACGTTTATATGAATCCCACTATAAATAGACATACACGTTTATATGAATCCCACTATAAATAGACATACACGTTTATATAAATCCCACTATGAATAGACATACACATTTATATGAATCCCACTATAAATAGACATACACGTTTATATGAATCCCACTATAAATAGACATACACGTTTATATGAATCCCACTATAAATAGACATACACGTTTATATAAATCCCACTATGAATAGACATACACATTTATATGAATCCCACTATAAATAGACATACACGTTTATATGAATCCCACTATAAATAGACATACACGTTTATATGAATCCCACTATAAATAGACATACACGTTTATATGAATCCCACTATAAATAGACATACACGTTTATATAAATCCCACTATGAATAGACATACACATTTATATGAATCCCACTATAAATAGACATACACATTTATATGAATCCCACTATGAATAGACATACACGTTTATATGAATTCCACTATGAATAGACATACACCATTATATAAATCCCACTATGAATAGACATACACTTTTATATAAATCCCACTATGAATAGACATACACGTTAATATAAATCCCACTATGAATAGACATACACATTTATATAAATCCAACTATGAATAGACATACACTTTTTTATAAATCCCACTATGAATAGACATACACGTTTATATAAATCCCACTATGAATAGACATACACATTTATATAAATCCCCCTATGAATAGACATACACGTTTATATAAATCCCACTATGAATAGACATACATGTTTATATGAATCCCACTATGAATAGACATACACGTTTATATGAATCCCACTATGAATAGACATACACGTTTATATAAATCCCACTATGAATAGACATACACGTTTATATAAATCCCACTATGAATAGACATACACTTTTGTATCAATCCCACTATGAATAGACATACACATTTATATAAATCCCACTATGAATAGACATACACATTTATATAAATCCCACTATGAATAAACATACACAAGTACACTAAAATCACACAAATCCATACTTAGATACTAATGCAACCAAGTCAATCTACCTTCTCATTACTGTGTCAAGAGGGCCCCCGTGTCAACAGTGGCTAATGTGTGACTTCACAGTAAACAAGTTTAAACTTTAGTTGTGCTATTACATTCACTTTTCAGACTAATGCCCCTTGGGAAAGGTATAAACCCATCTTATCCCTGTTGCTAATGGATTAAATAGTACCACTACTCTTATTCAAGGATAGCTTTGGCATTAAATAACCCATTAAAGTTGATATGCCATTACACAAAGAAACCAAACCAAAGTGCCTGTTAGGGTTCCATCTTTAGGTCAAATATATCTGTTTGAAAATTTCATAAAAATGTAAATATGAATATACATTGAAGATGACTTCCTAAAAACAAAATAACCCAATCTTCACAATAAAAGACTATTAGAAGCTGCTAATAAAGAGACTAATGCAGGGATGGGCAAACTTTTTGGTGGGAGGGCCACATCACCGGGTTATGAATTATCAAAGGACTGCATCTTTTAAAATCAAAAGAATATTACAAGATCAAATATGTCTGTATGTAAGTGTTTATTTTTTTAGAGACTCCCATGGGCCATTCAAAACAGTGCAGTGGGCTGAACCTCTGGACTAATGGATGCTTAAAACCATAAATTTTCATCTTTAATTCAATACTAATTTATCAAAAATGAATTCTCGCTTAATTTTGTGCCAGATTGATTTTGAATGTCAAATCAAAATAATTCTTAATTCTTGAAATGTATGGGTTCACCCAACCCTTCAAATACATGTAGGATGCAGCACAAATTCAAATTTTAACCAGAGTACAGCTAGCTCGAAATAAGAGTTTTCCTTCAACCTAGACTGGTTGCTGTGCCAAAGCCAAAGAATCCATTCTTTCCTACTATATACTCATAATTGGGAGAAGAGATGGATTCATGCCTTACCTAAAGGCATTAGTGCAAAGTGAAACACAAATAGCTTTATCCAGGATTTGAACTTGGATCGCTGTGTTGATTTCTTATGATAATAGTTGGTATACCACACACCTCCACAAATGCTTCAAATGTATAATGTGTTTATTCAATTTTTTTTTCTTTTTTTTTTTTTTTTTTTACACAAAGATTTTACAGGAAAGGAATTAAAAAAATAACTGAAGACAATATATTTTGGGGGGACGGGGAGCATTACAAATTCATAAAACAGTTGATTGAAATGAGCCTGATGCAAAAATTAATAAACCAAAGTCTAGACTTGCACTTAAAGTAACCAGATCATGATTAAAAAAACAATAATGAATCAGTTTTATTGGCGGAAGACCTTCACCAATGAAAATGTATAATTGAAACAAATAAAATATTTAACTTGCAAAAAACAACAATAATGCAGAAGACACGAAATAAACTATTTGAAAGATTATCCTGCAACTTGAGCTTATGGCTTGGTGGATAAGATTACAAGGCTGTACATCTCAAGTGAAACATTTTCATTCAAACAAAGGATGAATGATTGATCGATCAATTACTCAATCAATACAAGCTGCTGGAGAGTTAGAATTCATCTTTCTTTAATGAAATCTTAACAAGAACATTACATGTAACAATATATCCTCGATTAAAAAACAATTATATTTCCAATATGTAAATGAATATTCAAGAATTATAGCTTTGGTTTTACCATTACTAATTGCATTAGAGTCAACTCTATACCATATCTTTATATAAATTACGAGCATAGTGCCCTTAAAAAATGAGATTATTTAAGTATAAACTGGTACTTCTACTAGTATCAGAGTATCTGGGCATTGTTTAAAATCAAAGTGTATCCTTCTTTACTTCAGATTAATGTCCTGGATATGGCACTAAACAGTCTGATCATGAGATTCCATTAACGTTGGGGCTTTGGGGAATGTGGAGCACCCCTTAATTGCCATTGCTCCCAGGTCCACTCTAGACCAGTGTGATAGCACCTGATAGGGCCCTATCTATGGGTTAAATAGAACTAATGGTATACTTATGCTAAACTGAATTGTTTGACAAGACTGAATAGCTTGAAATAGAAATGTTTTTGACAATTAAACCATACTTACATTTAAACTGCGTGCTTATGCTAAACTGAAACCGTACTTACATTTAAACTGCGTGCTTCTGCTAAACTGAATTGCTTGAAATTGAACTGTTTTTTGATATTGAAACTGTACTTAAACTAAACTGAATTGTTTAATATAGAACTGTTTTTCACATTTAAACTGCGTACTTATGCTAAACTGAATTGTTTGAAATAGAACTATTTTCATAAAAATGGATTTGGTGTTAAATAACCTACAAAGCTTGATATGCCATAAAACCAACTAACCAACCAACCAATCAGATTAGTGTAGTATCTGTGCATTGTCTAACTTAGTATTTTCAATTTGATTTTACTATTCTGTTCTGGCTGCAGAAAGCACATGTATTTGTTTTCCTCCATGTCAAATATTAGAATAAGAGCAGGATTTACTTGCTGATTTTATATATCTATTTGTTTTAGCATAGTACCCAAACAAAATGATAAGATTATTGAAGTATAGAATGGTACTTCTAGGATTAAAGAATCTGGACACTATATAGTATTTAAGTTTCACATTCTGTTCCTCAAACAAGTGTAGTATCTGTGCACTCTGCCTAACTTAGTATTTCCAACTTAATTTTACCATTCTATCCAGGCAGCTGTAGATATTTGCTTTCTTCTATGTTAGATGTTTGAATAAGAGCAAATTCACAAGTTGATTTTATATACCAGTTTGCTTTAGCATGAGAAATTTAGGGACAGAGAAATCAAGAAACATACATGAATGATCAATTGATTTTAATGGCATATCAATCCATTTATGGTTATTTTATGTCGAGAGGTTAGAGATATGCAGTCATTGTACCTGATGCAATAGCTAAAGTGCTGGACTGTGGCCTCAAAGTAAGAGAGTTTGAACTCCAGTAGCATTCACTTTTGGACTAATGCTCTTGGGAAAGTTATAAACCCTTTTATCTCACCAGCTATGGGTTAAATAATATCATTTCTATTCTTCTACAAGGATAGCATTGGCATTAAATAACCCATGAAAGCTGGTATGCTATTAACCAAATGATGAATGGATCATTTTTTTTTTTAAGTAAAGGAATGATATTATAAATTAAATTACCACGACCAGAAAATCTGGCAAACACTGTATGCAACATGCAGAACCACTGGACAGCTGTTTTGACCTTATCAGGTCTCATTGGCAGTGTATACCATGGTCTTCCCCACTGGAGATCGGACCAGTGACCACAAAATGAAGAGCTGAAACTCTACTTCTGAGCTATTGGTCCACATTGCACACAAGTGATGCCAAATTAACTAGTCAATGGATCATTATACATTTACATTTACATCTATTGTGTAATTGTTTCTTAAGATTTTGCACAGATATCAGATATCAAGTATTTCTATCTAATACAAATAACTGGCACAAAGTAGTATGGTTTTAAGTATTCATATTTAATGTTAATGATTATATGGTTTCAAGTAATTATTTCTATTAATAGTCATTTATTTGCATACAGCTGTATTGTTTCAAGCAACTAACTGAAATACTTAGTAAACAATTATAGCCTCAAGTAACTATTCTTAATAAAAATAATTTACAGTTATCTGGCAACAAGTATTCCTTTCAAATACAAATACTTTTTAAGCAGACCTATTTGATCCAGAGGTAAGATCCTAACAGGTACAACCACTCCTGGGCAGAGTGGACCAAGGAGTAATGACAATGAAGGTATAATCCACATTCCCCAGAACATTAAAATTAAAGCTTCACTGTCAGGTACAGTTTAGTGTCATACCAAGGACACCCCTTTCTTTGGAGGGTAGTCTTACCTCTCAACAGAGAATACACTCAGTATATTCTAAACCCCACCAGCAGGGGAACAATGAAACTGATGTTGTCAGGAGAATGCTGATCTAGTAGCAGCAATGGTTGAAGAGACTGATCCTCTAACTTCTCTCAGATGTCAGTAAATATTTTTTATTTATTTATTACACTCTGTAAATATGGTATGGTAAAAAAATTGGTGGCAGTAGCCATTATGGCACATGTATCTTCTTAAAATAAATACAGTTCTCAAAATTGTGTCTTGTTGCCTATTTAGGAATAAGTTTTCTAATAAGACTTCTTCCCCATTGCTGTTAATAGGTTTGTGCTGACATCTATGTTTATTAGGTGACTCCACACTCGCCAGAGCTCCAAAACTGGACCCTCACCACCAGAGGCAGCTTAGTCTCATATCCAGGATACCCTTTTTGGTGGTAAGTTGTACCCTTCTGTTGGGGATACACACTGTATACCCTAAGCTCCACTAATAGGGTAATAATATGGTGTGGCTTCAGCCTTATGTTCCACGATGATTCAGCAAGATCAGCAAGTGAAATTCTAGGTTTATGGATTATCATAACTTTTATTTTAAGAGCAGGAAAATGATAAGTAAATAATTTTCTTATCTTAATATGCTATTCTCTTAAGTGATTTGTCAAAGTTTCTCAGTTGAACATAAACTTGAGTTTACATGACATTTGGATATAACACAATTTTCTATATACAAACATTACAGGAAAAATCCCATTCTTGAAGAACCAAAAGATGAAAAGAAATTTCTCTGATAGTCACATGTTCTTGTCATTAGCAGAAAGGTCTTCAAAGCTGACCAGACTTATTAACTGCAATATTTAATTAGAAATACATATTTGGAGAGCCTTTCAGTCTTTTGTAAAATTATCCAAGCATCTTTATTATTAATTAGTTTATCTTTCATCTTATTTTTGTTGCATTTTATCAATGTTTAGTTTTTACATTTTATGACTTAAGTAAACATGGACATAAAAAAATGTAACCTCCTACAAGACTTTAATGCATATCACATATCCTGAAGGAAAGGATAATTAAATGGTTTGATTTTCTTTTTATTTTAATAATTAGTCATTTTCTAGTTGAAAATATTCTTTAAGCCAACTTACTTGTAAGTATTTTATCAGTTAAGTTTTCATTTTTTTATCTAATTTGTATTTTTTCTATTTCAGCTGAATTTCATCTTGATCAATCTTATTCCATATATTTCAGCTGATTTTTCTTTTTTTATCTACTTATTCATTGTTTCAACATAGATTGAACAATGTTAAATTCCCAGTCACATAGAATTAGTTTAGTTTCAATGTTTAATGGCATATTAACCTTTGTGTGTTATATAATGTCAAAGCCATCTTTGTAGAAGAAAAGTAATGGTATTACTAAATCAAAAGCTGGGAGCATAAGAGAATTCACACCTTTCCCAAGGGTATTAGTCCGAAAGGGAACATAATAACGTGATTGGAGTTTGAACTTGCTTACTATGATGTCCCAGTCCAGTACATTAGCAACTTTGCTACAGGGACTCCCTGAAGCATAGAATTAGAATGCATTATCTGTAATATGTGGTATAGAGAAGGAGGGGAAAAGAGGTGAGCATGAACAAGTTTTTTAATTAGTCAGCAAAAGGAAGTAACAAACTGAACATAAATAGTTTACTTTTTTTCTTTGCTGCTTAAGTTGACAAAGTTCTCATGAAAATAACAGAATTATTTCCATACAATTTAGCCCAGTCAGTTGGAGGGTAGAACACACCAACTGCTTCTCTGCAGAGGGGTAAAACCTCCTCTAAGTGTCCTAGATATGACACTAAACAATCTGATGGTAAAGCCTCAGTCTTGGAGCTTTGGGGAATGTGTAATATATATATATATATATATATATATATATATATATATATAGTCATCCACAGACATCTGTTTCGTTCTATCAGAACTCATCTATATCGTCATCCACAGACAGATCTGTTTCGTTCTATCAGAACTCATATATATATATATATATATATATATATATATATATATATATATATATATATATATATATTGCCATTTAACTGTGTGCAAACAAATGAATAATATTGAAGAGAATTATTAGTGTTAAATAGCAATACTTGTAACTCTTTAACTGTGCGCCTAAATTGAACTGTTGGTATAACAGCATTACTTGGAAGTATTTGATTGTGTATAAATGAATGAGTAGTGTCGAATAGAATAATTAGTGTTAAATAGCAGTGTGCAAACAAATGATTAATATTGAATAGAATAATAAGTGTAAGATAGCAATAATTGAAAACATTTGTGTAGAAACAATGGCAATATTAGTATGCAAACAAATTTGTTTTAACTCATATAAAAATAAAATTAACAACAAACTACGTGTGCAAACTGATGTTAAATTGGGACATATAGCAATACTTGAAACCATTTAACTGTGCCAAAAAAAAAAAAAAAAAAAAAATGAGCTTAGGCTTGTTTAAAAATGTTATCAACAAATTGTGTTTACAAATCATATATATACAATATGTATTTATAAACAATATTTCACATTAAATAACCAACAATGGTTGATATGCCATAAAACCAAACCAAACCAAACAAAACAAAACAAACAAAACTAACTACATACAGAGTAATACTTCTGTCTAGGATCAAAATGTCCCTCTCCAGCATATCTGTCTAAGATCAAAGTGTAGTATCTTTACCTGTGGAAATCATAGTTATTTTAAAAAGTACTTTCTCTGTCCAACAGTCAGTCTATGAAATTTATATAAAAATATAACAATTGTTATGGCATAAAACATAAAATATACAAACAACAATAAGTATTTCATAGTGTGTAAAATTTAATAATTCTTTAAAAAAACAAAAACAAAAAATAGATACAACATTCTTCTCCTAACTGAATTTATGGATAGATGAATAACAAAAAAACAATAATCACTCTTCATTATGTAAATAAACTTGAGTTTTGAAACGGATCATTGTGTCTGCTCACATTTCGGTTAGTTATAACTTAATCAAGAGAATAGGAAAATAGAATCAAAGTTAATGCAGAAAAGAGACATGTATATTCTAGTTTAAGTATGCAGTATAAAATTCATTTTATTGGTATTTATAATCCTATTTACCAATCCCTCCACTTGGGCAGGATATGACACAAGGTCAATTTTCAAGTGGAGTTTAACAGGTTTGAATTCAGACTTTTCCTTCTCCTATACTAGTTGCCTCACCAAGGCTGAAGAACCCAGTCTGTCCTACTATTTACCCATAGTTGGAGGGAGAATAATTGGATTGATACCTTTCCCAAGGGTATTAGTGCTATGTGAAATGCAATCATTCTCGTCCAGGATTTGAACTTGAGTCACCGTGTCCATTTCCTATGACGATAACCATTACACCACGGGCACCTCCAAAAAAATATAAAACGCTTCACGATTTTGCATGTCATCCTTGTACAGGGGCCATGCTAATCTTCTCTGTATCGTTCCAATTTTAGTATATGTACCACTGAAGCAGTATTTATGATAACCAAATAAAGTTTTATCAATTTATCTATCTTCAAATCCAGTTGATAAGAGGCAGATTAATTTCAATCTTAAATCATATATATGTTAATTAACATAAAGGGAAATATTGAAATGATTTCTAATATTTGAAACACAAATGAAAAACTAAAGTAATAAAATTTCTCAGTCCTTAGGAAAAATTTTCTGAAAAATTACTGAGCATTTTTGCAAGATTTTGGTATTATAACATATAAAGGTATGTATTTATACAACCTCTCTGCAATGGACAGGATGTGACACAAGGTAAATTGATATACAACTGGTTTGAATTCAGAGTTTTTTTTTTTCTAGATAGGTTACCTTAGTAAGATTAAAGAGCCCTGTTTGTATTTACCCATCCTCTCCACCATGATCTGGATGTTACACAAGGTCACTTGAAATATAGTAGGTTTGAATTCAGAGTTTTCTTTCTCCTGGACTAGTTACCATACCAAGGTTAAAGAACTAAGTCTGACCAACTATTTAAGCATAAATGGGAAGAGAAACGATAGATTCATGCCTTTCTCAAGAACAAACAGCCTCACCTAGAATTTGAACATGAGCCACTGAGTCCATTTCCTATGGTAGTAATAGGTATTCCATTAGCTCCACAGTAATTTAAAGTACATAAAAAAGTATTTACTAGAAAACTTATTTCATGTACATATCTAAAGACTTTGACTCCACAATGTTACTTGCATATATCATTATTAATACTATTCAGTTGTATATCTTGCTTCAGATGTTTTAAAGGCAAATTCCAGCAAATTTGAGGCATTATTCTAAACTGGCTCAAATAGCTACTGAAACTTCTAACAGAATATAAGAAGTGGTAGAAAGAAAAAAAGAAAATCTGAATAAAACTAGTTTTGACCTTTGAAATAAAGATCAACAATGGATATCCATCAGTTGTTGATTAATATGCTTTAAAATCCAAAAAGAGAAGAGAAAACAACCATAAGCACTTAAAAACAAAACTTTTAGAAGAGCAAGGATCATCAAAACATATTAGCTTCAAAAACATACAGAAATTCTTAAGAGGTTCCCTATGAACTCTCAAGTTGGTTAAAAAAAAGACAAGACATTTAATGCAACAAAATATTATCATCATATTGAATAAAGGATATAATTTTACTCTTAATCATAAACTTACTTTACAGATGAAAAGCTTATATCATACTAATGTGTGTGTGTGTGTGTATTTTTTCTTTCTTTCTTGTTGCTTTAGTCTTCTTTAAATGTTGAAATCTCATCATCCTCTTCATTTTTCCTTTCATATCCAAACAAAGCAATTACAATATAACCAACAAAGAGATTCAAGATTCTTGTGGCCTCAAAACACAAAAGGCTTGAGATGAATCCTCTATTCAAAGTGCAAAATTAAATTTCAGCTGCAATCAATTAAGGAATGATAAATGCCCTGTTAAACATTTGCTGCTTAATGTTTATCCTTTCCTTCAGTTTTGATATAAAAGAAAGTCATCAGAATTAAAATGACCATATAGATTTCATCAGTGAGCATTTGCATAGAAATATTTATGCAAGCATGTATATATAAATATGAATATCTATTGCAAAATAAATTCTTTCATCATTAACAATAGACTTGTGGAAGTTCCTAGCTATATCTATATATATATATATATATATATACACACACACACACACATAAAGGATATATATATATATATATATATATGAGGGAGGAACACATGTACATACATTAGCCCAGTCAGCTGGGGCTGTAGAATATGCCAACTGTATTTCTGTAGAGAGGTAAGACCCAAACAAATGTTCTGGACATGATACTAAGCTACATCTCATATTGAGTCTAGTCCAGGAGCTTTGGGGAATGTGGACTACCCCTTCATTGCTCTTACTCCGAGGTCCACTCTGACTTGGAGTGGTAGTACCTGTTAGGGTCTCCTCCATGGATTAAATAGGACAATTTAATCATTTACTATAGGTTGCATTCTGGTTAGTGAATGCTTGTAATATTAAATAAAGGACAAACCACAATATGAAAGGAAATAGAGATATATTCTCAGGAAAAAGTATTGGCAATAGAGAGACTATTAGTACACAAGAACATAGGATTAGTGAATACAGAATAAAGATATAGTCCAACGATAGTATTGGCTTCCGTTATTACTGTAGCAAGTAAGGTGATCTAGTGCGATCTCCAGTCTCCAACACTAATACTATTCCTATAAGAAGCTGCTCTTCACCTTCTAGTCTGCCCTGGTATTAGTAGCTACTGCTATATATGGCAGATGGACTATGTGTGGAAAAAGGTGGGTGGTACCCAACACTATACTTGAAACTATTCAGAATTTTTGTGATAGAAATACTTAACCTTTTAACTGCAAACAAATATTTAATATCAAATAAAATTATTAGTATTAAATAGCAATACTTGAAACCATTTAACTGTGTGCAAACAAAAAATACCAATACTTGAAACAATTTAACTGTGCTAAGAAATGAGCTCTGGCTCGTTTTGAAATAATGTTTACTCTAAGCTATTATTTTACAAATTATATAAACAAAATTTGGCATTAAATAACCTCCAAGAATTGATATGCCTTAAAACACAACCAACTAACACACACACAGATTATATATAACGTGTGTGAGTGTGTGTAAATTATAAATGCACACATGAAAGTGGCTTCATAATTTTGAAGCCTAACAATCATTACTTGAATTTCTATCTTAAATTTTCTCTGTATATTCCCTCTCTATAATTAATACATACAATTGAATTAGGTGTACTGACAAGAGAAAAAATTATGCTGAAAAATAAATTTCTATTTTGCAAAATAAATGCTTTTAATTTATTGATTTATCTATGTATATTCTGAGCAAACTCATGATGATGACAGACATATTAAGCAAACATCTTATAATCAAATTATAATAAAATAAATATGTACAAAATATCAACAGTTTGAGTTTTAAAGTAAAGATCAACAATGGATATCCATCAATTGTTGATGAATATGCTTTAAGATCCAAAGAAAGAAGAGAACACAACCATAAGCACTTAGAAGACAAAACTTTTAGAAGAGCAAGGATCATCAACAGATACTATATTTAGAGAAACATATTAGCTCCAAAAACATACAGAAATTCTTAAGAGGTTCCCTATGAATTCTCGAGTTCATTTAAAAAAAATGGCAAGACATTAAATGCAACAAAATACTATCATTGTATTAAGTAACCAGCTCATTAGCCTAGTGGGTAGAGTGTTCGCCAATGGTCCGGGAGACCTGGGTTCAATCCCAGGTTGCGTCATACCAAAGACTTTAAAAATGGTACTTGATACCTCCTTGCTTAACACTCAGCAATATAAGGTATGTATCAAAGGTAAAGTGGAGCAATCCAGAGAAAGGAGTAGTGCCCTCCCCTACACCTTGGTGTTGTAGCTATTGAAAAGGGAGCTTTCTGGTCGCCCTAGACTACGGTCGCTAACTTTACTTATTAAGTAAGTGATATAATTTTACTCTTAATTATAAACTTACTTTATGGATGAAAAGATTATATTAAACTACTCTCTCTCTCTCTGTGTGTGTGTGTGTGTGTGTGTGTGTGTATTTTTTCTTTCTTTCTTGTCACTTAAGTTTTCTTTAAGTAGTGTAAACTCATCATCCTCTTCATTTATTCTTTCATATCCAAACAAAGCAAACTCATCTTAGAGTCAAATTATGATAAAATGAATATGTATAAAATGTCAACATTTTAAGTTTTGCTAAAAATAACATAAAATTAGGATAGATACCCAAAGACACATACAGAGTTTGTTTTTTTAAGCTGTTTGCATTTGTGACACACTTTTTAAAATTAAAATTTTTGGAACACAAAGTTTTGAGAGCTAAACCAAATATATAATTTGGAATGTATATTAAAAGAAATACTTCAATGAAAAAATGAGTTTGTAATTAAAGAAATCAACATCTAGAGATTATTGGTGACACACTGATTTTAATGGTATGCCATCCAGTTAGGAATATCTTATACCAAGAGGTTAGGGAATTGCAATCATTTTATGTTCATATTTAGATTTTTTATTGTAGTTGTTTCTTAAGAGATTTCTTTTTTTGCATATGGTCCTATTGGACACAAATAATTCTTAAACAAATCTATTTGACTCATAGATAGAACCCCCACAGGCACTACTGATTCAGTTCAAAGTGGATCTGGGAGTAATGGCAATGAAGTGGTACTCTACACTTCCCAGATTTCCAGATCTGAAGCCTCACCATCAGCATTATACCCACATCTTTTTTTGGAGGATCTTACCTTCTACAGGAGATACAACCAGTGTATTCTAAGTTCTGTGGATATCAAAGTGTAAGTGAAACCTTTGAATTAAAACTTAATCTATTCAGAGAAATTTTCTGATGGTTTTAAAATACTGGAAAAAAGAAAACAGAAAAAACAAAGTGCTCCAACTCACCCCTTGTTCAGCCTCCACAAACATTTGTAAGTCTTCTACTGGCATGAATTCAGAGTTAGTGGCATATCTGTAAAAGAAATTGATCAAAAAGATTGAATAAAGCATCAACACCGGCAAAAATAGAGGTGCAGAGGGTATTAATGATTATCATCATCAAAAACGAACTCAGTGAAACAAGTTGAAATTCTGGATGAGACTGTGTGCATTTTAATTCAAGTTAATTTTCTTAGGATAAGGCATGAATCCATCTTGGCTTTTCTTAACTGTAGGTAAAATAGTAAAGCAGACTTGGCTCTCTAGCTTTGGTAGGGTAACCAGTCTAGGAGAACAAAACACTGGATTCAAACCAACTGCAACATGTTTATCAGATCATCAGGGGATAACAGTTGCTCAGAAAAGGAAAAGCGTAGATTGTAGACTTAATTTCCTCATAACACGTTCCCAGTAAAATTCATAAGAAGAAACAAACAAAACAAGAAAAATAATCACCTGCAGTGATAAATAACAGCATACTTAAACTGGTGTAATCAAAAAGTATTAAGACGGAATTTTTTAAATTCAAATGAAGACATGTGCAAAGTTCTAAACAATTGTAAAAAAAAAAATCCAAACAAACATTATGACGTTAGTCTCAATACTTTTTTAATAAAATGTTTTTGGCAAAATAGGATTATACAAGTGTTTTACTTACAATACCCAACAGACCTAGCTCCATGAGAACTTTTTCTAGTTTCTTAAACAGAAAATTCATCTCATGAGTAGGATTTGAGAACATGGAGGGCATTAAAAGAAATATGATAATGCAACTTCACATCATATGAAACATGGAGTTTCAGGGATGCTCCAACCAATAGAGAACTCACAGGGATAAGCATGTTGAATATCAAGGAGACTGCTTTCAAGAAAATTAAGGTTTCATTCTTTGTTCCCTTCTGCTTGGTAAATACTGAAGTTTTAATCTTGATACTTTTTGAACTCACCTCATTAAATGAAGGGATGAACAACATAGGCACATGAGCAAACATTAAATATGGTGATAAAAATAACTATTTATAAATATATGGATACTTATACATTCATAGACATTTTTAAAGTTCTCTATGCTAAGAAACTTGGTGGGTTGGTTGGGTCTTATGGCATATCAAACTTTGTAGGTTATTTAACACCAAATCCATTTTTATGCAATTAGTCAGTTCTATTTCAAACAATTTAGTTAAGCATGAGTACACAGTTTAATTGTCAAAAACGTTTCTATTTCAAGCTATTCAGTTTATTCAAACAGTTCTAATTCAGCTAATTCAGTTTAATATAAGCACATATTTTGTTTACACAGAGTTAAATGTCAAAACAGTTATATATATATATATATATATATATTCAGTTTAGTGTAAGTACAGTTTCAATGTCTAAAACAGTTTCAGTTCAAACAATTCAGTTAAACAGAAGCACACAGTTTATATGTAAGTACATTTTAATTCTCAAAAACATTTCTATTTTAAGCTATTCCGTTTAGACAAACAGTTCTAATTCAAGCAATTCAGTTTAGTATAAGTATGCAATTAGTTCTATTTAACCCATAGATAGGGCCCTTATCAGGCGATGCCATTTCTGCGCCAGAGTGGACCTGGGAGCAATGGCAATGAAGAGGTGCTCCACATTCCCCAAAGCTCAAGCATTACTGGAGCCTCACCATCAGATTGTTTAGTGTCATATACAGGACTCTTATTGGGGGGGGGTCTTACCCTTCTGCAGAGGTGCAGTCAGTGTATTTTACAACCCCAGCCGACTGGGCAATTAGAAACTTGGTTTGGTTTCTTTGTTTGATGACATATCAACCTTCACAGGTTATTTTATATCAAAGCTATCTTTGTAAATGAACAGCAGTAATAAAGCTGAGCCGAAAAGGGGATTCATGCCTTTTCCAAGAATATCAATCCAAAAATTACCATAACAGTACGATTAGAGTTTGAATTCACTTATTTTGAAATCACAGTCCGACACTTAAACCATTATGCTATGGGGACTCACCTAAAAAAAAAATTTTAAGTTAGGTTAAAGATTCTTTCTTATTACTGGTACTATATAACCTAATACTACCGGGAGGTGCCTGTGGTGTTATGGTAATCGTCGCAGGAATTGGACATGGCGACACGAGTTCAAATCCTGGACTGATTGCATTTCACATAGCACTAATACCCTTGGGAAAGGTATGAATCCAATTATTCTCCTTCCAACTATGGGTAAATAGTAGGGCAGACTAGTTTCTTCAGCCTTGGTGAGGCAACTAGTCTAGGAGAAGGAAAACTCTGAATTCAAACCTGTTAAACTCCGCTTAAAAAATTGACCTTGTGTCATATCCTACCTGAACGGAGGGGTTGGGTAAATATGATAACCTAATACTACCTGTCAAATTGGAGAGAAGTTCTCCCCACCCTAATATATATAGGCTTCTCTTGTGGAATGTTTTTTCTTATTAAGTCAATGAATTATTACTGTAGAAATTGTAGAGAATGGAAATTGTTCATCTATTCAGTGTGTTAACAAGGCAATTCTCTTTTTTGGCTCCAAAAAATAAATTATCAGTGAAAGAGGAACATTTTCTTTTTATATTTTCTTTTTGGTTTTATTTTAGTATTTTATTATTTGTTTTATTCAAACTTTACCAATCCTCATATATCTTTAGGTTGGGAACATGGATTTTAAATGCATTTAGCAAATTATAGATGCATTTCAACTAATGGAAAATTTTGCTTGTATATCAACTGTTGTATGACTGAGTTTGAAATTGTTAAGGACAATAAATATTGATCATTTTTTTTCATTTCTGATTTTTCTAACAGTAAGAAGCACGGTTAGAATGTTAGATAAAAGAGAATTTACATATATTGGTATATCAGAGAAATAATATTGCCAATATCAACAGCTATGGTATGCTAACTTAGACCTATCTGTCTTTGACACTATCCACTTTTGCTGGTACATTGACACTCTTGATGATAAAAATGACAACATTATACGATCCAAAGAAAATATTTTATTAGCCTGTCTTACTAATCAACATTATGGATCTAAATACAATATGTTTGACCTTTACATCAATATATATATATATATATATATATATATATATATATATATATAGAGAGAGAGAGAGAGAGAGAGAGAGAGACACCACTCAGACAAATATAAGTCTGTTACTTAAGTTTCACGCGTTTTCCACAATTTTTAGATGGCCAGTCTAGCATCTACATAGTTTGAGGTTTAATCATGTCATATGGTTTTATTTTATGAGACATAAAAAAGGAAAAATGGTAAGGTGTTATTGTTTTATATATGTCTCGTTCAATAACACCATATCATGTGATATAGATGCTACACTGGCCATTTTTATCAGATGACCATCTGAAGATTGTGGAAAACACATGAAACGTTAACAGATTTACTGTGTCTATAATTCTAGTATTTTTAGGTTTCTATCTGTTCAGCTATTAGAGCATCAATCAAACTTTTCATGCCAAAACTTATTTGCTGTTCTTATATATATAATTTGCTTCATACACACCCTACACCTGGTCTTTGATACAAAGATTTTCTTTACACTTGAGTACACACACTGGCATATTCAAATACTTACATGCATTTCAGTATATCCTTGAATAAAGGTCAAACAGAGATGCAAGCAGACAGTAAATGTTCCTACTGATATTTGTTTGTATTGAAAAGTTTTCTTTTTAACTTGCCATTAAAATAAAAACAAAGCCCCTAAAACCCACGTTGTTACTCTCCTTCTATCACCAATTTTTTTACACTCTCTTCTCCTGTGGTCCTTTCTCACCTTAAACATATTTATTCCAAAGAATTGCCAACTTGTTAATTGACACTAATTACAAATATTAATTTATAAATGCCAGAGGACAATGAGTGCCTTTTATAATTACTTGAAGAATGAAGCCTATGAATAGATTCCACTCAAAGATTTTGAAAGACATGCTCTCTAATTTGGCTCTAGATTTCAAGTTTGCTGTTCAGCAAGTAATCTAGAATGGAAGATGCTTTAAATGTCAATTGTATGTTGGTGCGTGTACAGACACAGAAATATAAATTCATGCACATCAACACAGATATAAAAAGAGAGGCATTTGTTCTAAATATAATGGCACTTGTGTAAATAACCATGCAGATATATAGCTACAAGCTAAATTAAACACAAGATTACGGCAAAAATTGGATATAGAGAAAGCATCAGCTGAAATACAGCTTAGAAAAATGAGGTATTACAAGAGCAGTGCTCAAAAATGTGTAGGGTTTCTCATAAAAATACATTACCTGAATGTGTTTGAATAAAGTAATTTTTTTCTCAAAATATAAGACAACAGAAGACTCCAAGAATACATACTGGTTTTGTCCATTTTTTTCTTTTTTTCTATGAGTTTGTATTAAACAATTCAAGTAGCAGACAAAAAGATTAAAATGGTTCTTTAAAGACACTTGTAAAAGTTCCAACCATAAAATCAATTCTTGATAAACTTATACAGTTTGTCTAGTAACTGGGCCATTGGTCTAATGAGCAGAGTGTTCGTCAATGGTCCGGGTGACCGGCGTTCAATCCAAGGTTGAGTCATACCAAAGACTCAAAAAATGTTTCTTGATGCTGCCTTGCTTAACATTCAGTATTACAAGGTAGAGATCAAGGGTAAAGTGGAGCAATCCAGTTAATGGAGTAGTGCCCTCTCGTACACCTCTGTGTGGTAACAATTGAAAAAGGAGCCTTTGGGTCACCCTTGACTAAGGTCTCCAACGTTCCTTAACTTATCAGACTAGTAAAAAAGGTAGTTTTTGTCTAAATTTCAGAGATGAGGAATTATTATTAGATCAATACACATATTTACAACTACCTAGCAAACTATCTACTAGCTGTAATATTGAACAGATTGATTTTAACAGCATGTTAATCCAGCAAAGTTATTTTATGCCTAGAAATAAAGGAATTGTGTTCATTGTATATTTGCATTTACATTTTTTGTGTAGTTGTTTAAGAGGTTTTCTTTTTTGCACACAGTCCAGTCAAATATGATTCAATTTCAAATAGATGTATTTTATTTACAGATGGAACTTAAATGTGTACTATCATTTTGGGTCAGTGTGGACCCAGGAGTAATGGCAATAAAGGGATACTTTGCACTCTCCAGAACTGGTATCTCATCATCAGATGCAGTTTTGTGTCATACTCATGACACGGTATGTGTGTGCCACACAGTCTATATTGTATATATTATACATATTCTATCACATATATATTCAATATCAGTTGGTTTTGTAAAACTTCAATGCTTTGACAAAATTGAAGAGAGTAATGAGAAAGATGTTTTACAACAAGAATTGAAGAGTTACAAGAAGATTATATTGGAGCAGGGTTATCCTACTTTTCTCTTGTTCTCACTCTTCCACCTTCTTTTTCTTATGTCTATGCATATAATGATAAACATATACACTAAGTATAAACAGCAAATTGAGATAAATCCCCACAGCGAGGCAGTAATGACAATGAAATAATTCAAGCAAATAGCTATTTACAATATGGAGAGACGCATATTTTTATACAGAATAAATAGTTTAGCTTTTCTTTTTTAGCATGTCAATTGTTGTTGGTTTAATACTGAAGTCAGTTTTTTTAAGGCAATTATAAATTCTAAAATAACTAAAAATAATAATAATAAACATTTTCAAAAATCATAATTTCAAGTAATTATTCTTAATAAAAATGATTTGCACATAGTAATATGGTTTCAAGTAACTGTTCATATTTAACAAAAATAATCATTTGTTTGCACATATCAATATGTGATCAAGTATTTCTAGATTAACGTTTTAAAAAGAGATATTGGATGTATGAATTGGACCAAAACAGGTACAACTATTCAGAGATGGAGTAAATCTGAGAGTAATGGTAAAGAAGGTGTGACTCCATACTCCCTAGAATTCTAGAACTAGAGTCTCTCCACAGGATGGTTTGATTATGTCTTATAGCATACTATATATATATATATATACACACACATATTATTACACACACACACACGTGTGTATGTATATATATATATATATATATATATATACATATATATACACACTCACACAGATACTTTATATATATATATATATATATATATATATATATACACATACACACACACACACTTCTGGAGGTATTTTATTAAGCCCTGCAGCTTTCCTATTTTTTATTTTTCTTAGTACTTAGTTGAGTTCTTCTTGCATAAACTGTCTTTGTTTGATGTCTAGTTGATTACTAATAATTTTCACGATAGGTTCATCCGTAACTTTCAGAGGTTTTCCAAGTAAATTCCTGAAATGTTGTTTCCACAGGGGTATTTGTTCATCTTTGCGGGTGGCTTTCAGTTAAGCTCTTGCAGTACTCTTCCTTTGACTCACTTTGTTTACTGTCTGCCATGCTATCCTAGATTGTCTATCTTCAACCAAGTCTCTAATCTTATTTATCTGATTTTGGATAGTATATGTTTGTTAGTTCATTTTGTGTCTTCTTAAATTTCTAAACTTTGACATTAGTTGGGTTCCTCCTATTGCATAGGGATGTGGTTTTTACATCTGCATACTTTTTTCTAACCACTAATGTCTCCCATAGGACTCTAGGTTTATCTCTTTGTTTAGTTGATATACATTCTGCTGCCACTTCTATGTGGGTATTGACAAAGTTCTCATATTCGTCATTCGGAGTAAGTGTTTCTGATATCTCCTGAAGTGGATTGAATTTGTTTATTTGTGTTAACATGTATTTATCGCTAATATCTCTATTGTTAAGCAGGGACCAGTCATAGAATTTGGTTATGGTTGTTTGCGGTGCAGTTCTTCATAGGCTCAGTCTTATCTTAGCTGTGACAGTTTGGTGATTGGAGGACACACCCGAAAAAGAGGAACATGCCTAAAAATTCAATGTGCTATTATTTCATTGCTTATTTATGAGGATGTAGTCTATCTGCGCTTTAGCGTTATTTGTGAAGGTTTAGGTCCATAGTTTTCCCTTTCTTTTCTGAAATTTAGTATTAAGATAAGTTAATCTATTTTCTGGTGTGAAATCTGATAGATGTTCCCATTTCTGTTTGATGAGTTATATATGCTAAAGTTATATATGCTAAATTTGTTGTTTACATTTTTACTTATTTGGGCATTCACATCTCCATCGATGATTAGAACGTTGTGTTTTGGGATGTTACAAACAAAGGAGGATAGCTCTTCATAGAAGGCGATGAGGTCCATTTCTTCACTAACATTGGTAGGGCTGTAGCAGATGATTGTTGTGCTGGGTTTGCCATTAAATGTAGCTACCATCATCCTCAGTTGTATTTTCTTGATGCTATAAAGTGATTTTAAGGCCCAGGGACTGATAAGCATACCATTACCCCCTATCGCAGTGTTGACACACACACACACTATATATATATATATATATGTATGTATATACACACACACTATATATATATATATATATATATATATATATATATATATATATATGCGCGCGCACGTGTGTGTGTGTAGTTGGGCACCAGTCTTTCATTTAAGTATGTTTGATTGAATAATAAAGACATTTTGTCCATATAATTTTAAGTTCTTTTCAAGTTTCCTGATAAGTTTCAGGTTGGAATTAGTGGATGAATTTACCAAAGTTATCCCAAGTGCTTTTGGACCTTTTCAGACCATCATCAGCGGTTGCTTGCATGTATAAAAAGTGTTTTTTAAAGAGTTTTTGAAAGTTTTTAGGTTTTTATAAGATAACAAAATTACATAAATGCAGAGTTGGATAAAATTGAGATGTTGATGAATTTAAAAAACAGAATGCAATCAACAGAAACAGAATACTCTAAAAAAATATGAAATATTAAAAAAAATAAAATAAATAAATAAAATAAAAAAAAGTTTTCAAAATTAATTCTATTGATTTTTTTAATATGTAGGGCTTCTAGGATTTGTAGTCATAGCTTATTAATCTTATGTGATATCATAGTGGTGTTTTCAACTATAATTTTTTGCAATTCGGATTTGGATATAGAATGGGTTTTAAGATGTAAAACTATGGAGCTAGAATCATTAAGTTACATTGTAAGCCATCTTGAAAAAGATGTGGTAAGACCAACATAAGTATTATTTTCTTTGGAGACACAGTCTCCCAAGGGACATTTCAACATATATACAGCATTTGTCCTATCAAGAAGTTCAGTGGATGGGGAAAAGTTATTGGAAATAATCAGGTTGGAGATTTTAAATTTGTTGTAATAAATAATAAGTCTTACTTTTTTGGTAGGATTGGTAGAGATAAGGTTTTTTTAGTATATGTTCATCTATCTTATAATTACTGTAAAATTGGTTTTTGTAATAAAGGTTTATTGAATGTTTATGGTTTAGGGTATTGTCTATGTTATGTTGTTCAGTTTTATTAAATAAATGTTTAATTTCTGTATCAACAAGGTAGTTGGGAAACCCATTATTAATAAGGGTTTGTTTTATATTTTTAAGTTCATTGAGGAAGATAGTACTTTAGTTCTGGAAATAAGTGTTTTTATTATATGATTTTATGATATGAAGGGGCATTCACTATGGAAATTGAGGGTGCAGGGATTAATGTTGGTAGTTTTTTTTACATATGGAGGTGGTAGGTTAATATTGCAAGTGTCTATTAGTACAACAAGAAATGGGATTTTATTGTCGATATTGATTTCTTGTGTGAAATTGGGAACAGAATTATTTTGAAAGGTCTCTTGTACTGTGTTAATTTCATCAGTGCTATTAGGGAGAAGGAGTATGTCATCAGCATACTTTAAATAAATATTAGGTTTATTGATGGTATTAAAAACTTTATTTTCAAGGGCTGACATGTAAAAGTTACTGACAATGGGTCCTAAAACTGACCTTCTCGCAATTCCATACTTTTGGATGAATATATTTCCCTGGGGATTGTAAAATGGTACCTCAGTAGTGCAGAGTAAAAGTAATTTACGTAAATATTGGAGTGGATTTTGAGTGGAGGGAGCATTGAGTGGTGGTAAATATTATTTATAACTATATTGATTGTTTCTAGAATATATCTATATCCATACACACACATATACATTTATACATACACACAAACACACACATTAAAGCCAAATCTTGTTTATACATATATATTGAACATATATGATTTGTAAGCAAATAGTTTGTAGGTAACATTATGTTAAAACAAGCCAGAGTTCATTTGTTTGCATGCAATAGAATGGTTTCAAATATTGTAATTCAAGACGAATAATTCAATTCAATATCAATGATTTGTTTACACACAGTGCAATTATTACTACCTAACACAAATAATTCTATTTAATATTAGTCATTTGTTTGCACACTTTTAAATGGTTTCAAGTAGAGTAAATTATCAAAAAATTCTATTTGTTCTATAGATGGGACCCTAACAGGTATGACCACTTCAAGTCAATGTGGACCTGAGAGTAATGGTAATGAAGAAGTAGTCCATATTCACCAAAGCTCCAGGACTGAAGCCTCATCATCAGGTGGTTTACTGTTGTACTCAAGACACACATTGGGGTGGGGATCTTACCCCTCTGCAGAAGTACAGTCAGCCTATTCTACAGCCCCTGTCACCAAAGGATGCAGTTTAGTGTCATACCGAAGAGAGAAATAAATGGATTAAAAAACGTTTTATTTAACTTTGAAATCAACCAGGTTATTGTGTAATCATCGAGGGCCATATTTGCAGATATTTAAAACATGTTTCACAGAGGCATTTTATTGTAATTCATCCTAACACAGTTTATATCATACATTAGCAGCTATTTTTCAGAAGCAGGCCTGATGGAATACTGCTCAACATAGGTTAGACCATATGATTAAAAGAAAATTTCAATAACTAACACCTTTAGTGCAAACTATGCCAAAATTAGGCATGTGGTGGTGTAACATATTGACCTTCAGCCCAGCTGTCAATCGAGAAACAGGTGCATCTGGTCGAAGACATCGAGATATAGCCTTGACCGTGGGCGGGTTGAATTGGGTGCAAATACAACGCTCACAGGACGCAGGTGGGCGTCAAACAATTATATAACCTGGGGCCACAGACAGGTTCAGTTAGTTGGAGTCAGTTGGTTGGAGATAAGATGCTGTAGAGAGAACCAGCACCCAGCAGAGGGCTATGGGCCCTCAAGACCTCCGATTGAGCAGCCCAGCAGAACGAGAAAGAAGTGCTACTCAATATTTTGCAGTTTGTTCAGTCTCCAACTCACCTCTCATACATAACCCTTTTGCAACCATTTCGAATAAAGTGTGAGAGGTATATTTTTCTAAAGAAGTGTGTTCGTTCGTCATTTTTGTTGATTTTGTTTCTGCATGTATATGTGTATATGTATTACGGCTATGCAACAGTGGCATAAAAATTATAACAGTGAAAAATGAAATCAGTAAACCAGTTTCAAACTGTGGCTAAGGCAGTTCACATTTCATTTTGTGCTAATGCCTATGGGAAAGGCATGAATCTATTTCTTCCTTCAACTATGGGCAAATAAGGAGAAGACAGGGTTCTGTAAGTTTGGTAGGGAAGCTAGTCAAGGAGAAAAACAACTATAAAGTCAAATGTCCGGCCAACATGTTATAGATCAGTGTGAGGAAGTAAGGCCTATCATTCCCTGTATCTGATACAACTTAAGGAAAGCCT
>OY757921.1:34987166-35009666 GCA_963585895.1 Sepioteuthis lessoniana
TTCAGTAGTACATGTTAAGAGTAGTTTTCGAAGTATATTAGAGTTGATTTTAAGAGGAGGAAGAGATGGGTTATTATAAATATTATTTATAATAATATCAATTGTTTCATTAACAGGTACATTAGTAAATAAATTTTCTACATCGAGTGAGGCTAATATACCATTATTGGGTTTAATTGAATGAAGAACTTGAATTAATTCATGTGTAGATTTTATGTTGTATTTGCTAGGTAAGTATGGTGAAATAAGCTGTTTTATTGTTTTTGTGAGTTGATAAATTGGTGTAGGTATTTGTGATATAATAGGGCGTAGAGGATGATTAGGTTTATGTATCTTTACGGTCCCGTAAAGATAGCCGGGTTTATAATCCCCAATTATTTTGGGTAGTTTTATGCTATTAAGTTCGGCATTATTAGCAGTGATTAGTTTATTAATTTTTGATTTTAGTTGGTTGGTGGGATTCTTATTTAATTTTTTGAATTTTGTATGGTCATCGAGGATATTTTGTAGTTTTGAATGGTAATCTGTTTTATTGAGTACTACAAAAATGTTTGTTTTATCAGCTTTTTTTATGGTGATGTTAGGGTGGTTGCGTAATTCTTTAGCAGCAGTTTTTAGTTGATGTGTTAATAATGTAGGTTGTTTTTTATTGTATCTATTTTTGATGGCTTCAGCCTTAAGGAGATCACGGAATTCGGGTTTGACTGAGATTACCTTATTATCCCGGAGTTTTAAAATGTTTTGGGATAAAATTTCAATTTCTGTATTCTTGTTGATGCTGGTATATCCTTGGAATAAATGGCAGTTGGGTCCTAAGTTGAGGAAATCTTTTTGTTGTGGAGTTAAATTACAGTCCGAGAGATTGATAAATTTGTCAATATTATTAGGAATAAGTAAATGTCCTTTGTAGAGATTGTTGAGCTTTTTTTGAAGTGTAAGTTTGTGGTCGTAATCACTTTTGTTAATGATTACGGAAAGTCTGCTATCTAGTTCGTGGAGTTGTGCAGGTGTAAAACGCAAAACAGGAATGAAATAAATTTATAATCCTAAAATAACTGGTCTTTGGTTTTTTCTTTAAAGAAAGTATTGCTCTGTAAAATTAATTACATTGAGCTCTCTACCAGGAAAATTTAAATGTTCAGCTCTTGAATGATTTTCTTGTCCTGAAGGAATTACTCCCAACTCTGGTTTAACTGGACCGAATAATACTATACACATACATATATATATTTATATATATACATACATATACACACACACACACACACATACATATATATATATATACATATATACACACACATATATATATATATATATATATATATATATATATATATATATATACACACACACACATATATACATTGTGCCTTCAATAAGCTTCCAGACTTTTTGTGTACAGGCATTTAAAATTGTTGTAGACTCTTGAAAATTCACTATGTTATTGCTATACATCTAATGGATGACTGACTAATTTTTATGATTTCAGCTTCAAATGTACAGCTACAGCAGGAATTAGAATACACCCTACTAAAGCCTGATTATTACAGCTGGTGAATTTCAAAAATGCAATTTGGACGTGAGGACACTTTAGAAGAACGATATGCAATAAAATTTTTTTTTAAACTTGGAAAAAATGCACAGAAACATATGGAATTCTTCACACTGTTTTTCGACCATCTTGCATGAATCAAGCATCAGTTTTTGAGAGGCATAAGAGATTACACACATAAATATGCACATTACATACATACATATATAAATGAATACAAAAATGAATTAAAAAAAGTTATCGAAAACAAAACTAAGAAAATTAAAAATATATTCTAACTATATATCAATAATTAAACAATATTTTTCAATGAAAATGTCAAGCATAATTTCCTCTTACATTAAAAAATAAATAGCAAATAACTTTATCTTTTTATTGCTTCTTGGTAATTCTAAGACAACTTATAATACTTATTCCCCCACATCTTAATTAGATAACTTAAACAGAGATGGATGATGGTTTGCCCCAATAAAACAACTTTATACACAGATCAAAAGACATATTAGACAACTCAGCTCAGTTATAAAGAAAAAAACACTAAGAAATAATTGAAAATAAAAAAACAAACTGATAATGATTTCCATTGTCCAAATTTCTGTTGCTAAAAGTGACAGACATATCTATAAGAGCAAAAGTTATCTTAAACAGTGATTAAAGCCATTGAGAGTGAAAAGCTTTGCTGATATAGATAAGGAAAGAGATTAAGTAGGAGTACAAGTAACTCAAATATGCACTTTCAGCTTGATGCAAAAAAAGAAAAGATTGCAAAGAATATTTATGGCCTTTATGTAATACTAATCTTTCACAACTAATGGACTCTCACTCTATTTCTGTTTTTCAAATTCTTGACATGACAAGATGCTGAGAGAAAGAGATGTTTCTGGTTGTCATTTATACAAGTTGGTAACATTAGTTTCCCATTTGATGACTAACATTAATAAGTAAAGTAAAGTTAGCGACCATAGTCGAGGGTGACCCGAAGGCTCCCTTTTCGATAGCTACTACACCAAGGTGTAGGGGAGGGCGCTACTCCATTCCCAGGATTGCTCCACTTTACCCTTGAACCGTACCTTATAATGCTGAGTGTTAAGCAAGGTGGTATCAAGTTCCATTTTTAAAGTCTTTGGTATGACTCGACCTGGGATTGAACCCAGGTCTCCCGGGCCATTGGCGAACACCCTAACCGCTGGGCCAATGTCCCGGTACTAACATTAATACTGGACAAAAAAAAAAAAAAAAAAAATAATACTGGACGAAAAAAAAAAAAAGCCTTCAAATACAAATCAGTCACATTTGATACTAACAAACAGAAACACTTTTCTTCAACTAGGCTTTTTTTGTTCATTTACAATTTTTTTTACTTCCATAATTCAAAAGTAAAACATAAACAAAACATTTGTCTTACTAAACTAATCATTCATATTTAATTAAACATGACTAATTAAGTTTTTTGGTATTTCTTCAGGCTGAAGACAAGAAAACTTTTTATAGCGTTATTTTTTATTTTGGAAGAATTGTATCAGTACTACTGTATAGTTGCACAACTTGAACTTCAATTAAATATCTGGAGATAAAGCTAGATGAGAGCCACACAAGGATGCCGCATGGTGTTTTGAACAAATCCTGAAAGCAGCACTCAAAAAACCAGCAACTATACAGCCACTTATCTCACAAACTATACTGGATACTGCTGGTTAAGTGGGGACAAATTCATAAGTGACCTTCTCCAAAGAACTCTTACAAATGGACATATCATGTTGGCTGACCTGCAAAAACTTACATTCACCAGCTGTGTATGGATATTGGATACTATATTTAGGAATATAGAGAAATGGCTGATAGGGACAAGTGACAAGAAAGAGTCAAGAGAACCTGTGCTACCAGCATGTCTTCATGATGATGACAACTTAGTTAAGATAAAATCTAGACAAAAAACAACTTTTAAAAAATTGCTTTATCTCTGAAGTATTATCAATCATATTCCAATGTTATCAACTTGAGAAAAAGAAATTCAGAACAATTATATATATATATATATATATATATATATATATATATTGTCATCCACAGACAGACTGTTTCATTCTATCAGAACTCTTCAGTGTGGCTAGACACGTAGGACGCTCGAAGCCAGGATCGAAACTCATCCAACTTTACGTTAGACTAAGTTTCAGACCTCTCGGCCACCAAGTGGACCACATTAGCTACAGGAATTTTGAGGTATTTATTTAGCAACAGCAGCAGCAGCTGTTTGTTTACATTTTTATACCCTATCGGCTACCAGAGTGCTCAATTCTTTCAAAGAGCTTTGCATTACGCTAGTGGTGGCTGACAAGACTGGTCCATTGGCATAATAGTTCAAGTGTTTGCCAATGGTCAGAGAGACAAGGGTTCAATTCCAGGTCAATTCATACCAAAGATTCAAAAAATTGTACTTGATGCCTCCATGCTTAACACAGCATTATAAGGATAAGTGGGGCAACCCAGGGAAAGGAATGGCACCCTCCCATACACCTCAGTAAAGTAGCTATTAAAAAGGGAGCCTTCAGGTCACTCTTGACTATGATATATATGTGTGTATATATATATATACACACACTGGAAAGAATATTTGCAAGAAAATACCTCACATAATTTCACTGTTAATTACTATATCTGAAAAATGTGAGGAAGGTAGTGTATATTTGTAAGTTTTTATAAAATCATATCTTTAGATTTTGTCCACTTTTGTAAAAGACATACCTCGTTAACTCAGATTAAACAAGAAGGATTGACCAAGCAACAGAACAATGCATTTGAAGAAGGTGTATAAATATTTATTGGAATGATGAACAAAGCACTATTTTCAAACACACAAAAATTTATTTTCATCACTTTATATTTTCTTAATTGACAACACTTTGCTAAGGAAAAAATAGTGTAAAACTGTCAGTAATTCTGAAAAAAAAACCAACAACAAATGAATCAGTCTAAAACATATTCTAAAGAAAGACAGCCTCAATGAAATACATGTACAGATACACATATATGCATCGACTCAAGAGATAAAGAGTGTGCATAAGTTTATACATGTGAACCTGTATATCCCTGTGCTTCTCTCTCTCTCTCTCTCTATATATATATATATATATATATATATAGAGTCCAGGAACAATTATTAGCACCCACGAAATTTCAGTACATAATGTAGAACATCTGAATAAGACAAAAAAAAAACACATCTAGAGAAACAGTTTTGTTCGATAGATAATTTGGTTTGGTTTCCTTGTTTAATGGCTTGTTGACATTCATGGGTTATTTGATGCTAAAGCCACCCTTGCAGAGGAACAGTAATAGTAATATCTAACCCAGAGCTGAGGAGATAAGGGGGTTCACATCTTTCACAAGGGTATTAGTCTGAAAGTGAATATAACATGACTGGAGTTTGAACTCACTACAATGTCATATTCCAGCATGTTAACCAATATGCTGTGGTGGCAACACTGGTCTCTAAACAAATCATAGTTGATTATGAATAGCAAATAATAAAACAAGTTTATATAAATTTATTTATTTTCCATTTATTTCTGAAGATATAAGAATTAAATGAAAGGGTGCCAGTAATGGTGACCAGGTGTGCATTTCTATGTTTCTCTCTTTTCTCGCTCTCTCTCTCTCTCTCTCTCTCTATATATATATATATAGAGAGAGAGAGAGAGAGAGAGAGAGAGAGAGCACTACACATTAGGTGTGAGAAGAGATTAAATAACTATGATAATTCATTGGTTATTTTCAATACATTATTTTCACTGTCTTATTGTTTGTCCTGTCAAAATTTACATCTTGTTCGTGATCTACAAGTTTTTAAAATATCTCAATGTTTATAGCTGAAACTTGGACAAACAAAGAACTCAATAAAGACTACAAAATAGAGGGATTAACATGTTGATTCTTGCACCTAATGACATTTATGTAAATGTTATACATGTTAACTTGATGAATGTATGTAGTTCAGGTCAAAATTCTCATATGATAATACAAATAGGTAAAGACTTCATCAAGGAGAAAGCAGTAATAATTTCAATGAACTAAGAAATTGATCTGAGATTCAAAATAATTCAAGCATATTAGGTTCTTCTATAACTAGATAAATATCACATCAAGAACTAATTCTTAAACATAATACATACATGATTCATGGTTTGGTTGGTTGGTTTGTTGGGTTTTATGGCATATCAACCTTTGTAGGTTATTTAACGCCAAATCCATTTTTATGTAAATAATCTGTTCTATTTAAAACAATTCAGTCTAGCATAAGTACACAGTTTAATGGTCAAAACATTTCCATTTCTAACTATTCAAGCAGTTGTATGTAACAATTCGGTTAAGTGTAAATACAGTTTTAATGTCGAAAAACAGTTCTATTTGAAATAATTCAGTTAAGTATAAGCCCGCAGTTTAAATGTAAGTATGGTTTAATTGTAAAAGTCATTTCTATTTCAAACTATTCAGTTTTACTGAAACAGTTCATTTTAGCATAAGTCTGCTGTTAATTCTATTTAACCCATAGATAGGACCCTTATCAGGTGCTACCACTCCGGGCCAGAGTGGACCTGGGAGCAATGGCAATGAAGGGGTACTCCGCATTCCCCAAAGCTCCAGCACTGCTGGAACCTCATCATCAGATTGTTTAGTGTCATATCCAGGACACTCGTTGGTGGGGGGTCTTACTCCTCTGCAGAGTTGCAGTCAGTGTATTCTACAGCCCCAGCTGACTGGGCAAATACATGATTCATTTACTAAAATATGATGGGTATTAATTTTAGTAAGAGGTTTCTGTAAGAATTATGTCTTTACTAATGTATGTTACTTTAAACAAATTATGTGTACAATTGTAGTGTAGCATTTTGATAATGGTACTTAAGTCTATTCAAGTAATATATTGGCTCAGTATGTTTAAGAGTGTAAAAGGATTTAGATTAATCATTATCATTATGACATGCTGCTAGCACAGATTTCCCTGACCCTCTCTCGCCATTTGTATCTTTTGTCCATCACTCCCAGAACATCTCCTAGGCTACATCCTGTATCAGTACTGAGTTGTTGTAGATAGGTCCTAGTTTGTTCCCCAACACTTGCTTGTCCATTTGAAGGGGTCCACAAGAGTACCTCGCTTATAAGTTCATTCTTACTTCTCCAGCAGTGTCCTGCATGTTTTGTTTGTCTAATTTAGATGGTTTTTGAGATGGGCGGTTGGTGGCCGTACAGCTGCTGTTTTGTGGGATGTTGCCACCAGGATTTATTCAATACAGCTTGTAGCATTCTTGTGCAATTGCAGTCAAGCTTTTTCTCCATACACTTAGTCAGCATCCATGTGGTGCATCCATATAGTAGTATTGACATGACCACTGCTTGGAAAAAGCCATCTTTTATTTCATCGGATAGGGCTGATATCCTTATGACTGATAGCCTATTGATACCTGCCCATGCTTTCACTAGTTGCATATTGATGTCATTTTTGGTAGATGAGATGGTACTACTGAGTTAAGGGAACTTGTCCACTAGTTTCAGAGAAACACCAGTTAGTGTGGAGATGTCACCTCTTTGATTAAAGCACATGAATTTTGATTTGTCTGTGTTGACATGGAGGCCTATGCAATCTGCTGCTCATTCCAAACTATGCAACAGGGATTTGGCCTCAGCATGGGTGTATTTGCTTAGTGAAAAGGTTGATTTGGAGAGATTTTGATGAAAAGCTTGTTTTGTCTTTTTGTTTTTAGAAAACTCAAGATGTCCACTGGTTTAGTGTGTCTAAAAAGGTCCTTTTAGGTCGTTTGTCTGGTAGTATTTTGGGTGAGGTGCAGTCAGTGTAATCTACTGCTCCAGCAACAGAATGTATTTATTTTTGAGGATACTTCAAATTCAAGAAAATTTTGAAAATAACAATATTCCTTCAGATTTTTAAATTATTAAAAGAATACATATAAGGTATGTTTAAATAATATCGAGACTGAAGCTGTATTTACTAAGATAAAATTAACAAAGAAAGGAACTTTAATTTTTTTCAAAATAGTCACCTTAGCATTCAACACATTTATTGCTGTGAGTTCTCTATAAGTTGAAGCACTCCTGAAACTACATGTTTGATATGGTATGAAGCTGCATCATATTTCTTTTAATGCCCTCCATGTCCTCAAATCTTACTTTTGAGATGAATTTTCTGTTTAAGAAACAAGTTCCTATGGAACTAGGTCTGTTGGGTATGAAAGGTGCAGTACTTGCACAATCTCATGTTTTGCATTAAAAATGTATTGAGATTAGCTGCATTATTATTATTATTATTATTTTTTTCTTCAAATTGGTTCTGATTTGTCTAGACAGTAATCTAGACATCATCACTTTATTTAATAAGTTATTCAGCTCTGCACAAGTCTTTGTTTGAATTAAAAAAAAAAAAAAAGCCTTGATAATTCTTTTTTTATATTATCACACTTTGTATAAATGCTGATAAAAAGAACAACAATATTAGAGTGAGATAAACAACTGTAGAGTAATCATGCAGAGAACGGTGTTTTGGTAAAAGCAAAATGATAATGAAAAACAAGCAATGATAAAGGAGAATAACATGGAATAAAAAACAAGGAGAGAAAAATAAAGACAAAAACAAATTACCTGACAAGAAGAAAGTAGATTTCAGGTCTTGTAGAAATTTCTTTAAATAACATAATAAATTCCTCACTGTTCAGACGGCCTCTCATACTATCACCACGATTAATCTGCAGTTCCTAAAAAACATAAGACAAATAACATAAATGATCTAAAGTGTCTATGTATGTATATAGATATATACGATAGGTAAAATAAAAAATAAATATATACTGTGTTTTTTTTTACTCCTTTCTCCTCCTGCTGATTTCCTTTCTCTTCCTGCACTCTTTCTCTTCTCTTCATTTTCCTTTGACACTCACCAACACCTCTCATCTGATTGACCAGCAGGTGTCTTTTTTATCTTTACCCACTTACACACAATAAGAAGCCACCTCTCCTTGATTCTGGCTTCGTCATTAGTTAGAGTACGCCAGCAACCACCACTTGAACATATACCCAGTTCCAACTCATCAGTGAGTACTTTTCGACCACATGCCCCTCTGATCTCAATATCATCCTTACATAACGCAATCACATGATTAATAAATTGGATGCACCTCTCTTCCCGATGTATGAGCTGGGACCACTCTGTCACAATCACCTTGTCCCACAGTATCCTGTCATTCAAGGAATTACTGAGGGGTCCCATTCACAGTGATGTTATTCTGTGACTACACTCTAGAATTCTCCTCATGGCCTACCTAAGGGGACATATTATACCAGTAGACTCCTTTGAGTGGTGATAACTGGACCCTTTCAGCTATTTTCTTTACAGTCCTATGATATCTCTCTATAATGCCATTCCTACTGGGTCTGCATGCAGCCCTGTAGTATGTTTGCACATTCCATCTATCCAGCACTACATTAAATGGTTCTGATTTGAAAGATGTGCTATTGTCCATAATGTTCTTCTCCGCTGGACCTCTTTCCAAAAATAGCTCATTTAACCAAGCTGCGATTGCTGCACCTGTTTCTTTCTCCACTCAACTCTCACCATATAGCTATTCTACCGAGCACACAATCCACCATTGACAGATATGCACCATTGCGGTAATGTGTGATATCAGCTACTAGCCTCACCCAATTGTTTAAAACATAAATTTCACTGCACTCATTGGTAATTGGCACGGGATCGACTGATATCACTGGCATACATGCACTACTTTATGCACAACTCCTCCGGAGATGGTTGAGTCTACGTCTCTAGCCAAAAATAGCATCCTCTCCACACCCATGTGGTGCATCTCATGCAGTGTCTTGACATGTTCATCTACAATATTGCACATTATATATCTGTTGTCTGAAATAATGGATACTTTCAACCAGGCTTTTCTCACCCTTGTGAGAGCATCAGCCTTATTAGCCTAGAAAGTCATAAGGCTCACCCTGACCTGTAGGTTGAACGCTTCTATTACATCCTCTAGAACTCCCAGTCGTCGCTTTTTGAGCATCTCTGCTGCTCTCTTCTGCTCTCCTTCATAATTACGGACCCAACCCAAGCCAACACTGTTGTTAAGTCCATCTTTACCTCTATGTTCCTCAGCTTCTACTTCAATGTCAAGTTGACGTCCTTGATCAATGCCACCAATTCTGCTAAATCTTTGTGGTTAGTCTCAGTCTTCTTCCTCAACTAAGCAGTGTACTTTGCCTTACACCTCCAACATAACACCCATTGCTATGCTGCTTGCATTATACCAAACAATGCCCTCATCCACTTTTGATATGTGTCACTTTCCTCTCACTGGGTCCTCATTCTTCACCTTTATAATATCCTTCATAATCTTGAGTGCTCTTTCAGTCACTCAGTTATCCCATCTCTTCTCTGCTTGTCTCTTTACATAACTGCATGCAACCCTCAACCATCCAGCTATAGTGACCAACCAGTTTCCCGCAGGTCGAGAACAACTCCAGCATACTCAGTTTATCTACCAAAGGATTACCCCTCCAGAACACCAACTCTCCAGTCTCTGTATTCTTCTGCAACTTGAGCTTGAGTGCTACCTCTCCATCAAGTAATTGCTAAAGTTTAGTTGTTAGTCCATGTTTTTCAAGGTGGCATCTTACTTCTTCTACTGGCACAACTGACTCATCCACCAGGATGTCATCAATATAGGAATTTGAGGTCGTCTCTTGTCTCTTCCTGCTTCAGTACAGTCTTGAGCACTGCTGCCATGATTTTTGGTGTGATGTTCAATCCAAAGCCCAGTCTATTAAAGTAATAGGTGGAGGTGCCCGTGGTGTAATAGTTATCGTCGTAGGAAATGGACACGGAGACACGTGTTCAAATCCTGGAAAAGACTGATTGCATTTCACATAGCACTAATACTCTTGGGAAAGGTATGAATCCAATTATTCTCCCTCCAGCTATGGGTAAATAGTAGGGCAGACTGGGTTCTTCAGCCTTGGTGAGGCAACTAGTCTAGGAGAAGGAAAAGTCTGAATTCAAACCTGTTAAACTCCGCTTAAAAATTAACCTTGTGTCATATCCTGTCCGAGCGGAGGGGTTGGTAAATACGATTAAGGTGATAGGTGGTCTCTTTGTACATCACAAGTTAGTACTGCCACAGCCTCTTTGCTAAATGTAATTACAAGTATGCTAACTTCAAATCTATGACTGTATTAGTATCCATCATCTGTCTCCAGTTTTGCATGGTTTGCTACATACATCAATAACATTGCCTCCCGTGTGACATGCTACATAGGTATTTAGTTCCCTAAAGTCCAGCAGTGGTTTGATATTTTGTTTTGTTGGGTGGGTTAGTGCCATCACTGGCAATACTCCACTTTGGATCTTTTCCTTCCAAGGTACAAAGATGCCTTCCTCAATCCAATGGTCTACCTCCTAGTCAAACACCACTCTTTCCTCATCCTGCATAGAACTCTCATAGATGTTTACCCTGTTCTTTAATATGGGCAGCCCATTTGTTCAGCACCATGCAACTGTCCATTTTTCACCATCAATTTCTGCACAAAAGTCCTTATCTTGAACCTTTAACCCTTGCTGCTTTCCTTTTGCCTCCTCCTGCTTCTTTCATCTGGCCTTCTGCTGCTTTCCTTTCTCTTCTTTTCATTTTCCTTTGTTACTCACCAATGCCTCTCACCTTAATGACCAGCAGGTGTCTTTATCTCTACTCCCTTACAATGCATTGTATTCTCCTATAAGAAGCTACCTCTCCTTGCTTATGACTTTCTCATTTGTTACAGCATGCCAGCAATAAGTACATATATATAAAGATATAGATATATGAAAGGATATAGATATATGAATGTGCACACACACACACACACACACACACATATATATATATATATATATATATATATATATATATATATGATAAGAATAAGGGGAAAAGTAGATTAATCAAACACTTACAATGGATTTAGAGGTAATATTTTGTTCTTTATCAACGGAAGAACATCATCAGAGTCTGATGAAGTTCTTCTGTTGATAAAGAACACTTACAATGGATTTAGAGGTAATATTTTGTTATTTATCAATAGAAGAACTTCATCAGACTCTGATGAAGTTCTTCTATTGATAAATAACAAAATATTACCACTAAACATGTTGTGTTTGATTTATCCACTTTTCCACTTATTCTTATTTTGTCAGATTCACCAAAATCTACCATTTCTCTCTCTCTTTATATATATATTTAAAAGATATAGTTAATATAATGGCTATCAGCACTGAAAACAATTAAAAGTGTGTGTATATATATATATATATATATATATATATGATAGTAGATAAAGTTGGTTGACTGGTTTTATTGCATGGCAATTCTTGTTGGGTTATTCTATGCCCAAGTCAATTAACAATTATAGCCTGCAATTATATAAAGTATAAAAACCTATCTTCACAAACATTTTAAACAGGTAAACGCTTTATATTTAGTAGCAATATTAATGTTTGAATAGACAACATGTTAATGTAGCTAAAGTTAGTTTTAAAGATGATTTTAAACAGATTTAATGTCAAATCTGTGAATATATATATATATATATATTATCCAAAGCCAAGTCAGTTGATGGTGGAAATTATTCTATTCTAGGATTTTCTTTCTTCAATATCCATGTAATTCAAAATCCAAAAGAACTCAAAGTAAAATAATAATGAATTAAAATACAGAGCAAATAATTCCATATAAAAGAAAAAAAACCTTTAAAAAATCACTCATATTTTTTTGTGATAATATTTATTTCAGCAGACCCTTTATTTTTTAAATGTTAGGTCTGCATCTTCAGACAAGAAAAATAATGAAAAATTTCTCATGAAAATTTAGAAAAATCCACAAAATTCCGTCCAAGAGATAGATATAACTTTATTATAAAAGAACTCAGCTCTGCACAAGTCTTTGAATTAAAGAAATATCACTTTATTTTCATAGAAATCAGAATATCTAATGATTATAGCATATATAAAAGTAAAAAGTAAAGTTGGCGATCATAGTTGAGGGTGACCAGAAGGCTCCCTTTTCAATAGCTACAACACCGAGGTGTAGGGGAGGGTGCTACTCCTTTCCCTAGATTGCTCCACTTTACTCTTGATACGTACCTTATATCGCTGAGTGTTAAACAAGGAGGTATCAAGTTCCATTTTTAAAGTCTTTGATATGACTCGACCTGGGATTGAACCGTGGTCTCTCGGACCATTGGCGAACACTCTACTCACTAGGCCAATGAGCCGGTATAGCAAATACAAATGTGTTAAAAAATTGTATAAAGTATAAAATATCTTAAAACATGGATCAACACATGCCATAAATTTACAAACATTCATTCAAAGTAAATGCATAAATGTCCTTTTTATATACCAAGTTGGTTGGTTGGTTGGTTGGTTGGTTTTAAACTATGTCACCCATTGGGTTACTTAATACTCAAGCTAGTCTATTTTTCTACAAAAATGAATAATTTTGAAATTAATGATAATCACAGTAAACAATTATAGCTTTAAGTAACTATTCTTAATCCAAATACAAATAATTTCCAAACAGACTTATTTGACCAATAGATAGGACTCGAATAGGTAGTACCACTCTGAGCCAGAATGGACCTGAAAGTAGTGGAAAAGGATCATTTCACACTCCCCAAAGTTCTAGAACTACTCAATAAAATTTAATGTTATATCATGGATATGATAAAGATATGCAAATTCCTTTGTATGTATAAGGAGATGTTGTCATCTTGCGAAAGAATAAAATATTATTGGAAAAAGTTATCATATCCCTACTTAAATCCCCTTCATCTTTACATTGTGCTGATAACCCAATTTCTTTGATTCTCTCTCTTGCCATCTGACCTTATTTGTCATCACACATGGCAAGTTCTCTAGACTGCATCCGGTATCCACCTGATGTGTGTAAATCTTTGCTGGACAAAGTCCACAGCAGAATATCATTTATGAGTTCATCTTTACTTTCCAGCAGTACCTAGCATGTCTTATTCAGCTTACTTGGATGGTTTTTAAGATGAGAGGCAAGTGGCCATACAGCTGATATTTTTTGGGGGTGCTACTTCCAGGATTTGGTCAAAACAGTACATAACATTGTTATGTAAAGAAAAGGCTAGATTGAAATATCTATCCTTTTCTCCAAGCATTTCATAAAGTCCATATGGTGCAACCATACTGTAGTACTGGCACAGCTACAGCTTAAAAGAATCACTTTAGACTAAATCTAACACACTAATATGGTCAAAATGGTGTATATAAAAATAAAACATATATGAGTAACACATTTATTTTCATTTGAAGGAATTGGTAAGTGAATTTTGTTTGAGTCTCCTTCCTCTGCAGAAGAGAGGAGATAGTCAACTTTATATACCATTGCATTTTTGGGCTTACAGTTACTGAATATAGAAAGAAGATTAAATCAGTCAAAGTTTAAAAAAAAAAAAGAAAGAAAAGCTATAGGTCCAAGAATATATCATGTAGACATTCAACCAATTAGAAGATTTTCAAAACAGTTCTGGAGTTATACTATTCACAAATACCAAAGACTGATTACAATCTTTTGCTTTTTGATACTGGCATGCAGAAGAGGAGAAAAAGAACTGAGGTGAAAGAAATTTTAGTGTAGTTAAGGAAAAAAAATAAAGAAAAAAAAAATACAAAAGCAGAGAGGAAGAAAAACTAATGGTGAGAGAAAGAGAAAATATAATGTATAGAGAAAAATAGAATAGGAAAAAAAAGCAAAGTAACTTCTTTCTGACAAATTCAATTTATCTATGTGAGTAGATAGATAGGACTGAAAATCATAGGGATTCTTAGAAGGAATATCAAGGTGTCTCATAGGAGAGTATAATTTGAACGTATGGAAGCTAAATCTAGAGATTTTTATCTATTTTGATCAGATGCTTTGCTGCAAAAAATATATTTTTTTAAAAGATAAAAATAAAAATTCTATAAAACAGGAAAGAAAATTTCTTTGAATCTCACAAGAAGAAAAGGGCAAAATGTTTTTGTTTTGGAAAAAGTAAGATTATTTTTTTCTTTGTATTTCTGTTTTCCTGGGTATTTAAATTGTGCCTTTCAGTAATTAAATTTGTTAGTGGAAAAAAATACTGAAAAATATGAGTGCATATTCATTGTCTTTGTGCGAATACATACTGATAGAAAATAAAATAGCAACGAGTTGAAGGATGATGCCAAATTTTGACCTAGGAACAGTATATACATAACAACTGATTGGTTGGTTGGTTGTTTTGTTTTATGGCATATCAACCCTTTTCAGGTCATTTAACACCAAACTAAATTTCAAACAATTCAGTTTAGCATAAGTACACAGTTTAAATGTCAAAACAGTCGTATTTCAAGCAATTTGGTTTATCATAAAAGCACAGTTTAGTTCTATTTGACCCATAGATAGGACCCTATCAGGTGCTATCACCCTGGATCAGAGTTGCCCTGGGAGCAATGGCAATAAAGAGGTACATTTCCCAAAGCTCCAATATTACTGAAGCCTTACTATCAGATTGTTTAGTGTCATATCCAGGACACACATTGGGGGAGTCTTAGCCCCTTGCAGAGATGCAGTCAGTGTATTCTGCAGCCCCAGCTGATTGGGCTATATGACATCTGATTTTTGTTGATAAATCTCTTAGTCTGGAAGTTGTACTTATATTGACCTGTATAGGTAATCATTTACTAGAATCTAGTTATAGTATCTGCACATTTAATCTTAAATCTATCAAACACATGTTCAAGAAGTTGCTATATATTTTCCATTGATCTGTGTGTGTGTGTGTGTGTGTGTGTGTGTGTGTGTGTGTGTATGTATGTATATATATATATATATATATATATATACACACACGCACATGAAGACTACTATTCATAAATATATATGCATGTGAGTGAGAGTACATAAAGATATATGTAGAGGCCACAAGGGTTTATATCTAAGTGCACAAATTTATTTAACAAGTGACAGCTATATATAAAGAAAGAATAAATAAAAGTAGGGCATGAAAAATTATACTATAAGGGTGGATCAATCAATCCATAGCCTTATAGATACATACATATTTGAATTTTCACAGTACAGTGTTCAATCTTTGATTAATACTCACGACTGAAATAATTGCACTGACAAAGGTGAAGATACAAAAAGAAATAAATGTTTGCCTGTGTAAATTAAATACTTATTAAAGTTTATAAGACCATTGTTTAAGAGATAGAAGACTTTCACTTATATATATTCTATAATCCATTTTCATTTTAACTTTCAATGGCATGCATATATATATATATATATATATATATATATATATATATATATAGAGAGAGAGAGAGAGAGAGATAGATAACTTTAAAAAAATTAAAATTTTAACACAAAACAATCTCATTACTAAAAGTTTCATGCATAAACTAGGATACAATCATTAGATGAAGTTTCATCTGATGATTGTATCCTATGATAATTTTAATAGCATGTCATCCTGTGTGGGATTATTTTATGCCTAGTGGTTAGGGAATTGTGTTCAATATGTCTTTATTTACATACTTTATGCAATTATTTCTTAAGAAGTGCTTTTTTTAAACACAATTATGGGATATCAACTATTCCAACCTAATACAAATATTATGCACAGAGTTGTATGGTTTCAAGTAACTAATAATGATAATCCTTAGTAAATGATTTAATAGTTCTATTTAATTTGATTGATTTTTATGCCATTTCAACCCATCAAAGGTTATTTTATACTGATAAGTTAGGGAATCACATCTTTTGTACCATCATATTTACATTTTTTGTGTACTTGTTTAAGAAATTTTTTTGGCACACTGTCCTATCAAGATGAATAATTTTTAAACAGATCTATTTGTCACATAGGTAGAACCCTAACAGGAATAACATTCCTGGTCAGAGTGGACCAGAGAATAATAATAATAGTGGGGTACTCCTTGTTCCCCAGATCAACAAAACTAAAGTCTAACCATCAGATGCAGATTAGTGTCATACCCAGGATACCCATTTTGGGAGCAATTCTTATCCCTCTACAAGGGATACAGTCAGTGTATGCTAGTTGATATATGGAACTTTACGTAATGAGACTGTTTTAATAAAAGGTAAGATTTTCATGAATTTCTTTGAAGTATTATCCTGCTCTGCTGGATAGCAATTGAGCATTTTTCGATTTAATAAACATCTTTAAACAATGTTTATTCTCATTTGTTCACTATATATACGAGTTGTTAATTTCTAGAAATCAGTTTTTTGTTATACTATATCATATAATACTATTTGGATATCCCTTCCCCACCAAATTTTAAAAATACTTTGGTTTTATAAAACACACTGGATTTAAAAAGTTATATTTATTGAAGGTTTTCTGAATTCATTAAAATAAAAATAGTAAAAAAATGTGTTCATGTACATGACATATAAAGGATAGAATCTTTTTATCATTTTCATCTAGATGTGGCTGGTTTTCAAATCCAAGTTAAAAATCTGAGATAATTTTTCTATTAAAACAGGAATAGGTTTAATTTTTGCTCATTGGAGAAATTGTCCAAGAAAGGATAAAAAAAGGTTTAATAAATTAAATGGATATATCTGTTCTCTCTTCTCTCAACATCCATACACATCTACATATTACTAAGATTCTCATTATATATATATATATATATATATATATATATATATATATTCTTATATGATCCAAGGAGGAAATCCAAGGTGTAAGAGTATCCAATATGAGTGCTCAATACTAATGGCTATTGACATATTATTAATTTGGGATTAATGATACATCAACACTCAACATATAGAGCAAAAAAATCTTATACAGACAAAAAGAAAAAAATTCAGTTTCTTAGTATCATTATAAATTTATTTCAGGTTTTTACAACTTCTTATAAAATGGTGTAAAAAAAAAGGTTTTTTAACACTGTTTTGTACTATAGATAATCAGAAGGTTAAGAATCGAACATTAAAATCTTTTATCTATTAAATTATTAGTTACCTTAACATAATATCTTTTACAGATTAATTCTTTACTTATTACGATTACTTAACATTTGATATATGAGATACATATTAATTATTTGTTTATTATGATTGACTTTACTTTTGATTTGTAAATTTTTCCTAATATAAATAACTTGAATTCTTACAATATTTTGAATAACTAAAAACTAGTTTTGTAAATTAAACAGAATTTAATTATTTTCTTTACACTTTTTAATATTATTAAAATATAATAGTATCAATGAAAGTAGAATATAAACTTTATCTATAGATTTTTTAAAAAGTCACATACCAAGAATTACTCTTTTTTGGAATTAGGTTTTTTGATTTTTTAATGTTTTGTAGTATGTAAATTAGGGATAATGTTTTTTTTTTTGTTTTTTTAGAATATATGTGTGTGAAAAATAAATATAATTCCTTCAACTTTTATTCATTTTTTCTTGTTTGATAAATAGATAAAATAAATTATTCCAAATTAAAAAAAAATAAAAATAAAGAATCTTTTTCAAATTCCATTCTCACCAAAAGCAATATGAAACAATCTAATTAAAATTTTGAATATCACATCTGAAGGTTTTTTTTATAAAAGATTATAAGTTTAACTTATAAGAACTTGTAAGAACCTGAAATAAATTTATAATGATACCAAGAAAGTGAATTTTTTTGTCTTTATATAAGATATATATATATATATATATACACACACACAATGTAAAATTGAAAGTTGTTATCACCTACTTGTTATGTGATTGAGTTTCATGCTGTACTTACAATTTTCACATCTAATATTTCAGGTCTGAAAATTGCCTGGACAACATGATTATGTTATACAGGCAATTTTCAGACCAACAAATTGCCTGTATGACTTTCAATTTTGGGTTTTATAATTTTTCTCTACAAACTTTACTTTGTATTGAGCATTTTTTAATATTTTACTGCAGCAGTCCACACTTTATTGTGTGTGTGAGTGTATACATATATATAACCATGACCCAGCAAAAATGGAATATCATTGCAAAATTCTTATTAGAGCAATACACTTTAAAATGTCTAACTTAGAGAATAAAGGAATTTCTCGTCCAATTTATGACTGAATGAAAATTTTATGGGGTTTGTGCTTGTGCTGAATGCAATATTTTAGATATCCAAGTTTTAACATAGATTAAATGTTAACGAACCCTTCACTCCTCCTTAAATAGAAGCATCAATATCATCATAGATCACTGTTACAATAGGAACCCAACAGCTTCATAGCTCATCTAGTATCTAAAAATACAAATAGTACAAATTCTACTTGGAGTTGTTCAGATTATTGAACTCTTTTGTATTGCTGCTTTTGCTTGAGGGGCCAAAGAAAAAATTAACTAAATTGTGGAAACAACAAAAGAATGAGGACTTACGGTCGAGTCACGCTGAAAGCACAGGTTCCTGCCAGATTACCAAAGTTAAGCAGCGATGAGCAGGGCCGTAGCTGAGGTTTATAAAACACCAAGCACAGAGCTAGTCATCTGGACTCAATGTATATTTATCCAGTGGAATAAGGAAAAAAAAGCCAAAAATGCTTATTTAGGGCCAGTGTTGTCTCTAATTCTTTTAGTCAGTGTGTGCACGCACGTGTGTGTATGTGTGCATATCTGTGTGTGTATGTAAGAAAGAGAAAAAAGATAAGGTTCTCAATCTGGGTGCCACAGACACATAGATATCCATGAATTATTGGTTGTCAATGAGCTTTTTTCAGCAGCTAGATAGGGATCTGTAAAAAAAAAATTTTTTTTTTTAAATAATAGGTTTTCTTGGTAATGAAAATGTTGGGAACCACTGTTTTGTATTCTATGAAGCTGAAGTAACATTTAGTTCACACAGTGGTGATGCTAGGTCCAACTGCCCTCTTCTGCATATTGTTAATTTTGTGCCCCTCACAAAAGTATAGAAACCATCACGGACTTTCTAAAGAAAAAAAAAAAAAGAAAAAAGAATAACATATGTTGATAAAAACATCCTGACTTGTAAAATCTTTTATTTTACTGTATATATAAACTTGGTGTCATTCATAAGAATGATTGGAGAAAAATCTGATTTGTTTTAGCTGTTTTATTCTTTTTTTGCTTTCATTATAAAACTATATCTATGAGTAATAATTTGCATGAAAATAACTTTTTGTTAGCAAATTACAGCTTGATTTTAAAAACCTACCAAAAATCAGCTATTTATCTAATTTTAATAGGTATTAATTCATTTATAAACAAATATTTTTAGTATATTTTATAGGAAAAAAATTTGAAAATATTTTTTTAAGTAAATCACCATTCATTTATTTACTTGAATCAAAAAATTGTTTTAACATTATAAAATTATTCATTATAAATATTTTTATGACTAATTTTAGTCCAATTATCTTTCAACTAAAATCAGTACTAAAGCATCCCAAAAGAAATAGTTGGAATAAGTTTTCTATATGAGGTACAAAATCAACTTAAGGACTTGGCAGTGGTAAAAATTGATCAATTGAAGTCAATTTTACAAGCTCATTTATTTTTCTAGACTTAGAACAGAAAATCCTGAAAGTCACGACTCTACTAATATTTCACTTTTAAGTTCATTTTTTCTTATTGTCACCTGATCAATACTCAATACAAGTGATGACTTTGTAACAGTAGATACTGTATGACAATGAGGTCTCTTCACCAGACTAAGTAAAAGCTTGGTAAATAACAACAACAACAAAAAAAAAAAAAGAGTTCAGTAGTCTGAACAACTATTTGAATGGTAATTATCATTCAAATATTTCTTGTATTTCTTGTATTATTTTGAAATGAACCATTATAATGGTTCATTTCAAAATAATACAAGAAATCTCCAAATACCAGAATTTATTTTTTTTGACTATTAAACCTCTTGGCATTCTTCATTGACTGACTGATTTTAATGGTATATCAACTGGTTCAGGGTTATTTTATACCTAGAAGTTAAGGAATTGTGTTCATTGAATATTCATATTCTCATTTTTGTGTAGTTGTTTATTAAAAGATTTTTTTTTTTGCACACCATCCTATCATATAACAAATAATTTTTAAACTGATCTATTTGACCCATAGATGGGACCTTAACAACCGTTCCAGGTCAGAGTACTCCAGAACTCAAGCCTCACTATCAGATGCAGTTTAGTATCATACATAGAATACCTCTTTTTGTGTGGGGGGAGGGTCTTAACACTCTGTAGGGCCTAGAGTCAGCATACTCTAAGCCTCATCAAAATTAGCATTCTTGGTGTTAAAATATATTCACATATAATCCATTCTTTAGTTCTCATCAAGTGTAAAAACCCAATAATAAAAAGGAGGGAATCCCTTTTACAATGGCACAGAAAAAATTTATTCATATATGCATTAAAGAGAATAATTTATTATCATGACACCAGGTTAAGTAAAGTTTCTAGTCGATACAAATTCCTAACATTATAGCAGTGTGCTATAACTGATGTCACCTGAAAATTGAATTCTCTGAAACTTTGTGTTAACAACAAGAATAAGGCAAAGATGATACTTTTATTTACCCAACCCCTCCACCATGAACAAGATGCGGCACAAGGTCAATTTTTATGCTGACTACACCAGCTTTGAATTCAGAGTTTTCCTTCTCTTAGTTTGGTTGTCTTACCAAGGTTAAAGAACCCAGTCTTCCCTACTATTTATCCAAAGATTGAAGAGAACAGAACAGATGGATTTATGCCTTACCTAGGGGCATTAGTACAAAGTGAAACACAAATCACCTTCTTCAGGATTTGAACTTGGGTTGATGATTCCATTTCTTATGACAATAACTATTATGCTAAGTGTGATTCTAAGATGATGTTCAATAGTAAAAAAAAATTTCCAGTATGTTAATTACTTATCTCATAATTATTGACATTAAATCTCCAAATAATTCTAGCCAGTGTACAAAGCTTTTAAATTTACCTAATCATATGAATAGTCTTAGTAGAAATGACATTCACTAGTTTCTATCAAGACCATTGATCAGTAGCTGGTTCTGGACACAGATCCAGGATTGATTGTGTGAAAGACCAGTAGTTGCCCATGTAGCCAGTCTCCTTATGCCATGTTCTTGGAAAGGACTAGAATCATCTTAAGAGTTGCCAGAAAGAGATTAAATGTTGTACTGACATCAGCTCCTGATTTTGAATACAGAGATGACTTTCTCTTAGACTGGTTGCCCACCAAGGCTAGAGATTCAACTCTATTCTATTATTCTACCCTTAACTGAGAAATGCTGGAAGTATCTTTGATCATAATAATGACTATTTTTCAGATGATTAATAATAATGAATTATTGTAGTATTAAAATATTATGAAGATTTATAAAGTTTAAATCTAGGAACAAACAGAAGAAATAAAAATCCTCTTTCATGAAGTCTTGCAATTCAATTTGATGTTGACAAAAAAAAAAATTTACAGTAAGTGACAATTTAAATAAATATAAAATATCTGACTCACAATTCACTAAAATCTGTCTTGTATGGTACACGAGTAACAGATTGCTTACTGTAATACTAAATACTGAGCAGATTCATTGATGCTTAACTTTGGTAAACTAGTAGGAAGCAGTGTTTTAAATGTGAATTGACCAGAAGTTGAATAAAATATTTGACTTACCAGTGCTTTGTTGTTGCAAAAATCTTATTGAGAAAAATAACTTGGTGTACTAAAGTTGCAATATTGTTTGACTTTGTGATATATATATATATATATATATATATATATATATAGTATATATATATATATATATCCTATAAATAAATGTACACATACATACAAATCTAGATAAAAAACCGCACTTATATAT
>OY757921.1:35012166-35427166 GCA_963585895.1 Sepioteuthis lessoniana
TAAGGTCGCCAACTTTTTTACTTTTATTGAAAGAAAAAATAAAATGAAAAAAAAAAAACTGATAAAATGAAAGAAAAAGTTAATGAAAAGTAAGAGATTTAAGACAAAAAAAGAGGCAGATTAAAGAAATAATAAAAAACAAATAAACCCAGAAATAAAACAAGAGATGTAAAAGGACAATTGGGAATGGGGTTGACATGTAAAAGTGGCAGTTAGGAATGGGGTAGACATGCAAATGTGGCACTTGGGAATGTGGCACACATGCAAAAGTGGCATTTGGGAATGGGACAGACACACAGGAGTAATGTTTCTGAAATGGTGAAATGATGACAGCAAATGGTGGAAACATAGAAAAGTGGTACCAGGAAAATGAGAGACTTAAAGTGATAGTGGGATAAAGAAATGCAAAATATCATCAGGGCAGAGACAGAGATTTCTCTTAATTCCCACAGGAAAAAGATTTTCAGAAAAAACTATAGAAAACCTGAAGGATACAAGAACCAGAGAAAAATGCAGCTATGGCTCTCATTGTTTATCCATTAAACAATGATATTTTAATTATAAGATATCTAAAATTACAGAATCATATATATATGGATTCACAATCCTGCCTAAGATCAGAGTATCTGTGCACTCTATGGAGAGTGTTATATATATATATATATATATAAATATATATATGTATAAAATTTGTTGTTTTTGTTGGCCCAACAAGAGAAAAGCAAATATTATAAAATGGATAGGTCTGCAAGTGAATTTGGTATTTTAGATTTTAGTTTTTATAAACTTTGCTCTACATATGTTTCAGACTTAATAGTAATCTTCAGGAGGCTAATAAGGGTTAGAGCAGTCTTTCTGGCTTTTATTTTAGCAGTCAGGGTAGCCAATAGTGGCATTTTCACAATGTTATTTCCCTGAAGGACTCAGTATCATAAACTGCAAGTGTTTTTCCCCCCATGTCTTTATTGGCCCAGTCGGCAGGGGCTGTAGAATACACCAACAGCATTTCTGCAAAGGGGTAAGACTCCTTCAATGAGAGTCCTAGATATGACACTAAACAATCTGATGGTGAGGCTTCGGTAATGCTGGAGCTTTGGGGAATGCAGAGTACCCCTTCATTGCCATCGCTCCCAGGTCCACTCTGGCCCAGAGTAGTAGCACCTGAAAATGCCCTATATATGGGTCACAAATAAATCTGTTTGACATTTAAACTGTATACCTATGCTAAACTGAATTGTTTGAAATAGAACTATTTTTATATTTAACCATGTATAAACAAAAAAACCCTGTATTTCTGTTAAATTGAATTGTTTGAAATACAACTGTTTGATCATTTGGCTGTGTGTAAAACAATTTAACTGCATGAAAAAATGAGCTCAGGCTCATTTAAAAATGTTATCTACAAAATGTGTTTAGAAATCATATATTTGATATATATGTATGAAAGGGATTTGGCATTGAATAACCTACAATGGTTGATATATGATAAAACCAAACTATGTCTTTGGTAATTTTCCAGAGTTTGTTTACTTGTTTTTTTTTACCTGCAATTATACAATTTTCTTATATTATTTCTTTAAAGAAAATATATTTGAGAATTTTCTCCAATCTTTCTTCTAAATAATGGAATAAAGGATTAAAATTCATTCAAGTTTGGGGATATTTTCATGTCAAGTATCAAAGTTTAAAACAAAATCATATTCAGAGAGATAAGAAAAACTAACTCTCATTTAAAAATTAATATCAATCTCCTTTTATTTTCAATATGACAGTCAGTTAATTTGAGGGTTTTGCCTTAAAAATTTCTTTGAAGTACATATAAACACTTTTTCCCCCAGAAGTCAGCTATATATGTGTAACAAATATGGTGAAAATTGGTTGAGTGGTTTTTGTGTAGATAAAGCATGCATGCACACACAGACAGTTCATTTTATAGTTTAGATATAAAAAAAAAATTATTAGCTTCAGTCCACTGAAAGACTTATACTTTCCTAAGGCCTGTAAAGATACTTTGCAGTATCTCCAATCCCATCAACCTTTCTATTAGTTCACTATAAGATATAGGGAGTAATGAGCCTTATCCAACTACATTGGCCCATGATATGTTGGCAGGAGACTTTAACTCTGAGTTATCTTTCTCTTGGACTGGTTGCCACACCAACGTGAGAGAGTCCAGTCTTCCCAGCTGTTTTATACATAATGAGGCAGAGGAGGGAATGGAGTCGTGCTTTTCACAAAGTGAACAAGGATGCAAATTTTAGAATCATATATATGGATAGTTTTCTTTTTATGATAATGTTCTGTATAAATGAACAAGAAAAATTAACCAATATATAGTGCAGTGAACCAGTGTTATTTTTCTATTTTCAAAACAAAAGTAAAGAAAATATGATCATCAAAGTAAGATAGGGTAAGGAAGTCTCTTCTAATCTTAGCATTGCATCTGACCCACCTCTTATTTTTGCCTCTCCCTATCCACCTAGAAAACACTGACAGCATTAGCAATGATGAGCTAAATTATCTTACCTAGTGGCCTTCTGATGTAAATATCTTTGTTTGGATTCTGTCATTATACATTTCTATGTTTAAAATTACTGAAGGAATACTGTTTCATGAAGTTTTGAAATTGAGTATTAGTATTGTTGCATATAGATATTTGGGAAGTGCACTTAATGTAATTGTTATTACTGTAGGAAGTGAAATCAGCAACCAGAGTTCAAATCCTGGACAAGGTTGTTTGTGTTTCAATTTGTGCTTAAGAGAAAGGCATGAATCTATCTCTCAGCTATGGGTAAATACTAGGACAGACTTGACTTTTTAAATCTTGGTTGAGTAACTAATCTAGGAGAAGGAAAACTGAATTCAAACCAACTGTACTCTGCTTAGAAATTGACCTTGTGTTACATCCTGCTCATAGTGGAGGGATTGGGTAAGTATATATATATATATATATCTCCGTTTGAACGGATGTATGTAAACAATAATAATTGTGATTCATAACCGTTTAAAATTTACTTCACAGCTAATATCTCCTCGTGGCTGAATGGTTAGAAGCTTTGGCTTGGCATTTGAGTCAACCAGGTTTCGATCCCAGCTACGGGAAGATACTATCTAGTCACACTGATGAGTTCTGATAGAACGAAACAGATCTGTCTGTGGATGACTATTGAGATATATACTCCCCTACCCCCGTAGGGTTGAGTTCTCTGGCGAAGAAGTAATCGTGTTACCATTAGCGTTTATGGCAAGCCTCTTTGTAGATGAATTGAGGTCTCAGCAACCGTTTGAACGGATGTATGTAAACAATAGTAATTGTGATTTATAATCGTTTAAAATTTACTTCGTAGCTTATATCTCCTCATGGCTGAATGGTTAGAAGCTTTGGCTTGGCGTTTGAGTCAACCGGGTTTCGATCCCAGCTCTGGAAGATACTGTCTAGCCACACTGATGAGTTCTGATAGAATGAAACAGATCTGTCTGTGGATGACTATTGTGATATATATATATTATTTATTTAGTATTGTCTTCATTTCCATTGTCTTTAATACATTTTGGTCAATACGTTCTTTGGCTGTTCTAAGGTATATTTTGCATCCAGTCTGTAGAAGACATTTTTCTCCTTTTTCATCAGCTCAAACAGAACACTACTGTTTAACAAAATTATAAGACAACATATTAAAGATATTTTTACTTAGCCTCCCCACCAATCACCAAAGTCAGGTCCAATGCAAGATCATATTTTTTTTTAAAGAGAGACCCTCTTATGTGTCAGGCAAGTATTAAGATCAATTTTTAATAGTATAAACATGAAAACAGGTGAAATTGGAATCTATCATCAGAACTAATAAGTTTATTGTGCTACTGCTGATATTTTTTGAGTGGTTTGCATTTAGCTCAATACAAAAGAAATTAACAGATAAAATTAAGTTTTTATACTTCAGTTGGTTGCTTGCTTTTATGGCATAAAAAGCTTTGTTGGATTATTCAATGCTCAAGTGAGGCATTTTTTGCAAGCAGTTATATAGTTTCAAATAACTAATATTAGCTTTGAGTAATTATTTTTATTCAAATCATTTACCCACTTTTATATGGCTTCAAGTATTTCTGTCAAATAGTAATGATTTTTAAACAGATCTATTTGAACCATAGATGGGACCCTAACAGATACTACCGCTTTGGGTCAGTATGGACCCGAGAGTAATGGAAATAAAGGGTTTATTCTACACTACTTGGTGATCCAAAATTGGAACCTCACCTCCAGATGCTCAGAATACCTTTTAAAGAGGAAGCAGGTCTTTGTATTCTAGACTCCATTGAAACGAAGCATTTTGTTCTTTGGTTTTTATATGTTATTAAAACATTGTTAGCCCAGTTGATTAGGGTTGTAGAATATACCAGCTGCATCTCTGAAGAGGGGTAAGACACCCCCACCCTAATAAGAGTCCTAGATATGATGCTAAATTGCATCTGATGGTGAGGTTCCAGCTCTGGAGCTTTGGGGGAATGTGGAGTACCCTTTCATTGCCATTATTCCCAGATCTATTCTGACCTGGAGCAGTAATACCTGTTAGGGTCCAGTCAATGCATAAAAAAAAACTATTCAATCTCTAACTAGGGATTATTATTGATATTAAATAGAATTATTAATGTTAAATAGCTATACTTGAAACTATTTAACTGTGTGCAAATAAATTAGTTCTGGCTCATTTAAAATATTACCTACTAACTATTTACTTACAAATCATATATATATATATATATATATATATATATATATATATACTTTAAGAAAAACAACAAAACCGGTCACATAGGATTATAAATTTATTTCCATCCTGTTACGCATTTTGGAAATTTTCAAAAACACGAAAAAAAAGTTAACAGGACTTCTTCAGATCTTTTAGTTTTTTTATCTAAAAGATCTGAAGAAGTCCTGTTAATTTTTTTTCGTGTTTTTGAAAATTTCAAAAATGCGTAACAGGATGGAAATAAATTTATAATCCTATGTGACCGGTTTTGTTGTTTTTCTTAAAGAATTTATTGCTCTCTATTATTGTTACATTGAGCTCTTTACCAGGAAAATTTAAATATTCACTCATGAATAATTTCTTATCCTGACGGAATTACTCCCAACTCCGGTTTAACTGGACCAAAGAATACTATATATATATATATATATATATATATAGAGAGAGAGAGAGAGAGAGAGAGGAATGGGCACACATGTTCTGGCATTAAATAACCCACAAAGGTTGATATGTTATGAAACACAACCAAACCAAAACATTGTTGTTTATGCATTTATATTTCAACAAATCTGTCTTCATTTACTTTATGGGATTATTTTTTGATATATCTTAATTTGCAAATCATTCCAAAGAAGTTAGTTATCTGCTTCTAACTACATGTGATGAACTTAAATCTGGATATACAAGATGAGTATGGTGCACCCAATCAAAGATGATAAATTCATAAGAAATCTTATACTCATTCAATAAATTATGGATTATAATGGGGAAATAAATTTATCTCTTCCCTGTAATTATTACCAGTTGATCTAAGATAGCACTGTACACCCCCACAGCATTGAGTCAATAGTAGAAATAATAGAAAAGTGATAAAAATAATGGTGAAAAGTGGGACAAAATTCCACCAGCATATATCCAATGCTCCTTCCATGATTTGGTTTAGTTTCTTCATTAAATGGCATATCAACTTTTTGGGTTATTTAATGCCAAAGTCATCCTTGTAGAAAGACAGCAGTGGTACTACCAGTGGTACCCATAGCTATGTTGGGGATAAGGAGGTTCTCACACCTTTCCTAAGAGTACTAGTCTGAATGTGAATGTAATAGTACAATTGGAATTTGAACTAGTTCACTACAATGTTGCAGTCTACCATGTTAGCCACTATGTTACAGGGACTCTTCTTCTTTTCATGGGGAGAAGAGTTCAATGAATGAATTCGTTTGTGAAAAAAATATTTTGTAAGAAAGATTGTTAAAATAACATTTTTAAGTCAATAAACTTATTTGATATAAAATCTCTACAAAATATCATTTGAATGATAAAAAATATTTACTTTTCACTAAAGATAAATTCCAAGAGGAATTTTTGGATAATTCTTTTTGTGTAATTGGTTGGTTAGTTGGGTTTTATGGCATATCAACCTTTGTAAAAAAATTAATAGTATCTGCAGCACAGTAAAAAAAAAAACAAACTCTGTGATAACCTCTTCTGTATATATGCTCTGCTAAACATAATTTACTTGATTTGCTTCAGATAATTACTTTCCACTATTTCTGAAGTCTGGTTTTTAAAAGGCAACTTGTCTTATAATCTCTAGTCCAACAGGATGAGATATTGTAGACACAATCTTTGATCTGGTTTTTCTTCTGGGGAAGACTGGTCTTTGTGAAAAGGTTGCATTGTGGAGCTTTACTTTGAAAGCTAACAGTGATATTAAATTGATTGCAGGCTTTTTGCATCTTTTTAATAACTTTACTTATTTGTTCTAGATAAAAAAAAAAAATTTGATTGTTGAAGCCTAGAGAATGATTGACAGGGGAAAAACACAGTTGAAGAAAGTCCTAACAACAAAAAAACTTATATAAGGTGATTTACATTTACTCATGGAATTGATATAAACAGAGTTCTTTTTTTTTCATGTGGTGGTTAATATAGAATTTGTGTATAACGATAAGTAATTACTTTCTTTGAAGTGTTTTGTGTATATAAGTTCATTCATGCAGTGGATGTATAGGTGGTCTAATGATTGTTAGTGCAGAAATATGGAATTGGTGAACTGCATTCAAATTATGCTGAGTCCATTTGTGCTCACTCAGCACTAATGCCTCGAAGAATAGTATGAATTTATTTTATCTCTCCCAAGTTATTATGTATAAAATAGTAAGACAGACTACGCTCTCTACCTTGGTGGGCAAACTCTTTGTAAAATGTCATGGGCCAGTTTGGCAAGCTAAAGCTCATTACCTCTTTTATTTTATATACCTTGAAGACGGTACAAGTCTTGTAGTAGACTACAAAAAGTCTGATAGGATGGGGGATGCTGTAAAGTATGAGGATCACTGTTTCTGAGTTTGACCCTGTCTTATAGGCAATGAATTATTTCTTTATTTAAGCAAAAAAAAAAAAAGGTTTGTTGAATTCCAGTTTATTCCAATCAACCTTCTTGTGTGAAGAAATGAAGAAGAAAATTAAAAATTAATAAATTTTGAGGATGAGCTACATCGTACACATAAAAAGTTTGAATATTTTGGTTAAAACATCATATTAAAAACAACAAAGATGAAGATAATAGGGTAACCAAAAAGGATATTCATTTAAAAGGATAAGATCTTGAGGAGGCAAGCTTAACAATTAATTACACAGTTCTTGACTTCAACTTGGATACTTGGTGAAATAACTGAGAGATTATCAGGATTCATGGCCTATCTCAGGAAAGGTACACTTAGTTCTAGTAAGTCGTCAGTAGACTCTAGTTTTTAAAGAGAACTTTGCTTTGTGAATTACTGTATTCAAGACTAAAGTACCCAAATCTGAGAAAGTAACTTTTTACTGTGTTCAAAGCAGTGTGGTGTGGTAATATTATAGGTAGTACAATGTGTCCATCCCAACAATTGTAAATGAACACCATTCTCAGTTACTTTAGGTGTCTTTATACTCATATGTGATAGTAGCATAAAGATTTGAACCTGCACATCTATGCTCTTCACATTATAATATATATATATATATATATATATATATATATACACCCATAGTCAACAAAAATATTTGTACACCCATGAATAATGAATATTTTGACACATTTCTTAGAATTTAATATTCATATGATGCCAGACTTTTAATATGTTATTAAGTACAAAAAAGTAAAAATTTTCACTATTAATAGTCAATAGCATGGTCTCTCATCTTTATAACTTGCTGCGATCATTTTCTAAAGTTTTTGATGAGATTTGAACAAGTCTTTTCTGGAATTTTCTTCCATTCTTCAATGGTTACACATTCTAATTCCTAAAGGTATTTTGGTGACAGACGATTTATTTGTACTTTCAATTCTTGCCATAGATTTTCAATGGGATTCAAATCAGGATTCATTGAAGCCCATGGCAGAACTATAATCTTCTTTTTTTGAAGCCATGCAGTCACTGATTTAAACATATGTTTGTGATCATTATTTTGCTGGAAAGTAAATCGCCAACTTAAATTAGGATTTTGCACTGATAGTTGTAGATTTTCATCCAAAGTTTTTATATAGTCTTCAGATTTCATTATTGCTCTCATTGCAATTAATTGTCCAGTCAACTACTTACACTGATACCTATTGAATCCAAAATTTGGTGATGTCTTTCAAAAAAACTCTTGGGTTTATATCAACCTTATGACACAATTTTCATACAGTTCTCGGTGACAATTTTGGTTTTCTTCCATGCCCAGGCAAATTCTCTGTCATGCTAAACTGTTTAAACTTCTTTATAATGGACTGTACCATAGATCTAGGCTTAGCTAACTAGTTTGAAATAGTACTGTAACTATTTCCTGACTTGTGGAAGTTCATAATTTTCTGTCTCAAGTCAACATTAAGCTCCTTTGTCTTCACCATTGTGTTGTTAATGTAAGAATAACACTGGTGACCCTCTATGCACCATGTGATGTTCTTTGCAAGAATTATCACAAATACTCTACTGAATAAATAGTCTTCACTTATAAAATAATTATGTAAATTACTTATACTTACATAATCAATTTAAAGTGATATTTTCTACTGTATGAATAATTTTGTCTTTTCCTATTTTGTATAATTTGCCAATCAAATTTGTTGTATTTAACCTATTGTTCTGAATATTGAGTTTTTTTATTCCTTTTTTGTGCTTATTAACATATAAAAAATCCAGCATCATATCGACATTAGATACTCAGAAATGGCGAAAAATATTCTAAATTGATGGGTGTATGAATAATTTTTCATTGACTGTGTGTGTGTGTGTGTATACAAAGATATGGCAATGCTAGAAAGCCAAACAATAGATAAATGTAGTTGTCAGTTGGCTCTTGTTCTTAAGGAGAACTTTGCCTTGTGAATTACTGCATTCAAGATAAAGACTCAACTGTTCGAATATGGGAAAGCAACTTCTTACTGTGTTCAAAGCAGTGTGGTGTGGTAATATTATAGGTAGTACAATGTGACCATCCCAACAATTGCAAATGAACACCATTCTCAGTCACTTTAGGTGTCCTTATACTCATATGTGATAGTAGCATGAGAATTCAAATCTGCACATACATGCTCTACACATTATAATATATATAAGATATAGCAATGCTAGAAAGCATAACAATAGATAAAGGTAGTTGTCAGTTGACTCTTATTTTTGATAAAGACTTCAGTTTGTGAACTGATGTATCCAAGACAAAGACTACACTGCCCAAATGTGAGAAAGAAACTCTTTGTTTAAATTGGTGCAGTATGGTGTGATAATATTAATGGGAATTTGACACAATCACTATAACAGTCATTGATAAACTCAAATGGATGAGTCCTTACATACATGATAACTCATGTGTAATCATATGCAATAGTAACATAAGGACACAAACTCACACATGCATGCTCCTCACATTACAAATAACTTCTTACACAAAAGACAGCTGAAGCAGTGAAGCAGCACATTCTCTTTGCTTCAAGTAAGAGAAAACTATTACACTTCTGTTGTAGCTTGATTGTGTTTGTAGAAGGAAGGCTAGAAAAGAATTTTTTTCACAAGTTCCAAAAGCTTGATAACTTGCATTTACTTGAGTTTATGAAAATGGCATAATTTTAGTTGAAACTATCTACAACTGGAGTAGAAATTCATCTTCTCTACTCACCCACACTTAGCACCCACAAGCACAAGCTGGTTTTAACTCACAAGCCTAATTTTCTAACTCACTTTGATTCAGTGTATGAGTCTCTCTCTCACTCTCAATATATATATATATATATATATATATATATATATATATATGAAACTTTTTTGACTCATCTGATATTATCAGAGATGCAATTATATTCACACTTTTTTCAATCTCACATTGTGTGACTTCAAAGATGGCCAATGCACTGACAAATCTAGATGTTCTTTTATTACAATAGTTTTCAAAATATATAGACAGAAAGATGAATGCTAGCATTTTTGGTATTGTTAAAAACTTTGTAAAAGTTAGCAAAACCAACTAACCACTGAACTAAAAGTATTAGATGTAAAAGTCTATGAATTTCTAACATCAAAATTAAATAAAGAACTGGTAAGGATTAATAATAATGGATAGAAAGAATAGATAATAATAAAAAGAAAGTACACAGACAAAAAATAAAATTGGAACACCCTGAAGAATGTTGATTTTGACCAGGGTACAATATGTGCATGGGATCTGAGAACACTTGCAACACTTTTTACTTTGGAACCTATACACCTGTATATTTTCTGGTGTATTTAAATTGTCTTCCTTTCAGTAATTAGATTTGTAAGTTGAAAAAACACAAGAATATGAGTTTGTACTCATTACTGTTGTGTGAATATACACTAATGAAAAATAAAATTGTGATATTCTGAAAAATGATGCTTATTTTATCCTGGGTACAATATCTACATGTGGTCTGATTTCAGTTGATAAATCCTTTATTTTGAAACCAGTGAATGTATTGATTTGTATACATTATCATTTACTATAATTCTCAATCAGTCAATAATAATTTAATGTCATCCTCAATCAATCAATCAATAATGGTAATTTACTATAATCTTCAATCAATAGTAAATAACCCTTGTGGCTTTATACAGATTATAATAAATTATCATAATCCAGCCATATTAACTGTATGTTTAATCTTGAGTAAATTAAAGCACATATTCAGAGTGTTGCAATTTTATTTTCTCTCTATGTAGGTGGAAACAGTTAATTTCAAAATTAAATTGTGCAATACAATGACTTTATTTACATGCCTTTTAAAGATTCTAAGGGAGATTTGTTGGTCTATAAAGAAAGTACTTACTTTTAACTTTTGCTGGATTTTCTCTGTATGAATGTTGCAGTTTAACTTCTTCATGAGTTGGATAACAGCATTTTCATTAAGGACACCACTTTTATCTGGATCAGCCGAGTCAAACATTTCTTGAAGCCACATGAGATAGTTAAAGATCACAACAGGAAAAACAAAAACACACAAACATGTAAACAAGCTTAAAAAATATTAGAATTACGTAGCTGACACATATGAACAATAATTTCAGCAATAAATTTGATAGTAAATTAAATTTTAGTAAATATTGTAATAAGTTTTAATAATTCTGTGGGGATTAATGAATTAATAAATTCTCAGGAAACTTGAAGCCCCTGCAATTCCACTTCCTATTCCTTTCTCCCCTCCCCACACACCAATACCAACACCAGGGAGATACCAGGAACTCAATACACCGGTGCTGCAAACCATGGACAGTGGAACAAGATCATTGACACACCCACTATCAAACAACATACATCAACCACCAACACTGATGCAAGTGAAAACTGCCCAGGCATTGTCCAGATTACCTCCGTATAATCAGCCCAGCCTGAAGGAATTCATTCCACCCCAGAGGCCATTACCCTCATGCAATGGGGGAGGAGGAAATGTAGAATGATAACAGTAATAATACTTAGCAGCATAAGAGTTCCCAACTAGCATCCAGTTGGCAGACAAAAATAAAATAGTCTGTAACTCAATACAGTCCCTGCAAAACTACTTAAGTAAAAGCTGGTATATATATATATATATATATATATATATATATATATATATATACTAATATGGCCATACATAGATTACCAACCAATCATAATCCAAGGAATGGATTTGCCCATGTGTGCATGATGGAATGCTCCAACATGACATAAATAGCTCTCCTTCTTCAGAGCTCATTGGGTAATTGACCCAGCTTGCTATGTAACTGATTGCTGATTTAGATCACCCACCAAACTCAATACTAATAAAAGCAAAACAAAATAAAATAAATTATCCTAGAATTCCACTTCTGCTGAAAGTTTAACTGTCAACTCCAAAAGAAGAAAATCTTTTGGAACCTTGCTAACCTTGCTTACACTGGTGGCACATGTTAACCACTACACCACAGGGACTACTCCCATTCTTAATCAAGGTGCAAAAAGAAAAATATAGTTTCCTTGTTGTATACCACTACCTCAACCATTTACCAGAAATTAATATATGCCATATGACAAGGGTGTATGTTTCAAGCAACTCTAGGCTGTTTGTTTGGTTGTGTTCTATGGCATATCAACCCTTGTAGGTTATTTAATGCCAAATCCTGTCTATGGATATAGATATCAAATATATAAGATTTGTAAATGAATAGTTTCTATGTAACATTTTTAAATGAGCCAGAGATTTGTTTGAACACAGTTAAATGGTTTCAGGTATTGATATGTTATACTATCAATTCAATTTACCAGACATTGGCATGATGGTTAGAGTGTTTGCCAATGGCCTGGGAGACGTGGTTCAATCCCAGGTTGAGTCATACCAAAGACTTAAAAAATGGTACTTGATGTCTCCTTGTTTAGCACTCAGCAATATAAGGTAGGGATCAAGGGTAAAGTAGAGCAGTCTAGGGAAAGGACTAGCGCCATCTGCTACACTTTGGTGTAGTAGCTATCGAAGAGGGAGCCTTCAGGTCACCCTTGACTACGGTCGCCAACTTTACTTACTTTACTTTATTAATTCAATTTAACATCATTTATTTGTTTGCACAAAGTTAAATGGTTTCAAGTATAGTAAATGATTAAATATTTCTATTTAACCTATAAATAGGACCCTAACAGGTACTAATACTCTAGGTCAGAGGGGATCTAGGAGTAATAGCAGTGAAAGCATACTCCACATTCTCCAAAACTCCATAGGTGTATAGTCTCACTATCAGATACAGTTTAGTGTCATATCTAGGACACTTGTTGGAAGGTTCTAAGTCCTCTGCAGAAATGCAGTCAGTGTATTCTATAGCCCCAGCCAACAGTGATTAACATCAAGTGTTGTTCTACAAATTTATTCAGCATGAATGTCAAGAGTTTTTGAAACTAAAATATTTTTTGAAACTATTTCTTTTGTAGACAGATGTAGATGGCTTTCATCATTTTACACGAATTCTTTTCAAAATCCACAACATATTTTGTTCAATGATTAATAATTACTTTCTAGTAAGCATTAAATATGTAATTATTTTTAGAAGAAAAATTCTAAATTTGAAACCAATCCATGAAAACTGTCCTTTGATTTGTTTAACTTGATTTTCTAAAATCTTATTCTCATTTCAGTCCCAAGACATCTATCGTTTTTGTATTTTTAAAATCTAATTCTACTTTATGTTGCATTGTCAGAAGTATTCAAGTTTTTATTTTATTTTATTGTAAGGTTATATTTATTTTCCTTGGGTTTATTTGTTGTTATTAAGTGACCAAATCTTTATTTATTAACGATAACACATCTCAGGAGGTTGATTAAATTTATGCAATTATTAGGCATATATTTTGTGGAATTTCCATTTGTACACCTATATATGTTATATGACATAATAAACTCTATTGCATACATGCTCTGCTAAAACTAATTTACTTGCTTTCCAGTGTCCTTGAAGTCTGGTTTTAAAATGGCAACTTGCCTAATAATCTTTAGCATAATACCATGAGATATAGTATACTCAATCTCTGATCCAGTTTATCTCCTATGGAGAACTGATCTTTGTAAAGAGGGCACATTGTGAGGCTTTACTTTGAATTTTCATTGGCACGTCTACATGTTTCATATGTTTTTTTCTTGCTAATGACTATTACATACAGTTACTTGTTCCTAATCAGGATACTAATGTTGTGAACTAAAACAATTGGTTTTATACAGAGATAGACAGAGCACATCTTTATTGTATACAAATTTAATTATTATTACATGCTGGCTCTAGTTGCAAGTTTTACAAGTCAGTGGTTTGTAGGAGGAAACCTTTGAAAATAGCTAACACTAACCCTAACCAGATTTCATAGACCCAGTGATATATCCACCTATCATGGCCATCTGTGTCTCTTCTATTAAGTTCCTATCATGTGATGTCTCCACTAACTGACTTGTAATACAGATTTTTTTTATCGAAACAGGGCAGGACCTATAGTTGCAGCTGCCCTTGGCAAACAGATTATAAAAGTTTACATAAGATCCTTGATGGCACCCCTAAGCACATGGTGTGCCTCAGGCAACTTACTGAAATGCCAGTATTTTGAACCGGCACTGTATCCAGTTGTGTAAACTTTTCTTTGTTCTCTCAAGGTCATCACATCACATCACATTGCATTTTTATAATAAATGTTTACTTCTCTTATTGACTGCCTTATTGTTTGTTTCTTGTCTTCTCTTTGTGTGCATATCTCTTGCAAGAGAAAGATGCATGTATGTTCACTTGTCTGAGTTTGATATAAAATTCTATTGTCAAAATAATTGCTTTTTCTCACCTCAAACATATTTCTGAGTATCCTGCTATATAACTTAAGACTAACACATTTTTCCCTAAGAGTTTTGCTAATGTACATATTTTGCTTTAAAAAATTAATGATAAAAACAAAACAAAAATAAGACTGAAAATCAGTAACTATGTTTGAATCATCTTTTTTTTAAAAAAAAAATATGATTGTTCTGTTGACAGCTGTAATAATTATTCTTAATTTCAAAGGTGTTATCAAGCTTGATGTTCTAAATGAACTGGCAACATTAGTCTTATTCCAAATTGAACCCTTACCATAAATGTTAATTTTTTTTAAATAAGATAAATATATTTACTTACAAAAGTAAGTAAACGTGTTCATACTTTACAGAACTAAATATTCAATTTTTCAATTCAAGGTTTATCTATTTATTTATTATTACAAGGTTAAATTTATTTTGTTAGGCATATGTGTTGTTATCAAGTTACCAAAATTTAATATCAACAAGAGTTCATCTCAGAATATTATTTATTGTTTAAATTTATCCAATTCAGGTATTCAGTAAAACTTCCATAGGTACATCTATATATGATGTTTCATTAAATGCATCAAAGATTGTTCAGTTTCATCTTCTTTCCTGTCGAGGACTATAAAAACTGATGCTTTGTTTAAGCTGCACTTCATGTAATTTTTGCCATCCTTCATCATCATCACCATTAAGAACATAAATCATCACTTTAAAATTTTAAATAAATGTTTCCATTCCATATCATGTATAAACTGATTAAAACTTTAATGCTAAGTTTAGCAAGTACAAGAGACAGGATTTTTACTTTAAAAATTGTTGACAACCACATTATCTAACAAGAGTATATGTATATAATAGATAGAGAATATAGATTTCTCTTATATGTGCATCACACACACACACACACACACACACACACAAGAAAAAAATTCTGATTTTAAAATTCCATTCGAGAGAACCAACTCATACATATACAATATCAATCTTTCCAAGACTTATTTCTATAAAAAAAAATAAAAATCTGCCAGTATGTACTGTAGATCTTTCAATGATTAAAATATTTTATATAACAACAAAAATAAAAAAGATTATTTCACCAAAACAATAAAAAAAAAAACTCAGTAAATGAATATCCAATGAAACTCATTGCAAGCCAATCATACTAAAAACCTATCAAGATGGAATTTCTTCTGTGAGTCAGCAGTAGCAGTACTACTACTACTACTACATTATCGGCCTTATTTGATTGAAAGAGTTAAAAAGAAGGAAGAAAAGTCTGTACAGATGCATATCAATGAATGTACTGAATTGGTTGCCCAACATCAAACACTTGTAATTGCTGACTGACCCTCCTGTCCAATTATTCAGCTTTTTGATGCTATATTAAAAAGACAAGTAAAATGCAATTTCTTTCCTCTCCTTTTTTTTTTTTTTTTTTTTTTATAAAGAATTGTTCAAATAAGTACTAATGAAATCATAGAGGCTGATATTTTATAAGAAAGACAAAAGAAAAAAATCCCAAAAATCAAACAAAACTAAAACAAACAAAAACAACAAGAAATATTTCTTCACTAAAACTATCCAGCAACAGACCGTTTTTGTTCATTGTTATTTAGACATATTAATTAAAATAAGCAAAAAAAAAAAGAAAAGAAAAAAACAACAAAGAAAAGCCAAACTCTAACTCTTTAAACTCTTCACCCCTTTGATATCTCATAGCTATGTTAAGAAAATTTACAAAAATAGTATAATACAGACATCCCCACATTAAAAGAAAACCAGTGAATTGTCATTATATTGTAATATTACGGGGATGAGTTATTGGAATAATAACTCAAATCCTAACTTACAATGAAAAGAGTTAATTTTACAACTTGTACAAAGACATGTTAACAGAGGTATATTGCTAGTCTCACTAGGGAAAAGCTGGCCACCCAGCTAACACCTTCACTGCTTATATTGAAATAGAATAGTCCAGTCTAATATAGAATATCATTTCTTCTCTACAATACTTCCCCCTTGAGATTATTTTCCTCAGAAATGAATATTTTTTTCTTTTAAGATCTGGACTCAAAGGTTCAACCTGCTTCCTTTTTCTTTTACTGGACTGTCTTAGGACTACCATTTCAAGAGTTAGTGTTGGGATGTCAAAAGTATCAAAAAGTACATCCATTGGTACTTCATCTTGTGTAGTTTTATTCTCAGTGAACCTGGGTCTCAATTGATATAGATGTCATTAAACTGTTCCAACTCTTTTGGTAATAATACTATCTTCTTAAAATTCTCTTCCTCTTTTAAACATCCTGAAGAAAACTTTACCTTCAGGCCTGATATATTTTGCTGGACTTCTAGTGTTATTTGAAAGTTTTGTTTTTGTCCTGGTAATAGTTTGTCAAAAACAGACTTTATTTTTTGAGTAAACACCGGTTTCACTGTGTTTGAGTTGGATGTTATTCTGTAAACACTCAAAAATTGCTGTATCCTAGCCTCTTCTGTCTCCATACCATTGGATGTTTTAAGGGCTCTCTTGAAAATATCAACAAACATTTCAGCCAGCCCATTTGATCTTGGATGATATGGGAAGGTGGTGCTATGTTCAATTGCTAATGTTTTACAAAATTTTTTTTGAATCACTCCTCATGTCACTGACAATCATTTCAGGAAGCCCAAAACGAGCCCAAGGTATTGGGTTTACTGTGTATAATGTCCAACCCGACATATCATAGGCTTATGGTGTTTAATGAAGTAGCACTCAACCGGAATATTGGGTTTATGTTGTTTAATAAAATAGTGTTTGGTTAACAATATCAGTCTAATATATATAGTTTGGTTTGGTTTCTTTGTTTAATGGCATATCAACCTTTGTAGGTTATTTAATGCCAAAGCTATTCTCCTAGAAGAACAGTAGTGGTACTATCTAACCCATAGCTGGGAGGATAAGGGGGTTCATACCTTTCCCAAGGATATTTGCCCAAAAGTGAATGTAAAAGCGCGACTGGATTACAAACTCGCTTACTACGATCCCACAGTCCATCGCTTTAACCATTACACTATGAGAACACCCCCAATATATATAGTAAAATCATGTTTAGCTTGAATTATTAGGCTTATGAGTTCAAAAAGATATCCTGTATGTACTGTAATATATACTGTAACAACCATTTTAACATTTTTTAAAAATTTGTGCCAAAGTTGGAAGTATGACTTAGCAGAAAATAAAATAAAAAGACCAATAATTAATTATGGCCATATTTTAAGAAATTGCTATTTATTCTAGTCTTGACAATATTCCAAACATATTGTATCAAATCTAATATTTGGTATCTCTCTAATATAGAAATCAATTTTCCTTGGAAATGCATCATATACGCATTCCTGGATGTCCCTTAAAACATTTCCATAAATTAATAAAAATAATGTTAATGACCAATTTTTAAAAAATGTTGTTTTTCCCATATAAATACAGTTAAATTCACCACCACCTGTGCTCAAAGTTTAACATCTGTGTTTCTACTTTTTAATTCATATTTTTGAGGATAGAGATTAATTACATTTCCAAATGTTCCTACAACAGTAAATGGAGGAGAGGAGAGAAGAGATTTATTTATTCTATTTATTTATATATATCTATTTATTTTTGTTTGTGTTTCATTTAAATTTTAACTGCTAAGGCAACACTAAAATATCAGAAAATTTCATAAATTTAAGGAAAAAAAAAAGGAAATTCTACAACTAATCCATTGACTGTGTTAGGGATTAATATAGATGAAAATACTGTTTATATTAACTAGAAATTTAACAAAAAAAAAAAAAAGAAAAAAATAGGGTTCACCATCTGAATTAAGAACCACCTTCTCAGTTAAGTCACCTAATATATTTTTTTACATATTAATGATTCATGCACTCAAATGATTTAGTTTTGTTTTTAGTTAAAATACAATTCTGTATAATTTTCATTATCATTTATAATAATGTCAAAAATAATCCCTATTTACAGTACTCCTTATTTATACAAGATATATTTCAAGACCATAGTAGCTACCTGAAACTACAGAAAGTATTGAACAATATATATATAATTTATTTTGTTTAAGGGCTATCATCATAAGAAATGGAATTGATGACCCAAGTTCAAATCCTTGGATGAGGCTGTTTCCTTTTTACTTTGTGCTAATGCTTTTGAAAAAGACATGAACCCATCTTCCCCTCCTCAGCTATGGATAAATAGGATGGCATTTTGTGTTCTTTAGCCTTGGTTGGGACACAAGTCTTGAAGAAAGAAAACGCTGAATTCAAACCAGATTTAATTCATTTAAAAATTGATCTTGTGTTACATTCTGTTTGCAGAGGAAAGGGTTGGATAAATACATGTATTCTTTGTCTTTGCCATGCATAAACATCCACAGTAAAGTTTGATCCATAAATTAGGTATGAAATAAGATTAATAATAATTAAACAAAAATATTTATAACAGCATTCAGTAAAATTAAGGGAAGGATAAAAGATTTGTTTTTACTGAAGATCTTAGCAAATTCAGCATGCAGTATTTTTCTTTCCTTATTAAGTCAAGGACTTCTTTTTCCCTTAAGGAGAGCACTTTATTTCTTCTTTGGCATATCTGAATTGTCAACATTACAAATCTTTCAGTTTGGGATCATTAACCAGGGGTAACTTGAACTGCAAAAAAGCTAAATTGATATATATATATATATAAATAAAGGGTGGAGTCATTTAAATGCACTGAGAGTTAATGATATGCCACAAGACTTATTTCTAAAACTTCCTTCAATCCATGATTCTAAGGAAGAAAAATTATGAGCACAGAATTAGTAACTGAGAATAACTTTTATAAAATTCACTTTAAAAAGACTACTTCTTTATAAGGTAAGACAAATAATAAAAGCCAGAAATCTTTATAAAACTTACAATCTTTTCTTATTTACTTTTAGTTTATACATACTACATAAAATGTCAACAAATTGAAAAATAGATATATATGAGGAAAGTGCTGAAAATAAAGCCTCCTATTTATTTCCACACAGATTACAACAAATAGAAGATTTTTCCTATCAAGAGCTTGTCTGTTCCCAGATCTCCAGAATTTAAGCCTTGCCATCAACAACTCTGAAAGTATATGAATTTTTCAATCAACTTTATGATTTTTGAAGCTAATGCTCTATATACGGTATCTTTTGGTAATTCTAGGTCTTTTGAACATTCTCAAATACTATTGCTCAGGTTTTCCTCATTTTAAAGCATCATAATTGACAATGATTTTTCACTTTTAGACTTTATTTCAAAGGGATAAGTCACCATTCTTAAGATGGTTAAACCAATTTTGGACAGTATGGTTGAATATCAATTAATTCTCTTCCATTTCTTAAACTCTGCAAGTAGTTTGAGTAGATTTGAAACCCAGTTTAAAATAATATCTCCAAATTATCGGAATCTCAATCCTTGTACCTGCTATTATAACATCTGAAACAAAAGGTAATTGGCTGGTTAGTTCTATTTCAAACTATTCAGTTTAGCATAAGTACACTGTTTAGCTCTATTTAACCCATAGATAGGACCCTACCAGGTGCTACCACTCTTGGATTATTTTATGCTTAAAGATTAGAGAATTATATTCAATTCATATTCTCTCTTCCTTTATTTGTTTAATGGCATATCAACTTTTGTGGGTTATTTAATGCCAAGGTCATCCTTGTAGAAGAACAGCTGTGGTACTATTTAACCCATAGCAGGGTGGATAAGGGGTTCATACCTTTTCTAAGGGTAACAGTCTGAAAGTGAACACAGTAACACAACTAGAGTTTGAACTAACTCACTTCGAGATTTCCAGGTCTTTCACCATTACACCATGGGGACCCTCCACCACTGCCATTGTAGGTTCATATTTACATTTTTTATAGAGTTGTTTCTTAGAGTTTTTTTTCTTGCACTCAGTCCTATCAAAGAAAAATGATTTTTAAACATACCTATTTGTGGAATCCTAACCAGTACTCCCACTCCAGACAAGAGTGGACCTGAGAGTAATGGCAATGAAAAGATACTCCACACTCCACAGATCTCCAGAATTGGAGTCTTGCCATTACATGCAGATTAGTGTCATACCCAAGATAAATAAGGTTTAGAATAAATGTTTGTTTAAAATTACTTTTGATACATACTAATATTTAATTTTTAGAATCAAGAACATTCTGCTAGATTGAGGGAGGGGTAGAAAAGCTGTATTAGATCTATAGCCAAAAATCTTTTCTTCTATATTATTGAATACAGAACTATATATATATATATATATATATATATATATATATATATATATAACCAAGAGGCTCAATGAGACACTTCTAATGTCTACAGTGCATTTTCTGTATAAAGTGAAAGGACAAAATCATCAATACTTCTCATTTAATACCACTTGTATAGATTCTGATGATAAATCACAGATGGATATAATCCAGCCACCCAAACAGTTGTCCACTCTTGTATATTGAAGATGTACACAAAAGAAATTGGGGGTGTCCTCGTGGTGTAATGGTTAAAGCGAGGGACTGCGGAATCGTAGTAAGCGAGTTCGTACTCCAGTCGCGCTATTACGTTCACTTTCAGGCAAATACCCTTGGGAAAGGTATGAACCCCCTTACCCTTCCAGCTATGGGTTTAATAGTCCCACTAGTGTTCTTTTAGGAGAATAGCTTTGGCATTAAATAACCTACAAAGGTTGATATGTCATTAAATAAAGAAACCGAAACTAAACAAAAGAAATTTCCTAAATAGCTGAAAGATAGTCACAGATGATCAGGACATTAGTTGGAGAACCCTCAGAGATCTTTAGACAAGCAAAATAGAAAGAATTAAAAATGATCAATTGACCCACCTATACTCTTCAGCTTTTTGATCGTACTGGTGTGGTCTGTTGTAATGCAGTAGGGCTCCTTCTTCAAAGATGTTTATAACAACATGATGCTGCCATTGCTTGCTCAAGGCAAATATCAGGAATATATATATATATATATATATATATATATTTTTGCTTTATAAAAAGCACTTTATCAACTATAAAATAGGGAGTCCTTTAAAGACTTTCAATCATTGGAAATAAAATTTATATAGTACTTCATTATCCACAATAAAGAGATTTCAAGATTCTCCCAACCAACAGATGATAAAACCCTCATATAATAATGAACTATAAATGAGACAGGAAAAAATGTGCTGAAACTGCATAGTTGATTGATTTTAATGGCACATCAACCAATCCAGAGTTATTTTATCCAAAAAAGTTAGAGAATCACATTCATTGTCTGTTTATATTTTTTGTGCAGTTGTCTCTTACACATGATATCAAGTATTCCTATAAAAAAATAAGAACGGTTTTCAAAAAAATTAATCCACAACTTCACAGATTCTGACTATCTGCCAAATCATTGAAGGAGTATGCACATAAAATCTCAGGGCAACACTATTATTCATAGATTTCTCCAAAGCATTTGATTCCATACACAAAGGGAAGATAAAGAAAATACTACTAACATATGGTCTCCCAAAAGAAACTGTTACAGCTATAATGATGTTTTACAAAAACACAAAAGCAATGGTTTACTCACCTGATGGTGATTAATCGACTTCTTTGACATAATAGCAGGAGTTTTGCCAGTAGATACATTATTGCACTATTTGTTTATACTCTGCCTAGACTACATATTTCAATTGCCAATAGATCTAATAAAAGAAAATAGTTTTATACAAAAAAGCAAGAAGAAGCAGGAGATATCCTGCATGAAATATAACAGATGCAGACTATACAGATCATCTTGCACTTTTCGAAAATACACCTGCCTAAACCAAATCCCTACTGCATAGTCTGGAGCAAGCAGCAGAAGGCATTGGTCTCAACATAAATGCAAATAAAACATAGTTCATGTGTTTTAAACAAGAAGAAACCATCCGCCCTTTAAGCGGATGGCCTCTAAAAAGAGGTGTTCACATACATCGGCAGAAATATCTCATCTACTGAAAATTATGTCAGTACATACCTAGTGAAGGCATAGACTGTTACCAAGAGGTTATTGATCATATAGAAATCTGATTTCTCCAATAAAATAAAAATGGGATTTCTTTGAAACTGTGGCAATACCAGTGAATGCACCAAATGGACTCTAACAAAAGCATTGAAAAAAAGCTAGATGGGACTACACAAGAATGCTAAATGCTGTTTTGAGAAATTCCTGGAAGCAACACTTCATAAAACAACAGTTGTACAGCTACCTACCTCCCACATCTTGCAAATCATCCAAGTAAAAGGAACAAGACATGCAGGGCCCTGTCGGAGAACCAAGGACAAATTCATAAGCAATGTTCTCTTATGGATACCTACACATGGACATACCAGTATTTACCAACCAGCAAGAATATTTACATCAGCTCTGTGCAGACACAGGATGAAGTTTGGAGGACCTGCCGGAGTAATAGATGATAGGGATGGATGGATGGAGAGAGTCTGGGAAATCTGTGTTGACAGCACAACTTGATGATAATGATTCCTATCGACTGTAAATAATTTGAAGCTGTATGGTTTCAAGTATTCCTCTCTAATACTAATAATTTATACACAGTTATATGGATTCAAGTAGTTATTTGGTGCCATTAATAATAGAAATAATATCCCCTGTTAAGTTTAAAGTTACACTAACACCACAACTGATCAGCATATTAATGTACACTGTAAGTTCATTTAATGAGAGGGGCCACAACTTACTTCACACAGAAATATTTGACTTACAAAGAAAATCAACAGAGCAATGAAATGAATAAGACAAAAACATTTACATAGTCAAATAGAAGAAAACATTGTAAAAATTCACTTGAACTTTTCTTTTCAAGCTTTGAAGATACTTTTATTTTATTTTTTAAAATATTTCAACAATATTATTAAAGTCATTTTACATTTTTGCTGTTTATATTTTTCTCCTTTAAAAAGCAGTTTAGATTAATAAAAGTTTTGAAGAGGAAAGTTTAACTGATTGGGCCAACTGAGAAGTAAAACTGCAGTTGGCAATCCCCCAGAAACTGAAATCCAAATGCATATTAGTTATATTCAAAGCTTTCAAATCCTATTAGTAAGTCATACATAACCTTGAAGTATTAATTTCTTTACTTTTAACTTTGAGCCAATTTCAGTTTTGTATCGTTGTGTAAACACTAAAACACCAAAAATAGCATTAAAATTTTAAAATAGTAAATCTATTTTAATCCAGTTTACCAAAATTTCACTGGATAATTTATAAAACAACTTTGTAATCTAAGTACACAACATGAAGCTACATTGCATAATGGTTTCATTCATAGAATTCTATCAGTTGAGACTCATCTGATTCTAGTCTACATTACAAATTAACATTTTTAAACATTAACTTTTTTAAAAAAAGTTTTTAAAAAGATGTTTTTTTTATTAGTTTATGTCTCAGTCAAAGTCAGTTTTAGGTGAAGGTATCAAGGTTAAACTTGAGAATGTTAATGTTTGATTAGAACAAGAATCTCAAGGAAAGTTAAAATGCAAAAGATTAGAAAAAGGATATGAATCTCTCATTTGGTGTAGTTCATCCAAGGCCTCAGGAGCTGAAATGATAAAAAAAAAAGGATAAAAACACTTCTAGGACAGAAGATATATTAACAAAAAAAAAAAAAAAAGATACATATCATCTATATAACAGATCATATTAGTGTATACACAAACATTGATTTTTTTTTATTACTCTGAGATTCAAGAGCCTGACAAGATTATCCATTGGGCTGTATCAACCATACTTAAGCTTCACTTCATTCAAGCTTTAACTGATCAGCCAAACCAAGATCATGTCTCACAATAATTCAGAAAAATCTTAATGGAATTTGATATTTTGCAGCAGCTAGGATGTTATTTATTTGAGGGCATGATTAATTTTATGATTGTTTCTCTTTTAAGATTTTGCAGATAAATTTTGTAAATAAACTGAAAAACAAAATTTCAAAGGTCAAGACTAAGAAATGAAATAGGTTGTTAATTACTATTTCTGTAGGTGTGAGTTATTGCCCTTGTACACTGGCTCTTTATAAAGAAGATGCCATTTTGTTAAGTTCAATGTTATTCATGAGTAAACCAGTATAAAGTTTCATGGTGACATAATATATTCAGGAAAATGAACTGGGAAAGAACGAAAGTGAATATAAATGGAAAATATTTGAACCATCTTAGATTTGATGATGACATAATACTAATACCAGAGTCATCAAATGAATCAGAAATAATGCTAAATGACCTGAAGGAAGAGATGATTAAAATACATTCCAAAAACTATCACAGTAATAAAAGAGAAGTTCTGGAAGAATTTAAAGAATACACTACTTGAAACAGATGATAAAATTTGGAAACAATTTAGAAAATGAAACAAAAATACATAACAATAGCTTGGAATGCATTTACTAAAAATAGATATATAATGACTATCACTTTAAAAATATACTTAAGTAATAAATTAACTATGATTATATAATCACTTATGAGTTCGTCCCTGCTTCTCCAGACATGCAGGATACTGCTGGAGAAGCAGGGACGAACTCATAAGTGATGTACTCTTATGGACCCCCACACATGGCCGTGCAAAAGCAGGACGACCAGCACAAACATACATTCAGCAACTGTGTGAGGATACGGGATGTTGTCCAAAAGACCTGCCTGAGGCGATGAACGATAGGGAAAAGTGGCGAGAGAGGGTCAGGGATATCCATGCTACCAGCACAACATGATGATGATGATGATATAATAATACCAATTACATGAAATAAGAAAAATCAGTAAAAAAATTACTAATACTTGATTATTGTATCATATCATCATCATGTCGTGCTGCCAGCACGGATATCCCTGACCCTCTCTCGCCACTTCTCCCTATCATTCATCCCCTCCGGCAGGTCTTCTGGGTTACATCCTGTGTCCTCACATAGTTGCTGTATGTAAGTTTGAGCTGGTCGTCCTGCTTTTGCACGGCCATGTGTGGGGGTCCATAGGAGTACATCACTTATGAGCTCGTCCTTGCTTCTTCAGCAGTGTCCCGCGTGTCTGGAGAAGCAAGGACGAGCTCATAAGTGATGTACGTGAAATTAGAAAAGGTGAAAATTAACAAAATTATTTGAAACAGATAAACTCTTTACCTATTTGACCAATAGATCAGACCCTAACAGGTACTACCGCACCGAGTCAGAGTAGACCTGGAAGTAAAGAAAAAAGATGTGTAACTCCACATTCCAGAAAACTCTAGAACTGAAGCCTCACCACCAGATCAGTTAAGTATCATACCCAAGACATTCCTTATTTGGAAAAGTTCTTGCTCTTCTATGGAGATGCAGTTAGCATATTCTAAAACCTACCAGCAGGGCAAAAGACAAAAGAAATGTTAAAATGTAACATCACAAAAAAAAGGATAAAAATAGAATATGAAATTCCAGAAGTTAAAGAATTCAGCTACTTAGAAAAGATGATAAAATTAAAGAAAGATCAATGAGATCAAGTTGGAAGGCATTTAGTAAAAATAGATACATAATGAATAAAGTATACAACCACTGTATAATATCAGTTATAGTGCATGAATAAAAAAAACATGTAAATTCATAAAATCATTAGAAAACAAATTCAGAATCAAAGATAGATCAATAGAATGAGCAATAGTCGGAATGACTAAGATATTAAAAAAAAGAGATCAATATACACTGGAGAGCAGACCAAATTAAGACATATAGAAATTATGAAACAACAAAAATCGAAGTGGGTTGGATATCTAGCAAGAAAGAAAGATAAAGAATATTGCAAAGGTTTAGTATAATAGTGTCCAAGGGATAAAAAGCATAGCAATAAAATACTTGAGTGAACATTGAGAGACGAGATAGTGGGTCCACTGGGAAGAGATGGCAGAATTATGGTCATCATAGAAGAAATTAGAAAACGTCATTGTCCAGCAATAAACTTAAAATAGCTGCCTACACACATAAATAAATTATATAGATATATATTTTTACCCAACCCCTCCACACAGGCAGGATGTGACACAGGGTCAATTTTTAAGTGGAGTTTCACAGGTTTTAATTCAGTTTTCTTTCTCAAAAAGGTTAAGGAGATCAGTCTGCCGCACTATTTACCCATAGCTAGAAAGAGAATAGTTGGATGCATACAATTTACACTATGTGAAATGAAAATAACCTCATCTAAGATTTGAACTTAGGTTGCTGTGCCCATTTCCAATGACTATGAGCATTTAACCATTACACTACAAATAGCTTTATATATATATATATACACACACACACACACACACACAAGCCTAATTTTTTTTATAATCCACATGCTACTGTCTCTTAATTATCATATTTCAAGTGGTAATCAGTATCTTGGATTTCATTTTGTTGTTTTATACTTTTTCTGATAGTTTATCTTTTTATATATTCTGTATTTCAATGCTTATTGGACAAGAGTATTCAATGAATAGTTGGCTTAATCTCTATACAATCTGAAACTTTCAAGTTGATAAATGGAGCAAGAGGCAGCTGTCTGACTTAACCCTCTAAAACACTATAATTACACATCTGAAGATAAATGTTGATAGAAAAGAACTGGAACTGATTGGAGTTGTATGAGTTCACACAGAAATATTTATAAAAAGGAAAAGTCTGCAAACATTAAAATTTCAACTTTTTTTTTTAATCTCAAGTGACATCTTAATAAGAAGAAAAAACTTAATAAAAACAGAACAAATAATACTTGCTTGTTGCAATTAATGAAATATGCCTACAAGAGAATTTGTTGCTTATATATACATGAATATAGAATAATAAAAATATGATTGTTGGAAGGAAAGAATGAAAGCACTAAATACCTAATTGACAGAGTGGGGTAAAAAAACAATAAAGCGTTTATTTTTGGAATGCACACACACGCACATACGTATATATATGAACATAAATACACACATATATATTTTATCCATATTTACTTTCATACTGTCTTTTTGGAAAAAACAAATACCAAATACTTTATTACATAACATTTAACATGGATGATTCCAAATGATCTATACATATGAAAACTTATTTGTTGCGTTTTTCTCAATAAACGGGAGGTTTTGTCTCGTTTCTTTGAAAAATCCAACATTTTCAAATATTTTTCCACGTGCCAAACACGTTCTGATGACTTTTGAATTTTGAACGCTATGTGCATGTTTATGTATCTTTTTGTTGTATATTTCTCATTTGCTCCTGTCATCTCAGCAAGCACCCATCGATGTGTGAACTATTTCATATCCAAGTCCTGATGATAGTTACTGAAACCGAAACGTTAACGTCGAAATTACATCATGATATATTCACCTATTTGGATTATATTTTTTCCTGCAACCTTCATATATATATATATATATATATATATATATACACACACACACACACACACACATATATATATTTATACAAGCACACACATATACATATATACACACACACACACATACATATATACACACACACGTGTGAGTGTAGATTTCGTGAACAGATGAAAATAAACAATCATTTAGAATACATTTGATGAATTAAAAAGTACTCAAATGTCAGCCAACAGAGCAGTATAAAAATGAAAGTAATTAAAATCTCACCTTACTATCATTTAATTGCTATAAGTTTAATATATCAACTATATGATTGAAGACACAACCATCAGATGAAACTTTATTAAACTTTCATATCTGATGACTGTGTCTTCTGTTATATAGTTGATACATATAACATAGTAATGAAACAATAGTAAGCTGAGATTTAACTATTCTTAGTTTATATATATATATACACATATATATACACATCAGAGGCAAAGAGTAACTTTGGAGCCTGGGCATGCAGTCCATTATGTAAGCTAATCACCAATGTGGAGAGAGAAAAGGAAAACCTTACACTGTTTCCCTGGAAAATTATTTGCTTCTCTTCAGTCTGTGAATTTGATGTGAACTAATTTTAATGGAAACAAATATACTTCTACCAACAACCCCTGCTTCAGACTTGATACCTCTCTTGAGTGGACTTGATGTACCCAACCTAAGTAATACTCTGCTGGGAATAATGATGGTCACAATTGGTAAGGAGGGAAAATTATAAATTCTACAAATAATTATTTTGCACACTTTATTATTCTGTATCTCTTTTTCATGCACCCAGTTTGAAGGAAATAATAAAACAGGGAAGACGAAAGCTACAGCTTTTTCTAACCATGACTACAATGCAAGCAAAAATATTCTTGCTTTTCTGTGAAAGTCTCTCTTACACACACACACACACACACTGTTAGGTCCTGTCTCTCTTTTTCATGCTCACAACTTGAAGGAAATGATAAAACAGAGAAGATTAAAGCCACAGCAGGTGAGAACACAAGCAAAAATATTTTTGCTTTTCCTTAACTGTCTCACTTTCCACCCATCCAGTAGCGTGTTCTTTCTCTCATGTTCCCTACTCAAAAGCAGTAAGGAAGCTACTAAATTCATTGTCTTTTTGGACAAAACCAACAGGCATTTTCTCTATATACATTCCCTAAATAATATCACTTGAAACAATTATCCTAAGAAATAAAAAAAGTTGAAAACAAAAAATACAAGTTCAAAGAGGAGAGTGAAAATTATCAATAACTGATTTTATGTTACACAAAACTATTCACCCTGGAAAAAAAATCTGAGGCATGCAGTGCATGTGTTGCATAAATGGACCCTTCAAACCCTGATATATATGTGTGTGAGTGTCTGGAAGGGGTAGTACATTGGTTAGCAACAGTCCTGCACTTTCCCTTAATACCAGTATTTGGAGTTTGAATTTTGAGGCAGGATTTGAAATAGTGTTTTTCAATGAAACTGTTGTAGTGAAGAGATTATACTCTTTTGTATTAGAATGGACTATTCTATTTGAAAATAATCAGTTATGGTATAAGCTGGGCAGCTGTCTTTCCCAGCAAGATTAGCTAGGAATATATCTCTGTACATCATGTAAAATAAAGCCTTTTTATTGTAAGTTATGATTTGAGTCATAATTCCAATAACCCACGCCAATGACATTACAATAGAAATCTTGTCTTTCCTAATTTAGAGATCACTGCAACACAATCTTTCTACCCCAGTGAATTTAGCCTTGTGCCAGACGAAGCTAAACAGGGGAAATATATCTACCTACCTCTATTGTGTGTGCATTCATGTATACTCACAGAATGTGATGTGAGTGATGCTGATATTGGGTCAGATACTTTTTTTCTTCCTATTCCACTGGCATATTGGTCATTTGATAAGCATAAACACTTATGAAATAATGTGCACAAAATTTATGCATACAAGATATATTCTTGGAACACCCACTATATAGTAAAATCAATTTCAATGATTTTCGAGATAAAAAAACACTAATTTCAGGAGAGACCATTAAAAAACAATTTTCAATTCTTTTGATTTAAAACGTTTTCTAATTGACTAAAGTTTACAGAATTTTACTTGTAGGGCATTCCAAACTTACTTATCAGTTGCTGATATCTTTTCCTTATTTAATCTCAATCAGTTTACCAGATTTTTCATTGATAAAATGTTGACAGCATCAAATATAAATATCTAGACATTTATATGAAGAAGGTAGGACAGGATACAAAGCAATAAGAAAAAAAAATTAACAAATTAATACTTTAACAAAAAAAAAGAAAGAAAAAAAACAATTCATAGATCATCAAGTTTACTTTTAACTCTGTTCATAATTATTACAGTTCTAAGATATGATAGCAGATTTGGTCTTACATTGACATATATATGAGTGTTAATTCCTTGTAAGATATCTGTATGAAAGTAAGTAAGGAAATTAAATCTGACAGTGTGAAGAAAAGTAAAAAAAAAATAAAAAATCCAAATTTGATAAATTTATTATGAAAGTCAACATTGAATGTTTCAGTTATAATAACCTTCTTCAAGATGGTGAATTCAATTCAAAGTATTGTTAAAATACTGATGGATGTTTGATGGAATGGCAGAAAAGAAAGATTGTATAAAAAGAAAGATTCATAAAAGTATATTCAGCTTATAAATTGAATTACCATGATTAGAAAATCCAACAAACACTTGCATGTGACATACAGAACCACTGGACAGCTATTTTGACCGTTTTAGGTCTCATCAGCAGTGTATACTGAGATCACCTCCACTGGAGATTGAACCAGATGTGTATCTCCAATCCTCTTTGGAAGACATAACCCTGGAAGTGACTGTGTCCTCTGTAAGAGTATGACTGTAACTTACAAGACACATCAGGTTAATTGGCAATGCAATTGCCATGATTAGTTAATTTGGCATCACTTGTGTGCAGTGTGGACCAGTAGCTCAGTGGTAAAGTTTTGGCTCTGCATTCTGTGGTTGCTAGTTCAATCTCCAGTGGGAGAGATCACAGTATACACTGCTGATGAGACCTAAATAAGGTTGAAACAGCTGTCCAGTGGTTCCTTATGTTACATGCAAGTGTTTGCCAAATTTTTCTGGTCATGGTAATTCAATTTATTATATAATTCCTCAACTTAAGAAAAAAATGTAGGGTATATTCAGTGTTCTTATTTTTGAAAATATTATTACATAGTTGGTACATGGAATGAAGTTTGAAATTTGTTGGGATACAACGGAAGAAGATAAAAACAATGATAGAATATTTTTTGAAAAGATATCTGCATATATTTAGTTGTATATAGATGCAAAAACATTTTTGCACGTATCTCTAACATATACCCCCCCCAACTCACACACACACACACACCAAAGTAAATAAATAAATAAATCAGAGGAAATATGAGACTTCTTAATCATGAATCAATTTGATTATTGATATTTGTCTGTCATTTGATCCCACCTCAAATAAAAATTAGACAAATACAGGAAATAAAACAAGGTTTACAATTTTTAATTGTTTATGCTTTCTATATTTGATCAGTACAAACAGAAAAAAATTCTAAATAGAGATATTCAACTTAAAAGAGAGTACAGTCTGTAATGGTAACTTTTCAAATATAGAGTTATCTTATTTTGAAACCTAGGATTTGTTCCTTTTTTCTGCTTCTTCATATAAAAGTTAAAATTTCAGAGAACAACTAGCAGAGAGAGAGAGAGAGAGAGAGAGCTCAATGGAAAAGAGACACTAAAGATGATAAATAGTATCTTAATCATTAAATGCTATTGGTTTAGACTAATTTCCCTCTTTTTTTCTCCTCTGGCTATGTTTTGGTTGTGAACCCTCCCAGCCTTCCTTGGGCGTCTGTTGTTTTCTGGATTTTTTTTTCTCAAGGAGCATGTGTATCTCCTCTTGTATATGTCACATTTGGTGTCTGAGTGAGCTTTAAGCCAACCATATACAATGATTCAAGCACCTCATTTAACAAAATTCAGACAAGAAAATTGGTTTCTTGTATTGATTTTGCATGTGTGTGGGGATGTTTGTTATTATGTGAAACTGTCTGGTAAGAGAAGTGTCTGGATTCAAAATCAAAAGTCCATCTATCTGACTGGTGATTCAACACTTTCTGGAGCAATTAATATCTATCTGCTACTCTCAAAGGTCAAGATTAGGGCAAAGAGGGTGGAGAAAAGAGGAGAAAAATAAATTAGGTGAGGGTTATCACAGTTGCGCTTAGTTCCTGAAAAACACCAAAGCCTTCATCATCCCTCCACATACAGTTAGAGTAAGATAGACAACAGATTTAGGTCATCACTGACTCATCTGATAGAATGAAGAAATGGAGTAAATTGCAGTAGAAAACAATATATGGTTTATATATTTTATACTGAATGCTCAGCAAACTCTCAAAAAAATTTTAAGAATTATATACAAAGCATGATAAAAAAAATATCAAGATTTAATTTAAGTTTTAAATATTTTTCAACTTGACTAACAAAGTGAAGATATGTGTCCAGCTGAGCAACTTATATAATAAGGTGCTCATATATTTAGATGAGTCAGAGCCAATTTTAAAAAATGATCAAACTAGTCTCAATAAATTTTGAATGAAATATTTTTTGGCAACCCCACACCCCACCAAAAAAAAAACCCACCAAAATGTGCAAGCACAGCACCCTACATATTGATCAGACATAACTCTGTATGATTTTTTTTCTTGTTTCCTAAGTTGAAAATTGACCCCAAGTGAAGGATTTGAGGAAGTGTGAGGCATATTTTGTGTGTGATTTTTGGACTGTTGTCCTCATCTTTATTGTTGTTAGTTGAAGCAACATTTTGGGGCACTGTATCCTCAGGCTTTTCTCAGGTGTCCCTTGTTTATCTGGGCATAGAAATGATTCAAGAAATATTTCTTGAATGCCTTGTTTGATCAACAGTCAAACTTTAAAAATGATTTCCCAGGTTGAATCATTTCTATGCCCAGATAAACAAGGGACACCTGAGGAAGGCCAGAGGATGCAGTGGCCAAAACATTGTGTTTCAACAAACAACATAAATGAGGACAACAGTTCAAAAAATCACACAAAATATTGCACATCAAGCCTCATCTCAAAAATTTAGACAGATACTAAGAGGCATTAAAAGAAATATGACACAGTTTCACATCAAATCAAAAGAAAAATTTTAAAGGTGCTTTGACCAATGGAAACTTGCTGGAATATTTGTGTTGAATGTCAATAGCAATCTAAAGATAAATGTTGCTAGACCAGTACTGAAACTCCTTGGAATTATGTGAGTACACACACACACATATATATATATATATATATATATATATATATCAGGTCATACATTGAAAAAAATAAACAGTCTTGCAAAAATTACACACTGAGTATTTGGGGGGAAATCAGTCCTAAGTTTTGTAAATTTTTGTAAGGTAAGATATATTTTTAGTGCTTATCTGAGTTACATCTTACATAGCAAAATGTGGTAAAAAATGATAAGTAATATCTATTCTTTGGTGAAATTAATTTCTTATTTCTAATAAAATACTTAATCGACAAATTTTGGGAGTGTGAGCATAAATCTATGAGCAGTCATATTGATGAATTGAGAATATGAAGCAATTGGTTGAGTGAAAATTTTTTGAATCACTCAAATAAACAAAAAGAAAGTTGGAAGGAAAAAGAAACTGTAAATTAAAGTAAGAATATGAAGTGACATAGAAAGAGATGAGAGAAGTATAGAAGATTTTAGTGAGAGAGGTTGGGAGGAACAAAAGAAAAACAAAAAAGCAAAAAAATTAGAGATTAAGTAGTTTATAGCATATCACTCTTTGATGATTATTAAATGCCAAATCCTATATATATATATATATATATATATATATATAGAGAGAGAGAGAGAGAGAGATACATAGGTAGATAAACTAATAGGTGAATAGTTTGTAGGTAAATGTAAAGCTCATTTGTTTCCACACAATTTAAATGGTTTCAAGTATTTTTTAACATAAATGATTCTATTTAACACAGTCAAACGGTTTCAAGTTTTGCTATTTAACATTAGTAATTCTATTTAACAAGTATTCCAAACTAATACTAACAATTTACACACAGCCACATAGTTTCAAATAACAAACAATAATAATCCTTAGAAAATGATTGAACAGTTCTATTTGACTTAGATGGGACCCTAACAGGTACTGCTTCTCAGGGTCAGAGTGGACCTGAGAGTAATGAAAATGAAGGGGTACTCCACATTCCCCAAACTCCAGGATTGGAGCTTTACAATCAGATAGTGTAATGTTATACCCAGAACACTAAATGGTTTTAATTATTGCTAATACTAATGATTCTATTCAACATTATTCATTCATTTGCACACAGTTAAATGGTTTCAAATATTGCTATCTCAATCCAATTAATTCTCAGCCACTGACTACTAGCACTTTCAAGATAAAAATATGGTTGGATACTTGTTTGCCACAAGAGCAACTAGAAGAATATATCTGGGACAATCATATAGGTATTAGGACTTGACATGATCAGCCAAGTGATTGGATCGGACCTCTCTGACTGTCCGTCTACCAGCCCAGTAAAGGCCAAGTAGAGTGTTGCGAATTACTTGACCACTTAAAATGCTGTGTCAAGGACTGCATAGACAACAGGATTCTGTCCTCAAGCACTATGGGTCACCATGCATGCCCAACAGGTAGGCTCATTGTTAGGGAGTCTTACTCTTCTGCAGAGGTGCAGTTGGCATATTCTATATAGCCCCAGCTAACACGGCAGGGTTATTTAATACCATATTCTGTGTGTGTGTGTGTATATATATATATATATATATATATATGATTTGTAAGCAAATAGCTTTTAGTTAACTTTATTTTTTAGCTCATTTGTTAGCACACAGTTAAATGTTGGTTTCAAGTATTGCCTTTTAACATGAGTAATTCTATTTATCAAGTATTCCTATGTAATATAAATAATTTGCACACAGCTTTATGGTTTTAAATAACTAATTATAATAATTCATAGTAAATGATTGAACATTTCTATTTGACCTATAGAACAAACCCTAACAGGTACTACAAATCCAGGTCAGAGCAGATGAGGGAGTAATGATAATAAAGGAGTACTCTACATTCCTTAAAGTTTCAGGAGCCTTACCAGATGCAATTTATTGTCATACCTAGGACACTCATTAAGGATTGGTTGGTTTGTCAGTTGGGTTTTAGGACATATCATCCCTTGTATGTTATTTAATGCTAAATTCTCTTTATATATACATATTAAATATATATATGATTTGTAAATGAATAATTTGTAGATAATATTTTAACCATGTCAGAGCTCATTTGTTTGCACACAGTTAAATGGTTTCAAGTGTTTCTATCTAACACGAATAATTCTTTTTAGTATTAATCATTTGTTTGCACACGATAAAATGGTCTCAAGTATAATTTTTCTATTTGACCCACAGATGGGATCCTAACAAGTATTACCACTCTGGGTCAGAGTAGACCTGGAATTAATGACAATGAAGGGGTTCTCCACATTCCACAAAGCTCCAGGATTGGAGCCTCATCATCAGATACAGTTTACTATCATACCCAGCACACTATTTCTATTTGACCCACAGATGGGACCCTAACAGGTATGATCTCTCTGGGTCAGAGTGGATCAGGGAGTAATGACTACGAATAGGTACCTCACATTCCCCAAAGCTCTACGATTGGAGCCTCACTCTCAGATGCAGTTTAGTGTCATATCCAGGACACTAGTGAAGGAGGTCTCACCCCTTCACAAAGATGCAGTTCAAGTATTCTACAGCCCCAGCCAACAGGACAGGACATTAAATTGCATAGTCTAACAATACTATTATTAAAAAAAATCAGATGTATTTAGATTTATATGTGAAGAGTTTTTTAAAAAAAGAAATTGAATATAAACATGTGCGTATATATATATATATTATTGTAGGTTAAATAATAGTTTATACTATTCTAACAAAATAATTCTTTATTACTCTGTTGTTATACAAAGTTTTAACACACACACACTAAATAGTTATCAGAGTCAATAGTGCTTGGTGACTGTCAGTTTCTTGCCTATGTGGTCATCAGCCCAAGAGGTCCTTATATGGTTGGTATCCTTTTATAAACTTGTGTGAAGCATGATAAGGGGAAACTCGTTTGTTCTGCATTTTGGGAATTAACAATCAGAACACATAAATAAATTAACCAAACACTAGACTTATATATGTCATACACTGAATATATATATAAAAAATGTCATACACTGAAAACCTCAACCTTAAGATTATATATATATACATATATACATATATAGTAAAGTTGGCGACCGTAGTCGAGGGTGACCTGAAGACTCCCTTTTCGATAGCTACTACACCAAGGTGTAAGGGAGGGCACTACGCTTCTCTCTGGATTGACCCACTTTACTCTTGATCCGTACCTTATAATGCTGAGTATTAAGCAAGGAGGCATCAAGTACCATTTTTTGAGTCTTTGATATGACTCGACCTGGGGTTGAACCCAGGTCTCCCGGGCCATTGGCGAATATATATATATATATATATATATATATATATATATATGTATAATCTTGAGGTTTTTTAAGTGTATGATATTCTTTTTTTTAATAAAGCAGAATTTTTAAAGAAAGATGTTTTTCTTTCTGCCAATTGCATTGAACCAAAAATTGGATAAATTTTCATCTACCATTATATTTGGTTATACTTTAACCTTCAGAATTTTGTGCAAGATAAGTAACAGACACAGAAGAATGAAAGTACCATTTTTATACAATACAAAGCCATGAATACTAAATTATTCTTGTGATGTTAATAGGTGATGATATTCAGATTAAATTAATTTCATATCTATTATCTTCACAAGTTTTATAATATGCAATAGCAATCATAAGTAATCAATCCATAATTAAGTCACACCTGCTGAGGGACTATTGAACAAAATTTGCTTATCAACTTCAGTGAGATCTATCCAATTCCATGAAGTTATTCAATATGACCCTTCCAAAATCAATTAATAACTTTTCTTTCAGACCATTATGTCTCCACTCACACATATACACATAAAAAATACACTTATATATTATATATATTATAAGTTTGAAGTGAAAGCTTTGTGGTAATTGGAAGCTTATGAGGTTAGTAGTTTAATTTTCTAGTATCAAGTAAGTGAGCTTACATAATAAATTAGTTAGGAGGGGAAAAAACTGTTTTAAGGGAGCTGAGATTAAGTTGTCAGGGTTTTAACTTATTCTTAAACCCATATTGTTCTTATTGTTTCTGATACAATTATCAAAATGTTATTTCAAACCATCATGATGCTATTTTAAATCATTAAACAGTTGTTTTAAACAATTATGATATTGTTTTAAATCATTATGATATTGTTTAAATCATTATAATGTTGTTTTAAACCAGTATTGTTCCTGTTATTTCTGATACCAAAATGTTGTTCACCAGCACTTTTGCTAAAGACAGAGGTATTTTAGACTCTTCAAAATGATAACTAAATATCTTATATTTCATAGATTTTAAAATAACTATAAAAATTATATACATACAGATAATATTCTGATTTTAGGTGAGAGGTGGAAAACCTCTCTGAGTGTATAAACCTAAGTACTCACATGAAAAAATTTATCAATGTATGGGAGATAGAATCTTTTGCTAATGATTTAGAAATTTAACATAATCATCATTAATTTGTGTTGATAACACAGAGTTCCTTGACTATCTCTCTCACCATCTGTCCCTATCATTCATTGCTCCTGACAGATCCTCTAGACTGCACCCAGTGTCCGTACAGAACTGATGTATGTAAGTCCTTGCTGGTCAGGCAACACTGGTGTTTATATGTGTAGGAGTCAACAAGAAAATGTGGCCTATGAGTTTGTCCCTACTTCTCTAGCAGTGGCCAGCATGTCTTGTTTGTCTTATTTGGATGGTTTGTGAGATGGGAGGTAATTGGCTTTATAGCTGATGTTTTGTGGGGTGTTGCTTTTAGGATTTGTTCATAACAGCATGTAGCATTCTTGTGTGGTTCTCATCAAGGTTTTGTTTTCTGATTTAACGGCATTTTTTTTAATTGACTCAAATTTCTGGTATATCTTTGTTAATAAATTGGTTTCTTTGTTTAATAGCATATCAACCTTTGTGGGTTATTTAATGTCAAGGCCATCCTTGTAGAAGGAGTTCAAACTCACTACAATATTACAGTCCAGCAAGTCAGCCACTATGTTACAGTTAAAGAATGAATTATTAAAGAATAAACATGTATTATGATAAAAATCACTCGTTAGAAATAATCATTGCACATATTGTTCAATTTGTACGTGTCAGTGTTATTGTACTAACTTCTGGTTCCTTTTTTAAGGATATATGAACAGTTTTTTTTAATTTAAAAACTTATAAAACATATATATAATTAAAAATAATAAATTTCTACAATAATAATTAATAATAAAAATTTTCTGGGATTTTGAGATACAAATGGATTGGCAAGAAAACCCAGATCCAGTATTAATTAAATAGGAGAAATTAACTTGTCATCTCATGAATTTTAGCATTCCACCAAATAGTGAAAAAAAAAAAAAAATTAGACAAATATTTAGATTTTGCGAGACAACTGAAAAAGCTGTGGAATATGAAGGACTGCAATGCTGTAAAAATCAGCTAAAATACTTAGAGTCCAGGAAACCTGAGGAAACTTGCTTCAACTCAGACTTGAGTGAAAACTGGCATGAAAATTTCATATATATATATATATATATATATATATATATATATATATACACACACACTCCACTAATGAAAATTTCATGTAATAAACAAGCCCTAATGTACAGTCACAATAAGGAACTTTTATCATATATTGAGTGTAATGAATGACACTTAACTTTTGGCTATGCTAGCCTACAAAAATTTTCTTCGACGTCTAATGACATTAGGAGAAAACATTCAAATAATTTATACTCTAAAAACTACTTTAATACAATCAAAATCAATGCAGAACCTCAACAAAGGCTTTTAGTTAAGATAATAAAATTTTTACATAACTTTATTTACAATTTATAATATTTCTGAATATCATACGTACAGGTGTAATCAATAGAAAACAATTTTAGGTAAAAATTTTATTATCTTAACTAAAAGCCTTGGCTTAGGTAAAGGCTATGCTGGGACACTTTGGATCAAAGTTAGGTTAAGGTTAGGCCTAGAAACAAGGTACGATTCAACATTTTAAAAACATATCTCATGTAATAAATGACCCTGTGTTTTGAGGTGAAAAATTGGTCTTAACAAAATCTCTCATTACGCAAGTATATATATATATATATATATATATATATGGGTATGGGTATGTTTTACATATTTGAGATACTGTTATTTTTACATTTCTGTCCAGAGTTTCCTTATTTCATATTGTCTAATTGTGAAAAAAAAAATGATTGAATATGAAAAAAATCAAAAGAAATGATTCTTATTATTGGGCTAGACAATAGAGGAATTGATTCACTCACGAGTCAGAAGATCAGACTGTTTTGGTTAAATTTGGTCAGACTTTTTTTTGGCATCTCTCATCAAATCCCAAATTGATACTAAAAACAACCTTCATTACCCTGATAACATCATTATGCTCACAAAAATATCTATTCAAGTATAAAATATTAAAATAGATTCTTTATTACCCATCATTATTATAAAAAAAAAATTTAGAGAAAGGAAAATACTAAATGAATGTAAGATAAAAAATAACATAAGGATTTTTTAACACAGTAATATTGTCATGGGACATAGATTGCTAAATATAGATTTTCAATGGTTCTATCAAAAATAATAAAAAAGTTTTTTTTACAAAGTGTAACTAAATTTATCAATTATTTTCAATAGCATGTCAACCTGTCCAGGGTTATTTTATGCTTAGAGGTTAGGGAATTGTGTTTGTCATACATTCATATTTATATCTTTTGTGTTCTTTATCAAGAATTTTTTTTGCACATGGTCTTATCAAATACAAATAATTTTTCAACAGATCTATTGACCCATAGTGTAACTAGATTTATCAATTATTTTCAATAGCATGTCAACCTGTCCAGGGTTATTTTATGCTTAGAGGTTAGGGAATTGTGTTTGTCATACATTCATATTTATATCTTTTGTGTTCTTTATCAAGAATTTTTTTTGCACATGGTCTTATCAAATACAAATAATTTTTCAACAGATTTATTGACCCATAGATAGGACCCTCACAAGTACTACCACCCCAGGTCAGAGTGTATGTGGGAGTAATAGTAATCAAGTAGCACTCCATAATCTGGAGAGTATGGAGCTCTAGAACTAAAGCCTCACCACCAGATGCAGTTTAGTGTTCAGACTCAGGATACCCCTTATAGGGAGGAGTTTCACTTCTCTGCAGGGAGATACAGTTGGCATATTCTAAGCCTCACTGACAGGGCTTATTTCTTTTTTTTTTTTAGAAAATTTGACAGGATTTTTATTTCATTTACTGCCAGTTCCATTCACAAAAAGACTTGAAAGAATATAAAATACGACAGATGTCAAAATCAGGGGCAACATATTTTACCTAATTCTTACAAACCGTGACAATAATAATAATATTAAGTCAAGTAAAAATATGATACATAGTTGGATTGAATTTTACAAAGCAACAAAACCATTCTTTTGGCAGCAACATCAGTGAACCATGGTATATAAAACTTCTGACTCAGAGCATGTGAGACATATACAAAGTGGTAGAGGCAAGAGGAAGAGAACACAAAGAGTGTGGGTAAGAAACAATCAATGAAAATATTGATTGTCTGGGTTTTGCAATTCTAGTCATTCTTTGTCATTGGAACCTGACAATTTATGGAATATTGGAAAGCTCCTAACATCATTCAAATTGCTATAAGATTGATATTAATCAAAATAATGTTTTAATTACGTCTGGAAAGTATCTAACAACTTAAACAAAAAACACCTTAGTCCTCTTCAAAGTACTCTCCTTGTAATCTTATGCACTTTTCAAAATAGTCTGTGTTTTCCTTTGGTTAGGTATGGTTTCTTTGTCAAATGTCATATCAAGCTTCATGGGTTATTCAATGCCAAAGCCATCCTTGCAGAAGAACAGCAATGATACTATTTAACTCATAAAGTTGGCGGCTAGAAAGCTCCCTTTTCGAATAGCTACTACACCAAGGTGTAGGGGGAGGGCACTACTCCTTTCCCCGGATTGCTCCACTTACCCTTAATACGTACCTTATATTGCTGAGTGTTAAGCAAGGAGGTATCAAGTATCATTTTTAAAGTCTTTGGTATGACGCGACCTGGGATTGAACCCAGGTCACCCTTCCCATTGGCGAACACTCTACCCACTAGCTGGGAGCAATAATGGGGTTCATACCTTTCTCAAGAGTATTAGTCTGAAAGTAAATGTAATTGCAGAACTATAGTTCAAACTTGTTTACTATGATATTGCAATCCAGCATGTTTGTCACTAAGCCATGGGGACGTCCTCCATTTTCTTTTGGGATTGCCATCAGCTGTCTTGTTAGTCAGTCTTCTTAATTTTATCAACACTCTGAAATCTCCCTTTCAATGGTGATTTTAGCTTTGAGAATGGTCAGAAGTTACAAAGAGAGAAATCTGGACAGTAGGTGAGCTGAGAGGCCTGGGTTATGCAATGTCTAGCAAAAAAAATTAATATTAAAAATTAAATGAATAAATCATGAGATATAAAGTATCTACTTAATAATTGGGAATGTGACACAAGCTTATCAAATGGTGTCTTACTGTTAACTGAGTAACATCACAAGAGAGTATGTATTCCTGAATACATAATTAAGTCCCCTTTTATTTTTTGCCACGTTACATCAAGGCTGTATAATGAGTTCTTAAGATATTCAAAATGGTTGAAAATGTTCCGAACAAACCTCATATATACGATCAAGTTCTATTTTCAATTAGGTAAAGTTCCATTTGTTTTAATCTATAAATGCAATTTTCTGACATTGGAGCCTGGAGGAAGTTAATCAAAGTATTGAAAGTAAGAGATGCAAGTTAAAAGAGTAGGGTTGAACTCTTTTGAAAATCTAAGGTGCTGGACAAAGATATTTTGGAAATCCAAAATGTAAATGTCTTAGACAAACAACCAAGTAAAATAAAATGCTATCTGAATTGTCTCTGAAATTATCAGAGGGGAACATGATTGTTTGCATTGGAAAGATGCCCAGAGTATACAACCTGATAAGAAAATCTTATTAGCTCAATATTTTCTAGACCAAGAAAATACTTGGAAACCAAAACAAGTAAGATAACTTAGTAGACAGGAGAGGCTGTTTGGATTGTCTCTGAAGTTGTCAGAGAGGGACAGGATTGTTTGCATTAGAAAAATGTCTAGGATAGACAATCTGATAGGAAAAGATTGGATAATTGATATTTTGGAATCTACACAATTTGAAAATCAGATTCATCATAAAAGACTTGTGTATGTTCAGGAGAACAAGGGTTAGGATGAATTTAGACAGAGTGGAAGGAATAAAGGAGTTCTAAGACCCTATTAGTACCAGGTATAAGAGTTTGGTTTGGTTTTATGGCATATCAACCATTGTAGGTTGTTTAATGTCAAATCCAGTTTAGACATATTAAATATATATGATTTGTAAACACATTTTGTTGATAATATTTTAAAACAAGCCTGAGCTAATTTTTTTTGCACACAGTTAAATGGTTTCAAGAACTGCTATATAATAGTCACAATTTAAAAGTGATTTGTTTGCACACATTTAGATAGATATTCATGATATGTAAGAGGTTAGTTTGTTGGTAACTTAATTTTTAAATGAGAACTAATTTTTTTCATACTAGTATAGCTAGTGTTTCTAGACAGTTAAATTGTTTCAATAACATTGATTATTCTATTCAACATCACTGATCAGTTGCACACTGTTAAATGGTTCCGTTTATTGCTATGTAGAACTAACAATTCAATTAAACATCAATCATTTGTTTACATAGCTAAATTATCAAAAAGTCTCATTTCAAACAATTCAATTTAGCATAAGTCATTTGTTCAAAAACAGTTCTATTTGACCCATAGTTAGGACCTTATCAGGTGCTACCACTCCAGAACAGAGTGGATCTGGGAGTGATGGCAATGAAGCATTACTGGAGCCCCACCATCATATTGTTTAATGTCATATCCAAGACACTCATTGGGGGAGTCTTACCCCACTGCAGACATGCAGTCAGTATATTTTGCAGCCTCAGCCAACTGGGCTTATGTATGGAAGAGAGATACAAATTAAACTGAAGTTGAGATCCAGTACTCTGACCACTAAAATAAGGTTGGACAATTCCCCCCCAAAAAAATCTGTTTAAAAAAAAAGATTTGATATTAAGGATGAAGAGATAACTGAACTCTATACCTAGCCAACCCCTATACCAGCTGAAGACCAGATTCAGTATAAACTACAGATTTTGACATCTCAGCAGTCAATTCACTCCTGCTGTTCAAATCCACATCACTTTGCAAGAGCTCCTGAACCCAAGACCTTGTGCCTGCCTACAAACTTAGCTTATTACTATACCATTAACAACTGTGTTAAAGATTCCTGAGCCACTTGTCTAAGACAGCAGTGAAAACAGTTAAAACTGATGTATACAACAAACGATATAAGCAAAAAAGAGTTGTTAAATTTCTAACCTGTATTGGATTCATTTTTAGTGTTGTAGAATTATTCTTGATATAACTTAGAGGGGGTTACAGTTTTACTTTTTTAGTTTGGTTTGGATAGGTTTTATGGTACATCAAACACTGCAGGTTATTTAATACCAAATCCATTTTTATACATATAAACAATTCTATTTCAAATAATTCAGTTTAGCATAACTACACAGTTTAGTTCTCTGGGCCAGAGTGGACCTGAGAGTGATGGTAATAAAGGGGTACTCAACATTCTTCAAACCTCCAGCATTACTGGAGCCTCACCATCAGATTGTTTAGTGTTATATCCAGGACACTCATTGGGAGAGCCTTACCCCTCTGCAAAGATGCAGTTGGTGTATTCTACAGCCCCAGCTGATTGGGCCATACTTTTAATGATTTTAAAAGTGTCATTTTTATTTCAATATTTACCAACTGTAGGTGTTGGTTGTTTGGTTTACAGCATGTCAATCCTTATTGGGTTATTTAATAATGAAGTCATTTTTTTTTTTAGCATGCAATTATATACTTTCAAGTAACTAATGATAATAATTTGTAAACAATTATAGCAACAAGTAACTATTCTTAATGTTGATAATTTTCAGTTATATGGTTTCAAGTATTTCGAACTTATATCTATAATTTTCATATGTATTTGACCTATAGATAGGAAGTGAACAGGTTCTACCACTCTGGGTCAGATTAGATCTGGGAGTAATGGTAATGAGGGTATGACTCTACATCCTCAAGAACTCCAGGACTGGAGCCTCATCACTGAATGTATTTTAGGGTCATACACAGGACACAGCAACTGTAAAATGGATTGGCTGAAATGTAATAAGAATATAAGCAACACAAAGCTTTAATCCAACAGCTATTGATAAAACTAAATTATTGATAAATTTATTGTTTGCCTACTTTTCTTCTGAATATTATATGTATTTAATTCATTTATTTTAAGAAAAGGATAAAATGCAGCTTTTTTTTGGCCATTTTAAAACAATAATTCAAAAGTCACTCTGACTTTAACTCTTTGCATCTAAAATGTCACAATGTTAAATAACAGAAGGCGTAAGTTTGCAGATATAAATGGAAAGAGAAGAAAGAGTTTTAACGAACAGGAAAGGAATTGGAAGAAAAAAATTAAAAAAAATTAAATCAATGAAAGAAAAACAAAAATAAAAACTCATAATTTATAATATATTCTTACTTCTCTATTCATTTATACTCGTTTAAATTTTCTTTGAAAGCTAGTTTTCCATATTTGAAATAATCAAGTCATATGATAGGATTTCAACAAATGAGCCAGCCTATATTATAAATTGAGTAAAAAGAGAGACTAAATGAGATACAAGAAAGGAAGGAAAAAAAGAGAGGAAGATAAAAAGGAAATTGAAAAAGCAGGAGAAAACAGTGATATAGAAAGTAAGAGTGGAGAAATTCAGGAGAGAGAACAAGTGAATAGAACCAAAGAAGTCTGTAAACATTAAAGAGAATCAAAGCCAGAAAATTAGGATATATATATATATATATATATATATATATATATATATATATATCCAGGAAAGATAGAGACTAAATAGAAAAATGAGAAAACTCAGTCATCTTTCAGGACCATTTAACAGAAGAGAACCAATTATGGCAAAGGAGATGTACATATAAATCCCAAGCCATACACAAGATAATCAATATCTCTGTGATGGCATCCATATTGAAAACTGTGTCGGTGATAAAATATTTTCAGCTCTCCAATGTGGACATAATCTTTCTCATCCATGCAATATTGACAGCAGATTATGAGCTGAAACTTGATATCCTTTTATAAAACCATGAGATACTACAATCACAACAACTATTTATAACATGAATAGTTCAGTGTGTTAAATGTATTCACTGATCATAGAGTATAGTAACAGAAAAACCCACAAAATATCTTGTGAAGTTTTTGGCTACCTTGACATATTGATTATCAAAGAAATTAATCATAAAATATATGATTTTTATACAAGTCTGATGATGTGATTATACCATTTAAAAAAGATTTTTGAATCACATTTCAGCTAAATGAGAATTAATGTTTACCCCTTACTAATCTTAAGATTAGAATTCTGAACAAATCTTGGAATGATAGAAGTAATTTTCCATTTTTAATTCTGAATACTGACTGTAAATTTGATGACTTGAAAAAAAACAAACAAACAAAAAAAATGTATTTCTATCATTTGAAATTCAACAAAAAATAATTTGGCTGTAATGCCAGGTTTGTAAATTTTAGTTTTTGACTGGACTCCAAAAAAGTTAAGAAACAACTTTTAAGATCTCATTTTATCAAAATAAACCAAGAATTTAAGATAAACAATAGTCAATTTACGCTGTCAGTAGATTGGAATCCCACATGCCCTGCTTTTGAATTCAGGGTTTTCCTTCTCCTAGACTGATTACCTTAGTGAGCCTAAAGAACTCAGTCTTCATTATTTTTTTTCTTAACACATTTGCAGGCAGGGTAACATTTTTTGTTGCCAACAATATACAACTAGAGTGACATTTTTGTCATTTTTGCAATAGGTTAATATAAAGCCTTTTCTTAGAGGCTGCTTGTTGACCAATTTATAATGTTAATGTATAGAAAATAACTGCCCCACCCTATAAGGATTAAAAAATTATCAGCCTGGGAAAGGGTTTGTATATTGGTTAGTTGGGTGTTTTGTTTAATGGCACATTAACCTTCATGTGTTATTTAATGCCAAAGCTATCCTAGAAGAACAGCAGTGATACTATTTATCCCATAACTGGGGAGTTCATACTTTCCCCAATGGGAGCCTCATAGGGAATGCAATATTAAAATATTGAACACTTATTTAGTTTTCAGAGTTCATTAAGAGAAGCATTATATGTCAATAATCATGATTTAGTTCTTACTTGTAATCTATCATTTAAAAGTACCAAAATTATGGGTGACTTATGAACATAGTCTGTTAAGACTATCATTAACAAAAATAAACCTTCAAATGAATAAATGATAGTTTTTGTTTTAAGTAGATTGGTTGTTTGGGTTTTATGGCATATCAACATTTGTACGTTATTTAATGCCAAACCAATTTTTATACAAATAATCAGTTCTATTTCAAACTATTCAGTTAAGTATAAGTATACAGTTTAATTGTCAAAAAAATTTCTATTTCAAGCTATTCAATTTAGTCAAACAGTTCTAATTCAAACAATTCAGTTTAGTATAAGTATATATTTTGTTTACACACAGTTAAATGTCAAACAGTTCTATTTCAAACAATTTAGTCCAGTTCACATGTCAAAACAGTTCCACCTCAAGCATATTCAGCTCAGCACAAGTATGCATTCTAGTTCTACTTGACTCATAGATAGGACCCAACCAGGTGCCACCATTCTGAGCCAGAGCGGACCTGGGAGTGAAGGCAACAAAGGGACACTCCACACTCCCCAAAGCTCCAGCACTATTGGGACCTTACCATCAGATTGCTCAGTGTCACATCCAAGACATTCACTGAGGCGTCCCATCCCTCCGCAGAGATGCAGTCAGTGTATTCAACAGCCCCAGTTGACTGGGCAATGTTTTAAGTTAAGTAAAAACTGATTTGAATTCAGAGTTTTCCATCTCCTAGACTGGTTGGCAAAATAAGGCTAAAGAACCCAATCTGCACTACTATTTATTCATAGCTGGAGAGGGGGAGGAAAAATGGATTCATGCCTTTCCAAGGGCAATACCACTAAGCAAAACACAAACAACCTCATTCAGGATTTGAACTAGAGTTTCTTATTCCATTTCCTTCAACAATCATTGCTACATAAAGCATGCCTTCCATTTGGTGGTTAAAAAATAGCTGAGTTATTAAGAAGCACCTCAGGCAATAAGCAATGGATGGTAGCGGGTTCTGAAACCAAGTTATTTATTTCTATCCTAGTGAATTTAAAATGCATATTCAATTAAGCTAAAAAAGAGTTTAAAGTTTATGATGATTTTATCTGTCTTCGGATTTTATCAACAGAAAAATCCAAAAGATCAAAAATTACCAAGAGCGACATTTTCATAGACACTTTTAAAAGCTGATTTTTTTTGTTAAAAATGTAATAAAATCAAAATGATAGAGAATAAAATTTAGAAGCAAATTTGTCTCATCAATTTTAAATCACTAAAACATTAATGACCTTGGAAAAAGGCATGCAGCTCAGAAACTCCAAAGTTAATATGCCCATATGAACAGTTAATTGTGTGAGGAATTATATTTGTAACTTCATCTTCAAGTAGATACAGGAAAGAGAAAGCGAACAAATATACACAAAAAAATTACAGCAATTTTTACAGACTTGGTTGTTCATCCAGGGCTCTATAACTATGGTCTTGGGTCAGAAGAGGAAATTAAACTTAGTTGAAAAATATACCAAGATATTTATCAAAAAGCCCTTTACCTTCTAACTTATGTACTTACCTGTAACCAGCTAAATAATCATAAAGAGAACGTACAGTTAGCTTTTCTTACTAGTTTAACATAAACTGAAAAAGGAGGTGCCCGTGGTGTAATGGTTATCGTAGGAAATGGACACGGTGACACAGTTTAAATCCTGGACAAAACTGATTGCATTTCACATAGCACTAATACCTTTGGGAAAGGTATGAATCCAGCTATGGGTAAATAGTAGGGCAGACTGAGTTCTTCAGCCTTGGTAAGGCAACTAGTCTAGGAGAAGGAAAACTATGAATTCAAACCTGTTAAACTCTGCTTAAAAATTGAACTTGTGTCATATCCTGCCTGAGCGGAGGGGTTGGTAAATATGATAAATTGAAAATGTATTTTGTTTATCAATGCACTAAATTCCCAATAGGATTATGAATTGATTCATTTTCTATTTATTATTTGCTTCTTTAAAGCCTAAAAGATATCCTACAACTGTGGAAGATCAAAAACAATAAACTAAGCATTATTTAATTGCTCTGAGATAATGACACCAAATCCACCTAATTAGTCTTTTATGGAGGTCAACACATCTCCAGAAACCTTTGCTATGTAATGAAGTAATTGATCATCTACTATGTAAGTAACATATCATAGTTGAACACCTTAAGACAGTAATTAAAGATGATGAGTTGATTATGATATAGATCCAACAGAAATTGACCTGACAACATTGACTGCTATCTCAGGAGTGGTGCATAGTGAATAGCATATTCAATCCCAAAGGAAGCTAGTATAAGGTCATTAAACTACTTTAGGTCAATATCTTTGACGAACATTCAAAGGAAAATCCTATTTGCTATACTCCAAAATAAACTGTCTACTTTTCCATATAGGTTAAATATCATTAAATATTACTATATTTGTCACATAATAGTAATTACATTTACATATCATCTTCATCATCATGTCGTGCCACGAGCACGGATATCCCTGACCCTCTCTTGCCACTTTTCCCTATCGTTCATCGCCTCTGGCAGGTCTTCTGGACTACATCCTGTATCCTCACATAGTTGCTGAATGTATGTTCGTACTGGTCGTCCTGCTTTTGCTCGGCCATATGTGGGGGTCCATAGGAGTACATTACTTATGAGCTCGTCCCTGCTTCTCCAGCAGTGTCCTGCATGTCTGGCTTGTCTAACTTGGATAGTTTTCGTGATAGGAGGCAGGTGGCCATATAGTTGGTGTCTTGTGGGGTGTTGCCACTAGGACTTGTTCAAGATTGCTCGCAGCATTCTTGTGTAATTGCCGTCTAGCTTCTTCTCCAGCCGTTTTGTTAGCATCTATGTAGTGCATCCATACAGCAGTATTGATACAACAGCTGCCTGGAAGAAACTGCGTTTCATTTTATCGGTTAGGTCTGATTTCCATATGATCGATAGCCTATAGATAGCTGTCTAAGCCTTCATTAACCATGTGTCGATGTCCTTTTCGGTTGATGAGACGCTGCTTCCTAGGTAAGTGAATTTGTTTACTAGTTTAAGAGGGGTTCCGTCTAGTGTGGAGATGTCATCTGTTTGACATTTACATATAAATCTAACATATTTAATGTAACAGCCACTACAAGACAGATATATTAAATATCAAATCTAAATTTAATATTACTATAAGCCAAGTTGACAATTTTTGTGTTATCAAATGAGTCTATTAATCAATTAGTGCAGAAAGTGTTTCTTTTTCACTACATTAACTGTTTCAGTTTTATTTGAGATGTAATATTGACAAAAGACACTGAGATGCTGTGATAACATTTTGACAATGCACATGGACCCTTATATGACAATAGAACAAGATCTTAGATTTCTTTTTAGATCATTAGAATAATGCAATAACTTTGATCTATAGCCGTAGTGATTCTAGGCAAATTTAATTTATCATCAGTAAATTCATTGCATAGTAAATTTATCATAAGTAAATTCATTGTATCACGTTAATTACTCTCATAATATGGGGGTTCCATAATTCTATCCTTTTAGTTATTTTTATTAAATTCTGAATTTAGCCAGATATAATTTACTTGTGGTAAATTTACTGGCAATAAATTTAGTCGCTGGAGAATTTAACTTGAGGAATCTACTGAGCATGACCATTGCTACTTGAACTAAGTACATAATAATTTAACATCAGTCATTTGTTTGCACACATTTGAATAGATGTTCATGATATGTAAGAGATAAGTTTGTGGGCAACTTCATTTTCAAATGAGTTAGAACTAATTTGCTTGCACACTAGAATTGCTATTGTTACTACATAGTTAAATAGTTTTAATCATTGCTATTTAACACTGACAAACCAAACTAATGTTAGTGAGGGGTTCTTTCTCTCTCTCTCTCTCTCCTTTTATAACAAATTTCATGCTACACAATTAATCAAATATATCATATACTTATTAGACAACACTGTATTAAGAGACAACAATATTTAACATTTTATCCTCTATTCAAGCATCCTTTCTTTGCTGTTCTGTCATCTATGTTGTTTTTCAAGGATAAGCATTGTTGAGATTATTTTGCATGTAAATCTTTCAACTGTGCCAGTGTTCATTCACTCAGTGACACAAGATTGTTTTAACAGCTTGGTAGATAGAAAAATACCTTAGTTCTATCAGCATTCCAACTAATGGGAGCGTTTCAGGAATCATGAGTGTCAGAGATTAATTTAATGTGAAATTTCCAGAATCTTCATTTCCAAATGAGTGAACAGAATTTTACATTTGGTTGTTAAATTTCATGAGTCTGGGAATATAAAGGACTGAAAAAGCTTAGCTTAGCCATCTTAGTTAAATGGTCAAGATGTCCATGATATGCTTAAGCATTTAACTACCTTGCCCAGAATATCTCTTAGAAAACAACAACAGATTGTGTCCATAAAGAGTTCAAATATCAGTTATTAAACAGACAGTTTCATCCAGTTGAAAACACCCTGTATATATTAGTGTACTATTAACATATAAAGGGAAATATTGTAATCTCCTCATCAAAATTATGTTCTAAAATTTTATTACAATATTATACCAATATTCTTTATAGCATGTGCTAAATCCTACAGTATTGTTTTGCTAATAATATATCATGTATGGTCTATTTGCATTTCACATTACACTAATAGACTTGGTTAAGGTATAAATCCGATAATTCTCTCTCTATGCATAAATATTAGGGCAGATTAGGCCCTTTAATCTTGATATAGCAAACAGTCTAAGAGAAAAGTTTGAATTCAAACCAGGCATACTTTGCATAAAGAGTGACCTCATAGAGGAGGAGTTGGGTACACATCATATATGCTCTAACAGTTAAGAAAACACTAAAAAGAATACAATAATGTGGGATGGTTTTTATAAAAGCCACCAGAAGGATGGAAAAAGAACTGTCAAAACAATGGAAAACTCAATGGAATAAGTGTATTGAAGGAAAGTAACATTTTATTTATAGGTGATTTCTGTCTTGATCAATGCAACCTCAGTCTTCATACTTTTTTTTAAATACACCATGAGTGTGTGCGTGTATATATATATATATATATATATATATATATATATATATATATACACACACACACACACACACACAATCTTCTTTTACTTGCTTGTTTGTTACCTATGATTTCTAATATTAATAGGCCAATCTTAATGAGACTTGGTACATAATGAGTTTTTAATATTTGTAGGTTAGAAAAGAGGCCATGACAGCACCTATTTCCAAAAATGCTCCTTTAGGAGAAAAGTTAACTAGAAAGGTCTCCTCTTTCAGACTCCTTGGCTAACGAGGTCAATATTGATGAAACTTGGCATGTGAACTCCCTTGAGGATTGTTTTAAAGATATCTGAAAACAGAGAGAAGTGGACCTTCCATTTTGCTCTTGAAAGTGGTTGGAACATTTCAGCTTAAAATTGATCAGAAGGGTCAAATTCTTTAGAATGCACATAATAATTGACATTTGCAGTCCCCTACATGTAGAGGTATTGGAACTTTTTGAAAAAAGAAAAAAAAAAAAAGGGGTTAAGACAGAACATGTTTGTAAAGAAAACAAATAAAATTAATTTTTGTCAAACAAATTTTTCTTTAGTATATTATTTTCTTTTTATCATGGCAAATGCCAGGTTTTTCTGCAAGTATATATATATGTATATATACACATAAAGTTTCACTATGCCCAGTCAGCTGGGGCTGTAGAATGCACTAAATGTATCTCTAAAGAGAGGTAACCAATGAGTGTTCTAGAAATGGCATTAAACAATCTGATGGTGCAACACCAGTAATGCTGGAACTTTGGGGAATGCAGAGTACCCCTTCATTGCCATCATTCCCAGGTCCACTCTGGCTTGGAGTGATAGCACCTGATAGGGTCCTATCTATGAGTCAAATAGAACTGTTTAACATTTAAACTGAGTGCAAACGAATGACGTATGCTAAACTGAATTGCTTGAAATAGAACTGTTTGATCATTTAACTGTGTGTAAACAAATGACTGATGTTTAATTGAATTGTTACTGATACATAGCAATACTTAAAACCATTTAACTGTGTGCAAACAAATGAGTAATGATGAATAACTAGTGTTAAGGATCAATACTTGAAACTCTTTAATGGGTGCCTAAATTGAATTAATAATGATACATAGCAATACTTGAAACCATCAACTGTGTGCAAATGAATGAATAGTGTTGAAATAGAATAATAAGTGTTAAATAGCAAAACTTCTAACTACTGCATTGTCTGCAAACAAGAAGAAAAATTGAATAGAATTATTAGTGCATGGTAATTGCACAGCCAATTAATCTGAATGTGTCTTGCAAGTTACATCTATAGTCTTTACAGAGGACATGGTCACCTCCAGGGCCATGTCTTCCCAAGAGGAATAGAAATACATATCCGCATAATTATTATGAGCTCAAGGGCAAGAATATAGATCTACATTTTCTTTTTTTAGTAGAGGAATTACTGCAATCTGTGGTCGCTGGTTCGATCTCCATGCATATGTCATGTGTAAGTGTTCGCCAGATTTTCTGGTCATGGTAATTCAATTCACAATACAATTCCTCTACTTAAAGAAAATGTAGAATTGTCAGTGTTAGATATCAATAATTGAAACCATTTAACCATGTAGAAACAATAGGAATACAAGTGGACAATTAAATGAGTTCTCATTTAAAAATGAAATCACCAACAAACTTCATTTACAAATCTTATGTATATCCATTTAAATATTTGCAAACAAATCACTGATGTTAAATTGTTACTGTTACATAGTAGTACTTGAAACCATTTAACTGTGTGCAAATAAATGATTAATACTAAATAAAATAATTCATTTTAGATAAAATGTCTTGAAACCATTTAACTGTGTGGAAAAAAAAAAAAAAAAAAGCTCAGGCTTGTTTAAAAATATTATCAAGAAAATGAAAACCAAACTTGTTTACAAATCATGTATACTTATATTTGTATGAATAGGATTTGGTATTAGTGGGTAGAGTGTTCACCAATGGTCCGGGAGACCGGGGATCAATCCCAGGTCACGTCATACAAAAGACTTTAAAAATGGTACTTGATACCTCCTTGCTTAACACTCAGCAATATAAAGTATGTATCCAGGGTAAATTTGAGCAATCCAGAGAAAGGAGTAGTGCCCTCCCCTACACCTCTGTGTAGTAGCTATTGAAAAGGAGCCTTCTGGTCACCCTCAACTACGGTCGCCAACTTTACTTTTACTTTAGTTGACAAGCCATCAAACCAAACCAAAGCTTCACGGATATGCAAATAAGAAATATGAATATGCAGCATACAATATTTTGAATGTATTGCTTATATTATTTCAGATACATATCCACTTCACATTTACATACACATGTGTATAAGCATATACAAATCCACACACAAAAATGTATAGAAATATACAAAAATGTAAGTAATCTTATAGATAACAATATACACACATCATATATACATATATAAATGCACGCACATACACATGTATATGTCTGTGAATATACATGTATATTTCATGTCCACATGCTAATTAGTTCTGCAGTGATAGCAGGTGGCTTTTAAACCAGTAAATATATATTTAAAAATTTAGAAATTTTTCACTCAATTTAGTTTACAGGCTTACTAGAAAAAAAATGATAAAGAGAAAAAAATTTCAATTCTTCCTCAAAAATAAATGAAATTGCACATAAAGCAATTACATAAAACTTTTCATCAATTTTTAGATGCATATTAAATTTGGTGCCTTTTTTATTTCTTATAGTTCATCATTTTCAACATAATTTCTTCCACAGATATGCATACTTATCAGAAAGAGTTAAAAAAATCTTCCACCAAAAAAATAAGAGAGAGAAAAAGAGAGCATATGCAGTGTTCATTTTTTCTTTGTGCAACAAATAAGCACTGACATTTACATCAAGTCAATTTTAACCTACACATAACAGAATGAGGTAATGTAATAACAGAAATGAAATCAAGAGGAAAAAAATGCCTTAACAGGAAGCTGCTTTGTATAAGGGCCATTCAATGTATATAGGTATGTCTATGTATAAAGGCCATTCAATAAATAAGGATAATTTAAAAGAAAAAAAAAGGAAAAGCAAAATGACTTCAGAATTTTTTTCAATAAATGTTAATTCTACATTGTTTGAAATTGGTTTATGATAAAAATTATTGTAAGTAACATAAGTAAATTTGGTGGCCTGAAGGCTTCCTTTTCAATAGCTACTACACCAAGGTGTAGGGAAGAGCGCTACTCCATCCCTTGATTGCTTCACTTTCCCCTTGATCTTCACCTTATAATGCTGAGTGTTAAGCAAAGCAATATCAAGTACCATTTTTTGAGTCTTTGGTATGACTCGACCTGGGATTGAACTCTAGTCTCCTGGATCATTGGCGTACACTCTACTCATTAGGCCAATTTTGAGGCTATTCAAAATGATGATAAATCAAACAGAATGTTCCAGGCATGAAAAGAGGTCAATCCTCACATTTTTGGTAGCTGCAAAATGCAAACTATGAGAAATTTACCAAAGAATGTGAAATATGTAGAGAGAAACATTTTTTTAGAGAAAAAAATGTTTACAAATGGGTTAAACATGACAATATATGGAAAAGAAACACAATGACTCTCAGGTAAAGGGAATCTTCTGAGCCATGAAAGGACCCATCACAACTGATTTTCATGAAAAAGGTGCAACTTTAAATAGTGTTTCCTGTTTCTAATTCAATTGGCAAAATTCACCTTATTTATTGAATGACTTAATGATAAAGAGTGTCTTCAAAAACAGATAAAGGGAAATGGTTAATTTTCAATGAAACTATCAGATTTGACTTCAATTTATCAATCTGTTTAAATTCAATCATAAGGGTTACACCTAACATATTTTGTTGTTTCAGAACCACTCAAAAGGGTCAATGTCAAAGTTTTGATGAAAATGGAATATATTTGACAACACACAGCTTTAATGCTTTTTTAACATTAGAAATACTAAAAATCTTACAGTTAAAGTAATCAAACTAAGGAGAAAAAGTTTTAAGATAAAAGATTTTTTTCACAAAACTGTTGAGAATTAAGGGAAAATAACAAGATAAGAGATAAAGCTTTAGCATGTTAATCTTGTGAGACCACAGATGTATATTTGGAAGGTCTTGCGTCTCGTTACCATTGTATTACTTTTTATTCTATTTTACTCTTAGATATCAAATATTCTAATATTAGAAAAAAATTTCAAGCAGGTGAAAAAGAAAACATTATAAATTATCTGTGTTCTATTGTTCTATTTCTATCATAGTTCTATCTATTCATCAAGATTACAAGTAAGTGTGTAAACATCTTTGACTTTCATGTGATTTTATCTTTCCTATTTTTTAAAAACATTTTAGATGGGAGTTATTTATGAAGCTTTGCTTAATTTAGCACAAGGTCAGATGTATGGGGCACTCAATCAGAATTCTACAGCTTAAAAGAAAAAAAAAACAGCAAAAGAATATGGATATTTTGATATATGAGACCTCATTGAACTTCAATTTATGGGTTCAATATGAACACATTAACTAGAAAATTGAAATCAGTTCACTGAAAACAGTAAATTTATCACATTAATATTTCACTGCATGCCGAAGTTGACTAAATACTTGGTTGAGTCGAAAGTTTTTGTAATATTTTGGTCATGCAAGGCCCAATTCTGAATCTCCAGATGCTTTTGCCAAGGCTATGTAAGTGACAAACCACACAACACCGTCAGATTCTGAGATTGCTTGATGTTCTCCAAGTTCTACTTTCCAGATTTATCTCTCTGGCTTGGAGCATGTTTTTAGTCTACCTGACTTCACTTGATCATTGAGGTTCTTGGAACTTGAGCAAAATTTCTTGAACCATGTTGTTACTGTACTGTGATCAAATGCACCTTTATTTTTTTGCTCAATTAATGTTTTTGGTTGCTTCCACAGTGTTATGGTCTAATACAATCTTATAAAGCATCAGTTCTTGAATTATATTATGTTGTATGTTCATCTGTGTGGCTTTCAAATCCCATGCAGAGTGAAGTAATGCCTAACTACCATAGCACTACCAACCACATCAGGTACATTCCACAGTTTGATCTGTTTCAGTTACATGATAAACCTGCTGCAAACTAACACATTAAAATATTATAAAAACTTTTGACTCCCCCTCGAATTTAGTAAATTCTGGCATGTGGTGAAACATTGATGGAATAAATTTACAATTTTCAGTGGATTTATTTCAATTTTTTAAATTGATTTGTTTATATTGAGAAATTGTGATACATTCTTATAATAAATTACACACTAAACTATACACTTTCTTATAGTTTTTTTTTATTGATTTTATTTAATCAAAAACCTTTTAACAAAAATTGAATTTGAAAGTCTTCACATTTTAACCAAGGGTGGTCCTTCTAACTTTCTCCTAGATAAACGATTTCCTATAATTCTAGTGCATAGGCACTGCACAACTGTATCTACAAAATTATTTTTATGAGTAAAGACTTTATTTTCTTAGTAGAATGATGAATGACAAATGGGTGGTTATTTTGTTTAATGGCATATCAACCTGAGTGGGTAATTTAATGCCAAATTTTTGGTATATGTGTTATGCAAGTGAATTGTTTGATTAGTTGGTTAGTTATTTTATTTAATGGCATATCAACATTTATAGTTTTTTTCATCCTGGATTATTTGTTTGTATACATAATTTCTAAGTGAATAGTTTGTAGGTAAATATTTTTGTTATTGAATGATTTGTTAAAGAATAAGGCAAAATTTAGCAGATGATTTTGTGTCTGTTGTAGGTGACTCATCTATGACCAGAATAATGGACTTACCCAAAGGGTATATCAATCAAGAACTAAGCTGGTAGAGGGAGAGCAGCAGCTGTAGTAAGCACCTTGCCTGTCTTCCTGTACATTGAACCAAGGAAACCCTCCTCAGAGACTTGGATACATTTGTCTGGCACCTCATATCTCCGTGTTGAGTTATTTATTTATTGACCCTTAATAATCGGTCATAACAGTGTCACAGGCAAATGCTTTTTAGATGGTTTTGTTTCATGTGTATGTATGAGTGTATATATATATATATATATATATTTAAGCATGTTTCATTAAATAATAAATAAATCATACAGACAAAATTTGTCTTTAAGATCCTTTCATGTTTTCTGATAAGTGTCTTAGTTTCAGGTTGGAATTGGTAGATGAATTTCCCAAAATTGTCCCAAGCACTTTCGGACCCTTCAATTTCAATTCCAACCTGAAACTAAGACACTTATCAGAAAACTTGAAATGATCTTGAAAAAATTATACAGGCAAAATTTGTCTTATTATTTAACAAAACATGCTTAAATGAATGACTGCTACCTAACTACATGCACACATTATATATATATATATATATATATATATATATATATATATATATATATATATTCTCCGGCAGTGTCTTGCATGTCTTATTCACCTTAATTGGATGGTTTTAGAGATAGGAAGTAGGTAGGGGTACAGAATGTGCTTGTAGTGTAATGGTTATTATCATAGGAAATGGACACAGTGACTAGAGTTCAAACCCTAGAAGAGGCTGTTTGCATTTCACATCACACTAATATCCTTGGAAAAGGTATGCATTCAACTATTCTTCCTCTAGCTATAGGTAAATAGTTGAGCAAACAGGGCTCTTTAACATTAGTATGGCAACCAGTCTAGAAGAAGGAAAACTGAATTTGAACCTTTTATGATAAGCTTAAAAAACTGACAGTGTTGCATCCTGATCATGTAGATGGGTTGGTAAATATAAATATCTATATTGAGGTTTGCAATATATTGTCATTATAAATATCCATACTTTCTACACCCTCAGATCAATTTGTCTTTTGATCCTCTGGAGTTACTGATCAATAACAAAGAAAATGCAAAATAATTACGGAAGTTTTATGAAACCTGTTAATTGTAAAAACTGAGATAATAATCCTACATCCAATAAAAAACTAACTCTATGAATATCAATGGTAAATAATATCTACAATTATACTTATCATCGTACATGTATGTAAAAATATGTATCTATACAGATTATCACTAACTTTTGACTTGTATTTATTTCACTTAATATATGTTTTAACTCTTAGACTAATTTTACTGTTGTTACAAAGCAGCAAAAGTCAGAAATCAAATACAATTAATTCTTCCTCAATGAAAATGTGCACTGCTATACTATTTTTATACCAGGCAATGCCAGGTTCTTCTGTTGGTTAACAATAATTGACAATTGATTCATCTAAGAAATTCATATACACACACATTAACAGATATACAGATGCAAATTTATTCACAAGTTTAAAGTTAGGATAGACAGTCTTATCATGTTTGTACATAGATACATGCTCATAACAGCTTTTATAGACAGGAAAATAACACCACTTATGTACAATGCTTATAAATGTAGCATATTATCAACTAAGTGTTTTTAATGACATTCAGCATGCCTAGATGATGGCTAACTTCAGCCAATCTGTGCACCAGAAATGAAAAGGAAGTTGATAAAACTAAAATGATTGGTTAGTCCTCTTTCCTGTTAAACAATGGCTTCTGTTTTCTCACTTGATGTAAACACAAAAATTGACAAAACATGCAACAAACTGTGAAAAGTGTCAACAGAGAAATTGTATAAATTCACAAAAATAATAACAAAGTGATAGCATATTTAAAAGGCTAATACATTTAATATGAAATAACCAACAGTGTTATGGGGTATATATGTGCCTCTAAGTTCACTGGCAGAAGTTAGATATTGGACCTTGCTTTATTTTTTTTTTACACTTTCTCAGTCTCGTAACCTCAGTTGAGAGTGGTTATAGAGACACTACACATGACTCTTTGACAATCACCCAGCCATTTATCTTGGTAGAGACCTCAACTCTGCTACTTGATGAAAGACAGGTCTGTCCATTCCCAGATTTTATCTTTCCATTTCTCCTTCTGTTTGCCTCTTTCTTCTGGCACAGTGACTTGCAGGATGGTTTTTGCCATAATCTTATCCTATAATATACTATTGAAAAATGAAAGTGCAATATCCACCCTGAAGGATGGTGCAAATTTTGGCCTGGGCACAGGACATAAAGGCTAGGTGGTAGGAAATTTGCTGATGAAATAGTTTTAGTCTTCAGCCATAGTAACACTCATACCAGTAAGGGTGGGCCTGGGATTAATAGCAATGAAAGGGTAGACCATATTCCCCAAAGCTGTAAAACTAAAGCTTCATCAATAGATGTTTCAGTGTTATATCTAGGATTTGAATCAAAAGTTTTTTTTAAATGAATATCAAATTCATATATAAAAGTAATTAAATTCATATATACAAAAAGGAAGCAATGGTTGCCAACCGTGTAAGACAAGGCTCGTCGAATAAATTGAGTTCTCGGTAGCCATTAAGCGGATATATGTTAACAAAACAAATGTGATATATAGGTGTTTAAAATTCCTTTGTGTGTGTTATACTCTCCATCTCATCAGATAACTTTTTACATGCTATACTTGAGGTTGCAGAACAGCAAATGTGGAATTACAGTTCATATTTGTCCAATGGAAAATGTTTTTAAATTCTCAGGCAAGGGGGTCAAAACAGTCATATATATATATATATATATATATATATATATATATATATATATATAGACACACACAAACACATGTACACACTAATACCATTTGGAATAATATGTATTCAAGTATTCTCCCTCCAGTTCCAGGTAAATAATAGGACAGAAAAGGCTCCTTGACCTTATATGACAACTGGTCTAAGAGAAGGAAAATTGAATTGCAACCTATTAAATTCTGCTTGAAAAATAGACCTTAGGTTGCATTCTGCTTTTGCGGAGAGGTTGGTAAATATCCTTATATGTGTATGTGTGCGCATATATATATATATATATATATATATATATATATATATATATATATACTGTTTGTTTAAAAACAAGGAATTTAGAAATTTAAATTAAAAAAATATATCTTGTCCTGCAGGTATATTTTGTATCAAATAACTGCATTGAGTACTCATCCTTTGGATATTCACAGTTCTCATTTACTTGATATAATGTATGTATGTGTGTGCAAGCATACACATACATACACATGCATACAATGAGCTCCAGACTTTGATAAAACTTGGCAACCAATCAGAAAACCATACTGTGCATGTGAAAATGAACACTTTCCAATGGGAGTTACTCAGTTGGCAGTGAGATGCCATTCAGTGAGTTTGAGTATTTTGTGATAGTAATTTTACCAATGATTGAAAAAGTAGATTATTTAAATCTAATGCAGGGCTTTTTCTTTTTATCAAAAACATACATTGTATCACAAAGGTCTGTCAGCCCTTCTTTATAGTCCTAATTTTGTTCTCTGTAAGCATTGGCTTCCACTTAAGATAAAATTGCTATTGTAATACCATGGGTGAGATTAAGGAGAACATAATGAGGCTACTGATGGTGATCTCTAAAGAAGACTTTGTGCACTGTTTTGGAAAATAGAAGAGATACTAGATATATGAGAGATCCCAAGGAATATTTAGAATGGAATGTAGATGCCACTGACCTAGGAAAGTTATTTTTTTCATTAATATTAAATGGCTGGATAATTTCCAAAGTGACCTCATACTCATTCATTTTAATTTGAGTTGGGAATTAAAATCAATTATATTCTCAGACACTGCAAACTATCATTATATTAATTATAGCAGTAGAAGATAAATAAATATACTATGTTTTAATTTGAACAAATTAAAATCCAGCTAATTTTTCCTGCTTTCGTTCAACTAGACTAAAAAGAAAACACATTTTAAGCGAGATCAAATGAGATGAACTCTTTACAATAAAACATTTAAAACTCTAATTTCCATATGAGAAAAAATAAATACAAATCATGCAGCATGATTAAAGAAATTCAGTCATTAAATGCATAATCTAAAACTAAAAGATGTATTAGTACACATAAAGATATAGAAACAATAGATCATTTTTCTTGGAATTTAATATCCAATTTTACTTGCCCAGTCGGCTGGGGCTGTAGAATACACCGACTGCTTCTCTGCAGAGGGGTAAGACCTCCACAATAAGTGTCCCGGATATGACACTAAACAATCTGATGGTGAAGTTCCAGCAATATTGGAGCTTTGGGGAATGCGGAGTACCCCTTCATTGCCATCGCTCCCAGGTCCACTCTGGCCCGGAGTGGTAGCACCTGATAGGGCCCTATCTATGGGTTAAATAGAACTAACAGCATACTTATGCTAAACTGAATTGTTTGAATAAACTGAATAGCTTGAAATAGAAATGTTTTTGACAATTAAACTGTACTTGCATTTAAACTGCATGCTTATGCTTAACTGAATTATTTGAAATAGAACAGTTTTTCAACATTAAAACTGTATTTACACTTAACTGAATTATTACATATAACTGCTTGAATAGTTTGAAATAGAAATGTCTTTGACAATTAAACTGTGTACTTATGCTAAACTGAATTGTTTTAAATAGAACTGATTATTTACATAAGAATGGATTTGGCATTAAATAGCCTACAAGGGTTAATATGCCATAAAATCCACCAAACCAAACCAAACCAAACCAAACCATTTTACAGAGGTAATTTTTAGAACAGACTGTTACCAATGAGAACAAACATCATCATCTCCTTAAAAAAAAAATACTAGCAAAGTTAATAAAGAGGTATCTGATACCTAAAAATAATTTTTTGTAAAAGTCGAATTTTAAAAAATAACACAAGAGAGCATACTACAAATTCCTTGGACTGATCAAGAATGAAATAATTCAGAGCCAGGAAATGTGTGTACTATTCATATATTTATCCACGAGTTTAATATACTTGGCATATCATTTCACAAGCTTCTTTAACCCTTAAAAAATAAATCAATTAAAATAAAGGTAATTTCTTTCTTGGCGAGATTAAGAACTTTTCAGTAGTCCCCTTGACAATGAAATGTTCAACATTTTATATAAAGTTGAATTATTAGCATTCTGGCTGTTTACATATATGAGAGTCGATCAATAAGTCAGTAGCTTGATATGTAATTATTAGCTGAATATTCGATCATTGAATGATATTTATAGTCCTGAAAATAGTAGTTGTAGGGATTCCAATCTGAAAAGATAGCTTTCTCAGGAGTCTTCTGGATGATTATGTTTCTTTGTTTAATGGCATATCAACCATCATAAGTTATTTAATGCCAAAGCCATCCTTGTAGTAAAAGTGGGGAGAGAAGAGGGTTCCCAAGGGTATTAGTTAAAAAGTGAACACAATAATGTGACTAGAGTTCAAACTCACTATGATGTTGCAATCTAGCATGTTAACCTCTATACCACAGAGACTCCTCATTTATGGACGACTGAGTTAAATGCATGGATACATTAAGAACTTCAACAATTTAACAAAGATGGTTGACTTAATCTGTTTTGATCCTGGACACTGCTAGAATCATAAAATTTAGTAGTGCTCAACTGTGACATTGCTCAAGTATGCTTAACTGTGACATTGTACTAAGTAAGTTCAAACTCAATTTACACTATTATGTTCACTTTTTTTTTTTGGAGGGGCCCGTGGTGTAATGATTATCGTCATAGGAAATGGACACGGTGATACGAGTTCAAATCCTGGACGAGACCGATTGCATTTCACATCGTATTAATACCCATGGGAAAGGTATGAATCCAATTATTCTCCCTCCAGCTATGGGTAAATAGTAGGACAGACTGGGTTCTTCAGCCTTGATGAGGCAACTAGTCTAGGAGAAGGAAAACTCTTAATTCAAACCTGTTAAACTCCGCTTAAAAATTGACCGTGTGTCATATCTTGCCCGAGTGGAGGGGTTGGTAAATATGATTATGTTCACTTTTTGATTAATACCCTTGAGAAAGGTATGAACCCCCTCATTCTCCTCGCTATGGGTTAAAAAGTTCCACCACTGTCCTTCTACAAAAATTGCTTTGGCATTGAATAACCAACAAAAGTTGATATGCTATTAAAAAAAGAAACCAAACCAAAATATAAAAGTTATCAGCCAACAGTCTATCGAAAAATGCCGACTGAGGAAATTTCACATTAAATTCCTTTTACATATTTATAGGTTTTATGCTTGAAATATGCTTGTTGTTATTGAAAAACAAAATAGCTGACACAATACAAAGAAATAAATACTCAAATAAGTCTAGCACATAATCTTTTTATCATACTAAATGGTCGAGTGGATAGAGTGTTCGCCAATGGTCTAGGACACCTGGGTCCAATCCCAGGTCACATCATACTAAAGACTTTAAAAGTGGTACATGATACTTCCTTGCTTAACACTCAGTAATATAAGGTAAGTATTCAGGGTAAAATGGAGCAATTCTCAGAAAGGAGTAGCACCCTCCCCTACATCTCGGTGTAGTAGCTATTGAAAAGGGAGCCTTCTGGTTGCCCTCAACAACGGTCACCTTCGACAACGGTCAGCAACTTTGCTTACTTACTTACTTTAAATATGGTTGCATCTAAATACAGCATTACCAATATGATTAACTACAGCATTACCAATATTTTAGCCTTAAATTTAAAGGTGCACACATTTTATCCTCTTATCCTTATAGTTGCATCCAGGGCTAGCCTTAGGAGGTATGGGATCCAATTGGGAACATATACACTGCCAAGTGTTGTTGTGTGTACTTGATGAGTCAAGAGTAGATTGCACAAGGCCCACTTCAGTGTGGAATCCAGTTGGGAGCAGTTAGGCTAATTGGTTTAAAGCTGGCCTTGGTTGCATCCTTTATGAAGCATTCTGTATTTTTAAATCAGAATTGATTTATAAGTAAATCTACTAAAAATATTCAATGAAATTTAAAAAAAAATGTATTGTCAAATGTAGATATTTACACAGTTAATCTTTATGAACAATACACTCATGAGGGAAATAGAACAATAGAATAGATGTAATTTATATTTTCTTTTTCATCTACTTGAAAAATCTTAATAAATTTATATTAATATTTTGAATTATTTTATTGTACATTTACTGAAGTAGATAAATCTACATTTAAGAGTTATTAAATATTAAAGACGAAATTGTAATTTTAAAGGAACTAAACACACCCCCAAAGATAAAAATATTTGTAAAAAAAAAAAAAAAAAAAGAAAAAGGAAGAGAAAGAAAAAATTAGGGGTGGGGAAAGAATATACCAGGAAAAAGTTACAATTTATTTACACATTAACCATAAAGTTATTTCTCCACCCAATTACCTGTATAGATTTATCTATGAAGTGTTCCATAGATTTTTCAAGAGAGGTAATTGTTTTGATACTGAGAGCATACATCAATGAAAATGATATGACTGATTTTCTAAATTTAGCCCAAACTGATGCATAACATTTATTTTCTACTACACCAGGTTTTGATTATAAATTTTACCACATAAATGTTTACTTCTAGTCAGCTATTCATTAACAAATTTGGATCTATATTCTACTAATGGTCTTCAAACAATTGGCTGAACATTTGATAAAAGAGAGCATCTATTTATTTATAAAATGTGCAAAAAATTAAAAAGAATTATGAAGATTTTAATGAAGTAAACATCTGCAATTTTTTATATAATGAGAAAATAAAATGCCTTTGCTCTTTAAGCTAATGGACAGATAATTTATCTGGGTTGGTGACAATGATTAAATTCATCAGAAAAAAATAAATAAAATAGGTATATGATGATATCTTAAGCTGATTATAGCATCAATCAGGCAACAAGAAATCACATTTGGTTCTGTAGATTCAAACTTCTGTCTACATTGCTTCTGTGGGATCCATTCATCTCAATAGACCACCAATCTTTATATGGAAAATTTGGAAGTTTTTATTCTTTTTCTTTAAACAAATCACAAATAATTTGAAAGATCAATAAAAACAAGAAACATTAAGTTAGTCCTTAACATAGCAACAGGAATCTTAATTCAATTATTAAACAAAAATTTACAGTATCATCAGATTAACATCATCAGTTCCTATAAATATGGTCTCATGCTCAGACATAAACTTCATACTATAAGTAATATATTTTATTTTATATCTTGCACTTTCTATCATCATTTTTTTTAAACATCTTCTTCTTTACTTTCTCACATAATATCTTACTCCCATTTTCAATCATTCATCATGCTTTTGGCAGCACCATTCATAGAATAGACAATAAAAACAATTAACAGAGAATCCCATAAAATCTTTCTTCCTCCACATGGTGCAGTTACCCTTTTCCTAGAATTGTTTATCTCTTAAGGATAGAGAGTCCAGTTGGCCTTAATATTTTACCCATAGCTGATGGGAGAGGAAAGAGGTAAGGTGGATTCATGCCTTTCCTAGGAGTATTTGTACAAAGTGAACACAAAAAGAGACTGAAAGAATTTGAACATGGCTTGCTCATTTCATTTTAGGCACCAATAACCACTACATCAGCTTCATCTCTTCACAATAATTCCTGAATAATTTGGTAAATTTTGGTTGAGAGAATAAATCTTGAATTAAATAAAATTGGCAATTAGATTTTTATTATTATCAAATTTTATTATACAAATCAAATTAGATTCTAAAGTGTTACTGATAGTATAAACCATAAATGCAGTGGGTATTTAACTAATTCTCCTTGGCTGTAGAATATGGCACAGGTTAGTTTAACATATATAGGAGGGGTTCGAAAAGTTCTAAGCCTCACCAAGAATGAAGAGCAGAGTCAAATATTTTTGTTGTGGTAACACACTACTACTTCTTATAAAACTAGAAAAATCTGAATTAACTTTACTCGTTTTTTAAAAAATGGTAGTGTGTTGCTACAACAAAAATGTTCAACTCTGCTCTTCTTTCTGAGTGAAGCTAAGAACTTTTTGAACGAATCTTCATATATGTTTTATGCACACACTCAAGTAAGACCAAAAGTAGTTTCTAGCCAACATCCTGTACAGAATAACAAAAAAACATGGCTAAGAAAGATGAACAGCTACCATACTCTAATACCAGCTTGAAAGCCAAGAAAATCATAAATACAGTGTATTACTATGTCTGTAGGAATATAGTGGTTCTTCATCCGGCATTACATTTTTGCTATAAATATAAGTTAGATAGTGGTCACATTTATAAGATACACAAAGCTTAAGGTTTAGAGATAAGTCAGAAATCTAGCCAGTCTCACAAGCATGAGAGCCATGGTCAGTAAGTAAGAGGATTAATAATGCAAAAAGCATTTGAATGCACTTGTGACTAAGATTAAGTCCGGAAAATCAAAGACACACAGTGAAGAACACAATATAGAAGAAAACTTAATAAACATTTGACTAAATGAAATTAAAAAAAAAATAGGTAAAGGCAATAAAAAAATAGAAATAAATTATAAAATAGGAAAAACAGAAGAGAAATACACATAAAAGCATACTATACATATATATATATATATATGTATATCAGGGGCGGAGATGGGACTAGTGCGACTCGTGCCCAGCATAACCAATAACTCGGTCAATGTTATTCAAAATGGATTAAAAATCATCCATTAATTTCAAGCAAACATACTTAGTCTGATCTCAATTAAATTACGTATCTATTCAAGTTTCGATAACTAAGTAGCCAAAAGTTCATAAATATATCTGGGAATAATACAACGATGCTGTTTTGAACGGATGGTCTTTGTCCGGCCACCGTCAGATCCATTGAACATCCCATAAAATCGGCTATGTTGAACATGCGTAATCCGTACCAGGCACTAGACCCTTATAATAACAGTAATGTTAGCGAAATCTCGCTTTTGGCTGTAGCCAATAGAAAAACAAGCCAGAATACTGTGCTCAAAAAAATTAGCACAATGTGACTGCTGACAACTGTCTTGGGAAGAGGGAGAGGAACCGAGAGAGAGAGGGGGGGATAGCAGATTATAGCCGTCACCGACGTCATCATCATCGCTATGGTAAATGTTGGTTAAACGGCGTGTTTTAATTCGTTTTTTCACTAACAGATCTCTATTTCTTTAATGAATGTTGCATATATTACATTTTGTAACTAAAATTTGTTTATTTGAATACATTTTCAACAAATAATCTTTATTTTAAGCAAAATTGAAACTACTAGCTGTGTCTGTGTATATTGTCATCAATTTCTTTATTCTAATAAACATATTTTTCTCGTCATAGTAATGAACATCTTCTCTTTTCTTCTATACTTTTGAAAGGAAAAAAATTATCTTATCTACTGTATTAACAAGACTACAAATTATATAGTATCTTGATTGTTTACAAAAAAAACACCATGCAAGGTACGTTTGTCAATCTGTGCTATACAATGGAGAATTACGCAATAGCAACTATGATGACTTACTTTGGGTCCACGGACCACGGGTTAGGAACTGAAGTTGACAGAGGGCGGGGTGGGCACGAGTAGCAAAAATAGGCTAGAGTCGCCACTTATATATATATATATATATATATATATGAGGCTCATTAAATAAGTTTCCAGACTTTTTTCATATGGGCACTTTTATTGATAGTACACACATGAAACTCTAGTCCCCTTCAAAGTAATCTCCTCCGGTTGCAATGCACTTGTTGTACCATTCCAACAACTTCTGGAAGGCCCCATGGAAATCCTCTTGTGTGAGCGTATCAATGACCTTCGTCACAGCCTCTTTCATCTCCTCAATTCTCTCATAACGACAGCATCTGAGCTTAGGGAATAACCAAAAGTCACAGGGACCAACGTCTTGACTATAGGGAGGCTGAGGAACTGTCTTGATGCCAATCTTAGTCAAATAGTCTGTGATAAGGATGGAGTTGTGGACTGGTGCATTGTCCTGGTTGAAATGCCACTGACCCAATTTGAAGAATGCTTGCCTCTTCCAATGGAATCTCTTCCTGAACTCCCTTAAAAGCTCAACATAGTAACCCTAAGCCAAACCCTTTGGCCAGTCAGCTCTGGTCTATTGACTTCCTTACTCCTCCCAAACCTCTCATCATCCCTCACAGACTCCCTGCCTTCCTTGAATCTCTTATGCCACTCAAAAACTGATGCTCGATTCATGCAAGATGCTCCAAAAGCAGTCTAAAGCATTCTATGTTTCTGTGGCATTTTTTCCAAATTTAGAACAGACTTTTATTGCATATTGTTCTTCTATAGCGTCAGATTGCATTTTTGAAATTCACCAGCTGTGACAATCAGGCTTTAGCAGGGTATATTCCAATTCCTGCTGTAGCTGTTCATTTGAACCTGAAATCATAAACATTAGTCAGTCATCTTCTTAGATGTATAGCAATAACATACTGAATTTTCAAGAGTCTACGACAATTTTAAATATCTGTACAAAAAAAGTCTGGAAACTTATTGAATGCACCACATACATGTATTTTTTCAAGGGCATTGGGTGAGTTTAATGTGTGATAGAATCCATTTGACCCCATATATAGATGTATTTTAAGCTAGTGTATGTGTGTGTAGTCAAGCTCTGTTTAATGTTGGTTTGAATCTATGAATTTGTTCTTCTTTTACTTGGAGTAAAGAGTAATCATCAGTCTGGTATATTGGTATCATTTTAAAGTCTCTCTTGCTACATTCATAAAGGTGTTTTGATACATAAAGTTTTCTGTTTTCTGGTAATTCAAAGTTGCTTTTATGTAAAGAGACTATCGATCATTGCTTGAGTTCAGCCAATATATATCTTGATATCTTGTTGCCGTTAGTGGATCTGATTATGTAGACTACATTTTTTGAATTGCAACTTAAATTTCTCTTTATTATGAATGTTGCTTACGAAGGAATAGGATTTTCCTTCTATGATTATATTACATACTCTACATCTTTTATTTATAAATTTAGAGTTTCCATGGGTTGTACATTTCTCAAATTTAGATGAGGTTAGTCTGTGTTAAGTTTTTCAGTTGTCATTTGCTTTTAATGATTTTTATAGTATCTAGTATGTTTTTAATTCTATCAAATTTTTAAAAATTCCAGATTTTTTGATATTCCTGTGAATAGCTCTAGGTTGTTTTTGTTATATGTTGAGACATGTTAAGTGTTCTTTTTTGCTTGTTTTTTTTGTTTCATAGTTCTTTTAATGGCATTTTTTCTGCTAATTCGATTTCCTTGTTCATTAGTGTTGTGGGTTATCCCTTCTGATGGAGGGTTACATGTAATTGTTCTTGGAGGATTTTGTTCATGACTAGGGTATGGATCCTAGATGCTAGGGTGTAAGAGGTGAATCTTATGTAGTTTTTGTGGTAATGATTCTTGATATGGAGGTATTGTTGGATGTCTATAGGTTTGTGGTAAATATCAGAGATAACCTGGCCATTTTGATTTTTAATGAGTATGTCTAAAAACAGTAGTTCTTTAAAATTGTATTCTATGGGGAATTTCATTTTAGGATGTAGGTTTTGAAGTAAGTTATGGAAATCATTAATGCTGCCCCATGAGCATTTTCAAAATATCAAAGAGGGTTATCCAGGTATCTTTTTTATAATCTAATAAATTTGATTTTTATATTGTTGCTGTATTTTTTTCCAATAATTTCATATAGATTTTCCTCTAAGTACACTAAGGTTTAAGTGGTGAATATCAGTGCCATTTTAATTCCAATAGCATTTCCATGGTTTGGATGTAATTTTTGTTATCAAATTGGAAAGATTTAGGATTGATTCTATACCATCAGTGATAAATTTTTTGTTAAACCTTGAGTGTAATGTTTGTGGATATTTTCCTATCCAAAATGAGATGGCTTGCTTCTCAAATTCATGGGAGATATTACTATATAGATTTGTAACAAAAAAAAATATTACCTTGGGTGTATTGAGATCAGTTTTTTTAACAAAACATATATATATATGTGTGTGTGTGTGTATATATATATATATATGAATTGAATGAACAAAAGAATACATCAAAAATTATATTTCTAAGAATAAAATAACTTCTGAAGTATATAATAAAAATGCAATATTCTTAATATATAAGAAATTATAAAGAAGCAAGATACAATATTCTAGAAATATTGGAGGTGGGGAGATATATAAGAAAAAAATCTGGATGTAACTTGAAAATAGAATTAAAAACACAGGAATAAAAATGTGAGCATAATAGATTATATGCATATATCAATCCATGAATATACAAATTTCAAGGATATAAAGAACAGCTTGATGCTGTGCAGAAAAATTTAGCACAGAGTCCAAAATAATTTGAAAGAGAATTGGATGCATCAAGTTTCATTATTCTCCAATCTTGCCACCAATAAGCAAAGAGATTTAACAATTTGTCCGAAAGTATCTGTTATTAGTTTGGCTAAAGTATAACACTGAGAAATATTTAAGTGTTTGTGAAGTTGTAAAGAGAGACAGATTGGTTGGTTGGTTGGTTTTATGACATGTCAACCTTTGTTGGGTTATTTTATGCCAAAGTCAGTTTAACAATTATGGTCTTCAATTATATACAGTACAAAAATATATCTTCACAATCATTTTAAACAAGTAAACACTTCATACTTAGTTTTATATCAATGTCTTAAGAGTCAGTGTATTTATATGGAGGTGCCCGTGGTGTAATGGTTATTGTCGTAAGAAATGGACATGGCGATACGAGTTCAAACCTTGGACGAGACTGATTGCATTTCACTAGATTCTTCAGCTATGGTGAGGCAACTAATCTAGGAGAAGGAAAACTCTGAATTCAAACCTGTTCAACTCTGCTTAAAAATTGACCTTGTGTCATATCCTGTCCGAGCAGGTTGGTAAATATGATTAATATGGTTCAAAATCATTTCAAACATTATTGCAAACAGATCTATTTGACTCATAGATGGGACTCTAACAGGTATTACTACTCCAGGTCAGAGTGGACCAAGGAGTAAATGGCAATGAAGAAACAATTCCAAATTCTTCAGAGCTTCAGAATTGGGACTTCATCACTGGATGCAGTTCAGTGTTATATCTGGGACAGAGAGAGATACAAAAGGAAAATAGATGTTGGTTCATTTATTCTCAGAAACAAAGATTTTAGAGATACTAAACCAAAACTAGAGTGTTCATTTTCTATCTTCTCAATATTTATGTAGTAATATCTCATGTGATTTTGCATTATTTAAATTACATTCTAGATATTGTTTGAATAAATGAACTGCTTGTTCATATTCTAAATATTGCTAACACAATGTTTTGGATAATTCATAGTTCAGCTCTCACTAATTATAGTATGGTTATTCTCCAAGTTATAGAAATATATTAAATTGCATTATTAAAAAAAGCCACCGTCTATGAAGACTATGAATTTTTGAGACGGTATATTTATCATTGGCATTAAAATAAATATCTATATCAGATTTGCCAGCTAGGAAAAAAAAAAGATTTCACTTTAGGCTTAATCAGCAGTTCAAATATTTAGCTTCATTCAATATCAATAAATCTATAATAACACACTCTTTATTTGTTTTGTTTTAATGACATATCAACCTTTGTGGGTTATTTAAAGTCAAAGCTATCCTTGTAAAAAAGATAGTAGTGGTACTATTTAATCTATAGCTGAGAGGAAGATAAAGGGATTTATACCTTTACCAAGGGTATTAGTTTGAAAGTAAATGTAGTAGAATGACTGGAGTTGCAACTTGATTACTATGATATTACAGTCCAGAACATTAACTATTATGCCAAGGAAACTTTTCATCACATTTTATAATTTTTCACCAACTTTGATTTAAGGACCTCAACTTAAAAATGATTGTCTGAGAATATAGATGTAAACTTTCAATACAATGATACCAAAATGAATATCATAAAAAAATTTGTTTTTAAAATATGCGATATTATTATCCTTCATTCTTCTCTCACTTTCAGAGATGAGTTTGTTGACAAAAACACTTTAAACACATTCAGCTATATCAAAATACAATCACTATATATACTTGTGTATCTCGTGATTTCCTGAGATCTAAATTGAGACATTTTGCAGCTGGAAATTATATGTGTACCAGTTCAACTTGACCTAGTCTTAGTCAACTATTAACTCATAAAGTTTGTATCTCACAAATGGTGTGACCACCTAATATTAGGCTAAAATTTAGGCCTCAGACTGAAAACGTTACCAGTATATCTACTATTCATTCGCTGAAACATACTCTGCTTTGGCCAAAATTGATATCATTCTTGAAAATGTTAGAATTCTTTCCTTTCAGTGTTTACATAGGTTTTTACTTCATGGCATACAATTTGTTTACAGCAAAAGACATAATAATCTGGAATTTCTTAAGCACTATAACGAATCGGTCAAAGAATTAATAAAGGCAATCCTTTACTTGAAAAATTTGACCAACATAAATCTTATGTCTAATACTATTTTGCATGTATTTACTTAACCCCTCTGCCATAGGCAGGATGTGATACAAGGTCAGTTTTTAAGCAAAGTAAAGCTGGTTTGAATTCAGAGTTTTCCTTATCCTAGAACCTAGTCTACCTTACTATTTACCTATAGCTGGCAAGTGGAACAGATAGATTCATGCTTTTCCCAAAGGCATTAGCACAAAGTGAAATGCAAAGAGCCTTGTTCAGGAATTAGCTCAACAATTTCATTTCCTACAACAATAATCACAATGTTAAGTGTGACTCTTATTAGGAATAAACAACAGAAATAAGATGAAAGATAAACCAGAAAAAAATTTGATGGCAATACTTCATTTGAGAAATCCAGACAACTATTTTGTACTTTTAATGTTTGCAACTAATCCAGATTTTGATTGGCTGTTGTTTAACTTTATCTCTTTGTATTGACATTTAGTCCATCATTCTAAGTTTAAATTTAACTGCATTCTATTTTTTGTACTGCATAACTATCGACAGCTTAATTAGCTGTAACACAGCACTAGAAAATATGACAAAAATCAATCCAGATTTAAGTAGTCAAAAAGTTACTAATTAAAATGCAAACAACTTTGACTAAATTCTAAGAGATAACAAGAGTAGTAGGGGTACCCAATATGTTGATCATAATTGACCAAAAATATGTCGATCATAATTGACCAAAAAATTGCAAAGGTAGCACAGGTAGATAACATACCATTCAAATAAAACCATTTTTTTTAGATGTTAACTATTCTGTGCAAGTCATCAGAGTAATGTAGTGACCATGAATTTATTCAATTGTATTGTGCCATAAGGGTTCATGCAGCGATGCAAGGTATACAAACATATATTTTGTATATATAAAGTATACCCAGTACATATATAACTCTATCGAGCTTTGTTTTAATGCAGGCAGATCATTTTGACAAGGTCATTTTAAAAGTCGCTCACAAGCAGAAAAAAATGTAGACACTCTTGAACAAGAACATAAAAATATAAACTTACATTTGCATCCCTTCGAACCAGCATTTGCATTCATGAGGCAAGTTAATCCAGTTACCCAGATATTAGCTTCATCGGCTGATGTTGCAATGAGATCCATTGTCTCAAAGTTATCCCCAAATATGATAGAGAAGGCACACTCCTCCGGATAGAATTCCATGATCTCCCGATTTCGTAATGCTTCGGTGGTCATTCCAAGTCGCACTTCCTTCATACAACTGATTGGAACTGGAAAAAAAATAGAAATATCTAGGTAATTCAGGCTTGAAATAACATGAGGGCATGTAAAGAAATTAAGAAAAAGTTTGTTGAATTATTTTCAAGTTGAAATTGATTAACTGAAAATTTGCATTACAAGAAGGATTTTAATTTATGCAAACTGGCCATAAATTTATCTGCCCTATTTTTTATTACAGCAATATACACAGGTATAATACCAAGATTTGTTTTCATGAAGATGTGTACGTTAATAAATATTGACTAATATTTATGATCCTTAAGTAGCCACTGCTTATACAACAAAGGTAAACAATTTAATTCAAATCTTGATTTTTTGGTGAATGGAAAAAAAAAAACTCGTTGAATGGGGGAAAGCTACTGACAAGGATATTAGCTAGATTTCTATTTTATTCAGTTAAGCAAAAATATCACGGTTTAGTTTAGTTAAACTGGCAAACATAAAAATAAGGATCCAATTTAGGATTGTACTTATAAATCAGACCTCTCACTAAAAATGTTTAAAATTCTGAAATTTTCAAAAATTTAACATGCAAAAAGCATGTTTTAGAGTCCTACTAGTAAACCAAGAAAATTTTGTTGCCATACCTGTGGTCATTGTTGAGGTATACAATGATGGTCAAAAAAAAAAAAAGAAGAAGATATTTAATTATGTCTAATATTATTAGTTATGTATTTTCACAACTCCATTGCCATTACAGGATGTGATACAAAGTTAATTTTTAAGCAGAGTAAAGTTGGTTTGAATTCCCAGTTCTCCTTCTCATAGACTAACCAAGGCTAAAGAACCTAGTCTGCCCAACTAATTACCCATAGCTAGGGAGAAAACAAATAGATTCATGCCTTTCCCAAGGGCATTAGCATAGCCTCATACAGGATTTGAACTTGGGTTGCAAATTCTATTTCCTACAATGATAACTGTTATGCGATATGCACCTCCTATTAGGAATAAACAATGGAAATAAGATAAAAAACAAAACAAAACAAAAAAAAACAAGTATTAATGACAATCCTTTATCTGAGAAATCTGGACAACTATTTTGTACTTTTAGTGTTTGTCTCAGTCTAATCTTGATTCTGATTAACTCTTGTTGAATTTTTTTTAAAAACAAGAGCTTAACATAACTATTTTCTGCTATGTTAAACTTAATGAATTGCTGTATTAGCCAGTATATAAAATGCTCATTTAAAAATAGAAATACAATGCAAATATTACACTGTATCCAATGACCATGTCTCAAATGAATTCAAGTGAACCATTACATATGACTTATGCATTGAAGATCTTAAAGATTTGGTGGTTATCATTTCTCACCTGATCTAATTTCAATGTCATTTTTATTCATCAATGTGCCATTTCTTTCTTTTTGGTTTTATATCATATCAAACATTGTAGGTTATTTAATACCAAATCCATTTTTATACATATAAACAGTTTTATTTTGAACTATTCAGTTTAACATAAGTAATTTCTTTGCACTTAGTTTAAATATCAAACAGATCTATTTGACCTATAGAGTGGACCTGAGAGTAATGGCAGTGAAGAAGTACTCTGCTTTCCCTAAAGCTCCAGCATTACTGGAGCCTTACCACCAGATTGTTTAGTGTCATATCCAGGATACTCGGGGGAATCTTACCCCTCTGCAATGATACAACCCCAGCTGACTAGGCCAATCAATGTGTTAAAATATACTTTAAATATTTTTGAAATATCAATAAGCAATTAAATTCAATTTAAAACATTGTATTGAATTAAAGTTCAGATAATAAAACAAACTTTTAATTTATTGTTATATGCAAACAGTCTCTCCCAGGATTTGAACTCAGTTTTCCATGTCCATAGCCTACAACTATAACCATTACACCATGAGTGCTTCTTGTTCAGCAGTGAATATTACATAGATTAAAAAGTTCAAATCAAAGTTCAGCTAATAATTACATCAGGTTACAGATTTACTGATGCACCCTTGTATGTCTGAGTAAGAATTACTTTAAAAATATTCAATTTAAAAGATTTAGTGTAGAATTTAAATTGAATGCATCCAAATTTCAATCTTAAGGTTCCCAGTTTTTTCACTGTCTGAATTTTGGAATATTTCAATTCTTTAAACTCTTTAGCCCCTGGCATTCAGATACCCAAGTTCATAAAATTTATCCCCCACCCATCAAAAAGTAGAATAGAACATATTTACCTATTACTCAATGGCATAAATACCTTTCATCATTCCATGAAAAGAAAGATTATGAATGGTCACTATATTATCCTTTTATTATTAGTATCTGGCATGATCACCTCGAAAACACCTAAATTATAATATGTAGTGAAATAACACTTAGCCCAAAATATCAAGAATCACAGCCTATAGTAAGATAGTGCTCAGCCTGAAATAATTTCAAAGAATTAATAGAATAGTAAAATTAGAATATCTTTTCACTGCAATGGATGCTCCAATAAAACATATGTAGAACAGGTAATTATAATCCCACCAAAGATATTTATAACACCACTTACGTTTTCTGTTAGTGTATCAGATCTTACAAAAGAAATATCCAAAAATGTTATCAGTTCTTTGTACTGTTCTATTTTCATTGTTTCCATTTTTTCTATAAATTTTTAGTTTTAACAATAATAATAATAGTAGTAATAATTAGTTTTAACTCTTAAAATGTTTTTTTTATAAATCAATCTCACAACCAATTGGGATAGAATCCTGTTTATTGGTTTATAGAAATTTTTCTGATAATCATATAATGAAATAAATCTTTGGGTTAATCAAATTTATTGAATAAATCTTGTATAAAAATATACCATCATCATAAAGTGTCTAAGAAGTATCATACAGCTAATTTTACTTGGAACTCTTAATAGCACACCTGGACAAACATGAGGAATCAGAATAAAAAAAAAAAACTTTCAATTTTCAAGACTTTTTTTTAATAATCAGTTAAACTATTTATACTAGAGGAAATGAGTTGCAAATTGATTTTGGTTTTCTTTCTTTGTCAACCTATTTATCTATTCATTTGAGAAAAAACAAAACAAAACAAAAACTAAATGCAATAATATATGTAAATCATTAATTCAAATATTGAGAGCAAGATAAGCTCTCAGGGAAACTTGAACTCACACCCACTTTGTCCCTTGAGGAAACTGGATTAATAATACCAGCTGTTTTATCAACTAAGTTACAAGAACCATTGGAATCGGTGACCGAGTTCCAATAATGAAGAAGGCTGTTTGGATTTCACTTGGTGGAAAAAACATGAATCCATCTCATATCCCACCAGCAATGGGTGAATAGTAGGGCAGTCAGGTTCTTTAGCCTTAGTAAAGCAACTAGTCTACGAAGAGGAAAGCTCTGACTTCAAATGAGTTGTACTCAAAAATTAACCTTATGTCACATCATTCTCATGGCAGAAAGGTTGGGTAAATGCATGTAAGAGCTATTGGTTTACAGAAGCTCAAATTAAATCCATAACTAATTTTTTACTCTAACTCTTAGCATCATGTGTGTTCAGTTATATTTTTTTTTCTACATATGAATTGTGTAAATCGCATCTTATTTTTAGATGAAATATTGTCAATCATTATGAATTTTAAATGGTATTTTCTTTCATTTATTAATCGCTTTGTTTTATTCAAACCCCAGGACATCATGAATCATAATTTTAAAGAACAATGGATAACAGTGGAATCAGCAGATTTTATTTCATAAAATCTAACCTAAATAAAGATTGAACTATCATAGCAAAATCAGTGATTTTTACTAAGTATATCATGAATCCAGACTGTCGGCACATTTTCATAATAATGATTATGAGACATTGATATAATCTGAGGATCATTGCCAATATCTGCTAAGATTTGTGGCCAAGGGATTTATAGTTTAATGCTAACAAAACATGTAAATTTACTAAGAAATAAATTATTTTCAACACTACAAATCAAACTGTATAAATATCATTAAATTATTAAATATAATGTCTGAAATATATTTACCCAATCCCTTCATTACAAGTAGGAAGTGACACAAGGTTAATTTTTATAACAGAATACAGCTCATTTGAATTCAGAGTTTTCTTTCTCCTAGATTGATTGCTATATCAAGTTTAAAGTACTCAGTCTGTGCTACTATTTGCCCATAGTTGCAGAGAGGAGAGAAGAGAAGGATTCACACCTTTCTCAAGGGTATTAGCATAAAGTGAAATGCAAACAGCCATGTCCACAATTATGTCATGCAGCTCCTAATGTCAGAAATATAATATGGGAGCTACTAGTATATAAAGTGTTTAAGTGCTCCCTTCTTTCATTGGGAGTTCAGAAGATGGAGTGTTTTCACATCGTCTACCAATCTCTTCTCACCTCACTTCTTCAGTGGCAGCAACATAAAGATCATAGAAAACAAGTAGTCTTTTTGATATACAGCTCATTTTCAACTATAATACTCATCCCTATAATGATGCTTTAAAGGAAGAAAACTGTCTGAGGACAGCAATGGTTCAGCAAAACCTTCTCTCATTCTGGAATTTTTGTCTCAAACAAAGAAACTCAGAACCATCAGATCTTGTTATCTTTAAGACAAATCATATTGGTTTATGCACCTAACATTTTGTTGCCTTGTATCTTTTGAGAATATAAGTCAAATTATATATCAATTTCACAAAACAGTTTCCTAATCTACCAGGAATTGTAAATTGCCTTTGAGAAACTGAAACTTGACTGTTACTGCTGTTAGATTTTAATTAAAAAATAAGATAAATTGAAGTTCTATTTTTCAATCCAAACATTTTTCATAAATTCCAAATTTCATCTCTTCCATTTAGACTTTAGAATCAACATGAGTGTCATATAACATACACACTTATTAATAAATGACTATTCTATTTGTGTGTTTATGCCTGACAAGTGTTAAAATAACAGGGCCTATTGACAATTTTTGGTATAAAGCTTCGTCAGACATCTACTAACATGTCTACAAAGGAAAAAAAAAAAAAACAAACAAATAAAACAAATCGTCATTTCTAAATACTGCAAATATTTTCAAGAGGACAGACTTTAAATACACTAGTGGAGCTTTGGAATAAAATCCACCACCACTAAGTCTTTTGTTATTGATTTTGTTTCCAGACATTTCTACAGATTATTGAATAATGAACCAGAGAGATTTAGATTAGACAAAAAAAAAAAAAAAAAACTTAAAAAATTAATTCCTATAATAAATGGACCCTGAATTAATGTAGCATAAAATTTATAAAATGGAGGGAATTTTTGCACTTTTTTCTGCGAAATAATTCTTTTTCAATCTATATATTTATTTTTAATCTGGGTAGTTTTTATGCAATGTTTTTTTCCATTAAGGATGAGAGAGCAATGGACCCAAAAATTAATAATAGCAACACACACACACACATACTTGTTATAGATTTTTTAAAAAACATTTTTCCTGTTATATTTTCAGTTTTCTGGTAGCTTTCTTCAGACAGAAATGTTATGTTAATGTTTAAACACAAATTTTATATGGTGATGAAATTTCTAATTTGGGGGATTGGTTTTATTTGGCTTCATTTTACTTTAAGTTGACCTGGTTATAACAGGCTTTTCTTTACAGTGAGATCAGGTGTGAACAGTTATATTACATGTCTGATGATTGAGAATACTGCATGAAACTGTCAAAAAAGCAAAGAAAGTATTTATGCATAAAATCCTTTTTTAATTTGTCTTTATTGATGGTTTTAATGAGATGGTTTCAACATGCACATATGTGCATATATTTTCAGATGAAGCATAAATCTGATTTTTTAGCACTGTAATTCAATAAAAATGTAAAATGATAAACAGTCACATTAAAACTTGATCCATTTATTTGAAATAGAATCAAGGTTGTATTACTTGTATTGTTAAGTAACTGTTTACTGGCATAAATTCACACATGCTCAAGCATGGCATTAATAACAGCATTTAAATGCATTCTGTCTACTCTGCTGATAGCCACCGGCCATCTCCCAATTTTAGCTTCAGGAGCAATCCTGTGTGTCAGCTCACTGATCATCAACCATTTATAATGCACTATCTGCCAATGAACATCTTTGGAAAAAGTAGAAACAGGGAAATCCAATTGAATGGCAGCCGAACATTAATAAGAATATTCAGGTTGGATTATCCCAGAAATTAGCACAGTTGATTGCTAAATGGCAGTGACAACGAAGGAGAAAAATAAGGATAAATTAAAGAAAAGTGGAAAGCAAAATGATAAAGGAGAGAGAATGAAAAGAAAAGAGAAAAAGAATAAAGAAAATGCTTAGAAAGGAAGAGAAAAAGAATAAAGTAAATAATAATGTGAGAATAGAGAAAGCAAAGGTATTTAAAAAAAAAAGGAAGAAAAAGAGGGAAAGGTGTTAAAAAGAAAGGAAGTAAGAAATAGAAAAGGTTATAAAAAGGAAGGATGGAAGGAAATGAAAGAAGAAAAAGATGAAGGAATTAACAAAAGAGAAGGAGGGCTGAGGGGAAATTAGATTAGAGGTGTGAAAATCTATGAAAAGAAGGAAAAATAAATAGAAGGAAAAAAAAATAGGAGGAAAAAGATGAGGAAAGCAAAGAGATAATGAAGAAAAAGATATAGGATGTATGTAAGGATAAAAAATTAATAAACAAAAAGAAAAGCAGTTTCAGTGAAAAGACACAACTGGATGGTAAAAAAAAGAATTAAATAAAGGCCAGATAGAAAATGATCAGCAAAAGATCCAAAGAATGATTTAAAAAAGAAAAAAAAGGGGAGAGAGAAACAAAGATGAAGGCATACACAGTTGGCAGGAAAAAAATTAAAAGATGGTAAAAAGAAGATGAGATCTAAATAAAAGGAAGAAAAATGAAAAACCAGAGTGAAAAGATGGAAAAATGCAAGAAAAAGATAAAATATTTCTTTGGGGGTGAGGAAACAAAAAACCCCAACAACTTTACACTATTTTTTTTAGGCCAATCAGTTTAAAAGATAAAAGTATACAGCAGAATAGCTTCTGGTTATATTTGAGATCCAGCAGAATTAAATACATTTTTCTTGTTTGATGCCAAGGGAATTGAAAAATAATTGAAAAGAAAGAAACAAACAAGATATAAAAAAGAAAACTATGAACTAGAAAAGTAAGTAATTTGGATGTATGACACACATAAATCACATTATATGAATACACAAAAACACACACTAGAATAACCTAGTGACCTGTTGGGTCATCCTTTATGCATTTATAAACAAAAGAAAACTATGCTATAATTAGCCTTTAAGATTTATTTCTCAAACAGTCTTACAAAAAGGAAAAAAGAGAGATTATCTCCCTTATGTCTTACAAACAAAAAACAAATATATAGATTAGAAGCAGATATTTCTATGAGAAGGGAAATGACATTTATATATGTCTGTGTGTGAAATAAAACATTAAATCCCTCTGTTCATTTATCTGTTTAATTCACTTACAGACTATGCTGCACCATCTGTGTCCACCTATTCGGGTAGAGCTGTTTTCTTTTTCTTTTTTTTGTGATCATTTATGTCATATTAATAAGGAATCTCTAATACCTGTACATCCTTTCATAACTATAGCAATTTGCTCACACTAGTATTTCATGTCTGTCATTACTAGTCTCTCTTTCCTTTTTCTCTATAGATATTCATTAAGCTTTACTTGGCTTGATACAAAGCTATTATCTATAGCCATAAGTATATTCCTATCAGACTGATCTTTACAGATTGGTTAAACATTGTTTAATTTTTTTATCAATCTGATATTTTTCTTTTATTTTGACTTTAAGAAGTTATACAGATATATTTATTGTCTTTTAAATTAACCAGCAAAATCAACCTTTATATCTACATTCAAATTGTAATATTCTTGGTTTCCAATTTCAAGTACCAATTATTTGAAAGTTAAGTTAAATAGCTTCAAGTAAATGTAATCCATTGTTGATTAGCAAACAAGAGTTATATTTAGAAAATAATGTGAATTAACAAGGTATAAATAAAAATCAACCTTGAATCTTTTTTTTTTCCTAATCAAATATTGATTACCTAGATAAATGTTTGTCAAAGTTACTTTTTTATCCATTTTAAAATTGTCTGATGACTTAGACATAAAGGAGGCATGAGTAGATGAGTCGTATAAACATTATTGAGGAAAAGAGAATTTGTCAAGACAAGTTCAAATTCAAGATGAGACTGTTTATATTTCACTTTTTCCAAATACCTTTGAGAAAAGAATCAGTTACTTTTTTGTCCAAGCTTTAGGTAAATAGTAGGGCAGAATGTGCGCTCTTGATCTGGTAAGGAAAACTGAATTAAAACTCATTAAACTCTGAAGTAAAACCCATTACATCAAAGGCCAGCATGGCTAGGTAGGCCCATAACTCTATGATCTTTGGAAGACCATAATTCTGCAGTGTATTGAGAAAAAGACTGATAGGATAGAGAAATTATTTATTGATAATGCTATATTTATAAATAGAGTACTCAATATAGGTGAAAGAGCATATATATATATATATATATATATATATATATATATATATACACATATATCTAAGGATAGCATACACATAGGGCCAACAGCACTTTGTAAAAGTCAGTTTCTTGCCTTTGGGATCATCAGACTAAGTGGTATCTCTTTATATTCTGTGGTATAGGGTATGATGGGAAGGGTGATCTAGTCTATGGAGCATTCTGGAGCAGTCATCTTGAACTTATGATCGCAAGCAAAAAACTAACAGTTACCAAATGCTGTTAACTGTGTCTATGCTAGCCTAATACTCACTATATATGATAGAAATATGTGGAAAGTTGGTTAAATCAAACACTTAACTCAAATATTTAATTATTTAATATTATTACACTATGCACATCATAGCACACACACACACACACACACCTTACTATTTTCATTATTTTGAAAGAGAACTGGTTTCATGCTTTAACTTGACAACTAATTTTTGCGATGGAGATATTATTAAGTTATGTAGGTATTATGTTGGTTATGTAGAGAAGAGGAAAATCTCGTATTTTGTTTTGGCGCGCTATTTAATTCAACACTGAATTTCACCCAATCAGGATGACTTATCCCATTCAGCCCGGACCTTCATTTCTGGCTAGCAAAACGGGTGAGCAGCCAAACACACTCTCTTCGGCTTGAGACGGTGAGCAGAACGGACGTGTCTCTGGTCGCCCCTGCTTAGCGATGCCCTTTAGCTAAACAAGCCACCCAGTGCGGACATATCACTGTGGCTTTAACCCTAGCAGCAGCAACATGGACACTCAATGAGGGAACCTTCTAATTTATGGATTCTTTGCGTCTAATATATTTTAGACCAAGGAATCCCAGTTGAATATGAATTAGATACGTTCAGCATGCCTTCCACAAGCACCACAAAAATTTACTATGTCGATCCGAGCGCCACTCCGCTCTCGACACAAAACTACACTGTGGCCTTGAATACTTCCCACACGCGTCCAACGACACGCTGCCATTTCCAGCATCCCGCTAAGCCATTTCGTCTCAAACATCCAGCAAGCCTAAACACCACGAGTCTTGCAGCACCAAGAACAAACCTCCTCAAAGCTGCAAATAAAAACTTTCGCTGTTGTGTGTTGTTAAAGAAAAGTCTCGTAATTCATTTCTGTTGCCATAAAATCTATAGTGTTCGGGAAAATAACTAATTCCCTCAACAACCGCTATAGTTATGTTGGTATTATGTTGGTTATGTTGGTATTATGTTGGTTGTTATACCTTCGCTAAATGTAGATGGAAAATAAAGGTGGTGGAGAAGAACAAAGACGCCGTTAGGTTTTATATGAAGGTTTTAATGGCAGCAAGAAATAGAGGGTTTACACTGGTATGCTGCAAGTCTCGTAGGAAAGAAAGAAGGAAGGAAGTTGTTATAGAGTATCATCTAATTCATATTCAACTGGGAACCCTTGGTCTAAAAGAATAGACACAAGTGGTCCATAAATTAGATGGCTCTTCCTCATGGTGGTATGATGCTGCTGCCGCTATTGAAGAGCAGACAGTAAGACGTCTGTTCTTACTGAAAAGTTCTGAGGAAAAGAAAATGTTTTGGTGGCTTTCCCCAATTTTTGGTGCTGCCCAGAAAGATGATTGGGTGAAAATATGCGGCGACCCTAACAGTCAAATTAAATTATGAGCCAAACAAAAATACAAAGTTCTTTCTGCTACATAATTATAGGGGATCTTAATGCATACATGAGCAAACTGAATTTTCTAGCTTTGGTAAAGCAGCATGTACAGTGTAACCCAGATATAAGAGAGTTGTCGGGACCAGATAAGAAGTCTCTTATATCCCGGTTTCTCTTATATCAGGGGTTTGGTCTATTTTGTTTAGGTAACACAGGCTCTAATTTGGAATCAGAGAAAATATCTCTTATAACAGGATCTCTTATATTTGGGTTACACTGTACTATGTGATAGTTGGATTCACAATGGCTGAATGAGTACATTCTTAAAATCTGTGCAGTTTCTTTTGGCAAAACATCACATTTCCAGATCTGTCAGCCAGATTAGATATATATTAACTTCTGATCCTTGGTAGAAAAGCATACCAAATTTATATAAGAACAAGCAGTATAATCATGAATGGGACAATTTTTCAAAATGAAACAAATCAAGCAACAATATTATAAGAATTTCTTTTCAGATGTATAATGAATAGATATGATTTTATTTCAATTAATATTTAAAGGAACATTTTAAAGAAAAAAGGTTAATGAATTAAACAAATTTGATAACTGTCACGTTCAGTTATGATCGTGATGTCGATAGAGAAGTCGTAATGCTACCATTCAAGCTATCGGTTTTAGTTGTGCTCACAACGTCGGCCTCAAGTCACAGTGGTAATTCTACCGATCCTGTTCACAGAAAACGAGAAAGGATCTGAATCCACTCGCCTTGTTTTAACAACGCCAGTTTGCCCTCTTATGTAAATGAGCCTGTTGCATAGATTAGACAGTTTGGTGCACCTGCGCCAGGCCTTCTACAAATGGTGACTTGACGAGTGAGACAGCGCTTGTGTTTAGCAAGTCACTATTACGTCTATTACAATAACTTTCTAATTTGTTAAACATTTTTGTCTAAAGGTTTTAGGTCAGTCGCTGAAATATATTTCAGCCCCCACCATCCCACAAAGAAAAAAATCATCCAGTCACTTTATTCTTTTTTTTTTAATGGATTGTTAACAGACCAGAGACTTATTAAAAAAAAAAAAAAAAAAAAAAAAAAAAAAAAAGAATAAATAATGGGAGAAATTTTCCTCTAAAAAATCATGAAAGACTTTATTCTCAGGTCATTAATCTCAATTTTCCTTTGATGAGTTAACAACTATAATTCAAAGACTATTATTGGGAGGTCCCATTAAAAAGAAAACGTCTTGTAACTCTTGACTTGTTGGCTGTTTTTTTTTTTTTTTTTTTTTAGTGTGCTGAGAAATATGATGAAAAGAAAAAAATCTATTAAAAAAAACAAACCCCAAAAAACACTGATCAATTTAAAATGATTCATGAAAGTTTGCAAAAAAAAATATTAACCATTCCTTTTTCTTGGAATAATACGCTTCAATAAATCATTTATCTCACCAAACCTTCAATGTTTGAATTAAGCAACAGAAATAAATATTTAGGCTTTTATATGAAAAAAAATGAAAAATAAATAAATAAAAATCTGGCCGTGTGATTTGTCTATAAATAATGAATTTGTTCCGATATTTTTTTTTTGTGAGTGAGGTCTGAAAAAAAAAAAAAAAAAAAAAAAAAAAAAAAAAAAAAAAAAGCATTCTTGTTTAAAAATCTGAGTGGATAGAAATACAGTTGTTGAATTACAGTTCTGATATGTTTGGCTGTCAAGCAGACACGTATCTCAAACATTTATAAATAAAGAAAAAGTAGCCGGGTATAAGAAGCTGGAAGAACGGAATGTATTTTATTTTATAAAAACAAAATCATACTAAAATGAAGTATAGAAATTTGTAACATATATCCTGTTAGACAAATATTGCAAAAAAGTCTTTATATAACTCACATTCTTCAGCACTGGCGAGTATGTCTTAAAATAAAAACTCTGACTATCCAAATGGGTCTCCCTAAGTTGCTATTAGAGGTTATGTGACTAGCCAAATGTGGGATATATTTACGAGGTGGGAAATAAGAAAGTTGTTCCAACACAGTTTTCACCCTTTTATTTTAGGCGCTATGTCCCAATGGATGCCTTGAAATGATAGTGCCAACTCCTACATAAACTATAGCTTTTTCCTATATATATGTACCTATAATGAAGTTTTATCATCCTCATCAAGTCATGCTGCTAGCATAGAGTCTGTTGACACTCTCTCGCTATCCATTCCTATCATCCATCACTCTTGACAGGTCCTCTAGACGGCAGTCAGTGTTTTCACAGAGCTTATAGGACTTTACACTCCTATAAATTATTTTGGGGGGTATGCCACTTATTCCCACAAAGATGGCGGATGCTCACATATTCAGTCTCGGGCAACCATTGGCCAGGAGGACCATGTGACATGCTTAAAACTACGTCCGCGTGTAAATTCTCGTCCTGTGTTTTGAGCCACCTACAAGACGCGTATTTTCTATAAATACATCGTCTTCAAACACCCTTGTTCTCTTTTACCAAATTTCTTCGCAGCAGCAACACACTCCCTCCAGCGTGAATCAACAGGAGAAAAAAAAGCAACAACATGGATGGGCCTCGCAGACATTCAAAATATACATTGACTATGAGACGCTTTCCAGTCTCAGAGAAACTGCCCGTTTCTAATCATAAAAAAAGGACATTTTAAATATGTAATCCTTTTATAGCTTAGTTGTGTTAGACACACACACACTCACACATGTACACACACTATTATTTCATTAGTAGAATTAGAAATATTTTTTATGTATCAATGTAAGTTTTATTGTTGTAGAATATGAATTTGTTTTTGTTCGTCGCCTTGTTTTAAATGTTCCTTTTGTCCGCGCCGTTTTACAACCTTTATTTGTTTCATATCTTTTACTCATTTTGTTGCATATTCTTCACTCATTGGCTTCTTTCATTTACTACGTTATCCATGTGCCTATATTATGCCTATTCTACCTTAATTCCAAACTAAAACATTAAACTTGTAGGGAAGCATAAATACTAAACCTCAACATCAAAATAATCGGGAGACCAAAAATACTATCATTCACATACTACAAGCTAATGCATGTAAATTTTTGCTAGTCAGCCAACACTGGTGTGTCCATGTGTAAGAGTCCATAGGAAAATATAATTTATGAGTTCATCCTTAGTTCTCCAGCAGTACCCAGTATGTCTTCTTCATCTTATTAGATGGTTTGTGAAATGTGAGACAAGTGACCCTACAGCCACTGTTTTATTGGGTGTTGCTGCAAGATTTTATTCAAAACAACTCAAAGCATCTTTGTGTAATTATAATCTAACATTTTTGTGGAGGTGCCCGTGGTGTAATAGTTATTGTCGTAGGAAATGAACATGGCGACATGAGTTCAAATCCTGGACGAGACTGATTGCATTTCACATAGCACTAATACCCTTGGGAAAGGTATGAATCCAATTATTCTCCCTCCAGCTAGGAGTAAATAGTAGGGCAGACTGGGTTCTTCAGCTTTGGTGAGGCAACTAGTCTAGGAGAAGGAAAACTGAATTCAAACCTGTTAAACTCCGTTTAAAAATTGACCTTGTGTCATATCCTGCCCGAGTGGAGGGGTTGGTAAATATGATACTCTAACATTTCCTTCAAGTTTTTATTTGAGTTCAAATGGTGCATCCACATAGTTGTACCGATGCATTCACAGCTCAGAAGAAATGCTGTTTTATCTTATAAGAGAGATCAGATTTCTTTATGATCAACCACATATCAATAGCATTTTCTTCATATGTATGTTGATATTACTTTCAGTTGATGAGATACTGCTACTGAGGTATGTGAACTTGGCTAATTTCAGAGATAGCTCCATCTCATTTAAAACATATGAACTGTGTTTTATCTGTTTTCACATAAAGGCCAATGCTTCTCGCTACTTGCTCCAGGCTATGTAGCAGGCTTGGGTAGGTGTATTTGCAAAAAGCATTAGATCATTAACATAGTCTGCATCTTTCATAGTATCTGCAGGATATCATCTGCTTCTGGTCTTTTTTAATATGAAACCATTTTCTTTTATTAGATATGACTTTTGAAGTATATTATCAAGGCAGATTATAAATAGATATGGTGTGAATATATCTCCCTGCAAGACACCAGTGATAACATCAAATGTCACCATTGAGTGAACAAACCATTGCTTTCAAGTTTTTGTAAAGCATCATTATAGTAGTAACAGTTTCTTTGGGAAGATCATATGCTAGAAGTATTTGCTCCATCTTTCCTTTGAGTATAGAATCAAATGCCTTAGAGAAATTTACCAACAATAATGTTGCCTCAAGATTTTTTGCACATACTCTTTTGATAATTTAACGGATAATCAAAATGAGTGAAGTTGTGGATTGATTTCTTTTAGAAAGGTTATAATCAGTTTTATTTAAAAATAAGAGAAATTAAGAATAAAATCAAATAATGAAATTGAGCTATCTACTGTAATAAAAGTTTTGTCATATATCATTTATTCTTACCATAAATTTTAACTTGAAAATCATTCTTTTTTCATTTAGATGAGGACTTTTCACTTAAAGGAGCATTTTACAGTTTCACTCTAGCATACTAAAATTACTATACTTAAGCTTTGTGACTATTATTTATCAAAACTTTGAAAAAAAAGTATTCATTCCTAGGATGGACTAAGGGTAACTGAAACCATGGAAAATAAAACATTAATTAAGGGTGGGGAGGAGGCACTGTATTTTCCTAATCAACAGCATATTTCTGTAAGAACATAGCAAAACAATATAAGTAAACTTGTGAATATTGGATCGAAATCCATTTAAAATTGAACTGAAATGAGAAATCCTGACAAAAAAAAATTATATTGTTATAAGCAGTAAATACAACAATATAAAAGACATAAATTTTGATTGAATTTCTCACATGACAGATCATCATCATTAAACACTAATGTACTAGGACTAGTGTTCTCAAATTGGTTGTTATAGTCACACAACATTTTGGTTTGGTTTTTGTAGAATAACAATAACACATGCCTCCATAAAGCGTCCAGCTGGCAGACAAAATAAAGCAGGTCATAGCTCAGTGCCGTCCTCCTTACAATGCTAAACTGAAGCTGGTTTATATAATAAAATACTTACACTTACTTCCAAATAGCTAATGACGATCTATGCAATGGAATAGTCCACTTGTGCACAATGGGATGTCCCAAGGCACCATAAATAGTTCCTGTTACTCAATCTGGAAGAGAGTTTCCTGTCTTTACGATTGATCGCTCTTTGCTAACGCAATTAATTACTCTTGGCTATCGCAACTAATTGCCCTACGCAACCTGACCAATTCTACAGTTTTGTTAATTTGTTTAGTGTCGTATCAACTTCTCATTTTATGTTGAAATTTGATTCATTACAGTCTGTTGTAACCTTACAAAAAGGTTACTGAATGAGAAATAACCAAAACAGAAGTTGGAAATGAAATGGAAATCTTTATATCATTAACAAAATACAATACTAGCCAGCAGCATAAAGAAGTGTCCAATAGTATTTATAACGAATGGGATATACCCATTAATGTTCATAGGTAGGGTATATATAGTAGATGGCGACCGTAGTCAAGGGCGACCAGAAGGCTCCCTTTTCAATAGCTACTACACTGAGGTGTAGGGGAGGGCGCTACTCCTTTCCCTGGATTGCTCCACTTTACCCTAGATACGTACCTTATATTGCTGAGTGTTAAGCCAGGAGGTATCAAGTACCATTTTTAAAGTCTTTGGTATGACGTGACCTGGGATTGAACCCAGGTCTCTCGGACCATTGGCGAACACTCTACCCACTTTTGATTTCAATTTTTCTATCTGGCAGTAATAATCATTTGCATGCACACAGGCACATGGTATCAAGTATTCCTATCCAATACAAATAATTTGCATACATGCTATCATGAACAATTCTTATCTAGTATCCCTATCTAATTCTAATAATCTTTACAGATATGGTTTCAAGTAACTATTCCAATTTAATGATAAACATTTGTTTGCACACAGTTATATGGTTTCAAGCATTCCTTTTGAATACTAATGATTTTTTAAACAGATTTATTTGACCTGTAGATGAGACCCTAACAAGTACTAACATTTCTGGGTCAGTGTGGATCTAGGAGTAATAGAAAAAAAAGGGGTACTCTACACTCCTGAAAGATCCAGAACTGGAGCTTCACCATCGGATGCAGTCAAGTATCATACCTAGGATACTTATCTTTATCAGGTTTACCCCCCTGCAGAGGATGCAGTACACACATTCTTGGTTTTGAGTACAGAGTGAGACAATGTTTTAGTTTGAAATTCCCTGGATCTAACTTACTATAACAGATACCTTAAGAAAGATGGAGTGTATCAAGACATGGGGAAGAGTGTTAAATGTAATGGTTATCGTCATAGTAAATGGAATCAGCAACTTGAATTCAAATCCTTGATGAGGCTGTTTCCATTTCATTTTGTGCAAATGGCCCTGGGAAAGGTATGAATCTCTCTCTCTCTTTCTCTTCTACCACCAGCTATGCATGAATAGTAGTTTAACCTTGATTAGGCAACCAATTTAGGAGAAAAAAGACTGACTTCAAACCAGCCATATTCTGTTTAAAAAATTGACTTTGTGTTGCATTCTGTCAGTGGGAGAGGAATTGGTTAAATTCACAAAACTTGATTACAGCAACTAAAGTGAGGGCATGAGTCTAAGTATATATCAATGTATAATAAAAATTTCTCAGGAGACCTCAAATTGTATAGTCATACAAAAAGGTAAACAATTTTTTTAAAACTAAGGCAAATAAGATGCTTATGTTGAGCTGATTCAGAAAACTAATTAGTGAAAATTAAGTTTTGTGTATGAAGCAGAGATGAACATGCCTTCAAGTTATCTTGAAAGGAAGTGAGATCTACTTGGACTTAATTAACCTAAATTCCAAATGGAAAAGACAATAATTATTTAAATCATCATGTTTAAACAATATTCCCAATTAACAGTCACTATTCTGAATCCATTAATGGTAAAAAAAAAAAAAAAAAGCATAAAGAAAAAATCAAACCTAACTACTAATAATTAAAAGCAGTAATTATAGTTCTTATATACCGGAAATTGTTCAGGCAATTGAACATCTTTATATTTTTGATGCTGTAAATGTTTTGGCTGATCCACTTTTCAGTTCTTATCAGGTACATAATAATAATGATAATAAAAAAATTTTTCCTTGGATAAAGCCAAACAAAATTGGTGAGCAAAAAGATGTATGCATTTATCCAACCCCTCCACCATAAGCAGGATGTGTGGCACAAGGTCAGTTTTGAAATGGAGTACAAATGGTTTGAATGGCGGATGTACTGTGGTGTTATGGTTATTGTTGTAGGAAATGGACATGGCAACACGATTTCAAAGCCTGGACAAGACTGTGTGCATTTCACATAGTGCTAATACCCTTGGGAAAGGCATGAATCCAACTATTCTCTCTCCAGCTATAGATAAATAAAAGGGTAGACTAGGTTCTTTAGCCTTAGTTAGACAACCAGTCTAGGAGAAGGAAAACTAAATTCAAACCTGTTAAACTTTGCTTAAAAATTCACCTTATGTCATATCCTGCCCATGCGGAGGGATTGGTAAATACATACAAATGGTTTAAATTCAGAGTTTTCCTTCTTCTAAACAGGTTGTCTAACCAAAATTAAAGAGCTCAAAATTAAGTCAACTAAGAAACATGGCAATTGGTTTACTTTATTAATAAAGTTAGAGAAAATATTGTTACCTTGTATGAAAATACAGCAATTTCTCAATGCATAATCCCCAAATCTGTTGTGTCATATATAAATTCTTGTAGGTATGTATTTACTCAACCTTCCACATCAGGGATAGGATGGACACAAGGTCAATTTTTAAGCAGAGTATAAATGGTCTGAATTCAGAGATTTCCTTCTAGATAGTTGGCCTTACCAAGGTTAAAGACACACGTCTGTTTTACTATTTACCCACAACTGGGGGTAGAAGAGTGGGATTCAAGCCTCCTTAAAGGACATTAGCATAAAATGAAATGCAGGCAGCCTCATTCAGGACTTGAACTCAGATTGTTGATTCCATTCTCTACAATAACTGCTATGCTAATTAAGAAGTAATACAATGCATATAATCTCAAATGTGCATTTGTCTATTCCACAGTGCTTATATAAAAAAAAAAATTCTGATGCAAAAATATATAACTAGAGAGAAAAAAAATGTATAACTAGAGAAAAAAAATGTGTAACTAGAGAGAAAAAAAAATGTATAACTAGAGAGAAAAAAAAATGTATAACTAGAGAGAAAAAAATGTATAACTATAGAGAAAAAAAAATGTATAACTAGAGAGAAAAAATGTGTAACTAGAGAGAAAAAAAAATGTATAACTAGAGAGAAAAAAATGTATAACTAGAGAGAAAAAAAAATGTATAACTAGAGAGAAAAAAATGTATAACTAGAGAGAAGAAAAAATGTGTAACTAGAGAGAAAAAAAATGTGTAACTAGAGAGAAAAAAAAATGTATAACTAGAGAGAAAAAAAAATGTATAACTAGAGAGAAAAAAAAATGTATAACTAGAGAAAAAAAAATGTATAACTAGAGAGAAGAAAAAATGTATAACTAGAGAGAAAAAAAATGTGTAACTAGAGAGAAAAAAAAATGTATAACTAGAGAGAAAAAAAAAATGTATAACTAGAGAGAAAAAAAATGTATAACTAGAGAGAAAAAAATGTATAACTAGAGAGAAGAAAAAATGTGTAACTAGAGAGAAAAAAAATGTGTAACTAGAGAGAAAAAAAATGTATAACTAGAGAGAAAAAAAAATGTATAACTAGAGAGAAAAAATGTGTAACTAGGGAGAAAAAAAAATGTATAACTAGAGAGAAAAAAAATGTATAACTAGAGAGAAAAAAATGTATAACTAGAGAGAAGAAAAAATGTGTAACTAGAGAGAAAAAAAATGTGTAACTAGAGAGAAAAAAAATGTATAACTAGAGAGAAAAAAAAATGTATAACTAGAGAGAAAAAATGTGTAACTAGGGAGAAAAAAAAATGTATAACTAGAAAGAAAAAAAAATGTATAACTAGAGAGAGAAAAAAAATGTATAACTAGAGAGAAAAAATGTATAACTAGAGAGAAAAAAAATGTATAACTAGAGAGAAAAAAAAATGTATAACTAGAGAGAAAAAAAAATGTATAACTAGAGAGAAAAAAATGTATAACTAGAGAGAAAAAAAATGTATAACTAGAGAGAAAAAAAAATGTATAACTAGAGAGAAAAAAATGTATAACTAGAGAGAAGAAAAAATGTATAACTAGAGAGAAAAAAAATGTGTAACTAGAGAGAAAAAAAAATGTATAACTAGAGAGAAAAAAAATGTATAACTAGAGAGAAAAAAAATGTATAACTAGAGAGAAAAAAAATGTATAACTAGAGAGAAGAAAAAATGTGTAACTAGAGAGAAAAAAAATGTGTAACTAGAGAGAAAAAAAATGTATAACTAGAGAGAAAAAAAAATGTATAACTAGAGAGAAAAAAAAATGTATAACTAGAGAGAAAAAATGTGTAACTAGAGAGAAAAAAAAATGTATAACTAGAGAGAAAAAAATGTGTAACTAGAGAGAAAAAAAAATGTATAACTAGGGAGAAAAAAAATGTATAACTAGAGAGAAAAAAAAATGTATAACTAGAAAGAAAAAAATGTATAACTAGAGAGAAAAAAAAATGTGTAACTAGAGAGAAAAAAAAATGTGTAACTAGAGAGAAAAAAAATGTATAACTAGAGAGAAAAAAAAATGTATAACTAGAGAGAAGAAAAAATGTATAACTAGAGAGAAAAAAAATGTATAACTAGAGAGAAAAAAAAATGTATAACTAGAGAGAAGAAAAAATGTATAACTAGAGAGAAAAAAAAATGTATAACTAGAGAGAAAAAAATGTATAACTAGAGAGAAAAAAAAATGTATAACTAGAGAGAAAAAATGTATAACTAGAGAGAAAAAAAATGTATAACTAGAGAGAAAAAATGTATAACTAGAGAGAAAAAAAATGTATAACTAGAGAGAAAAAAAAATGTGTAACTAGAGAGAAAAAAAATGTATAACTAGAGAAAAAAAATGTCTAACTAGAGAGAAAAAAATGTATAACTAGAGAGAAAAAATGTGTAACTAGAGAGAAAAAAAAATGTATAACTAGGGAGAAAAAAAAATGTATAACTAGAGAGAAAAAAATGTATAACTAGAGAGAAAAAAATGTATAACTAGAGAGTAAAAAAAATGTATAACTAGAGAGAAAAAATGTATAACTAGAGAGAAAAAATGTATAACTAGAGAGAAAAAAAATGTATAACTAGAGAGAAAAAAAATGTATAACTAGAGAGAAAAAAAAATGTGTAACTAAAGAGAAAAAATGTGTAACTAGAGAGAAAAAATGTATAACTAGAGAGAAAAAATGTATAACTAGAGAGAAAAAAAATGTATAACTAGAGAGAAAAAAAATGTGTAACTAGAGAGAAAAAAAAATGTATAACTAGAGAGAAAAAATGTATAACTAGAGAGAAAAAAAAATGTATAACTAGAGAGAAAAAATGTATAACTAGAGAGAAAAAAATGTATAACTAGAGAGAAAAAAAAATGTATAACTAGAGAAAAAAAATGTGTAACTAGAGAGAAAAAAAATGTGTAACTAGAGAGAAAAAAATGTATAACTAGAGAGAAAAAAAAATGTATAACTAGAGAGAAAAAAATGTATAACTAGAGAGAAAAAAAAATGTATAACTAGAGAGAAAAAATGTGTAACTAGAGAGAAAAAAAATGTGTAACTAGAGAGAAAAAAAATGTATAACTAGAGAGAAAAAAATGTATAACTAGAGAGAAAAAAATGTATAACTAGAGAGAAAAAAAAATGTATAACTAGAGAGAAAAAATGTGTAACTAGAGAGAAAAAATGTATAACTAGAGAGAAAAAATGTGTAACTAGAGAGAAAAAAAATGTATAACTAGAGAGAAAAAAAAATGTATAACTAGAGAGGAAAAAATGTATAACTAGAGAGAAAAAATGTGTAACTAGAGAGAAAAAAAAATGTATAACTAGGGAGAAAAAAAAATGTATAACTAGAGAGAAAAAAAAAAAAAAAAAAAACAGTGCTAAGGATTAGCATTAACATAACTCTTGATAGTTTGTAAATTTTTATTTTATTTAACAAAATAAATCATGAGTAGAAATTGGTATATAAGATTAATGGTAACTCTAATAAAAAAAAAACAAAAACAAAACAAAAAACAAACACACCAGAAATGGTATTTCATAAGGGTTCAACTATCCAAGGTAGAAGTGAATGTATTAAAATTGACAACTGAGATTTGTCAGCCTGTCATTCATCAAGCCACGCTATGTCAGTTGATAGTTAACAGATATAGTTTCTCACAATCAAAATGTCTCCAATCCTACAATCATTCTCACTAATCTTTTCCTATGCTGTAGTTATCATTTACATAGAAATATCTATAAATGATTCCAATGACAAAAATCTAACAGTACCAAAGTAACTACCAAAAGAGAAGCTCAATAGATAAAATTATACCTAACATCATCACAAGACCTCTCTCTATATTCAACAATTTTGCAATTGAATTCTTATAAAGAAATTTGTTATCTTTAGGTATAGTGCTACAACGCCTGATAGAAACCATGCAGAACAAAAAAATGTAATAAAAATATATCATTAATAGCTATCATCAAAGTAGTTGTTGAAAAGTTCTTAGCCTGACAAAGAGGATGACACAAATATTATTCCACAATTATTCTGCAGTTGAATACATTTTACACATTATTTCTCAATTTTTTTTTCACTCTTTTATAAATAAGATTGTTATCTTTTTGTTCGGGCCAAGGACATTAAAACCTCTTGTATATTCTTGAGATAATTACTATAATTTATATAATTATTATTCTAATTTAGTATTAATAGCACCTTTAATAACGTAATAATTATTTATATAATTTTTGTATAACAATCACCATTTTGTGTTTGTTTATTTTCTGTCCCATTTTTCAAATTTACAATATGGTAACATAGTAAAAGAAAAAAAAAAAAAAAGAATTTTCCATTCTGATGACGTAGTAAAAATTTTTAATTAAAAGAATAAAAAAATATAAAGTCATAAAACAAAAAAAATCTTAAAAAAATCTCTAGTCAACAAAACAATTTCCCAAGCTGCAAATTCGAAAAAATAATTCTTAACCTATTTAGTTTTTTCTCATACAAATTCAAATAGATTTGTGAATTTTTTCATGGGTAATAATGAGTGTATTTATAATAATTCAGTATAAAATTACAGTATATAGCTAGTTTTTTTTTTTATAGACCTTTATTCCAAAGCTTAATTCATATATACACATATAAGAGTCATTCAAAAAGTTCTCAGCTTCACTCTTGAAAGAAGAGCGTAAGTAAATATTTTTTATGGTTGGTTGGGTTTTATGGCATATCAACCTTTATGGGTTATTTAATGCTAAATCCATTTTTATACAAATAGTTATTTCAAACAATTCAGTTTAACATAATTACAGTTTCAATGTCAAAAACAGTTCTATTTCAAACAATTCAGTTCAGCATAAGTATGCAGTTTAGTTCTATTTAACCCATAGATAGGGTCCTATCAGGTGCTACCATTCAGAGCCAGAGTGGACCTGGGAGCGATAGCACTGAAGGGGTGCTCCACATTCCTGGAATCTCACCATCAGATTGTTTAGTGTCATATCCAGGACAATTGTTGGGGGGGATCTTACTCCTCTGCAGAGGTGCAGTTGGTGTATTCTACCGCCCCAGCAGACTGGGCAATATTTTTATGGTGGCAACACACTACCACTTCATATAAAACTAGAAAAATCTGAATTAGATCCTGAGTAAGGCTGAGAACTTTTGGAACATTAGTTGTAAATGTTATCCTTTACACCACTATATTATTATTACTAGCAGTACTTACTAATACGACATACCATTTTTAAATACTCTTTGATGTTCAGAAAATACTTTCAACAAAATTGCTTATGATACTATTTACCAACCCCTCCGCTCAGGCAGGATATGACACAAGGTCAATTTTTAAGCGGAGTTTAACAGGTTTGAATTCAGAGTTTTCCTTCTCCGAGACTAGTTGCCTCACCAAGGCTGAAGAACCTAGTCTGTCCTACTATTTACCCATAGCTGGAGGGAGAATAATTGGATTCATACCTTTCCCAAGGGTATTAGTGCTATGTGAAATGCAATCAAATATGCTTTCTTCTTTGACTTTTTGGTGAGGATTCATAATCTATCAGGATTTCCAATTCTGCCCATGGCCACAAAGAGCTACCCAGGTGAAAAGTCAATTTTTGAGGTAGACTGAATTTGTCCTTGTGCTTTGTTTGTAGTCATTCTATGACAGAGTCTAAGTGAAAACTACCTTTGCTGCATACTAAAGGCAAATGGTTTGTCATTGTGACACATTAAGATAATGTGGGACAGACAGTCTTTTACAGAAAGTGAGACAGTAAGATATATAGAGAGGGTGAAAGACAGATTTTGCCAAAAAACCAATCTGAGCTGGATCTCTGAATATAGTTTAGAGTCTTCCCAGGGAGGATCCTAATAATTAGTCAAAGTTTAGTTGAAATCAGTAAAAAATGACAGAACCTTAGATCAATACAGATTGATAGACATTTGGGGAATTATAATAAAATTATATATATATATATTACATCATTATCATTCAGCAGTACCATTTGTTTCAGATGTTATGATAGAAAATAGAAAATGGAGATTCTGGCAATTTTAAGACATGATTTTAAACTGAGCCTAAAAGCCACTGAAGCTGCTCACAGGATTTAGACAGTTGAAGGAAATGAAACAATATATGACCATGCTGTCCAAAACTAATTGAAGCATTTTAAGAGTAGTATTTTGTCTCAAAATAAAGCCCAGAAGTGAATGATCATCTGTTAGTGATTTTGATGTTTTAAAATTTACGTTTAAAGAGAACCTGATTAATTAGTGCTCAAAATTTTCACAAGAGCTAGGATCATTGAAAGATACTTTAATTGAAAAAACAAAACAGAAAGCAAAAGTATACAAAGAGCTTTTAAGAAATTTTTGAAAGATACTTTAATTGAAAAAACAAAACAAAACAAAAAGTAAAAGTATACAAAGAGCTTTTAAGAGATTCCTTAGAAAATCTAAAAAAAAGAAAAAAAAGAAATTATATATATATATATATATATATATATAGATGTGTATAAAATACATTATTTTACAAGGCTACAAGAGAAACATTCCTCCCAACCTTTTTCTTATGTAGTTTAATATTTAGAAAAGCAGAGAATTTGGTTTATGAGTTACAATAGAACTGAGCAGCTGAGAGTTCTGATGAAAGTTGGTCCAAAATTGCCAAATTTAGTAGCAAAATTACCATATCGCAGTTTTAAGAGCTAATTTTTATGATAATAATTTTCATTGTTATAGGTGATTAATGATTTTTACCTTCTCACCCTAAGTCCAATACTCCCTAAGGGCAATATTACCAGATGTGTTTAAGTGTGTGTGTGTGTGTGTGTGTGTGTATATATATATATAATAGAAATACTTGTAGCTGTTGCTCCATCATGATCATGTGATTCTCTGCTTTTTCTGCCTTTCATGTTACATCATATAAAGTATTTTTATACTTTGGTTTGGTTGGGTTGGGTTTTATGACATATCAACCATTGTTGGTTATTTAATGCCAAATCCTCTTTATACATATATATGCTTTGTAAATGCATAGTTTGTAGACAACATTTTTAAACAATTCAAAGCTCATTTGTTTGCACACAGTTAAATGGTTATACATATGATTTGTAAGTCAATAGTTTGTAGGTAATCCTATTTTTAAATGAGAGCTAATTTGTTTGCACACTAATATTACTGCTGTTTGCATATAGGTAAATAGTTCCAAATATTCTAACACAAATACTTCCATTTAGTATTAATCCTTTATTGTAGTCACTTAAATGGTTTCAAATATTGCTATCTAACATAAATAATTTTATTTGCACACAGTTTAATGGTTGCAAGCATCATTATGTAACATGAACAATTGATTTTATGTTCACAATTAAAGAGTTTCAAGTATTGCTAATCAACATTAATAATTCTATTCAACATTACTCATTTGTTAGCACACATTTAAATTGTTTGAAATATTGCAATGTATCACTAACAATTTAATCAAACATCAGTCATTTGTTTAGGCACAGTTAAATGGTCAAAGAGTTTAATTTCTAACAATTCAATTTCGCATGTCATTTGTTTGTATGCACACAGTTCAAATGAGCAAACAGTTCTATTTGACCCATACATAGGATCTTATCAGGTATTATCATTCCAGGTCAGAGTGGATCTGGGAGCAATGGCAATGAGGAGGTGTTACACATTCTCCAGGGCTGGAGCCTCACCATTAGATGGTATAATGTCATATCTAGGACACTTGCTGGGGTGGAGTGGGAGTCTTACCCCTCTGCAGAAATGCAGTCAGTGTATTCTACCACACCAGCTGACTGAGCTAATATGATTTTCATGGCGCTGTCACTAGTACAATATTTTGTCTATAAAAATAAATTCAAAATAGTGCAATTATTATTATTATTACCATCATAATCTTTGCTTTAGTGTTCATCTCAACAACCTGTATTGTAGTTCATAACACAGCATCAGGTCAATAACTTTAGACATGAAATATTTTTCTCAGAATTTGTGCACTTCCAAGGATTGCTGACTCTTGGTAAGTGCCAATGTTAAATGAAATACTTAACTGTCCAAGGAACATCTTGAATTACTTTGGTATTGTGCCCAGTACACAAATGAGAGTGGGAATAACACAGTTCTTACATTTTTGATAGTTCAACCTTCAGTTCAGCATACTTCATAATTTTTCTCCATTTTATTGTCACTCGGCTATCATCTGGGATAGCAACATCAATGATGATGATTATGTAGTGACAGTGTTCCTCTCATAAATGACAGGATTGCTTAAAGATGGATCTGCATTTTATATCCCTCCCTCTCATAAATTTATATACTTCATTCTTCTCACTTCTCCATTACTTCATATTCTCTCTTTTTCAATTTTTTTCTTTTAAATTGTTATCTTTTCATTTCCTTCATTATTCTACTTTTCATCATATTTACCCAACCCCTCCGCTTGGGCAGGATATGACACAAGGTCTATTTTTAAGCGGAGTTTATCAGGTTTGAATTCAGAGTTTTCCTTTTCCTAGACTAGTTGCCTCACCAAGGCTGAAGAACCTAGTCTGTCCTACTATTTACCCATAGCTGGAGGGAGATTAATTGGATTCATACCTTTCCCAAGGGTATTAGCACTATGTGAAATGCAATCAGTCTCGATCAGGATTTGAACTCGTGTCGCTGTGTCCATTTCCTACAACGATAACCATGACACCATGGGCACCTCCTTTCATTATTCTACTTTTCATTACTCTGTAATGAGACCAGGTTATGCAGCCAACAAATATAAAAGCAATTTGTATTTTATGTATAAGTTAATTATTATGATGGGCTTAAACATTGTCTTTAAAAGGCACATTAAGCTCAGTGTTGAATCACATTGTATTAGTAGAATTCTAACTGTGGTCAAATGAAAGTGTTTTGCATATGATGTTAAGTTGCATCTGATGGTAAGTCTCCAGTCCTGGAGTCTGGGGAATATGAAGTACACCCTTTCATTACCATTTATTCTGAGGTCAACTTAGACCCAGAGTAGTAGTACCTGTTAGGGTCCCATCTATGGGTCAAATAGAACTGTTCAATCATTTACTAAGGATTATTAAAAGAAAGAATAAAACAAAAATGTATTTGGTATAAAATAACCCAAGAGTTAACATGCTTGTAAAATCCAAACAACCAACCAAATAAATGAAGTGGAGTGCTTTATAATTAGAATTTAATTGTTACCTCTTTTAAGAAATTAAAGTTATCAGAGTGAGCACATATGTCAACCCAAGACTATTATGATTAAGTTTCAAATTTGATTGGAAATTGTTTTATTTTCTAAGTATTTTAACACTTAAAAATCTGGCTACAATGTATCATTTTGGGAGATGTTACAGTCAGGAAAATCAAATCATGATGATGAGATAATACTTAGATATAAGAAATTTTTTGAATAGATTAAAAAAAACAAAACAAAAAACACCTCTACTGTTCCGGAAACAAAGGCTAAGTCATTTTCATATGATCAAATCTGATAAGACTTATACAAGGAACCTTTTTAAACACTGATTTCTGTTGGTATCATCATAACAACATTCTTTTTGATAGCATAGTCCTGTGAGTTCCAAGTGGCTAAAAGACTTTACAAAAGTGAATTCCTTTTTTAAGATTTCTCTTGAGCGAAATATTATAGATATTTGGTATATAGTAAAATCAGCCTTGGGCACCAGATGTAGATTATAGTTAATAAGCTAGTTTTTAATCTTATCCTAGTGCAAAGTTTGAATTCTGGTTAAAGTTGTTTAGGTTTATTTCACACTGAGGCCTATGGGAAAGGCATGAATCCATCTCTACAAATAGATTGGGAAAGGAAATACTTTCTATAGGTTTTATTATTATTATCTATCAGAAAGTACTGGTCATATGTATTTGAACAGGCAGAAAATCTGTTTTTTTTTATTGCTCAAGATTGCAGGGGTCATTAAGGATTTTGAGCAGAAAGGATCAAATTCACTGACTTGTTTGCATTAAGGGCATAACAAGGTTGTAAAGTTTAGTATGGGGGGAGGAGGCAAACAATGAATCCAATCCTGCCCAGGTACTCAGAATAAGCCGAGTAACTACTTAAACCAGACATGATCTAATAAAGTACTGCCCTACTGACTCTGCTATCTAAATGCAGACTAAACAGAATTACATCAGATCAGCAGACAAGTTTTATTTGTGGCTAACAAACAAAAAATATGGATTATTGATGTTAAATATATGCAACTTAATCCTCTCAATTACAACTCTTTGGCTGTCACAGTTGAGTGGCTCAAGATATTTATCACCTGAATGATTAAAAGCTAAGTTTGGTAACGGCAGATTGGTCTGATTATTTAAGAGTCTGGTTGCTCCCAAGAGAAAATTTGGTATTTGCCAATATACTTAAACAAGAAGACTAACTAGTGTTCATGGAAGCTTGCTAATATCATGAGTTGTTCTCTCTTTAGTTAACAGTGATTTTAAGAGAAATCATAAATTTCATCCTCAAAAATGACATAGTTCATTCTTTATGGTTCACATTTAAAACAGACTACATTATAATGAAGGATAACTTAGTGTAATGGTTATCACCAGAGGAAATGGAATCAACAACTCAAGTTCAAATCTTGGATGATATTGTTTGCATTTTACTTCATGCTATTGCTTGGGAAAGGCATGAATCCATCTTTTCTCCTCCCACAACTATGGGGAAATAGTGGAGCAGACTGGGTTCTTTAATCATGGTAAAGTAGCCAGTCGAGGAGAAAGAAAACTAAATTCAAACTAGCTTCATTCCACTCAAAAATTGACCTTGTGTTTGCATCCTGTCTATGAAGTAATTGGGTAAAAACATACATGATATATATTTGATTAGCAGCCATAATAAATGGCCTTTAAGCTTGATGCAAAGTCACTTATCATACTTTGGAATTTTTATAATAATTACATGCAAATATATAAGGAAAATTACTCTACAAATAGCTTTTGATAAACTTAGAATTGTTTTCCTTGGGAAATCAGATTATTTGATGTGAGTATGAAAGGAAATCTTCCACAATATCATGTTGAAAATTAAATTAAAAAATTGCTTCAGTCTTTAAGTTTGAGCATTTTAACAGTATTGTATGAACAATGATTTTGATATTTGAAATTTCTACTGTTTTACAATAAACACATAGGAATTGGTATGAACAAGTCCTGGAGGCAACACCCCACTAAGCACTAGCTGTATGGCCACCTACCTCCCATCACGAAAACTATCAAAGCTAGATGAACCAGACATGTAGGACACTGCTGGAGAAGTAGGGATGAACTCATAAGCGATGTTCTCCTATGGACCCCCTTATATGTCTGAGCAAAAGCAGGATGACCAGCTTAAACCTACATGCAGAAGCTCTGTGAGGATACGGGATGTAGCCCTGAGGACCTGCCAGAAGTGATGAACGATAGGGAGGAGTGGCGAGAGAGGGTCAGGGATAACCATGCTGGCGGCACGAAATGATGATTATAAAATCATTATTTGCAAACAAGTAATCTATTACCTGAAATATTTTAAATCACAGGATAGATATAATCACATAAAGGTAAAAAATATTCACATATTTGATTATTGTAGATAATACCAGAAATTGATAAATAGAAAACAGATAATCTAGATATACATTACAAAAATTCTTGTTATGCAAGCAGGTGTGTGTGTATATATATATATGTACACATATAAAGATGAAGAAAAGTGATAGGACTAATAGAAATATTACTTTTATGTTGTTAATTTTTTAATTGTTCTCAATAAGTTCTGACTTGGGGTCATCGTTAGAAAAAGTTTTCTGTAGAAAAAAGTTTTTAAAGCTTAAAATTTTTTTAAGGAATTGATATACAATACAAAAAGCCATGTAAAATGGACTGTTGGTATAGCATAGCCTAATGAATATACTACGCTGATAGTACATTTTATAAAAGGATCATTCAATAAATAAGGTGAATTTTGCATAAAGAGTTGACATTAGGAAGCACTGTTTACAGTAGCTCTTTTTTCAAGGAAACCAATAGTGATGGATCCTTTTATGTCTCAAAAGACTGTCAAGCATCACCTTTACTGACTACTGTGCCTCAGACATTTTTTTACTGGAGAGTCAGTGTGTTTCCACTATATGGATTGTCTTTTTGACTTGGGCTGGTAAGGGCCAATTCATATTTAGGCCATCTGTAAACATTTTGCCAAAAAAACATGGTTCTCCATACATATATTCTTCTGTAAATTTCACATGCTTTGTAATTATAAGCCACCAAAGATTTGATGATAGACCTCTGTTGACGCTTTAAGAACCCTTTTTGATTTGCTGTCATTCTGAATTACCTCAAAACAAATATTTTAGGGGGATTAAATAATTTTTTCTATAAAAGAATTCCAAACAATGCAGAATTTATAAAAAAATTTTTTTTTGCTTTTTTAAATAAGAGTATGTATATCATCATGACCATGATGATAATGTTACAAAGGAAACCCAATTATTTCATGTTGTTTGATTGATGTTTATGATATGCCTTGAGGTTAGGGGATCACATTCATTGTATGTCCATATTTACATTTATGTAGTTGTTTTTAAGGAGGAGTTTGGCACACAGTCCTATTAAATTTTTAAATAGATCTATTTGACCCATAAATGGGACCCTAATAGGTACTACCACTTTGAGTCAGTGTGGACCAAGGAGTAATGGCAATGAAAGAGTACTCCATCCTCCCCAGATGATCAGAACTGGAACCACACCATTAGATGCAGTTTAGTGTCATATCTAAGACACCAATGAGTTTATAAGTCATCTAATATATTATTCAAATTTTCAGAGTATTTATACATTCATATGCAACTCTAAACCGGCAAAAATGACATATCATACCAAGATTTTTATAACCACAATACCCTTAAAATGGTTTTAACGAATAAAGTAATTTCCAGTCCAATTTTCAGCTGATAATCTTGTAGGGTCTGTATTTGCACTAGACATTTTTTAATCATCCAAATTCTCAAAATAATGGAGATGATTATGATGTCATATTTTTTTTATCTACATAAAATTTGCTTATATTAGTTTACTTAAGTTTGAAGAGTAAAACAAAAAAGTATAATCTTGTTTAGCAATATTCTATTTTCAACTATATCAGATTAATGACACAATAGCATAATATATTAGTAGTCAATAGAATGTAGTGATAGTTGACATTATAAATACTTGGCTTACTACTGGAGTAAGGGCCAGCATACAACAATAGAATTAAAACTTTTTGAATGTTTAGTAATGAATGTCATCAACTTGGTACCAATAAAAGAACATCAGATGAGTTAGTCTTTCTCTTCAGAGCTAAATAAAAAATAAAGATCTCCATAATATTGATTAACTTGAATTAAGCTTGTCTAGCCTGTGGCTGCATTCCTGGGACACAGACAGGGGTTCTGCTTCCAGACAATGACAAACAACCACTACGTATCCACTGCATTACAACTTCACATGCACAGAATGGAGTTGCAGTAGTAGTACAAGCAGCTGTTGCAGTTGATAATTCAAGAAAATTTAGATCAATAGTGATACTGAAAATTTAAGAAATAATTTGAAATTGTTTTGTCCTATAAAATTTACCTTTTTATCTTAAAAGTTTTATCTTTAATTAATCTATCACATCTAAAGATTGACAGAGAGAACAGGTTAATAAAAATTTGTTAATTTTGTAGTTAAGAGAGCAAGCATACTTAATAAATTCCATTTGATTTATACATTACTTTAGTTGAAAAAATTTTTTTTTTCCAAATGAATATAGGAGCTCAAGCTAAACCCACCTTTTTTGTAAAAATCACAGTGGAAATTCTTTTTCCGAGAAGATCCACGTTAATTTTTTTCTCTACTATTTTAATACTGTCACAGAATTATTCAGGCCTGGATGGATAAATGAATACTTCCCATAATCAGATTGTCAGAATTTTATGCCAAGTAATTCTCCTCCATGGCATCTCTCAGGACAATAGGGGTTACTTGGCATCACCCATTTCCTCTCCAAGTAATATAAAACAGATTTTATAAGGTTACATAATATCAGCAACAAGCAATAATTTCACACTTAATCAACATACACTAGTTTGTTTTTAACCCTACTCATATTTGTTTAAAGCTTATTTAATTTAAACTCTTCACAAAAGTAAGGCACATCACATAGTATAACAGTTAGCATTCTAGATTAGCGGGCCATTGTTAATGAACTCAATTCTCACTGAACAACTCATATTTCTGGTCTTGTACCACAACTAAGATTACCTTAGTTATTTATTAACTACTTCACAAGGTAAATAAAAACTTAGGACTTTCATATATATATATATGATTGATGGATTGTTCAGTCGATTTCAACCTCTGTGTGTGTGTGTGTGTGTGTATGTGTATATATATATATATATATATATACACACACAGGTTGATTTACAAAATGTTCAGTCTTTGTAAATGTTAATAGGGGTATTTGATATTATGATTCCCAACAATCTCTAAAGTCTTCTAGTTTTTCCAAAATTTCCCCCTTTTTTTCATATCTTTAAGCGTTTATATATCACATCACAGGGTATATCAAAACTTTCATCCACTCTATTGATTACATAGTAATATAGCAAATATTAAAAGCAGATAAAAAAAATTCATTGCAATTTACTTTAATATAAAAATGAATTATGACAAGAAGAATTTATGTGACCTGTGAAAAGGAGGAATAAGATTTACAAAACAAATACATCTTTCATTCTCCTAAGATTCAGCGTTTTAATGACAGAAGATAAAAAGTGAAGCAATAATCCTAGTTGTATTTAAGCACTGACCAGCTAGGTGTGCAAGTGCACCCCTACAATCAGTCATGCAAGCTGAAAACCATGATCTATATGCCATAACATTTGAAACATGACATTTCAAATTACCAATAATGATATCATAGTTTCCTTGAAGACAAATACAACAGACGTCTTAGCCTCAGAATTTTTACCAATCTGAAAAATTTTTTTTGAGATTGAGAGATTAGGTAAGTGGTTAAACCTGGTATAGTTAGGTAAGATTTCAGAATTTTTAATTGCTTGCCACTATCTTCACTACCATTCCACCATTATCTAGCTTCACTTCAGTCATTTTCTCTTCTAATAAACTAAATATTTTTGGCAGCAGATAAATTAAACTCAGTTTTAGAGTGTTAAGTAAAATTTGAGAGGTTTGTACATTTACCCAACATCTCAGCCAAAAGTGAGATATAATACAAGGTCAACTTGTAAGAGGACAACAACTGATTTGAATTCAGAGTTTTCCTTCTCCTAGACTAGTTGCCTTACCAATGTTAAAGTGCACAGTCTGCCCTAGTATTTAACCATAGTTGGGAGTGGAAGGGAGAAGAGATGGATTCATGTCTTTCTCAAGGGCATTATTCTGAATCAAAATGCAAACAGCATTGTCCTGTATTAGAACACCTGTTGAGTTATCCATTTTCTAAGACATTAACCACTATGCCACATATCTTCTTGAGTAAGAAACCTAATTTGGAAACTATGAGGGTCATCAGTAAAGTTTACAAACTGACCAAGATACTCTCATTAAATGTGACCATATGAGGTTTAATTTTCAACATAGTCCTTCTGCCAGTTCAAATACTTCTTCTATTGGTGTTGAAGAGCTTGGAACTCATTGGTAAAAAAAATATATAAAGTCATCAACAGCAAATATGACATATGAACTTTATACTAGTATGCAACACTCACAGTCATACTAGTACGCAAAGCAAATAAGTGCTGTTTCCTATCATTAGGGGTGCAGAAGATGGAGTACTTTCAAATAGTTTCTGTTCATCCCACTTCTTGAGTTTTACCCACAGCTGAGGAGGTGGGGAGAAAAAAAGACAGATTCATACCTCTCTCAAGGGCATTAGTACAAAGTGAAATGTAAAAGCTGTGTTCAGGATTTGAACTTGGCTTGCTGAGTCCATTAACTCCGATGATTACTGTTCTCCTTCCAACTATGGGTAAATAGTAGGGCAGACTGGATTTTTAACAGTGGTATGGCAGCCAGTCAAAGAGAAGGAAAACTAAATTTAAACCCATTAAACTCCACTTGAAAAGTGACCAGTTTGTATGGAGGGGTTGGGTAAATATATACACTGATAACCATTATGCTATGCACACTTCCTTTTGAGATGTGTCATTTGTTATAATTCCAAGATTTTGTAATAAAAAAGAATTCAGAAAAACCAATCAACATTGAAAATAAGCAAAAAGGGATGGTCAGTAGTTAGAAATTGAAGTTTTATCAACAAAATTAGATCCTGAATTCCAACACACACACATACATTAATAGCTGCACTTAAAAAAAACAAAACAATTCCGTGACCTATTTTAGATGTGGGGGTCCTATTAATGTAGAGTGTCTTGGGCAGGAATAGTTCCAATCCAGACCTAGTTTAAAGAAAGAGTTTTTCCTTCTAGACCAGTTGCCATAGCAAGGTTTAAAAGCCCAGTCTTCTCTACTATTTACTCATAGCTGGAGGGAGAATTATGTGATCTATACACATCCCAATGGGTATTAATACTATGTGAAATGTAAAAAGCCTCATTCAGGATTTGAACTCAGGTAACAGAGTTCATTTCCAATGACAATAACCACTGCAACATGAGTATCATAAGATGACCAAGTATACGTGTACTTAGGAGGTCATACTCGTAGGGAGACTATACAGTAATGGATGCATAATTGCTTCATATGCAGGTTCTGGATTCCCAGTCTGGTCTTAGCTTACTTTGTACAACAGACACTTAAAAAGGTGATATCCTGGAAGTAAATCCATATATTTCTATATCTGGCAGCTTTTAAAACATTAAAAGCACATCAGTAGGTACCTCTGTGCACTGTTGGCAACAATACAACATATCGATAAAAATGCTCAAAATTTGTAATGTTAATTCTCTTGTAATCTTTGTACTGTTTCTGAGAAGAATGAAAAAATTTTGATATAAAGATTATTTCTGTCAAATTTATAGAACAAGAGATCTTCATCTTCAAAGTCTTTTTAATCATTTTTGTAAATTTTTCGTTTTTTTTTCTCTATTATTTTTATATAATTTCTTCATAATGATAAGAAAAAACTGAAATGTCACATGGCATTTTTATTAAGCTTTTTTATTGCTGTTTATGTTTTCTGATACTTCAGAATAAAGAAAAAAATATGAATGAGTTTAGGAAAAGAGTTACTGTTCTTGTAACTGATGTTGGATGGTAGACATGGTTAGTTATCTACCCTAGGCAGTTTGTAACCTGATGTCTTAAAAGATGGAAACCAAATATTTGAAGAGAACAGTTATATCTGTTTCAGGAAAGGTACATCAACTTAAAAAAAAAAAAAAAAACTTTTAAGACACTGATGTTAACTGACACTACTACAACAACTCACGAAAATAAGTATTAGATTCATGTCAGAACTGACTTATGATGTGGTGGTCAAAACAGGACCTTTTCATACCTTGGAGACTATGTGTATCTATATTATAATTCACCAATTGTATATTACAGTAACACAGCAAAAAGACACATTATAACCAAATTTTTTGTTAGCACTACAGCATTAAAAGACTGAGAGTATAAAGCAATTTCCAATCCAATTTACAACTCAACAACCAAGATCTTTGAAAGGAAACATTAAATAATCATCTCCCTTAGAGAATGGGCATATCAATTGGGTAACTCATGAGGAGGCCACATGACAGTCCCAGAAACCTTTTCTGTCTGTTCTTTGAACAGGAGAGACCTGTTGTGGACTCTACTATGAGGCTATTTTATTTTCCCCACTTCAACTAAGTTCTTTTTTATTGTTGTACCATTTCTACATACTACTTCTTCATAGAATAACATTTATATTTCTAGCTATTTAGACATGATTGTGTATTCTTTGTTCTTGATACCATTAGTATGTACATTATGTATATAAAAAGTTAAATGTTCCTGTATGTACACATACATTTATCTTGTCTTTGAGTTTGTGGTGTAGTATATAATGGATATACTAAAACTAAAGTACTCATGGTGTAATGGTTATCATTGTAGAAAATGGAAACAGCAACCCAAGCTCAAATCCTGGACAAGGCTGTTTGCATTTCTCATTGTGCTAATATCCTTGGGAAGGTTTGGTTGGTTGGGTGGGTTTTATGGTGTCTCAACCATTGTAGATTATTTAATGCCAAATACATTTCTATATATATAAAACAGTTCTATTTCGAACAATTCAGTTTAGCATAAGTACACTGTTTATTTCTACTTAACCCATAGATAGGACCCAATCAGGTATTACCACTCCAGGCCAGAGTGGATGTGGGAGCAATGACAATAAAGGGGTACTCAGCATTCCCCAAAGCTCCAGCATTACTGGAGCTTTAGCATCAGATTGTTTAGTATCATATCCAGGACACTCATTGGGGGAGTCTTACTTCTCTGCAGAGATGTAGTCAGTGTATACTGAAGCCCCAGCCGACTGGACCACCTTGGGAAAGGTAAGCATCCAAATATTTTCCCTCTAGTTATGGAGGCATAGTAGAATCTTTAACTATGGTATGGCAACCAGTCTAGGAGAAGAAAAACCGAATTTAAACCTGTTCAACAGTTTAAAAAATTGACCTTGTGTCACATTCTCTTTCTTGCAGAGGGGTTGGTAAATACATATACTATGCCATAACATTTGAAACATGATATTTCAAATTACCAATAATGATATCGTACTTTCCTTGAAGACAAATACAACAGACGTCTTAGCCTCAGAATTTTTACTGATTTGAAAAAGTTAAATGGTTTCAAGTATTGCTATCTAACACTAATAATTCTATTTAATTTAATCATTTGTTTGCACACAGTGAGGTGGTTACAGGTAATCTTATATAACACAAATAATTCTATTCAGCACTATTCCTTTGCACAGTTAAATGGTTCCAGTTATTGCTATGAAATACAAATGATTCAATTTCTGCACAAAGTTAAATGGTTTCAAGTACTATTCAATACCAATAATTCTATTCATTATTACTCATTCATTTGCCCACACTTAAATCATTTCAAGTATTGCTATTTAGCATTAACAATTCAATTTAACATCAACCACCTGTTTGCACACAGTTAAATAGCTAAACAGTTCTATTTGATCCATAGATAGGACCCAAACAGGTACTACCACTTTGGGTCAGAGTGGACCTGTGAGAAACAGAGAATCTTTGTATACAGCATATACAATATCTATATATAGATCAAAGTCTGTTAAGTAATTCATCCGATAGGTCCCAAAATGAAAGCAAGCATTGTCTTTATATATATAATTATTGATTATGAAAAATAATTTATATTTTTTATAGTAAAACTCAATAAACAACTTACTTTCCTGATAACAAAGAAATGAAAAAAAAAAGTATATCCTTAAAAACACCTGAAATAAAGTAATTAAGTTAACATGATTAATTATTGTGGATCAATGACAAATTCTCAAGAAATAATTATCTCAACTTAAGTATACAAAATTTTGTAGTACTGGTGTTATCTTTTTTTTTTTTCTTTTTAATCTTGGACAAAAATTATAAACATTGAAAATAATCACAAAGTGGAATATTGATATTGTTGCATAGCTTTAAACCTGGGATGGTGGTTGAAGAGATGAAAATATTTGAAGTTTTGAAATGAAATAATTATACCATTAAAAGATAAACAAATAAATGAAAGAAATTGAGTTGTAACTTACTTCTTGCTTTGTTTGGCTTCTTTGAAGTTGGCTGCCATCGGATCTCTGTCATGTCTTTGCTAAGTGAATACATCCGAAAGTATTGTCGGCTGTTGGAACGTACTTTAACCATTTCTGAGCCATCCTGCATACAGGCAAGGCAATCCTGGGCTGAAAGAAATAAGAATATAGGTATACATATACTATGAATATAGCAAGTAACACAACTTATAATTACATTAATAAATTTTACAATTATGCAATGAAAATGGTTCTAATAACTAATTTATCCATCATAAATAAAAGGATGTTATCATACAACTTTTGACAACAGTTGGGTTTCAAAAGTATATTTCTGCTTTTTAATCAACTGTATGCTTTTTGAAGCTCATGTAACCTTCTACAGTATTATCTGACTGAGATCTGAAAATTTTTGCAGGATGGTGGCAAGATTCTTCTTCACCTTTTGCCTTTTAAATCATTCTAATCAATAACTGATAGTTGCTCACTTCTGGGATTTATTTCAAGATAAAAAGCCCCATGTTTAAAATACTTTTACAAGTTTTGAGTAGTACAATCAGATCTTGTTTAATTTCATTTCACTTCCCAAATTCAGCAAGTAGCTCCATGGGCTGTGAGGCTCAGTTTGAAATAATGCCTCAAAATCACAAGTGTCTAAATACTTGTACCTAGCATGATAACATCTAAAACAAAAGGTATAGTTGAATAGAACTGATAATCATACATATATAATAATAATAGCGGAGTCATAATTTGTATATAAAATAAGCTTTGGCAAATAGGTCTGTAAAAAATGTGAATATTCAAAGCTTTATTTTTTTTTTATTTCTTGGACTATACTCATTCTGTTAGTTCCTTTTTGTGTTTTATTCTTTATCCTATTACAGATAGAAAATGAAACAGCTCCAACATTAAAAGACATAAATAGATAAAAGCAGTCCTATCAAAATAATTCAGAGTAATTATATTATCTTCTAATGTAAATAAGCATGAAATTGTTGACATGAAATTTCTGTATTTGAAATTGATATAAATTTTACATGACAAAATTATTTGAGAGAAAAATTTCATTTATCAGATTTTATTACACAAGCTGTTTACGTATCTTATATCATAGATAGGATTTATTAAGAATATATATATATATATAAACTACAGATTGTTGAGCCGCTGCATATTAGAAATATACAACCCAAACTTAATAGAATTAATTTTTAAGCCACTGCTAATGTACATGGTGAATTCCATAAGTTTCCAGACTTTTTTTGAATAGGCATTTAAAATTATTGTAGACACTTGAAAATTTAGTATGTTATTGGCAAACATCTTATGAGATGACTGACCAATTTTTTATGATTTCAGGTTCAAATGAACAGCTACGACCTGATTGTCACAGCTGGTGAAATTCAAAAATGCAATCTGGACGTGAGGACACTTTAGAAAAATGATATGCAATAAAATTCTGTTTTAAACTTGGAAAAAATGCCACAGAAACGTATGGAATGCTTCAGACTGCTTTTTGACCATCCTGCATGAATCGAGCATCAGTTTTTGAGTGGCATAAGAGATTCAAGAAAGGCAGAGAGTCTGTGAGGGATGATGAGAGGTGTGGGAGGAGTAAGGAAGTCAATACACCAGAATTGATTGGCCAAAGGGTTAGGCTTAGGGTTACTATGTTGAGGTTTTAAAGGAGTTCAGCCAGATATTCCTAGGGAAGAGGCCACTACTCTTCAAATCGAGTCAGTGGCATTTCCACCAGGACAAAGCACCAGTCTACAACTCCATGTCACAGACTATTTGACCAAGATGGGCATCGACAGTTTCTCAGCCTTCCTATAGTCCAGACCTTGCTCCCTGTGACTTCAGGTTATTCCCTAAACTCAGAGGCTGTCGTTATGAGACAATTGAGGAGATGAAAGAGACTGTGACAAAGGTCATTGACACGCTCACACAAGAGGACTTCCATGGGGCCTTCCAGAAGTTGTTGGAATGGTATAACAAATGCAGTAGGAGATTACTTTGAAGGGGACTAGAGTTTTATGTGTGTACTATCAATAAAAGTGCCCATACGAAAAAAGTCTGGAAACTTATTTAATGATCCTTGTACTTAAATGTCTTTAGCTACCGATGCGTTTTATAGAAACAATTTTGAAAAGTAAATGCTACACTATACACCAGTATAAGTTGGTTTGTTGGGTTTTATGGCATATCAACCTTTGTAGGTTATTTAGCGCCAAATCCATTTTTATACAAATAGTTCTATTTCAAACAATTCTGTTTAGGATAAGTACGCAGTTTAAATGTAAGTACAGTTTAGTTCTGAAAAACATTTCTATGTCAAGCTATTCAGTTTAGTCAAGCAGTTCTAATTCAGCTAATTCAGTTTAGTATAAGTATAGATTTTGTTTACACACACTTAAATGCCAAAGCAGTTCTATATTAAACAAATCAGTTTAGCTTAAGTACAGTTTCAATGTCAAAAAACAGTTCCATTTCAAATAATCCCGTTTAGCATAAGCATGCAGTTTAAATGTAAGTATGGTTTAATTGTCAAAAACATTTCTATTTCAAAATATATAGTTTAGTCAAACAATTCCGTTTAGCATAAGTATGCCGTTAGTTCTATTTAACCCATATCAAGTGCTACTACGCCGGGCCAGAGTGGACCAGGGAGCAATGGCAATTAAGAGGTGCTCCACATTCCCCAAAGCCGCAGCATCACTGGAACCTTACCATCAGATTGTTTAGTGTCTTATCCAGGACACTCATTGGGGAGGGTTTTACCCCTCTGCAGAGGTGCAGTCGGTGTATTCTACAGCCCCAGCCAACTGGGTAAACACCAGTATGAATGCTCATTCTTACAAAGTAGTAATGTAAATACAAAAGTTACATCACTTTTGTAATACATCCTTCCTTGATGATGTCCCAATGTTGGGCAGAAAGTACTTGGGAAATAACTTATAGAAAGTTTATCAACCAATTCCTGCCGAATATCATAAGATCAAATACAGCAACTTGAAAGGATTAACAAAAAAATGTCTATAAATTTCAATCAAATATATATATATATATATATATATATATATATATATATATATAGAGTTAACCGGGTTTCGATCCCAACTACGGGAAGCTAGTATGTCTAGCCACACTGATGAGTTCTGATAGAACGAAACAGATCTGTCTGTGGATGACTATATATCTATATATATATATATGAATGAGAGTGTGAGAGAAGAGAGTTTTTTTGGCGACCTTTTTGTATCTCTGAAAACAGTCATTATCATCATCAAGTCAGATTGACAGCATGGATTTTCCTTGACTCTCTCTCTCTCTGTCCCTATCATCCATCATTTCTGACAGGTTTTCCTAACTACATCCTGTGTCTACACAAAGCTGATGTAAATAAGTTCTTGTACAGTAGTTATAGACACCCCAAATCTACCAAAATAGCTTTCTAAGAGAATTCCCGAGTGAGTATATTTAACAGTTGAATATATTGAGGACTTTAATGAACGAAAGATGGCCAACCTAAACTTTTTTTGATCCTGTACATACCCATTCTTATAACATTTATTGAAGAAATGTCTGAATATTGTTTAATTGTTGAGAAATGTATACTGGAAAAATTTTACAAAAAAGATTGTCTTTTAAATATTTCAAAAATTTATACACAAAATACAAATAGGCTTGGGAAATAATATATCTGAGAAGACAAAGGAATGGATGCTTGAATGAAGCCAACCCATGATGTAATTATTTCAGTTGCAGCACACTATTGTCAATGAGTACAGTATGGCAATTTTACTAATAGTGAAGCATCAAATTTACATTCACATAAGTTGTACTTTGTTGTTCTTTGTGTTACATAAACACTAGATTTACATAATTTTAGTTATCATGTACATGGTTTGCATTATTTATAAGAAAAGAAACTCAATATCAGAAAATTATCGAAAATTGCAATAACTTTCCCAGAACATCATAAAGTCCAAAACATCAGAAAACATTTCTAAATGCAGACATGAAAACAAATACTATCATACAACTCTAAAGACTCAACAATTAACCCAAAATCTTAAGCTGATATCTTAAGAAAATATCATAGTTTAGAACCTAAGAAATGCAAACCCATGGAAACAATTTAGTAGTTTACCAAAGATAAAATAACATAAAAATAAATGTAATAGGATAGTTTAGGATGGTTTTGTTTGTGAGGATATATATATATATATATATATATATATATATAATTTTTCCTGATGAAATTTAATTTAGTAAGTTAATCTAATACATTAAAATTCATTTAATAATGTTAAACTGCATACTGAAGTATATTGCTTTGGTGTTATTTTACTGGGTTTTTATTTCTTATGTAATTTTTTTTTGTTTCTTGAGGGAGTTGGGCAGAGGTGCACCTTTTTAAAGTTAGATGACACTCCTCTTAAAGTACTGAAATTTTGTATTTCATTGACAGACTTCTCATAATTTAAGACAGAATCAAAATCTAAAATAATCTTAACACTATCTAAATACTCCCATTGTCAAAACTATAAAAAAATCTCTCAGAAATAAACTCAAAGCTATAAATAAAATCCTTCTAAAAAACTATTACATTTAAACCAAAAACTGATATAAAAAAAAATTTGCCCTTCCCAAAATCCCTGAGAAACCTCAATAGAACAGAATAAACAGGAGTGAATTATTTGGCCTGAAGATTATGCATATCATGACAGTTACTTTATGACATTGACTTTTGTGTTCACACACATGTGCTATATATATATATATATATATATATATATATAAGTAGTTCACCAACTTGAGGAGGAGGAGGAATGTAACAATAATTATACTTCTATCTTAATATCATCAACATACATAGCTTAGTTTTTAGCTTTTCTCACTTTACTTATATTTAATGTAAGATTTAGTCATTTTTTTTTTCAGTAACAAGTTTAATATTTCTGAAGCTTAAAAATATCACAAAGAGAATAAGGCCATTATCTATAAGAATAAAAGTAAAAAACACTGAACAAAGTTACATAGAAATTATTTATTTGAAATTTCTTTGACTTAAAGTAGTTGGTAAGATATTTTGTTGATATAATATATTGACAGGTCTTCTTAATGAAATTAGTATAATTTAATTTTCCTACCTTTGTAAATAAATCTATTTCTAAATATATTCATAGGGTGGTATTATATTTATACTTACCACAAGTAAATGTGATTCAGACAACTATCCTGACATTTAGAAACAGCAGTGCATGTGTAGAAATGTTTTGCATATACTGCTGAGGCAATTTTATATTTTTCCAAGTTTTGGTTATTTTTCTTTTTAACACTTGCAGTAAGTTGGTTGGTGATCTTATTAAATCCAAAGGCAACAATAAAGGCAGTCAAAGTAATTGTTTTGGAGTAGTACTGATATTAATAGAGTATAGAAGCCTGTGGGCTTAGTGATATTTTTCACCTAAAAAAAAAACCCAAAACAAAAAAAAAAACCTATTGTATCCAAGGATTGATGTTCCCCATCCGGGAGCCATGGAGAGTATTTCCTTTTGTGGCATCTCTTAGGTAATAAGGCTTACTTGGCAGTGAGCATCTTTCTAAATAGCATGTAACTGTTTCTGCTGAGTTACATGGTATGAACAGCAAGGAATAACACTTGATCAGGTATATTCCATATTCAAATCATAATTGCAAAAGATAAAAATTAACTCATGTATATTATCATCTAGCCTTACTTAATTCTAAAAAAAACCAGCAACTTCAATCTGTTAACATTGAAGGAGAAAAAAAAAAGCTCAAGTTTTAGCAAAATCCCAATAAACCCCCAATATCAACGGGTCTTTTACTGTCATTTATATTTCATTCCTTCCTTCTATCATTTACTTTTCTCTTTTATTGTTCGAGATCCTTTAGTAACCTTATTATTCTCTTACCAACTTGGAATCTAGAACTTTCACAAAATTGTAATTAAGCTTCACTATATCACTATACAAAAATTATAAATATAGTTTATATATTATATAGTTTTATAACACTAAGTTTTCTCTTTCATGACTTGCTTAGTAAGAACCAAGACCCAGCTCAAGATACTCTTGCTAGATGTTTAAAGTAGTAAAGCTGATTTTATCTGCTCTACTGTTTTACTAGTTCACTTCAATATAGACTATACTTGTGTTATGCCATCAAGGTGAAATGGTTTGCTAGTTTTTTTTGAAGATCAATAATTACTGAACAGTAAGTTTGATCCTCACTAGTTCATAGCCTTGTGCTAAACTAAGTTAATATTAGTAACTTATTACTCTCAAGTTCATAGTTACTCTTGTAAACCTTTTATTGTTATGGCTTGAATGCAAAAAACCAAAACTGACATGTTAGAAAGAAAAAAAGTGGATTCTTGTACAAAATAACCCACTCATTGAATTTTTGGTTAATTTTGCAGTAATGTACAAGCAGTTATATAGAAATGTAATACTAAGATTCATCATCCATATAATTGTAAGTTTCAATCATTTACTTAACTGTTGTACTAAACAATTAAGTTCTAAAATTTTATCTTCAATTATATAAAATTCAGTGTTATAAAACTATATAAAAAAAGGTGGTGCTGAATATCTGATGCAGAGCATACATAAGCAACATAATACAAAGATTAAAATCACATACTACCACAAATACTTTCAGGTGGTGTCCTCGTAGTGTAATGGTTAAAGCAAAGGACTGCGGAATTGTAGTAACCGAGTTTGTTTTCCAGTCGCGCTATTACATTCACTTTCGGGCAAATACCCTTGGGAAAGGTATGAACCCCCTTATCCTTCCAGCTATGGGTTAAATAGTACCACTACTGTTCTTCGAGAAGGATGGCTTTGGCATTGAATAACCGAAAAAAGTGTGATATAAAATTAAATAAAGAAACCAAACCAAACCAAACAAATACTTTCACATTTTCACCATGATCATCAGCCTACTTAATATTGAGGATCTGAGGAAAATATTGCTTAAAAATAATGAAGCCCAGTAGCAATATATCATTTTCATCGGTTATACTGTCCCTGTGTATATATATATATATATATATATATATATAATTACTATGTTTAAAGTGTAAAATTAGTATATGTTGTTTTCATTTTTGTGTTATACTGCCAATGTATAAGATAATATGGAAAATAAGATTACTATATTTTATCAATGGTCAAATATCATCAGAATGCAAACAAATTCATTAGTAAAAATGGAATCTTTATTGCAATACAGCAAAGTATGGACATTTGTGTAGAAAATAAAAAAATTAAGTCAAGCATTCATATGTCCTACATAAACTATCATTTTTTAAAACCCTTTTGCAATATAAATTCCCTTTTTGATAATAACTTCTTTTGCATTTTGATAACACTAGACCACCAGTAAAATACGTCAATCTGATTTTTCAAACTGTTTTCCTTCTCATTCTGTCAGTTTTCACTCCAAATATTTCATATATATATATATATATATTTATTAGTCCATCCCTTATCTGTTGAAGATATATTCCAAGACTCCCAGCAGGTTACTTAAAAGTGCAGAATGTACTGAATTCCATGTTTTTTTCTTATATATACATGTCTATGATAATGTTAAGTTTATAAATTAGGTACAACCAAAGATTAACAATGAATAATAATATACCATAATAAAAGTTGTGTGATGGATAGGTTTGTTTTTACCATAGATCTTAGCAATCCAACTTATATTTCTTAAAGACTCCAGCAATACAAAATAATAAAATTAAACCCCCCAGATTTTTTATTTGTTTGAATACATATTATCAATACTTTCTATAGCCTTTATGATCATTACTTTAGAGAAAGTACTACTCATAAATACTTGAACAAGTATAAAATTATATGCCCATGGTATCATGGTTATCATCGTAGGAAATGGACACGGCGACACGAGTTCAAATCCTGGACGAGACTGATAGCATTTCACATAGCACTAATACCCTTGGGAAAGGTATGGATCCAATTATTCTCCCTCCAACTATGGGTAAATAGTAGGGCAGACTAGGTTCTTCAGCCTTGGTGAGGCAACTAGTCTAGGAGAAGGAAAACTGAATTCAAACATGTTAAACTCCGCTTAAAAACTGACCTTGTGTCATATCCTGCCTGAGCGGAGGGGTCGGGTAAATATGATAAATTTTTTTTCTTATTGCCCAAGACTTTTGGTGCTTTTAAGGTTCTCCAGCAGAAGGAAAAAAATCCACATTAACCTACTAGTTTGACAACTCTTCTAAATACCAATATGAGTTTGTTATTTCCATCTCTACTCTGTTTGGAACAAGATTTTAGAAGTATTTCTTTCATGTGTCATTTGGTTTACTGCCACCACTTGGGTCAGGTATTCATAGTGGAATGGATTACTGATAAGCCAAGTCAGTCAATGCTTGGTTTGGTTTTATGGCATATCAACCATTGTAATTTATCTAATGCCAAATCCTCTTTATACATACATACATACATATCAAATATATATGATATATAAACACATTTTGTTGACAACGATTTTAAACAAGCCTAAGCTCATTCTTTTTGGCACAGTTCCAAGTATTGCTATGCATCACCAATAATTCAATTAAACATGTTATTTGTTTACACACAGTTAAATGATAAAATAGTTTTATTTCTAACAATTTAATTAAGGTTTGGTTGGTTGGGTTTTATGGCATATCAACCTTTGTAGATTATTTAATGCCAAATACATTTTTATTCAAATAAACAGTTCTATTTCAAACAATTCAGTTTAGCATGAGTTCACAGTTTAATTGTCAAAAACATTTTTATTTAAAGCTATTCAGTTTAGTCAAACAGTTCTAATTCAAGCAATTCAGCTAAGTATAAGTATAGGTTTTGTTTACACAAAACAGTTCTATTTCAAACAATTCAGTTTGGCATACAAAAACAGTTCCATTTGAAGCAATTCAGTCCAGCACAATGGTTTGTTGGATTTTATGGCATATCAACCTTTGTAGGTTATTTAATGCCAAATCAATTTTTATACAAATAAACAGTTCTATTTCAAACAATTCAGTTTAGCACGAATATAGTTTCAATGTCAAAACAGTTCCATTTCAAACAATTCAGTTCAGCATAAGTACACAGTTTAAATGTAATACACAGTTTAACTGTCAAAAACATTTCTATTTCAAGCAATTCAGTTTAGTCAAACAGTTCTAATTTAAACAATTCAGTATAGCATGAGTACGCAGTTTAGTTCTATTTAACCCATAGGTAGGGCTCTGTCAGGTGCTACCACTCCGGGCCAGAGTGGACCTGGAAGCGATGGTAATGGAGGGGTGCTCTGCATTCCCCAAAGCTCCAGCATTACTAAAACCTCAACATCAGATTGTTTAGTGTCATATCTAGGACACTTGGTGGGTTTTACCCCTCTGCAGAGGTGTAGTCTGTGTATTCTATAGCCCAAGCTGACTGGGCAAATAATTTAATTTAGCATAAGTCATTTATTTGCACTCAGTTTAAATGTCAAACAGTTCTATTTTACTAATAAATAGGACCCTATCGGGTGCTACCACTCTAAGCCAGAGTGGACCTGGAAGCAATGGCAGTAAAGGAGTACTCCACATTCTCCAAATCTGCAAGGCTGGAGCCTTGCCATCAGATGGTTTAATATCATATCCAGGCTACTCACTGGGGAGGGGACCTTATTCCTTTGCAGAGATGCAGTCAGTGTATTCTAAAGCACAAAATGATTGGGTTGAGCTAATATTTGTCAACAATTAATAGAAATGTAATAAAACTGAGGAAAATTGAATTCATACATTTCTTTAAGACATTTGATAAGAGCAGCTTCAAATGGAATTTGGATTGACAATTCTATTTTCCAAGATGATAACCATTATATTCTCTTGTGCATATATATATGTTAAGAGAAAAAGAAAATGCTTAGGGCTGCTCTTAAGCAAAGTCAAATCATTTGTATATATAAAGTAGCAGGTGTAAAAGGTTTGCTGGCAATCCTGGCTTAGGCCTATTTGAGAAAAGAATTTTCAATCATTCCTTCCTAAGTGACTGTTTCCTTTATAATGAAGATTAATTCAGGCAGACAAGAAGTATTGCTTCTTAATTACACCAACAATTCATCTAAACATATTTTCTTGTTTGCATAGAGTAGTTTATGCACAAACATTTTCAATTTTTCTGCAGTAATGTACAAAAAAAAAAAAAAGAAAGAAAAGATATGGAAATGTATTTCTTATATTCACTATCCGGATAAGAGTAAGTTTCAGCCATTTGTTTATTTTTTTTACTGAAAAATTAGAGTTAAATCCCAAAATTACAAATAGAGCGTCAACTATGACTTGATACCTTCCCATTGGTTGTTAGAGAGAAAGATTAAATAGATATGGCTGAATTTTACATAATTGAAGATAAAATTTTAGAACTCAATTGTTTAGTACAACAGTTAAGTAAATGATTGAAACTTACAATTATATGGATGATGAATCTTAGTATTACATTTCTATATAACTGCTTGTACATTACTGCAAAATTGACCAAAAATTCAATGAGTGGGTTATTTTGTACAAGAATCCACTTTTTTTTCTTTCTAACATGTCAGTTTTGGTTTTTTGCATTCAAGCCATAACAATAAAAGGTTTACAAGAGTAATTATGAACTTGAGAGTAGTAAGTTACTAATATTAACTTAGTTTAGCACAAGGCTATGAATATAAAACAACTCATGAGGATCAAACTTACAGCTCAGTAATTATTGATCTCCAAGAAAAACTTGCAAACCATTTCACCTTGATGGCATAACACAAGTATAGTTTATATTGAAGTGAACTAGTAAAACAGTGGAGCAGATAAAATTAGCTTTACTACTTTAAACATATCGCAATAGTATCTTGAGCTGGGTCTTTGTTCTTACTAAGCAAGTCATGAAAGAGAAAACTTAATTAAAATCCATTATCACCAAATTTCAGTCAACTAGAGCCTTTGTTCAATTAGTTATTCTAAAGAAAAGGAATAACAAACTTGAATGTTTGTATGGTCGTTAAAAAAAAGTTAACTGTCTAATAATGTTAACATCAGATGCTCCCAAACCTAATCATACAAAAGTGAGCAATGAGTATGAGCTTTAAAAATATGCACATTATATATATATATATATATATATATATATGTATATATATAAAGAGGCAAATATTAAGAGGCATATGCAAAATTGGGAGATTACAATATATGGAATTTATTGAAATCACAAGGGCCCTTTCATCTGACATTTGTCAAGCAACAGCCATCAGAAGGTTTGACAGGTTTCCCAAGCCTTTATTTATGTTTCATGGACAATACTTTTGCTTGTTTTTGTTTACGTAATGAAACTTTATCGTTCTTCCGGCATTTAAATGATTTACATACTTCTTTAACCTTCACTATGGATGAAGAGAAGGATAATAAATTACCATTCTTGGATGTATTGGTTGAACAACATTCATTTGCTTTTGTAACTAGTATATATAGAAAACCTACGTTCGCTGGCTTGTATTTGAGTTGAGATGCTTTCGTTCCTAAGTCTAGGAAGGTTAACCTGATCAAGTGTCTCACATTCAGGGCTCTTTAGATTTGTTCAGATAACAAGATTAAAAGAGAATTTGAACAGATTAAAAATTTATTTTTGGGTAACAGGTATCCTGAGGAAGTCATTGTTGACACCATTAACAAAACTGTTAATAAGTTTAGGAATAACATCAGGCCATTTCGGCCTTCTAAATGCCCAGTTTATGTTAGACTTACTTGGATTGGATCTCCTATCCAGTTGATTGCCGATAAGGCTTCTTCCTCTGTTACACGGTGTTATAATGTGGCTATGGTTCAAACCATCTTTACAACTTGAGCTGCATTTCACTCTATTCATAAGGATGTGCTCCCTATCTTTCAACAAAGCAATTTAATTTATAAATTTCAATTTTGCTGTAATGCCATATATTTAGGGGTACACTTCCTAATGTCGTCAGGTTAGAGTCAAACCACATGTTCCAAGAGATATTCATAACCGCACAATATCCAGGCATCCAAAATTGCTTGATTCCACCATCTGTGAGCATTTGAATGTTTTAATAGTTGTGCACTTAATGATAATGATGAGTGTTTTGGTGTCTTGCATAGAGTCAGGACAAAACAACATTCAATTATTCTGGAAGCCCTTTATATTCTACTTTACAGGTTAATTCTATGCAAGCAAAACCCCAAGCACTCCTTGAAATTACTGGGAAATAATTTTTGCTTGATTCAGGGCGGTTTTTAACTCCCCCCTAGTCTTGCTATCATTCTCATTTTCACCACCACTTTTAATTAATCTTATCTATATTGTTTTTAAATGACTTCTGATGGCTGTCACTTGACAAATGTCAGATAAAAGGGCCCTTGCGATTTCAATAAATTCCATATATTGTAATCTCCCAATTTTACATGTTTCTTAGTATTTGCCTCTTTAAATTTGTATGTACCAATAACATTATATATATATATATATATATATATATATATATATATATATATATAGAGAGAGAGAGAGAGAGAGAGAGAGAAACATTTTACTACATCACCAGAAATTACCATAGTAACATTACTTTTGGTGATGTAGTTATGCCAACTTCTTGTGACACAAGTAAAGAACCACTCTTACTAAGTCAATAACATTTTTAAAAATTATAAAATTAATTGAGAAATAGTAATAAGCATAGAAATTTGAATATATATCAAATGATGTTAATATATAAATATATGTAAATGTGCAATTTACTTTATTTCCTTTAAAAAAAAGTCATTTCATAGAAATTCAGATATATTTCATAAATAATAACTAATCAAAAGATTTCTGTTTTAAGTATGAAAAACATTTTCCAGATTAAAATCATGAACCATTTTACTAGTTGTTATCCTAATTTCACACTTTGTCTCCATGATTTGTATTTTTTACTATAATGGAAAGAAGTTCTAGATTTAAATACAAAAAAGTCTAGTAATGATGATTCAGTAAAAAAAAAAAAAAAAAAAAGAACAAAAAAAATTCTTACCTACTACCTGAAGCTCAGCTGACAAAATCAATAATCAGAAAGAAAATTATAGTGTTGTTATATTGATACAGTTTTCTTTTAAGGTAAGACATGTAAGCAAAACAGCTCAGTGGTTGTTTGAATGTTAATTCTGACAGCAGTAAATTGATAATGAAAGGTTATAGTAGATTTCTCAATCCAGAGGGAAATAACCAGAATGTAGAATCATATATTTTGGAGGAGGAAGAATTTATAAAAGTTTTCATTTTAAGGAGTTCTCTTTCTTTTTCTAAGTAGTTTCCAGCCTCTGGTTATAAATATGCAACTGTGAACAATGGAATAAGAACAATCTATCTTTCTAGATTGGATAAGGAATTTGGTTAAAAAAAAATCCTAGGAGGTTATTAAGCTGGCAACTGAATGAAAAAAGATCAGAGGGTTGAAGTGTTGGAATTATAATAACTAACACTAGTCCAATAACATCAGTGCATCATAAAAAACTTTTTCTGTCTCAAGTCATTAAGTTGTATTGTCAGAGAGAAAAATAAAGAAAATTTGTTTTTGAATCAAACAAAAAAAAGTTCCTGTTAGGCTGATTTGGAAAACTAATTAATGAAAATTAAATTTTGCAAACTAAGATACAAAAATGAACTATCAAACTGAGGACACAAGTTGGAATCAACCAGTCTATCATAAAAAGAAACTCATTTACTTTAAAGTTAAACATTGTAGAAGTCTTTGACAAGTAAAAGATGCAAACTGTTAAGAGATCCTGTATAAAATTACCATTCTAATACATAAAAATATTAAGAAAAGAAAAGGATTTTATAATATATTTTAAGATACCAAATCTTAATTCATTTGAACTTCTAATACCACTAAAAGATCATAGACAAGTATTCCAATAATCCATGAATTTAAATACATTTCTTTAGAAATTTTCTATGTCCTCAAGTCTTATTGCTGAAATAAATTTTCAGTTTAGGAAACAAAAAAAGTCATATGAAGCTTGTACTTGCAGATTGCTTGATTCTAATGGTATATCAACAGATCTCGGGTTATTTTATGCCAAGAGGTTAGTGTCACACCAAAAACGCCCTATTTTTTGGCGGGGGGAGGAGGAGGAGGGTACCTCTTTGCAGATGTTGCATTTGGTATATTCTAGGTCATACTGACAGTGTTCTTATAAAATTCTGAATTTTGTTAAAACTTGCTAATCAAGAAGCATCAAGAATTGGCACTCACTCATTGTTCAGCTCTACATGCACCATAATCAAAATATTAAAATTAAAACAATTTAAAGATTTAGTGTCAATACTTTTTGATTTCACCTTGTAATTTTAACTCCCCCACCTCTCTTTCTCTCTCACACACACATATATATATATATATATAAAACCAGCCCAGAGGCATAATGATTAGTGTTCACCAATGATGCAGGAGGCTGGTGTTCAATCCCAGGTTGAGTCATACCAAAAACTCAAAAAAATGGTATTTGATGCTTCCTTGTTTAACACTCAACATTATAAGGTATGGATCAAGGGTAAATGGAGCAATCCAGGGAAAGGAGTAGCACCTTCCCTACATCTGTGTAGTAGCTATTGTAAAAGGAGCTTTAAGGTTGCCCTCAACTACAGTCAGCCAACTTAGATGTATATGTATATTAGTGAAGGTTATAGATAGATCCTCATCTTGTACTACAAAACTTTATCTTAACATATGAAAAAGAACAGTTACCCAGGATGCTACAACAAATTTTTCTTGGAGTACACAAATTCTTGTTGGCTGTAATCCATCTTCTCTTACACTGGCACCACCATGTGTGTGTTCTTGTTTGTTTTTTTTCATCCCCCTCCACTTCCTCAACACACTTCATTTCTTAAGTTTCACAACTAAAATAGCTCTGGCACAAAAAACAATTTTATAAGACAAAAGGTTTTCTTCTTTTTTTCAAGGAAAATGTTTTGACAATTACACTTATATATATATATGTGTGTGTGTGTGGGTGTGTGTGTGTTAGGGTAGTTCAAAAAGTTCTAAGCATCTACCAGAAGGAGTAGGAAAGGCAGAAGTGTCCTGGGAAATGTCAACCCTTTTCAGCTTGTGTTCTGGCATCAACATTTTTGGGACCCATTTTGCTCATCCCTAAGATCTCAGCTAAAAATGTTCAGCTATGGCTTTGTTTTTCTGGATGAGGATTAGAACTTTTTGAACAACCCTCCAATAATGCATGCAACCTGGTATCACTATAAAGAAAGGAAAAATTCCATAGTTATGGCATTTTAGAAATTAAAATGTGTAAGATTGTTTTCACAGGTAATAACTTGGTAGACTACACTACTAAATCTATTTTGTTAACTTCTTTTTTCTCTGTTTGTAACTTTTAGTATTTGTCTTATTCCTTCTTGCATCCCTGTGTTTTTTCTCTATTTTTCAATTGCTCTTTTCTTCCAACTTATTCTCTTCAATTGATTTCAGTTGGTTGATGCTGCTGCATTCTCAACTCTCAAATATGACTAATGATTCTATCTGAACTCCAATGACAAGCTGAAATGCCTATCCATACATAAACACAATAGATATTTATAATGAGAATTATGGTAGCTAAAATATAAAGTAGGTTGAAATTTGATGGTAGATTTTGTAAAATATGAGAAAAGGAGTATTGATATAGTTAAACAATAATATTGTGAAAGCGACTTTGGGATCATCGGATGTGCAGGTGGCATTTAACTTGTGGATGACAGCAGGAGTAGTTAGTTTAGTTTATGGATATTGTGAAGCCTACCAACCTACTACAGATAGATCTGTTATTAATGAGTCTTCTTTTATTTGATGTGCCAGACCTAATTGCAGGTAAGTGAGCTCTGTTTATATTTGGTGGTATCTCAAAGTCCAATGTTCAAATATAATGTAAACCATATTTACCAACCACTCCACTCGGGCAGGATGTGACACAAGGTCAATTTTTAAGCAAAGTTTAACAGGTTGGAATTCAGAGTTTTCCTTCTCCTAGACTAGTTGCCTCACCAAGGCTGAAGAAAGCAGTCTGTCCTACTATTTACCCATAGCTAGAGGGAGAATAATTGGATTCATACCTTTCCTAAGGGTATTAGGGCTATGTGAAATGCAATTAGTTTCAGCCAGGATTTGAACTCGTGTCACCGTGTCCATTTCCTACAACGGTAACGCTTACACTATGGGCACCTCAAATATAATGAAAACAATAGCTCTCTTCTCTTGGTGGGTGAGATGTGTGTGTGTGTGAGTATAATGTCCAGCCTCTCTGTACGAGTAGGATACAACACAAGATCAATTACAAGTAGAGTTTAACAGTTTGGAATTCTGAGTTTTCCTTCTCTTAGACCAGTTTCCATGCCAAGGTTAAAGAGCCTAGTCTACTTTACTATTAATCCATAGCGAATGGGAGAATTCATACCTTTCCCAAAGGGTATTAATGTGATGGGAAATACAAAGAGCCAAGTTCAGGAGTTGAACTTCGGTTGTTGTATCTATTTTCTATAATGGTAACCATTACAACATGAACACAAGATGGATATATGCTGGTACGAAAATTTGGTTGGTCAGTCAGTTCTGTTGAGTAATTAAAACAGAAGTCCCTAAAATAGTTAGCAATGGGGATGAGATGTGTAAATGCTGACAAAAACATTTGGCAGGTCAGTTAGTCCCAAGTGTCTCGAAAACAGAGGTCCCTAAAGAGGTTAACCATGGTGAGATTGTAGAAGTAAATGCCAAAGATATGAGATGAAACAATTAAGTTTATCTTCAATAAAGTTATCTATATAAAAAAACACAACTATGAAAGAAATGAATGGCACTTGTAAACTTCCTTTTTATTTTTTTAAAAGACTTGACTCATCCTGTAACCTGGTATAGTCATAAGAGCAGACTCATGTAGCATATTTTGGCAAGGACCATACCTGCAAAGGTATGGTTTGAATTCAGTTTTCCTTCTCTTAGACTGGTTGCTATAACAAGGTTAAAGAGCCCAGTCTGCTATACAATTTACCTATAACTAGAGGGTTTGGTTTGGTTTGGTTTCTTGGTTTAATGGCATATCAACCTTTGTAGGTTATTTAATGCCAAAGCTATTCTCCTAGCAACAGTAGTGGTACTATTTAACCCATAGCTAGGAGAATAAGGGGGTTCATACCTTTTACAAGGGTATTTGCTTGAAAGTGAACGTAATAGCGCGACTGGAGTACGAAATCGCTTACTACGATTCTGCAGTCCATTGCTTTAACCATTACGCCACGAGGACACCACCACAACTGTAAGAATTTTACTAATGTTCATAAATGTATTCTCCATAATAAAACAATTCTAATAAATGTAATGTATATTAAAATAAACATTTTTCATTTTAAATATTAATCCCTTAGAAGATTGAAAACAGAATCGCTTTAACCATTACACCATGAGGACACCCCCCTATAACTAGAGGGAGAATAGGTGGATTCATATCTTTTCTAAAGATATTAGTGCTATGTGAAAATGCAAACAGCCTCATTTAGGATTTGAACTCGAGTTTATGAGTTCAATTTCCTATGCAGACCAATTTCTTTAAATGGAGTACTCTAAGTTCAAATTTAGAGTTTTCCTTCTTGACTGGTTGCCATACAAAGGTTAAAGAGTTCAATCTGCCCAACTATTTACAGGTAGTTGGATTTATACCTTTTCTAGAATGTGATGTGAAATGCAAACATTCAGGATTTGAACTCTGGTCTAGTCCATTTCCTATGATGATAAACATTACACCATGAGTCTCGATCTTTCCACAGCCTCAAAAAATCAATGCAAGATAATCAACAATAAAAGATCCTATGTTTAAGAAGTTTGTTGTTGATTCATTCTCTCCAGCAATCAAACAATTATGTTCATGTTTGTTTGATTTCTTTCAGTGCTAAACAATCATCCACATGTCCTGAAAAACAATTTTCAACCTGTAAAATGAAGATAGCAGTTGATGCCTCCTACGCTACAATATAGAACACTGATCTTTGTGCATTGGACAATTTTTCTGTTTTTCAAAGGTTTGAAGGCATTCGAATTAAATCTGATAGAACTAGAAGTGAAACATTCATGATCAAACATGAAACCAATTCTATGGTTGTTGTTAAGCAATATGAATCAGAACTAAAGAATAAATGTCCACAGAAAATTGAACTTGTACCTCTTTACCTTAGTCTAAAAAGTGTGCTAAAAAGCAACTGAAATCAAGATAAAATAAGATATTCTGAGTTTTACAAGTCTGTCTGAATTTCTTAAAGTTACTGACAGGCAGCTGAAGAAGGAGAATAGATACTGTAGCTGAAACGTTATGAATATGATAACTTATTTTCTTGTTGCTACTGTTGTGGCAATGTTACATGTTCATTAAAAATCTATGAAATTCTGATGTAGGAGTGACAGGAGTAAACAGATGGACCAGTGGTTTTCAAACTGGGGTCTGCAATGTCAACAGCAGAGGTCTGCAGATGCTGCAAAGGTGTCTTGAAAATTTTTATTATCCAGTTAGCCATAGAACAGCAAATTGATATTTCTAGTTACTAGTACACATCCATGGAAATTCAGTTTAAACAGCAACCATTCTCAAAACTTTGGCTTAGCATGGTTTCTGAGTATCTACTGTCATCTCAAAAGGTGGTAAAAAATGCTGCTACCTTTTGAAACTGCATTTTCAGCACTTACCAATTTGGTGACCAAATGCAGATCTAGACTTGTTGTGCAAAGTGGATTGTGTGTATCTTTGTCAAAATATCATTAAGAATTGACAATTTGTGCCAAACAATACAAAAACATCTCTCTCACTAAATGTCATTATTCAGTGCAAGTATGAAACATATTTTTCAGGTTTGGTTTCATGGCACATCAACCATTGTAGGTTATTTAATGCTAAACCCTATATATATATATATATATATATATATATATATATGATCTGTAAACACATTTTGTTGATAACATTTTTAAATGAGCCGGAGCTCATTTTTTTTTTGCACACAGTTAAATGGTTTCAAGAATTTCTATCTAACATGAATAATTTACTAGTAATCATTTGTTTGCACACAATTAAATGGTTTCAGGTATAGCTATGAAACAGTAACAATTTAGTATCAGTCATTTATTTATACACATATGATTTCTAAATGAATAGTTAGAAGGTATTTCATTTTTAAATAAGTTAAAACTAATTTGTTGGCACACTATAGTATTGCTATTGTTTTTACACAGTGAAACGGTTTCATTTATTGTTATCTAACTCTAATAATTCTATTCAGTACAAATCATTTGTTTGCAGACAGTAGAGTGGCTACAAGTATTGCTATTGAACACTACACATTCATTCTTTTGCACACATCGAAATAGTTCCAAGTATTGTGATATATCATAACAATTTAATTAAACAGTCATTTTTTCACAAACAGCTAAATATTCAAACAGTTCTATTTCTAACAATTCAAATTGACAGAAGTCATTTGTTTGCACAGAGTTTAAATGTCAAACAGTTTTTTTTTACCAAGAGATAGGACCCTATCAGGTGCTGCCACTCCATGTCAGAGTGGACCTGGGAGCAATGGCTATGGAGGGGTACTCCACACTTTCCAAAGCTCTTGAAATGGAGTCTCACCATCAGATTGTTTAGTGTCATATCCAGGACACTTATTTCTTACCTCTCTGCAGAGATGCAGTCTGTGTATTCTACAGCCCCCGCTGACTGAGCTAATGGGATTTTCCTCAAATATTTTTGATAAATTTTATTTATATGGGGTCCACGAGATACACCCTGAAATAGAAAGGTGTCCTAGCTCCAAAAATATGAAATCATATCTGGTAAATTCTGATTTGATTTATGCTTCTCAAAATTGTTCTCTATAGAAAAGATTAAGCAAAAAAAGCATGAGAACTAAAGAAAAACTGATGAAAGTAGGATCCAATTGTTGAAAAATATGTAAACGTATTTTTCTTAAATAGACAATTGTTACAATTACTTTAATGTTTGAGTACTGACATAGCAAATGCTGATACAATGCATACTGTAACACTATTTTTTTTTTTAAATTTATTTTTGAAAAGAGCACATCTTTTTGGACTTCTACTGGTGCTTCTCACAAATACACCTGCTCAAGCCAAATCTTTGATGTATAGCTTGGAGCAGGCAACCAGAGGCATTAGTCTTTATCTGAACTCAGATAAACCACAGTTCATGTGCTTTAATCAAGATGGTGCCACCTCTTTAAAATGGCAAGCTTCTGAAATTATCAGATCAGTTCATATGCCTTGGTAGCAATGTCTCATCTACTGAAAGTGATGTCAACATACACATAGGTAAAACATGACAGGTTATCAGCTATATGCGTATCTGACTTTTGGTAAAATAATAAAGTAATTTTTGCAAGTTGTAGCAATGTCAGAACTACAAAACAGCAGCTGTATGCCCAATAACCTCCTATCTTGCAAACCATCCAAATAAGACAAGCAAGATATGCTGGGCAATTAGAGAAGTAAGTATGAACTCATAAGCAATGTTCTCCCATAGACTCTTGTTTGCCAACCTGCAAAAACTTACATTCATCAACTCTGTGCTGACATTGGATGCCATCTAAAGGACTTACCAAGAGAAATAGTCAATAGGGACGGATGGTGAGAGAGTGTCAAAAGAATCCATGCTGTCAGAATGCCTTGATGATGATCTTTTATTCTTATAAGTAAGTACTTGATAAATCCAAACAGTATTCAATCAGTAGACACTTCAAAGAATAAAACTGTCACTAATGATAGAGATTTATATCAAAATAGAATTAGGATGTTTCCAAGCATTTGATTGCATTGAATGCAGTGAGCAAAGTCTGAAAGACTTTGGCCAAATCTCAATGCTCCACCAGAAGCTGCCAATTCTAAAACATTTCATCCATGACAACACATAAATAATTTTCAAATATCAATAAGTGAATAATAAAAATGAGGAATTGATGAAGAACATCAAACTTTTCTTTTCTTTATTAGAATAAATATAACGAATGTTATTTTTCAAATATCACAAAATCTAAATAACACATTTATTTGTAACAGTGTTTATCATTCATATATCCCATTTTTAGTCTTAAATATACATGAGAGAGAGAGAGAGAGAGAGAGAGGTCTTAACCCTTTCTGTGTGGGAACCAAATATTCTCAGTTCCATTCATTTGCACTTGTGACAAAAACCAAGTTAACTTGTTTTTGTATAGTAGAGTTCTTTCTGGAATTCTCCACATTTCATATGACATAGTATAGACATTTTATTTTTACTGGCTAATGAAAAGAGTTTGGTTGGTTTCTTTGCTTAATGGCATATCAACGTTCATAGGTTATTTAATGCCAAAGCTAACCTTGTAGCAAAACAGCAGTGATACTATTTAACCCATAAATGGAGGAATAAGGGTTTTTTTTACCTTTCTTAAAAGTAATTGTTCAAAAGGGAATATAATACCATGACTGAGGTTCAAACTTGCTTACTTTGAGGCTGCATTCCAACATTTTAGCCATTATACTGTGGAGACTTCCCCATAGAAAGAGGTTGGTTGGTTGGGTTTTATAGCATATCAACCCTTATAAGCTATTTAATGTCAAATCATATATATATATATATGATTTGTAAATGGATAGTTTGTAGAAAATATTTTTAAATGAGCCAGAGCTCATTTGTTTGTATACAGTTAAATAGTTTCAAGTATTGCTATGTAACACTAACAATTTGATTTAACATCAGTCATTTGTTTGCACACAGTTAAATGGTTATACAAATATGATTTGTAAGTGAATAGTTTGTAGGTAATCTTATTTTTGACCAAGTTAGAGTGAATTTGTTTGCAGACAAGTATTGCTATTGTTCGCACACTGTTAAATGGTAGCAAGTATAGCTATCAAGCACTAATAATTCAATTAAGTGATAATTATTTGTTTGCACACAGTGGAGTGGTTTTAAACATTACTCATACAAAGTTTTTTTGCACACAGTTAAATAGTTCCAAGAATACCAATCTAACATGAATAATTCTATTTAGTATCAATCATTTGTTTGCGCAAAATTAAATGGCTTCAAGTACTGCTCTCTAACAGCAATAGTTTTATTTACATACAGTTAAATATTTTCAAGTATTGCTATGTAACACTAACAATTCACTTTAACATCAGTCATTTATTTGCACATAGTTAAATGGTCAAACAGTTCTATTTGATCCATAGATGGGACCCTAACAGGTACTACCGCTCTGGATCAGAGTGAACCTTGGATTAATGGCAATGAAGAGGAACTCCATATTCCCTAGAGCTCAAGGACTAGAGCCTAACCATCAGATAGTTTAATGTCATATCTTTGACATTCCTTCAGGAGGGTACTACCACCTCTGCAGAGATGCAGCCAGTGTATTCTATAGCCCTGGCTGACTGAGCTCCCATAGAAAGAGGCTACAAGATTTGTACATAATTAGCATGTTACATCAACAGCTAGTGGGGTGTATTCCTAAATTCAGAATTTAATCAGCACATTGAAGGTTAAGAATGTCATTAAGGTGAAAAAGGAGGGATAGATAAACTGAGGTAAGTGAAATCTACCCCTCATATATAAACATATATACTTTTACTACATGGGTCAGCATTTATAAGTGTATGTGTGTGCGGTGGAAGGAAAGAATTGTGTAAAAACAATTTAATCTATATTAATAACTCAAATCCTTTTTCTTCAACTTCTATTTCCTCCTCTTTCACATTGTTTTTTTCCTTTCCTCATTTTTTTTTTTATTTCACCCAAGCATAATTAAGATCTCTCTCTCTCTCTTTTTTTCTTACTGTCTTAGACTAAATTAAAGTATTTAGTTTCAGAAAAGTAATGGATACAGCATATATATTTATAACTGAAGGTGTGATACACAAGAATGATAGATAGGAAGATACATAATTGTAAAAATAGTGTACAGGTATATAGATCACTACATGTCAGGCAATGGAATTATTGATTTAGCCTTGTATAAAAGAGATCTACTAGGGATTTCATGTTCGGCTTAAATGTTAGTCACACAGGAATGCAGTTAGTAGTTAAAATGATTGTCATGTGGGATTCATTTAAGCTTCCATTTCTTCATCAATGATGCCATTTTCCAAGCATAAAATGGGTGTTCAATTTTAAGACATATTTTGCATATAAATTTTACAAACATGTAAAGGAAAATTGATGAGAAGTTTGTCTGAGTCAACACTTTTCGACAAGATGATAACATTCCAGTATCAAGTTGATAGATTTCATGAGAGTGGAAAGCCGATTGAAAATTTACTGAAATTAGTATGAAACTGTGTACAGGTTAAAGAAAATCACTTTCAACATTTATTGAAAAGTTAAATTGCATATATAATTAGCACCTTTTTGTTATCTGTGTCTTTAGAATAGAGTGAAAGAGAGAAAGTGAATTGTGAAAGAAAGGAAGTAAATAGAAGAGAGATAAGGAAGAAAATGAAGAGAAGGGAAAAAAGGAAGACAGTGAAGAGAGAGTGAAAGAAAGGAAAGGAGTGAAGAGAGAGTGAAAGAAAGGAAAGGAGTGAAGAGAGAGTGAAAGAAAGGAAAGGAGTGAAGAGAGAGTGAAAGAAAGGAAAGGAGTGAAGAGAGAGTGAAAGAAAGGAAAGGAGTGAAGAGAGAGTGAAAGAAAGGAAAGGAGTGAAGAGAGAGTGAAAGAAAGGAAAGGAGTGAAGAGAGAGTGAAAGAAAGGAAAGGAGTGAAGAGAGAGTGAAAGAAAGGAAAGGAGTGAAGAGAGAGTGAAAGAAAGGAAAGGAGTGAAGAGAGAGTGAAAGAAAGGAAAGGAGTGAAGAGAGAGTGAAAGAAAGAAAAGGAGTGAAGAGAGAGTGAAAGAAAGAAAAGGAGTGAAGAGAGAGTGAAAGAAAGGAAAGAAGAGAGAGTGAAAGAAAGGAAAGAAGAGAGAGTGAAAGAAAGGAAAGAAGAGAGAGTGAAAGAAAGGAAAGAAGAGAGAGTGAAAGAAAGGAAAGAAGAGAGAGTGAAAGAAAGGAAAGAAGAGAGAGTGAAAGAAAGGAAAGAAGTGAAGAGAGAGTGAAAGAAAGGAAAGAAGTGAAGAGAGAGTGAAAGAAAGGAAAGAAGTGAAGAGAGAGAGAGTGAAAGAAAAGAAAGGAGTGAAGAGTGAAAAAATTTATTTTCAATACAAGTTTTCAAAAAGATTGTTTCATCTTTTATGAAACCCACTGTTTTAGAATTGGGATTTTTGCAAGCTGTTCATTATAAGGGCAGAATGAATTAAAAATCTTTGATGTTATTTAAACACATCTCATGATTGAAAAGTGGCTCAAAAGATTGACAGGATCAACATTTGAATCAAATCAGTAACATTTTCTGTCAGAGAGAAATAGTTAGCCTTCCACTACTAATCTAGCAATAGAGATAATAGTTTCGGGGAAAACTAAATAACAGTGGCCATTTTTATCTTTTAGTTCTTAGTCGTAGTCTTTATTCTGAAATGTGAAAATGAAAATGATTCCAAAAGAAGATTTTAAAATCTTGGAGAATTTCTGAAGAGCTTAGTAATTATAATTTGCATGATGCATGCCAACCAAATACATTTTCATGACAGAGAAGAGATCGAAATGATTTTATGCTTTATTTTAAAACTAAACAAATAAAATTAACAAAACCCTTATTTTTCTTTTTTGTATTTTACTGTTTAAAATCTTAGCACTTAAACAGAAGGATATGAGTCTAAAAATAAATAAATAAATAAATCAAATGCATTATTTTACAAAGATCTTTATCTAAAACCAATAAGATTTTATTTTATTATATATGTGCATTTGTGCACATATCCAAGTATTGAAGTATAAAATGTATTAAAAAATAAATCTAAGTATGTTGTGTTTTCATCAATAAATCTCTCTTATTAGATTCAGATACAAACATTTCTGTTAGTGAAGCTGGAAAAAATTATTTATATATTACTGATTAGTTAAAATGAAATTCTTTTATATAAATGTATTGAGAGGGCCAAAATGGTCATAAATACTCACACACACTTGTGTGTGTGTGTGTGTGTGTGTGTGTGTGTATGTGTGTGTACATATATAGATAATAAGAATACATGAGACAACCTTTTAAGTTAAAGAGGAGAGAGTAAAACAGAGATAGGGTGAGAAATAAAATTTTCTTGTATTTGTCAAAAGGTTTTTTTTCTGTTTAGGAATACTTTCTAGTTACAGATGAACAGGTAAAAACAGAAAACAAGAAATAAAATTACCATAGCTTTTGGAAGAATAATTCAATTCTTCTTGCAGAATCACAGTGTCTTAAGAAGTGGTACAGAGATATTTGTGACAAAGATACAAGGGTATATTGATGTTATAACTAACCAATTTGTTACATTGGTCCCATGACCAAGACATTGTGGCAGAACAAATCTATCATAATAGTGTTAACTTTGAACTTGGTGTTTTTCAAAGGAAAGTACAAAGCATACAGCATCAGATGGTAAAGCTCTGGGTAGGGCTATCAAATATTTTAAAAGAAATTCTCTTTATCAATTAAGTTCCAAAGGGCAAGAATAGAAAAGTGTTAAAAAGCAGGAGCAGCTGTAAAAAGACATCAGAATGAAATGTCCTGGAAAGCTTATGAAATGTATATTGTTCAAGCACTCAGTAACATGTTGAAACTGCACAGCATGATTAGCATTTTATTTTACTTGAACACTCATTCTACTTTCCTGATATAATACTGTCTTACTTCAATCTCTTTTCCAGCTTAAAAATGTATTTGGTTGGAACATATTTTGAAAATGATAATAATCAAGCTCTTTAAAAATCCTCAAAGACTTTTAAATCTTTTGAAACCATTTTCGTTTTCATATTTCAGAATGAAGACCACAATTAATAACTAAAAAAATAAGAATGTCCACTATTATTTAGTTCTCATCCAAACTATTATCTCTAGTTTCAAAGTAGAGGGGGAAGCTAAACCATCTTTCGGATAGAAAACATCAATCATCTCAGCATTTTCAAAGTGAACATTTCATATAAGGTGTTTACCAAAGTTGACCAATTATGTCTAGTTACTAACATGATATCTGTTTGAATATCAGAGATGAAGAATTATTGTTATTATAGCCATATTTAATCAATGTGGTATTCATATTTTGGTTGTTATAGTCACATTTCAAATATTACACCTAACTTTCTTAGGGTACCAGTCATGTTCAGTAATATTCTTAAAATTTCTAATATATTTACACTTAGTGGATGTGTGTGTGTGTGTATATATATATATATATATATATATATATATATATATATACACACACACAAATTGCAATTTGTGTGTGTGTGTGTGTGTGTATACACAGCCACACACATACACACACACACAGAACTTAAAGAACTGGGAGTACCAAATCTACTGTTGTGTATTGAAAACAGAAGTACCAATTCTGCCATTGTTATTTGTCAATAAAAAGTTGGTAGAACAACAGACTGGAGTCTCATGTTGAATTTATTACAGTTACCTTCCTGTTATACACACACAAATATATATATATATATATATATATATATATATATATATATATATATATATATATATATATATATATATTTAGGCAGCATTTCTTCGTTAATGCAAATTTCATTCAACATAATAGACATTTTATGCCTACATATTTTCTTTTGGATCCGTTCGAATTCCCGTATTACTTTTATCGTATCCGGGGGGGGGGGAATTGATTTAGGTATTGTCCATAGTTGTATGTATCCCTAGTACTTTCTGCCCGACTTTGGGCCATCATCAGGGGAGAATCTGTTACAAAAGTGATGTAACTTTTATTTTAGCAAATTACTACTGTAATTCAAAACTACAAAATATCCTCGATGACCATACGAAATTCAAAAAACTAAATAAGAATCACACCAACCAACTAAAATCAAAAATTAATAAACTAATCACTGCTAATAATGCCGAACTTAATAGCACAAAACTACCCAAAATAATTGGGGATTATAAACCCGGCTATCTTTACGGGACCGTAAAAATACATAAACCTAATCATCCTCTACGCCCTATTATATCACAAATACCTACACCAATTTATCAACTCACAAAAACAATAAAACAGCTTGTTTCACCATACTTACCTAGCAAATACAACATAAAATCTACACATGAATTAATTCAAGTTCTTCATACAATTAAACCCAATAATGGTATATTAGCCTCACTCGATGTAGAAAATTTATTTACTAACGTACCTGTTAATGAAACAATTGATATTATTATAAATGATATTTATAATAACCCATCTCTCCCTCCTCTTAAAATCAACCCGAATATACTTCGAAAACTACTCCTAATATGCACTACTGAAGTTCCATTTTATGATCATCTTGAAAATATTTACGTTCAGACAGATGGTGTCTCTATGGGGTCTGTCCTGGGCCCCATTTTCAGTAATTTCTACATGTCAGATCTCGAAAATAGAATTTTTAATAGCATAAAAAAACCTCCAATATACCTAAGATATGTTGATGATATTCTTATTCTTACTAATAATATTAACGAAATCAACATACTACAAGATACCTTCCAAAACAATTCAGTTCTTAACTTTACTCATGAACTAAACAAAAACAATAAAATTTCCTTTTTAGATGTTCTCATTGATACTAACAACAATAATAACTTCACTACCTCCACTTACAAAAAACCCTCTAGTAATAACTCCTGTATCCTCAACTTTAAAAGTGAATGCCCCTTCAGATATAAAAAAGCAATTATTCGTAATGTAATATCCCGTGCCAAACTAATCTCCTCCTCCAAAACAATATTTTATAAAGAGGTAGAAAACATAAAACAGGCTCTCATCGATAATGGGTTTCCTAACTATATTGTTGATGAACAAATTAAACGTATGATCAAAAATGTTAACCAACAAAATAAACAGTGTACTACTCCATCCAGTCAACAAACATATCAAACTTTTTTATCGTAACCAAATGCACTACAATTATAAATCCGATGAAAAAATAATGAAAACATTGATTCACAAAAACATACTCCCCACTGATCCTAATAAAAAAATAAAACTTATTATATATTATAATAAGTTTAAAACCTCGAATTTGGTCATTAGAAAGAACTTTTCTCCCTCAATTGGGGTTTTGCAAAAAACCAACATTATATATAAATTTAAATGTCCCCAAGGAGATTGTATCTCTGATAATAATAATATATATGTTGGTTTAACCTCAACTACCCTGTCGAGGAGACTTACAATGCACCTTTCTGACACAAGTTCAATAGCTCAGCATTTAAAAAAACATTCATGCCCAACAACACAACTACAAAAAATTCTCACCGACAACACAACAATACTCGAACATCAAAATAATAAACAAAAACTTCAGCTTCTCGAAGCACTATATATTAGAAACCTGCAACCAGCACTTAATAGAATTAATTTTCAAACCAGTGCTAACGTACTTAAATGTCTTTAGCTACTGGCACTATTTACAGAATTACATTTAAAAGCAAACGCCATAATCTCCAACAGCAAAGACGTCCTTACACAGTAGTAATTTGCTAAAACAAAAGTTACATCACTTTTGTAACAGATTCTCCCCTGATGATGGCCCAAAGTCGGGCAGAAAGTACTAGGGATACATGCAACTATGGACAATACCTAAATCAATTCCCCCCCCGAATACGATAAAAGTAATACAGGAATTCGAACGGATCCAAAAGAAAATATGTAGGCATAAAATGTCTATTATGTTTAATGAAATTTGCATATATATATATATATATATATATATATATATATATATATATATATATATATATATATGCACTTTCACTCAAAGTTACCCTGATGATCACTATATGTAAAGGGTAACAAAATGACAAAGGAAGAGTAGAAATGTAACAAATGAGGATTAGAAATAAACAAAGCAGAAATCCAAGCTAAGACACTAAGTAAGACACTAATTAGCCCTGAACATAAAAAGCCCAAGGTTGGAAATCAGTCAATGAACTGTCCACCTGCCATTTTTCTTTTCATTCTAGAAGTCATTATGATAAAGAAATTGTTGGTCAAGTTAAAAACATCAGAGTTGACATGGATGATGAAACTGGACAATGAAAAATTTAACTTAATGACTAAATTTGATTGTGAACCCAGTTGTGGTATGATGGTTAGCAAGCAAGTCTCTCAGATCAACTTCTACTGAGCAATGAGTTTGATCTTCACTGGGTACCCTATATTTGCAGCCTTGTACCAAACCTAAGTTATGCTTATTTATTTTAGAGGCACTTTTCATGGCCAGTAAACTACTCAATGAGTTTGATTCTCACTGAATGCCTCATGCTACTGACATTGTGCTAATCTAAGCTTAGTAAATCACAACATGATTAAATTTGAATGATGTCTGTAGTTTAGCCTAAATACTAAGTTGCTGTTCCAATCTCACAGGTTTTTAAGGGTAAGGGATACAAATTCAAATCAGAAGCTCATTTTTTATTTTTTGATCTATGCTGTTCACTTTATGGTAAGAGAGTATATAAACATTATAAGAATTACCATCCAGACTAAACCACTGTTAAAATCAGCTAGAATACTTAGAAGAGTTCTGGAGACTTGAAGTTATTCAGACTTATGGGAAAAAACACTTAAAACTCAAGTAAAACTGTTGCAAGGAGTAAAATGATGATGACAATGATAATAAACAACACATGGAATTTCTCTGGGACTAAAAATACAAACGGATTATTCAATCCCAGCTAGAAAACCAGATTTAGTTTTAATTAACAAGAAAATAACATTTCATTTGGTGGTTTTTACCATTCCAGCAGACCACAGAGTGAAAGTGAAAGAAGGTCAAAAGCTGGACAAATACCTGGACCTTGCCAGTTGTAGCCAATGAAACAGTCTCCAAGAACTTGGAAAAGAGACTGAAGAAACTGGAGACCAAAGGAAGAATCAACACCATCTAGACCACAGAGCTGCTAAAATTAGCTAGGATACTTAAAACACTCCTAGTGATCTGAAGAGACTTGCTGTCACTCAGACTCCAGTTAAAACTGATATGAAAAACTCTCAAGGAGTAAAAAAAATGATAATAATAAAAGAAAACAAAGTTAAATAAAAGAAAAGTAATTAATAAATAAATAATAACTGACAGTAGTTATGTTTATAAAGTACTTGGTGTTAAAATCTATCATTTATTCATATCTAACATGCATTTGGAGGCTTTTGTGGTGCAATGGATATCATTGTAAAAAATGGACTGTTTGCTTTTCACATCGAGCTAATACCCTTGGAAAAGGTATAAATCCAACTACTCTTCCTCTAGCTATGGGTAAAATAGTAAGGCAGACTGGGCTCTTTATCCTTGATATGGCAACCAGTCTAGGAGAAGGAGAACTCCATCAAAACCTATTAAACTCTCTTAAAAAATGACCTTGCATTGCATCCTGCTCATGTAGAGGAATTGGTGTTTGTTTGTATATATATATATATATATATATATATATACACACACACACAAAACATGCATATCACTATTGAAAAAGATGCACTGCATTAGTTGTAATGTATTTCATCTTCTTCTTTGACCTTTTGATGAGGATTCAAAGCTTCTCAGGATTTCCAACTTAGCTCATGGTGATATAGAACTGGCCATGTGAAAAGAAGTCACTTTTTTGGTAGAAGTCAATCTGGGACAGAACTTGTCGTGCTTTGCTTGCATTGCAGTCATTCCAAAACAAACTTAAAATGTGAAGTGTCTCTATTGCATGCCAAAAGGAAACAATTTATCAATGGGAACAATGGAGAATACATAGGAGCATTCATGACTTGCCTACATGTAGTCCCATGACCAGTTTGGCATCAATCACATTGTCCCATAGATTCATGGCTATGCAGGGGATATTTGAAGGATAAAAGTAGCAGTAGAATAGGACCTCTACTCCTCCATTTTTTTTCTTTTAGTATCAGTAAATAAAGAAGCATTCCAGCATATTTTTAAACCCCAGAAAACAGCAATAATTAATGTAATCAAATAAAAGTTTAATGAAGGACAATCTCCAAGATTTTGTATGCAATGAGAATTAAAAGAAAAGATCATTTTATGTTATCAGTATTACATAGGGTACATAATGATTGTAAACAAGGTTTGTTGATATTTTTTCTCTGGTTAATTAAAGTGAATGATATTAAAAATAAAAGATGTAGAGGGGTAGTCTTTATGGTGTAGTGGCTAATTTGCTGGACAGTAAAATTGCAGTAAACAAGTTCAAACTCCAGTTACAGTATCACATTCACTTTTGGACTATTACCCTTGGGAAAGACATGAGCTCCCTCATCCCCCTCACTATAGGTTAAATAATACCACTAATGTTCTTCTCCTAGGATGGATTTGGCATAAAGTAATCCAGGTGCCCGTGGTGTAATGGTTATCGTCGCAGGAACTGGACACGGTGACACGAGTTCAAATCCTGGACCTGACTGATTGCATTTCACATAGCACTAATACCCTTGGGAAAGGTATGAATCCAATTAATCTCCCTCCAGCTATGGGTAAATAGTAGGGCAGACTAGGTTCTTCAGCTTTGGAGAGGCAACTAGTCTAGGAGAAGGAAAACTCTGAATTCAAACCTGTTAAACTCCGCTTTAAAAAAATTGACCTTGTGTCATATCCTGCCCAAGCGGAGGGGTTGGGTAAATATGATAAAGTAATCCAGGAAGGTTGATATGCTATTAAACCTAAAAATCTAACAAAAAGATGTAAAGTTTCTTCATTAAAGTTTAGTATAATCATTCATATCTAAAGAATGTCTTTGTCGTTTCATTTACTGAAGTTTACTACAACATTTACATCAAGTTTGGCATAGAGAAGACACCTTTATTCAGAGATCTCCAAAACGATCTCAGATACTCTTGAAAAATGTCTAAAAATTAAAATATTTTAAATAAATATTTATCTGTTTTGTTTCTTCAACTTGGAGGTGTATTAACCTAAAATTGAAAAAACAAACAAAACCTTCTTAGGCTGGTTCAACCACTGACATTAAATGAATTCTCTCTTGGCAGGTCAACACCAGGCTTTGACAGAGCAGGCATAAGCACATACAAGGAGAAGAGCTCTCTACCTCTCATAATGATTACTGAGAGAGTGGGTGGGTACCAGGCTCAAGATGGATACATTTTTACATGAAGAGGATGAGATAGATTCCATCTAAAAAACAGTCTGAGCTAGATCACTGAATACAGTTTAAAACCTTCCCAAGAAGGACTCTCACAATTCCAGAAAGTTTAGTTGAAACTCAGCCAAAAATGGCAAAGCCTTAATTGTATGGATGGACAAACAGACATTAGGTGAATTATAAGATGACAGTGCTTCATTGAAGAAATTTGGAAAATGAAAAAAAATTTCTAGAAATCTAAAATATGGAAACTGGTGTAAATGAAGATAACTTACCCCTACTCACCCATAAAAAAAAAAAAAAAAAAAAAAAAAAAAATAGTAACCGGCAAAATAAAAGCAAAGGGTTGCAGCCAAGTTGGGAATGATCTAAAACCATGAATTACACATGTTATTTCATATATTCATTTCAAAGTTTAATGATCCTGGCACATCACTTTTCAAGTTATTCCTTTTTGGTTAGACTGACAACTTTTCAACAACTCTTTGTATCTGCTCAGAGATCTGTTATCTGAATGTTATTCAGGAAAATTTATAAAATAATCAACATTATTATTATTGATGATGGAAGGACAAGCGATATTCCTTATAATTTATCCATATATAAAAAAATATCCTGCATTTTCTTCTTAGTTCATCTTAACATCTAACATTTTAAGGGTATAAACAAAATCTTTAAAGTTATTGAAAAAAAAAAAAAGGAGAAAAGTTGAAGATGTGTAGATTTTTCTTCATTTATTAATGTAAAAGAGATTAGATTAGAAAATTTTACTATGAATGAATTATGTATTTTTTTTTAGATATTGTTGATTCAAGGCACTCTCTTCATGCAATTTCTGAATAGAAAAAATAAATTTGTATCTTCTAATTGCTTCTTATCACAACTTTCTTTAGTGGTTGGAGAGCATTCTACCAAGAACATTTTGATAAAAAGTAACAATAAGATAAATAAAAGAGTTAAAATTTAATGATAAAAATACACATTATAGAATTCAAATGATTTAAGAGATAGGTTAAAAAAATTCTGGCTGTACGAATAAGCCCTGAGAGGTTTCAAAGAGTTTTTCTTTGCTACTCTTTGGGGCAACTCATTTTCAATTCTTTCTGCCAGGAATCTTGTCAGAATTAATTGCCTTAACTAATGATTTATACACAATTTTATGGTTTCAAGTAACTATTCCTATTTAATAATAATCACTTGTTTGCTCATAGTTATAGTGTTTCAAGCATTCCTATCCAATTCTAACAATTTTCAAACAGTTGACCCATAGATGACACTATAATAGGTACTACCATTCTAGGTCTGAGTGGACCTGGGAGTAATGGCAATTAAGGAGTACTCTACATTCCCACAGAGCTACAGAATTGGAACTTCATCATCAGATGTAGTTTCGTGTCATACCCTGGACACTTCCTTTTAGTTTGTCTGTTTGGATTTATGGCATATCAAATTTGTAGGTTATTTAATGCCAAATCCATTTTAATACAAATAAACAGTTCTATATCAAACAATTCAGTTTAGCAAAAGTACAGAGTTTATCAAAAACATTTCTGTTTCAAGCTATTCAGTTTAGTCAAACAGTTCTATTTCAAACAATTCATTTTGGTATAAGTACATAGTTTAGATATCAAAACAGTTCTATTTCAAGCAATTCAGTTGAGTATATAAAAACAGTTCCATTTCAAACAAGTCAGTTGAGTATAAGTATGTGGTTTAAATGTCAAAACAGTTCTATTTCAAACAATTCAGTTTAGCATAAGTACACAGTTTAAATGTCAAAACAGTTCTACTTCAAGCAATTCAGTTTAGTATAAGTATGCAGTTTAGTTCTATTTGATCCATAGATAGGACCCTATCAGGTGCTACAACTCTGGGCCAGAGTTGACCTGGGAGTGATGGCAATGAAGAGGTACTTCGCATTCCCCAAAACTCCGGCATTACTGGAACCTCACCATCAGATTGTTTAGTGTCATATACAGGACATTCGTTGGGGAGGTCTTACCCTTCTGCAGAGATGCAGTCGGTGTATTCTACAGCCCCAGCCGACTGGGCAAAATTCCTTTTTTTTTTAGGTGGGTATATCTCCACCAATGCAGAGGATACAGTCAAGCATATTCTGAAATATATATAGGGTTACATTGTATCTTACATCTGAATAAAGTGCATCTATGATAACTAAACTTGCAGTAAGTGATATCAGTATTTACAGACTCTTGTTTTTCTATATTAGTGATTCTGTTTACAACAAAACTTTAAAGAGTATAAAATAGATTGATCAAAACATTATAGTAACAAAAATGGCAGAGTTCAAATAACTTTAACAGATACTGGAATTATAATGACTAATCTCAGAATTAATGAAGGTAGCAAGTCTTATATTCAAAGATGGTTGGTTGGTTGGTGTTTAATGGCATATCAACTACTGTGGGTTATTTAATGGTAAATCTTGTTTTTTTACAAATGATTTTTACGTGAAAAGAAACTTTAAATATCAAATCTTTTAAAATGCATTCTCATTTACATTTTGCTTATTTATTTGTAATCAAAACAACAATTTTTGAGCATTTCAACATAATCCACCAGAGAAACAAAAAGTAAAATAAAAAAACTTCAATGAAGTTGTTACATTCAGTTAGGTTTGTAAGTCACCATGTTGGTTTTTTTTTGTTTTTTGACAATCACCATGTCTGTATTTATTAACTACTAAAAATTAAATTTTTTATTTCTATTTAATTGAACATGTAATTTTCTCTCTCATTTTGTTTTTATAAGAAGCTAACATGGACCCAAAATTTTTTTCAAGGAATGAGCACTCCTTATAATTTTTTATCTTCTTTTTTTTAACAGCAGAGATTCAGATTATAAAAAAAGTCAAAGGTAAAAATTTTTTTTTTAAATTAAAAAAATTTTTTTTTGTTATGTTCTTTTGACATTGTTAATTAACAATCTAATTTATTCTATTGACATTATTATGTTATTAATGTTTTAATAACAATTAAGAAATAGTTTTGTGAGAACTATAATGAAAACAGAAAGAAATACACACTATGGCCTCATGAGTAGAGTGTTCACCAATGGTCTAGGAGACCGGGGTTCAATCCCAGGTCGAGTCATACTAAAAACTCAAAAAAATGGTACTTGATGCTGCCTTGCTTAGCATCATCATCACAGATATCCCTGACCCTCTCTCGCCACCCCTCCCTATCGTCCATTGCCTCTGGCAGGTCTTCAGGTCTACATCCCGCATTGGCACAGATGCTGCTGTATGTAGGTTCAAGCTGGTTGTCCTGCCTTTGCTCGGCCATGTGAAGGGGTCTGCAGGAGTACATCACTTATAAGCTTGTCCCTACTTCTCCAGCAGTGTCCTGCATGTATAGTTCATCTAATTTTGATAGTTTTCATGATGGGTGGTAGGTAGACGTACAGCTGCTGCTTTGTGGGGTTCTGCCTCCACGACTTGTTCAATATTGCTTGCAGCATTCTTGTGTAGTTGCTGTCAAGCACTCAGCACTATAAGGTAAGGATCAAGGGTAAAGTGGAGCAATCCAGGGAATGGAGTAGCACTCTCTACTACACCGAGGTGTAGTAGCTATTGAAAAGGGAGCCTTCGGGTCGTTCTCAACTAAGGTCGCCAACTTTTACTTATATATGGTTATGGTCTTCATTTTTATACAGCATCACTGAAGTTTGATTTCTTTGTTTAATGGCATATCAACCTTCATGGGTTATTCAATGCCAAAAACATCCTTGTAGAAGAAAAGGGTTCTATACCTTTCCCATGGTTATTAGCCCAAAGGTAAATGCAATAACACAAATTGAATTTGAACTTGCTTACTTCAAGGCTGCAGTTCAGCATTTCAGCCATTATGCCATGAGGACTTCCCTACTGAAGTTCTATTTGTATACAAAAGAAATTTGGAAACTGAAACCAATCAGTGCTTTTTTTAATTGATAAAATAAAAATAACTTTAAAAAAAAAGAAAGAGTTATGCATGATAATCTGAATGTCCATAGTTCATTATTTTAATAATTTGAAGAAGTTCTTTTACAATCTTTTTTTCTTAAATTGAAAAGTAAGTAAAGTAAAGTTAGCGACCATAGTCGAGGGTGACCCGAAGGCTCCCTTTTCGATAGCTACTACACCAAGGTGTAGGGGGAGGGCGCTACTCCATTCCCTGGATTGCTCCACTTTACCCTTGAACCGTACCTTATAATGCTGAGTGTTAAGCAAGGTGGTATCAAGTTCCATTTTTAAAGTCTTTGGTATGACTCGACCTGGGATTGAACCCAGGTCTCCCGGGCCATTGGCGAACACTCTAACCGTTGGGCCAATGTCTCGGTTAAATTGAAAAAGGGGTACTTATTCCAACCCTTTCAGCATTTATTTTTCATTTTGAAATATAATCCTTTAATGTAAGCTCTTTTGTTTCAATCAAAATTAACAAAAGATAGAGAATTTAAGTTTCATTACCATGAAATAGATAGAAAAAACCTTTTTTTTTAAGTTTCACAGTAAAACATGTGAAGTATGGCTAGTATACAATAAATAAAATAAGTTGAAGTGAAGTTCTTTCTAAGAAATAAAGTTATGTCATACAAATCAACTTGAAGAAATAAAAATCCATGTTACACAAAGCAATCTTTTATTACTTCTGGATATCTCTTTCTCTGGTTCATGGAATTTAAAGCCTCCTGGTAATTCTTGAGATGAATTTCAACAGTTATTACTGATAACAGCTGGCAAATTCACAATCCTTTAGGTCTAAAAGACTTTAGTTGAATGGAACAAGAGAAAACCTAATTACTTTAGAATCTATAAGGTGGACAGTGATAAACCCAGTCAGTAATTTAATTATTACACTCTGCACAACAGTGAAAAAATGATACTGACAAGAAGTTACATGTATACTCATTATATGCATGTTATGTGGGCAAATGAAAAGGTATGCATACAAATATATTTGTAGCTTTCAAAGAATAAAATTAACACTCAGAAGGCTATGCCTATACATCTATAGATTCTCAAGAGCAAACTTATATGTTAAAGTCTGAAAAAAAAAAACAAAAAAACTTTAATATACAAATATACTTCCATAGTAACCATCAAATTTACATGTATATAGAGAACCTCAAACACAAAATAATGATACATATACACAGATCCCAAGTAAAAAATTAAAAGACACACGCACACACACATATATATAGAGTCCAAAACACAAATTAATAGGATCTATATATATATATATAGATAGATAGATAGATAGATAGATAGATAGATCGATCAATACACACACACACACACACACACAGATCCCCAAGCACTAACTCATATGCTAATGTTAGGAAAAATATACATATACACTTCTATAGTTATTACCAGATTTATATGTATATACACATCCTCTTGTACCATATATATATATATATATATATATATATATATATATATATATATTAACAGAAGTACCTGTCTCAGACTGGGTTCAGAAAGAGCCTTCAAAATTGTACTCTAATTAAGGAAAGTTACTGCTTTGATATTATTGAATGTCTTGGAGCAAAATATCCGCAAGCTCTTATTGCCAAGGCTTTGGCAAAAAATTATAATGTAGTCCGATATACTATTGAATTCAATACTCGTTTATCTCATAAAAATACTGTTATTAACCATACAGATTATAAATCTATATCCATTCTTGTAACTCAAAAGAAAGGAATGCCAGTTTAGCATAAAAGAGGTGCTTCCTTTATATCAGATATAATCTATTCTTTATCTCAATATTTTGGTCTATAAATTGAAGCAGCCATCACATAGACTGCAGCTTTTGTATGTAATATGCAAGTAAATAAAAACTTAGGAAAATTATAAAGACATACATATTGCTATATTTATTCAAGAATCACAACAAACACTAACAATTTAAGATCTATTATCATAGGAATATAACATCTTCATTAAAACTATTTATGATACTTAACAAATCAAGTATGATGCTGGCAAACTTTATATAAAGGACATAACCATATAAAGATATAAATGTTTTTAAAAATACAAAAAGTAAAGCAGTTATAAAAGAAAAATGGGAAATAACTAAAACTTTGAAACAATAGTTTATCAAATTAGTTAAAACTTGAAATATGATTCAGCATTTTACCTAGTTGCCAATAATCAAGTTGGTATACACTCCCAGATAAAGATCCTAACTTCTAGTAAAGATCAACAATATGATTTTAATTTCATTAAAATCAGAGGTATTTGAATTTTCACTGGAGGCCCTTGCCCCTTTAAACCTCCTTAATCCAAGTGGAAAGTAAATTTTATGTAGCTCAGTCTTTCTTGTAAAATGTTACATAAGAATACATACTTTGTTTTTATGTATCTTCTATTACCTTTTGTCCTATTGAAGTAAACACACACACAGCGTTATTATATATATACATATATATATATATATATACACACACAGATATCCCTAAACAAAAATTCATATGTTAAAAACCCCCCAAAACTTTAATATGTATAGATGCACTACCACAGTCACCTTGAAAAAATATAAATATATATATATATATATATATATATATATATATATGAATGGACACAGAAAAATCCCTAAGTGCAGACTTATATGTTAATGTTGGGAAAAAGAAAAAAAAACTTTGATATACATTACATATGCATTTCATTACAGTCACCATATATATATATATATATATATATATATATATATACACACACACACACATACAGATCCCCAAGCAAATTTATGTAAAGGTCTAAAAAAATGAAAAAAATAAGTAAAAGCATTATATATATATATATATATATATATATATATATATACACACACACACACACAGACACTCACACAAATTCCCAAGCATAAGCTCAAATATCTGAAAAAAGCTTTAATATAGATTACATTTCCATACTATCACCTCCAGATGCAGTGTCCTTTTACTCTAACTGTAATGTCACCTGTTTCCAGTTCTTCACAGTTGAGGGCCAGGGTTGTGATAATCCTGTAGACCCCTTGTAGTGAAAAGACCCACAGCCACATTAGTCAGTGATGGTGATACTGTTTCCATAATAAGTAGATTTCTTTAGGTGGAGTCTCTTGTTCCATTTCCTCTGGTTTTGAATAGTTTTTTCCCCCTAAATTGGTTTGCCTACACACAAGGCTAGAGAATTCAGTCAGACCTACTATTTACCCATAGCTGGAGAAAAAATAGATAGATTCCTGCTTTCCCCAAGGACATTAGTATAAAATGAAATACAACAGCCTTGCTCAAGATTTGAATTTCCTTACAATGATATAATTTATGTTGCCCACATAAAGCCAAGGGAGGGTAAGTGAAATCAGTAGTCAGTCAAATCAAAGCTGTTAAGAGTGACACATAGTAGAAGATAGGGTTTACAGTTCAAGTAAGCAAGAATTTTAGTTACAGTATCAATTGGATAAAAAATATATTCATTGAAAACAAGTGTTATCTTGTCCATACTGAGAACAGTTCATTACAACCTTCTTCCCATTATAACATTCATGGCTAAAAGAATTATAAGATCCCATACAGTATTGCTCCAAAATAAACACAGTCCCTATAAATTTTTTGATAAAAATATTTATTTTCTTCCAGACTAAAAATACCAGGATCTTATTTTTAGTGGAACAAAAAACAGTCAAAATGGATATTATTAGGCATAAATTACACTGGCTTGCATTAAAATTTTTTTTCCAAAGGTCAAAAGTTTATCAAGTGATATATGATCACCATTTTATGCTGAATTCAAAAATACACTTCATTGTGTTTGGTCAGATCTAGTTTTAAAGATGTGCTTGAATATTTCACAAATTGTACACTATAATAACAGTTATTCAAAAGTCTGTGGATCAGCTGATTGTGGGTGCCTGATATTTATCATAGAATATAATGTTGTTTGTGTGCTTAACTACAGTGTACCACCCTACTCACTAACACCCACATGGCTTATCCCTCAGCTTAAAATGATTTTAATGTACTGTGTCAAGTGTCAATGATGAGCTGAGTGCTGATTTATTTTTTCCTCTTTTCAGCTTGACATTTGAATTCCTATAAGAATAATCCTGACAGGTTCTGTTATATCTATGGTAACGTGGTTATTCCTAAACGTAACGCAAACATCACTGAATTGGTAAAGAAGGCACATCATGATTACTTTAGAATCAAACTAGGGGATCAGGATAAGCTATTCCCTTTCCATGTTTGCTGTAAAGCATGTGTGGAGAACTAGAGGGAGTGGAGGAATGGTAACAGGAAGAGTATGCCACGAAATGGGGACTTTTCCTTGACTCATCCAGCACAAGTCTCAAAGCAGTTCTCCTACATAATGGGAATAGTTTTCCATCTATTCCTATTGAGTATTCAGTACAGATGAAATAAACTCATAACAGCATGGATCATTTGCTGTCTACTGTTAACTACCAGGAGCACGAATGGTTGATCTGTAGAGATCTTAAGGTGATTGGACTGGTCCTAGAGCTCCAAGGTGGGCACACAAAGTATCTTTGTTTTCTGTGTCTCTGGGACAGCCAGGTTGACAACCAACATTATCTCAGACAAAAGTGGCCGTTAAGACAAAGGTTAAAACCTGGCTTGCAAAACATTGTTTCACCCTCTTCTTGAACTGAACAAAATACTGCATCCACCCTTATGTATCAACTTAGGAGTAATCAAGAACTTTGTGAAAGCAATAGACAGGGAAGGCAGCAAGTTTGCTTGCTGATGGATAAGCATGGAGAAACTCAAGGCTTGTATATTTGATGGACCTTAAATAAAGAACTCATGAAGGACCCAATGTTTGATGAAACACTGAGCAAAGCTGAACTGTCACTGAAGTCATTAGTTAAAAACTTCCTGGGAAACCACTAGAGTGCAGAATATGTGAAGGAAATTGAAGAGCTACTGAAGAGTTTCCATCAACTCGGGGCTTGAATGTCAGTCAAACTACACTTTCTGTGGTCCCACTGGGACTATTTTCAAAAGAACTGTGGAGATTTGAATGAAAAGCAGGGTGAGCACTTTCATCAAGACATCTACACTATGGAAGAGCGCAACTAAAAATGGTGGGATGTAAACTTTCTCACTGACAACTGCTGGTGCTTGAAATGAAATGTGGTGGTTGGTGAGCACAGGAGGAAGTTCACGAAAAGACCTTTCATCCATGAATAGCTTTTTTCATGTATTTTTCAGCACAATGTGAGCTTTCTATGAATATATGAGCCCTAAATTTAGCATTATTTGTTTAATTCAACAAAAAAATAAATAGAGTTCTAATACTGTTCTATACATTTCAAATAAGAGCTTATATCTTGAAAATTTGATCTGATTAGAAAAAAAGAGTATGATTTTTGAATTCAGCATTAAAAAACTGCCTTAAAATCAGCTATTATATATTCAACCTTGAAAACATCACAGGCCAGTATTATTACAAACTCTTAAGCATTGAAACTATAACCAAAAACAAGATTGCATTATCTCTCAAACCAAAAATAAACTTGCATAAGGGGAGCATTTATTTTTAGACAGCTACATATTGAACTTTTTGGTTATAGAGTTTCAAAACTGTAGAGTTTGTTAATAAACAATATCTAATAATATCAGTTTTGATTGAATAATGTTCGACTAGAAATAATAAAATCCTGGTATCATTAGTTTAGAAGAAAATTAACTGTTTATAAAAAATGATAGTGTGTATTTATTTATGACTGGCCTATTAGCATAATTGTGTAAGTATTCGCCAATGGCCCAGAAGACCTGTGTTCAATCCCAGGCTGAGTCATACCAAAGACTCAAAAATGGTACTTAATGCCTCCTTGCTAAATACTAAGCATTATAAGATACAGATTAAGGATAAGTGGAGCAATCCAAGGAAAAGAGTAGTGCTTTTCCATACACCTTGGTGTAGTAGCTATTGAAAAGGGAGGCTTTGAGTTGCCCTCGACTACGGTTTGGCAACTTATTTACTTATGGGCTCTACTCTAAGTTTTATTTAAAAACATTATAAAAAATGTTTTGGGGGTACGAAGCTCTAGACAAGCTATACAGCAACTATGTAATTATCAAAATAATTCTTTCAAACTGGTGTCTTCATTTTAAATGTTTTTACCACAATTCAGTCTTATTCAAAAAATGTTTGTTGTATCTCCTAACTTTCAGGAAATGTTGATTGATTTTAATAGCATGTCAAACCATCTTGGGTTATTCTGTACCTACAGGTAAGGGAATCATATTCATTAGACACCCATATTTACATTTTTTGTGTAGTTGCTTATGAGGGTTTTTTTTTGCACATGGTCATATCAAGTAAAAATAATTTTTACATTGATCTATTTGGCCTGTAGATGGAACCCTAACAGGTACTACCACTTTAGGTCATAATGAACCTGGGAATAATTGCTGAGAAAGGTTAGTCAACACTCCCAAGAGATCAAGAACTGGATACAGTTTAGTGTTATACTCAGGACACCCCTTTTTAAGGAAGAATCTGACTTCTCTGCAGAGTCTAAACTCTGACAGAGAATTTTGGTTTAGAAGAAAATTAACTTTTTATTTTTTTTTAAAAATTTATAGAGGTGTATTTATTCATTGGCTATACTGTAGGTGTATAATTATTTGAAGAATTCTTTCAAAATGGAATCCTTATTTTAGTTGTTTTTATTATGTTTCAGACTTATTTAAATGTCTGTTTTATCTGTTAACCTTCAGGATATGTCGAAGTTTGACAAATGATTAGAAATTTAAAAAGCAAGGTATAATCAGAACAAGTAGCATAAACCAATTTATATAACAAACAGATGAAAACTTATCAACTAACTATCTACCAAGCTACCCAGAAAAATGTTAGTGTCAGATGCAAAAAGCTTGATTCTAAAATGAGTAAGTTAGGTTTATTTTACAAAAGGACTGTTTTTCTTGTTTGTTCTTTTTTTTTTTGCAAGGCTATTCCTTACAAATGTATCAGGATTGTCTCAGTAAGCTCTGATGAAATCACATTCCTTTATAAAAAAAAAAAAAAGAAAAAGAAATTAACAAATTAGGTATTATATGCAATGGACAAATCTGAAATCTATAAAGGTTAGATTCAAGATTATATCAGATAAAAACAATATCCAAGATATAAACAACAAACCAAACCCTCTTGGATATGTCAGCAGATCATATTGGGATAAATCCATTTGCCAGGGTAACTTCATTATCTTGAAAACTTGAGCCAATTCAGCAAAATGAGAGTTAGTTTTAGATTTTATGCCCCCAAAATATCTTGAATTCATTTATACATCCTTGGCAAATAAGCAAAAGCTGTTCTTTTATGGGGATTGTTTCCTGTACAAATATATAGGGATATTTATCCTACACACAGACACACACATTCATGGTAGGAACATGGTATGAAGGAGGTATTGTGAAGGAGGATGAAGGGATATGTTTGTATGAGGCTGAAGCTGATATAAGTGAGGTACTGTGTCAGGGTATAAGAGAGGTATTTTTGAGTGCTTGTAGGAGGAGAATGATATGGAGAGAGAGAGAGAGAGAGTGTGTGTGTGTGTGCATATAAGGTATGAGGATGTATAAAAGAGGTATTTTGTGTGTTTGTGTGTGTGTGAGAAGAGGGAGGTTGGTATGAGAAATATCTTATGAGTGAGAGGAGAGTGTTTAGTAAATAATAGGTATCAGACAGTAATGTTGAAGTGTCATTGGTTTTAATTTGCTTCTAAGTGAACAGTACCAAGTGTTGAAAACAGTTAATGTAAGTACTATAGATTGTGCAAAAAAAAATAACACAGCATATTAAATTCTGGATTAAGTACAAATTCACAGCTTTAAAGACAGGCCTTAAATCACCCAATTTTGCCTTTACTTATAACCACTACAATTTACCTACATTACTCTTTTTGAAATACAAAGATCAATGGACAGAATAATCCACTTATAAAAGCATATAAACTCCCACCAATTTCAAAACAAAATTTCAATCACCATTGTGTGTAGACAGCACAGATTATCTAGACACTCTCTTACCATCTGTCTCTAGCAGCTATCATTCTTAGTAAGACCTCTAGATGGTATCCAGTGTCTGCACAGAGATGATAAATATGTTTTTGCAGGTTGGTCAATACTGGTATGCCCATATGTTGGAGTCCATAGGAAAATATTGCTTACAAGTTTGTCCTTACTTCTCCAGCAATGCCCAACATGTCTTGCTCCTCTTATTTGAATGGTTTGTAAAGCAAAGGGTAAAGTTCTGTCCAACTGCTGTTTTGGGAGGTGCTGCTGCAAGGATTTATTCAAAACAACACACAGCATTCTTGTATAATTTCCATCTACATTTTTTCAAGTGGTGAAATCACACAATAGTACTGACATGGCTACAATTTGGAAGAAACTTAAATCAATGTGCAGAAAAATGGCATTCATATTTTAGATATTTTTGAAAGAGTTTATTGAAATGGTTTTCTTGGTTTGGTTTCTTCGTTTGTTAGGTAACATTATTTTTAAACAAAACAGAAATCATTTATTTCAAGTTTAGAAAATGATTAAATATTTCTATTTGACTCATAGATGGGACCCTAACAGGTACTACCACTCTGGGTCAGAGTGGACCTGGGATTAATGGCAGTGATGGGGTACTCCACATTCCCAGAACTAGAGCCTCACCATCATATGTAGTTTAATGTCATACCCAGGTTGAGGTGTCTTACTCCACTGCAGAGATTCAGTTGGTGTATTTTACAGCCCCAGCTGATTGGACTAAAGTAGTACAGATTATACACATCTCATAATATATATAAGGTACGTATAGAGGGTAAAGTGGAGCAATCCAGGGAATGGAGTAGTGTCCTCCCCTACACCTTGGTGTAGTAGCTATTAAAAAGGGAGACTAATGGTCGCCAACTTTACTTTAAAAACCGGCTCATTGGCCTAGTGGGTAGAGTGTTCGCCAATGCTTCAGGAGACCGGGGCTCAATCCTAGGTCACATCATACCAAAGATTTTACAAATGGTACTTGATATCTCCTTACTTAATACTCAGCAGTATAAGGTACATATCAAGGGTAAAGTGGAGCAAATGGGTCACCCTCAACTAAAGTCACCAAGTTTTTTTTACTTACTGTTGCAAATTTTCAAAACAATGGAAAAATCAGAATTTTATGTGTTGATATTGCTTTCTGATGTGAAAAAATACTATTCAAGCAAAGCAATGGCTTGATAAGAGTTATTTGGACTCTGCTCCATTGAAAACAATGGTTAAGAGGTGGTATGCTAACTTTAAATACAAATGATGCTGAATGCTCAGGTCACCTAAATTCGGTAGTTGTCCCAGAAAACACCAAAAAACTCCACAACCTTGTTTTGACTGATCGTAAATTTAAGTTGCATGAGATAGCAGAGGAGTTGAAGATATCAGAAGGCAGTGTATTTACCATTTTGCATGAACAATAGTCAATGAGAAAGCTGTGTTCAAAGTGGGTACCGTGTTTGCTCACAGTCCATCAAAAACAACAATGCCTCAACGATTCAGAGCATTCTTTGGAACTGTTTCAATGCAACAAAAAGGATTTTTTGCATAGATATGTGACAATGGATAAAACATTCACTCTGGAGTCAAATTGTCAGTCAGATGAGTGGACGGCAGCAGTAGGTGAAAGCCATCAAAAGCAACCAAAAGACACAAATATTAGCAGGCAAGGTTTTGGCCTCTGTATTTTCAGATGTGCAAGGTATTTTGTTCAAAGATAACCTTGAGAAAGGAAGAACCATCAATAGTGAATATTATATGGCATTATTCGTGTGTTTGAAGGAAGAAATTGCCAAAAAACAGCCACAAACAAAGAAAAAATCATGCTCTTTCACCAAGACAATGCACCATATTACAAATCAATTGCAACAATGACAAAACTACATGAATTGCACTTTGAATTGCTTATGGATGCACACTATTCTCCGGATCTAGCTCCCAGCAACTACTGACTGTTTTCAAACTTCAAAGAATTCTTTAAGGAAAGAGATTTGGCTTTAATGAAAAAGTGATATCGAAAACTGAGGTATTTTGAGGCCAAAGACAAATTGTTCTACAAAAAAGCATTGAATTGTCAGAGAAGCGTTGGAATCAGTGTATCACCCTCGGAGAATAAAGTCGAATTTTGCCTAAAAGTTGTTGTTTTATTAGTTAGGCCTGGAACTTATTGAGTGATGTGTTATATATAAAAATTATTCTGCCTTTTCAAAAATTCCCCTTATTCATTAAATGATATATATATATATATATATATATATATATAACAGGTCCCTCCTCAGACAAAAAAAATTCCCCTTATTTATTGAATAACCCTCATATAACAGGTCCCTTTTCAGTAATCTTTTTCAAAGGGATTGCTAAAACCTTGGCTAATTCACAGTCATATACATTACAAAGGAAAAATAAAACAATATATTTGCATATTATACTGTACATCATATGATCTATTGTTGTTGTCATTAGTTGATCTATAGTAGATTTCTTACTGTCAATATAATGTACTTCAGAATCTTCAAATCAAGACGAGAGTGGTCTTGAACTCTTTCTAACACATTACAGTAACCTGATAATGGATCATAAACAGTAGAGAAATATTGACAAATATACTGACTGGACCAATTCAATAACAGTAACTCATATAACCTAGTTGATTCCATATTTTATTTTATTTCTCCGCTGTACTCTCAATAGTAATTGTCTTTATAACTATCCAGCATACTGATAACACTTTAACATGTGTGGATAAAATATTCAAACATATTTATAATCAACCATTAAGTTTTATGTTTATAATAAATACAGTGTTGGAGAGATCTGGGTTCAATCCCAGGTTGCGTCAAACTAAAGACTTTAAAAATAGTACTTGATACCTCCTTGCTTAACACTCAGCATTATAAGGTATGTATCAAGGGTAAAGTGGAGCAATCAAGGGAAAGGAATAGCACCATCCTTTACACCTCAGTGTAGTAACTATTGAAAAGGGAGCCTTCGGGTTGCCCTTGACTACGATTGCCAACTTTACTTTTATTTAGAATAAATAATTAGTGGTATATTTGTGAGTATGTATATCCATGTAGTTTTTTTTTTAAGAAAATTATATCAATTCAAAAAAAAAAAAAGAAAAAAGACTATCAGAAAAATGAATTATTCCGACAAAGGTTAAAGTAATCAAAATTTTATATATAATGCATCTAACACATATGCACCTTAAATTTGCATATATAATGCATCTAATATATGTGACAATCTATACCTTAGGCAAAGTCACATTCCAGTTTAATCCAGTTACACATGATATCACCATCATATACCAAAAAATGTTCATTTACAAATTCACAGTGTTCCTTGATAATACCACAATTTCTTGGATTTTAAATTTAACACCACAACAATTAGTATTCTTGATAATGATTAGTGATGGTCAAAAGGCTTAAAAAAAGTTTCAGACTGTTTTTATACAAGCTTATCCACATTTGTGGTATCTTACTCAAAAACTTGATAAAAATCCTTATAAACAGTTATTTTCTGTCATGTTTCCCAAAACATGTCCAAAAGAAAATCTATTGTCTAAACAGACAGATTTTAGGAGAATAGCAAAATTGGGAAGAAAGCTGAACTTATTAAATTGAATCTATCAAAAAATTTGTCAATAAGAAAATGTTATAAAAATTCTTTAATCACTTAAGGAAATAAAAAGAATCAGTAGTAAAAATGATTGATTTTATATATATATATATATATATATATATATAAATATATATATATATATATATATATATATATATATATAAGAGAGAGAGAGAGATAAAAAGGAAAATGGTAGTAACATTAAAATACAAATATTCTTCCAGTGTTAAAATTAATAATAGCTTATCATTAGCAGTAGTATCAACATTAGTGGAAATAACAATAGTTTATCAGTAGTAATATCAAATACAATCAGATTTTATATGAGTAGTCTTATCATTGGTTATAGCACAGTCAATAATAGAAGTATTAGAATTAGTATTAAGAATAACAATGGTATAATATGAATAGTGGTTGATTTATTATCAAAAGTGATTGAAGTATTACCCTAGTTAGCCATGGCATTAATATACACATTATTAATAGTAGTCCAAGTATGATTATTTACGGTAGAAACATTAACAGTTGCAGAATAGTTGAGCTGAGGAGATTAATCTTCTGGTGAGCAACTAATCCAGCATTCTTAACCTTCAGTTAAAATGGCTCTTTTTAAAGTTGCATGAATTCAAACACAATGTCTAAGTAGGAAAGTGCAAGTAATTTGAATGCATTTTCAGTGATTTATGAACATCCTTTTAAAAAAAAAATTTGAATATATGAAATGCGTAAGTATTCAAAAAAAGCATCTATAATTAGCATAAGTTTATTTTTAGCTGCTCTCATTTCAAAACTTATACCAGGAAATATGTCAATTTTTTTTATGTTACTTGTATTCTTTCCAGTGATTAAACATACTGCAAATTATTGTTGCCAAAGTTGACTTAGTTGTATTTCATTTGGTTTCTTTATTTAATGGCATGTCAATCTTCATGGGTTATTTAATGCTAAAACCATTCTTATAGAAGAACAGCAGTGATACTATTTAACCTTTAGCTGGGTGGATAAGGGTTGGTTGGTTAGTTTGGTTTTTTATGGCATATCAACCATTGTAGGTTATTTAATGCCAAATCTTCTTTATACGTATATATCAAATATATATGATTTGTAAACACATTTCGTTGATAACATTTTTAATCAAGCCTGAGCTCATTTTGCACACAGTTCAAGAATTTCAAGTATTTCTATCAAACATAAATAATTCTATTTACTATTAATCCTTTGTTGGCACACAGGCCCATAGGTCTAGTGGGTAGAGTGTTCAACAATGGCCCAGGAGACTGGGATTCAATCCTAGGTTGAGTCATATCAAAGATTCAAAAACTGGTACTTGATGCTGCCTTGCTTAACACTTAACATTATAAGGTACAGATCAAGGGTAAAGTAAAGCAATCCAGGGAAAGGAGTAGTGCCCTCCTCTAGACTTTGGTGTAGTAACTAATAAAAAAAGAGCCTTCGGTTTACCCTTGACTATGATCTCCAACTTTACTTACATATGATTTATCACAGAATCATTTGTAGGTGATTTCATTTTTAAATGAGTTAGAAATAATTTGTTTACACACAAGTATTGCTATTGCTTCTACATAGTTAAATGGTCTCAATTATTGCTATCTAACATTAATAATTGCATTCAATACTAATCATGTTTGAAGACAATGAAGTGGTTCCAAGTATTGCTATTTAACACTAATTATTCTGTTGAACACAATTCATTCATTTGCATACAGTCAAATGGTTCCAAGTATTGCTATGTTATACCAATATTTTAGTTGAAGCACACAGTTAAAGAGTTTCAAGTATTGCTAATCAATGCTAATAATTCAATTAAACATCATTCATTTATTTGCACACAGTTAAATTGTTCCACGTATTGATATGTATTACTAACAATTCAATTAAACAGTCATTTGTTTACATAGAGTTAAATGGTCAGAGTTCCATCTCTAACAATTCAATTTAGCATCAGTCATTTGCTTGCACACAGTTTAAATGTCAAACAGTTCTATTTTACCCATAGATAGGACTCTATCAGATGCTACCACTTTGGGTCAGAGTGGACTTGGGAGCAATGGCAATGAAGGAGTACTCCACATTCCCCAAAGCTCCAAGACCGAAGCTTTGCCATCAGATGGTTTAATGTCATATCAGGACACTCGTTGAGGGGATGCAATTGGTGTATTCTACAGCCCCAACCAACTGGGCTGGGAGGATAAGGGGGGTTCTAAACCTTTCCCAAGAGTATTAGTCTGAAAGTGAACATAATAGCATGACTGCAGTTTGAACTCTTAGTTTGAAGCCACAGTCCAGCATGTTAGCCATTACACCATACTGATTCCCCCTTAATTAGTGAAAACACAATTAATTAGCAAAGGACAAATCACAAATTAGGATATCAAATCAAGTAAAAGAAAATCCTTCGAAATTTCCAATTTTATGTTATTTCTGAGAATTTTCTTTTTTAGAAAATTATGACTTTTCACTACAACTAAGGGAACTTTGACAACAACAATTAATAAAAATAATTTCATATGTGTCTAAGCTATTGAAGTTTATCAAAATTTGTGGCAATAATAAAAAAAGGATTAAGCTTTTCACTGTTTTATTTGTCCAATACTCTATATACATATCTGAAATTATCATTATGTATGTATATCCATATATATGTGACTATAAGCCAGCAAGAATAGCACATTATAGTGAGATTTCTATAAGAGCAATACTCTGAAAATTAGAGAATAAAGCAATTTTTACTCCAATTTGAAATTGAATAATAATTTTGTCACATTTGCATTCATGTTGAATGTCATTATTTTTAAAATTATCCAAATTCTCAATATAATAGAGATAACTATGAAATGCTAATTAGGATATTACACAAGTAGAAGCATCAAAGTCATTATGGATTGCTATTACAAGAGAATCCCAAGAGGTTTTTACCTGGTAGGCCCATTACTCCCAGGCCCACTCTGGCCCACAAAAGTAGCACCTGAGAGGGCCCTATCTATGGGTTAAATAGAACTAAACTGCATACTTATGCTAAACTGAATTGTTTGAATTAGAACTGTTTGCCAAAACTGAATAGCTTCAAATAGAAATGTTTTTGAGAATTAAACTGTGTACTCATGCTAAACTGAATTGTTTGAAATAGAACTGATTATTTGTATAAAAATGGATTTGGGGTTAAATAACCTACAAAGGTTGATATACCATAAAAACCAACCAACCAACAACCTGGTAAGCAGAGTTTAGAATACATTGACTGCATCTCCTGTTGAGAAGTATGACCCCACCCACCAAAAATAAATAAATAAATAAATAAGGGTGTCCTGTATATGACAATAAACTACAAACCACATTTGGAGTTCTGATCAATGTGGAGTTATCTCTTTATTGCTATTACAACCAGAACCTCTTTGACCCATAATGTTAGTAAATTGTTAGTTCCTATCTATCGGTCAAGACATATCTATTCAGTAATGTTTAAAGTAATTCTGAACATTTGCGATTAAGTATTTATCAGTTCTAAATGATTCAAGATACATTTTTGTACTTTATGTAATTCAAGGCAATAATTATTAAACTGACTTAGGTATGAAATAACCCAGAAAGAATTGGCATGCCACAAAAGTAAGCAACCAATAAACAAACTAAAGAGGTTCATGAATCATTTAATATATAAGCCTGTATTCTTTATTTTTTAACTCAAAAGATGACAATAATTTTGTTTATATCCAAGACTGCGAACAAGATATACCTTTCATATTTTGTATACATAACTGCAAAATATATCCAGATAAAAATAATACATAATAAAAATTACTTTTGTATACTTAAGATTTTAAAGGTTTTGTGTGTGTATATATATATATATATATATATATATATATACATGGTGTGGTTATCATTGTTACATTATTAAGTAAAAACAAAAAAAAAATACTGTTTTTATACATTTAAAATCTATTGCAGTGATTTAAAGCTCTTGAGTTTTAATTTTTGTTAATTTTAAGAAAATAAAGTTGTTAAAAAAGGTTATTTTTGTGCAGGTTTTTAACTGTTTAAAATGTCAATTTTTGTCATCCAAAATTAACTTCAATTATACCATGATTGATGCCTCCAATTAGAAACTTTACAAAAATAAAATAGCCATTATAGAAACATTGACTTTAAGGAAAATTAGTTAATCATTACATAATTTTAAAAAACAACAACTTTTTAAAAATAACATAGCAAAACATAGATTTCTTCATAGTAGGTATCTGTTACCTGTCAACTGAACAATCAGGCAGGTATTTAGTCATCTTTCCTTACCCAACAGGGATGAAAACCTGCCTAAATTTACCAGTCTCTTATAGTACAAGTTAAGTATGGATGATAAAAAAACTAAAGGTAATATTATTCAAAAGGGCAAAAGTATATTCCTAATGGTAAAACATCTTGTCATTTATAAAGTTTGATTTTTTTTTCTGGATTAGAGGAGTAAATATTCATTGTCTACTACTAAGTTACTATTAGCCTTTTTAAAGAAGCCATCTCCATCTGTTTAAAGAAAAGGTATTCTTCTAATCATCTATTTGAATTTTTCATTTAATTTTTGTTCTTTGAATCGACTAAATCTTCTCATTCAAATAGTTGAAAGAAAATAATTAAGAGTAGAGGAGGAAACTGTTTAAAAAAGATAAAAAGAATAACATGAGAAATTCCGCAGAACCAACCAGGTGAGACGTAATGAACAAAAAACCCAAAAAAACAAAAACAAAAAAAAGATGATGATACGTGTCCAAATAAGTCATGAATGTTGGTTGTGGTTCTTTGATCAGATATTCAAACCCTATTATTAACAATCAGAAGAAGAAAACACAAAAAATATTCTATAGTTATGAAGTTATATTTAGAATTGAACAGAAATTCATTGTTATAAAAATGGTTTTTAAAAAACCTGGCTATCAGCAAAGTCATAGAAACAGTTTTGGCCAAAACAGACAAACTAACCAGATAACCAATTCCCTGGTCATTAGGTTGGTTGAGGGAGATGAAAAAACCCAAAAGTCCTTGGATTATTTTCATCTCACTCAACCATGTTTTTCTCTTTGGACAGGATGTGGTAAAATAAGAATGAGTTAAATCTTGTCCTTAGGATTTCAACCCGGCAGTACTATCTCTCCTATTCCATCAAAGGATTAAAGTAGTCTGATGCCAGCAAAACAGTGGACATGAAAACTAGATTAATTTTGGTTTTGCCCATATATACCAACCTGGAATCCCTCAGTGAACTGACTATGTATCACATACTTAAGGACACTCACTCTGACAGGATAACAATGTCAATAAAATTTATGGAAATTTAAACTAAAAAATATTTTAACAGCTATGACTGACTTTACAGGATAAAAAATGTTTCTTTTTCAATAATAGACCAACATTTGAAGTTGTAGCTTGTCATCATCTGATGATTCATGTAATCATGTTGAAATGCTTCTACTTTTTTTCTTTTTAAAAGACCAAATAACATTACACTGAAAGATTTCTACCATTTACCCACCACACTAACTGGTGTCAGGGTCTGGCATTTGAAATTGTCACAGTGAAAGGTTTAGTATATCACTTCCATAGCCCTGTGTATCGAGCAACCATAACCCTAATTCATGTGACTCCTCATCTTATTCAACATATAACAACAGTTTTAGGGCAAGCATGTAGTACCTAGCATTAATTTTGTTGACATCGTTTTTTTTTGTTGTATTTATATACATTGAATTCAACTCTTCTTTGGCTCTTCTTCTTAGTACATGTATACAAGAAAATGGAGTTCACTTTTTCTGTATTACTCCAAGGTAAATAATTACTTGAATATTTCAGTAGATAACATTGTTATTTAACAAAGAAAAATACTAGGTTTATGGTATGTATCATATGCAAAGCCTATGGGCATAATGTTTAGTATTTCTGAGAAATATATCTTTCAATATGTTCTCAAGGGGATTCACAATTTAGGCAAAGTTAATGTATGCTAATGGAATGAATCCTTACACTGAAGAGTACACAATGGAGAGTTGGCAGTAACTCTGTAAACAAGATAGCAAAAGGTCTGTATAGGTTTCAAATTCCATTCTAAAAGTTCATTTAACCCTTCTCTTATAAAAAGAACTTTACAAATATGTTTGCTTCCTGCCCCTTTTTTCTCATCTCCTTTCATGATTTACAGCAGACTAATTTATTCTTTGTCCATTGAGTTGCTGAAAAATGTCTACTGCTATCTTTATTCAGGGGAAAAACAAAAATTTCTTCATTTTTCTAAGGTTTTGGTATTTACAAGAAAATATAGATTGAATGTTAAATATTCACAAGTGCATTCTGTTTTTTTTCATTTTTATCCCTTTTCTTTACAAGATGGATAAGTTAAATAGGTTAATGGTTACTTATATAAAACATAATACATAATGTCAAAGATTAAGTTTCTGGAACTTTATTTTACTAGCAATTTATGCATTTAATTTGTGAACAACTAATCAAAAAATAAATTTATCCCTATCTTATATATATATATATATATATATATATATGCACAATAATAACTACCAAATTGTATATCAACAAATCAGAATCCATCCTAAAAAATGAAACTGATAAAATTCTCATGGATTTTGAGACACAAATAGATCACCTAATCTTGGCCAGAAGACCAGACCTAATAGTAATTAACAAAAGAAAAAAACAAAAAAAAAAATTGCCATCTAATAGATTTTGCTGTTCCAATAGACCACAAAGTTAAAATAAAAGTAAGCAAAAAGATAGACAAATATTCGGACTTTGTCAGAACAAAAAAAAGCTGTGGAACATGAGCGTGATGGTGATACCAATTGTAATTGGTGCACTTGGAACGGTTCCAAAAGTTTTGGAAGAAAGAGTGGAGGAATTGAGTATTAGAGGAAGAATCAAGACAATCCAGACCACAGCATTGTTGAGATTGGCCAGAATACTTAGGAGAGTCCAGGAGACCAGAGGAGACTTTCTGTCGCTCAGACTCCAATGAATGATCACCAGTTATTACCGGTGAAGCATAAGATAATAAAATATAGTTAATTAAAAAATAAAATTAACTGATCTTGATCATGAAATGAATTTACCATTTTGTTATATATAATTCCCTCCAGCTATAGATAGCTTGTGCTGAGGAGATGGTAGATGACCAATGAAGTATGAAATAGTTATAACAAGTCATGAATGGCATGACGATGGTGTTATAGTTGACAAGTTGGTAACTTAAAATATAAAATTTTTCACTTTAAGAAATTTAAAGCAAACATCTGGAGGACTGGGTTACCAGGAAGTGCCATTGAAAATAATAAGAAATTTGATACTGGGATTTAAGTAATTTAATTCAATGACAGAAAACAAATCCTTGAGATCAGATAAAAAGCAGAATTTTGGGGTGAAGGTAAGAGATGAGCTAGGAGAGAGTAAATGTAAAAATACAAGATGAAAGTCTGTCCACTTTTGCATAAGCAATGTATGTATGATTGCCATATATTCATGCCCTGTTAATAATTCCCAAGTCACAACAACTGGAGAATCTCATCTTCACATATCTTCCACATACTATGATCTATATGCCTCTTCAGGGCCAGGTTTGGTTTGGTTTAGTTTCTTTAATTGCATATCAATCTTCATGGATTATTTAATGACAAAACTATCCTTATGTTGTATTGTCATCTGCATGTTCATGCAGAAATATACATATATATACTTGATACATACTGACACAATGACAAAGACGCAGGAAGACTTCTTTAACAAAATATTTACCTCTCAATTTATTGCAAGGGTTCGAAAAGGTTGTGTGGGGTTTTACTGTGAGAGGGAGCTGGAGACCGAACATAACTGAAATATTTTGACCCCAAAGTTATGGCCGTCAGCGTTGTGTCTTTCTCGTTCTCCAGGGCTGCTCAACCGGAGCCCTGGAGTCCACTCTGCTGGGTGCTGGCTTTCCTTACTACATTTTATCAGCAACTTCTCTGGTCCCCAAACTCCATCGGGGTTCCCAAGGGCCCCCTCGGCTGGGTGTGGCTTTCCCTACCACATCTCGTCTATCTCCGTCTCCAACTCTACTGCTTGACTTCTGTCTTGACTGAGCTATATAATAGTTCAATGCTCACTTGATCGCCCACGTGATCTTTGAAATCGAATGTTTAATCGTCATCAAGCGGAAATAACTGTCATGCAGTTTAGAGGTCACTCTCTTCTGGTGCGCCAGTCTGTAAGAGTATTATGGGTTTTTTTTTTAACCTCATCCCATTTCATCAGCCAATTTCCACCTACGCGATTTCCTCTCATAACAGCCATTAGAATGTGTCACTTCCTTCCGGTGCATCACCTTGAATGGCGTTTTTGGCCGGGTCAAAAGGTCAAAACATAACACTTATAGAAGGACATAATTGATACTATTTAACCCATAGCCGAGGGGATAAGGATGTCCATGCCTTTCTCAAGGGTATTAGTCCAAAAGTAAATCTAATAACATGACAAGTTCAAACATGATTACTACAATGTTGCAATCCAGCATGAATACGCCATGGAGACCTTATTTAGGGTCCAGGCATCACACTAGATGCTAGTATTATCCACATCTCTTGCATCTGTTTTTTTCTGTAGTTCTGAAGATATCAACACTATCATAAACTTACAGAGGTCCTGTTTTCAGAAACAGTTTAATTATATCATAAAGTCTTTGGTTGATCATGTAAATGCTGGACCCATAATGTAACAAGAACTATTTGGCACCATGACCAACTCAACACCTAAACAAAGACTTTTGTACCATGTAACAGGCACAAATGGAATAATAGTAATCATCATAGGAAATGGACATAGTGACCTGAGTTCAAAACTTGGATGAGGCTGTTTGTATTTCATAAAGTGATAATACCTTTGGGAAAGGAATGAATCTAACTATTCTCTCTCCAGCTATGGGTAAATAGTAGGGCTGACAGAACTCTTTAATCTTGGTATGGCTAATGGTCTATGAGAAGGAAAACTCTAAATTTAAACCTGTTAAACTCTGATTAAAAATTCACGTTGTGTCATATATTCCACTTGTGTGGAGGGTGGAGGGATTAGTAAATATATAAACAATGTAACAGTTTTTTGGAACATTTCATCATCTCACAAAGCAACAAATTTTCTCAACCAACAGCATAATACAATGTAATGTTTGCTAACACAAACTACAAAAATTGCCACTCAAAGTTTTATACCATTAGGTGATTTTCAGGACTTGAGATCAACTGGAATACTGAGGAGACTCCTGGAGAATTGAGATTTATTGTCCCTGACTTAAATGAAGGCCAAGAGTTATTACTGATGTAAAAACTTACAAACAATATAATATCACTATTTTAATAAATAGATAAACAAACAAAACCCTCAGGTCAACAATTGAAAGCACAAATGATGATATGAATTAAAATGGGATTTTAAGCTAGAAACCCAAAACTATGTTTTTGTGAAAACTTATGAGTTGATAAACGTCATGGTTACTATTTATATCCCTATCACCCATAGCCATTGTTGATATAAAAAGAAAATTCTTTTTCTTTGCAGTAACCAGAAAAAAAAAAGGTCATAATTTCAGTTTCTGGCTAGGGAATCTTCAGCTGTCTCCTGTATATGCTTAAAAAAGAAGATTCAGTTTAGTTAAACTGATGAACATACAGTAAAGGTTGAGTTATATCTATATTGTAAATTGAAACCCTGTAAAAAAAACTTGCTAAATTTTGAAATTAAAAAAAAAATTAATATACTAAGTATATATGCCAAGATCTCATTACTAAACATAGAATATTTAGCTACCAGAGCTCTAGATCTCTATGTGATGACAAGCAAACAAAAACATATTCAGGAAATTACAGTATGATATGAAATGTTTTGTATAGTATTGCAGTATAGTTTGAGTTTCTTTTTTAAGCATCTACTAGCAACTGGATGCTCCAAAGGTGAAAAAGAATTTGGTAAACAAGTCTTTAAGAAGTCATAATATTTTTGTCTCCCTCATCTTCTGTACTCTATAAAAGACAATAGAGACTAATATATATTCCTATCATTAACACAGAAAATTTGGTAACTCTAGCTTTTATCACCCTGGAGTTATTCTAAGTGATAAAAACATTTGGTGAATTTTAGTAACTAGCATTACTTAGCCATATTACATACAGGTTATAAAATAATCATAATCAAAAATACAGAATGTAGAGACACTTTGATTGAAAGTTAGGATAATTATTTGTATTTAAAAGAAGGTTTTATTTTTTACTCACCTATTTACTACTGATTACTGCCTTGTTTACCTTGAGTATGGTGAATGAAAGATTGTTTTGGGGTTGTTTGAAGATCTCATATACATTTGAAAACCCATAAAAATTGATATTTAATTTTATTATTTTCCAAACTTAGAGGGGTAATATTAATCTAATTTTTTTAAATTTGGTTTCTAAGACACTTTTTTTAAAGGCTGAACAACTATTAAGGATGAAGGGAGATCCATCTTAGTACCTTGACACCTGGCCATGCTCCCTTTGATAATAAGAAAGACAGTAAGACAGAGAGATCTTCTAGTATAATCTAATTCTTTCCAGGTACAACAAACAATTTTAACAAGTTTGGTTGAAATCAACACCAAAATGGCAGTCCTAGCTATATGGATGATGGACGTTTGATGAATTATAATAAGATAACATTAGTTCCCCCCGCCCTCATTCCCAATGATTGGAATGATAAAGTGCAAAAAAGTTTGGCTTCAGGTTACCCTTACTGCGCTTTTAACCTGGTCTATATAGGCTGTGATTTTAAATTTCATTACTGCTTAGTTTGAAAGAGCTTATATATTTTTAGCAGATGAACTGAAGCAATCAACCACAGGCAAAAATGACCATCTATTATTCATTTCCAAAGTTCTTAATATAGACTTGCTCCCACCTCAGTCAACATTGACACATGAAAAAAGATTTAAAAAAATAAAAAAGCTGTCTGCTTTTGATTCAAGTGTATTTCAGGAATCTTATTACAGAAATCAACTAAAATCAAAGGCCAACAATATTCTTTTCTTTTAGTTTTTGTTCAACTTCATACATCAGATGACTAAATAGTCACTCTTATGTGTTGTGACAGGAAAGAAGTAAACTTTTCTTTGATTCTTTTTAAAAATAAAAAATCTATTACAGAAAATTGAAAAAGATGGAAAAATTATTAAAAAATGATAAGATTCAAATTGAATCTATTCAACTGGAATAAAGAAAAATCAATTACATCTAATGAAAGAGTAATGATCTTTATAGATATTTTAAGGCCAATTTATATCTTTGTATAATAATCATCTCATCTTTTTTTTGTCTATAACTGTATGTGCACAGATGTTTGGATTTAGAGGTCTTCATTTTTACCATGACATTTTTCTTTTGTCTTTTTTGTGATAAGAAAATTTTTTTCAGTCTTATTTTTGCTTAACCTTTTTAAAACTAATTTTTGAAAATGTTCTATTTACCAATTAATCCAAAAACAATTTATTTCTCATTCAATATCATAATTGTGGTTGTGTTTTTGTTTAGTGGTGGCAACACTAACATTACTGTAAATGTAATTTTATTTTTAAAAAATCTGATTTTATCATCTCTTTGGTTATAATTTTATTAGTAATCAGTATTACAGTTTTTATTTGACTTAATCTAATTGCTATTTTAAGTTTGAACTTTGAAGGATATCAACTATTTTAAATGAGAAAAAAATGAGTAAAAAATATGGGGAAAAAGCCATGAAACTAAATACTAAACACTCAAGTAAAAGTTGAATCTTGAAGACCAAGTTTTTAGGTAAACAAAATATCTGGTATCAGCCTGTGAATGAGGAAAAGTTTTGTAGGGTTAAAACTCAAACTGAATGATGATTAAATACCAAGTTATCTTTTTATTCAAATTAAATATTTTCATTATCATAATCTTCATTTTCTTCTTTAAATAATCAAAATCTTATGAAAAATATTTTAAACTTATACCTTTATTTTTTTTTTTTTTATATTTTCATCATACAACATGTGAAAGCACGTACGATACCATGTCCTCATCAGCCGCCATCCAGGGGTGATAACACAGTTTCGGTAGCTCAAGGCGGTACTGCCACCCCTGGTGCTACCAAGCAACTTTTGCCACCGGACAGGGTATTAAGAGAATCATATATATATATATATATATATATATATATATATATATGGCAGATCAATTAAATGCAGAGACTACATTGGACGTTAATCTTCATTTTCTGAGTGCAGTTTGTGATTTTAAAAAAACGCGTTTACTTTTGGCGGTTGATGTTATTACGCGTTTACAGTAACCGTTTCTTACGTAATCACACGGGAAAGGTGAGATTATATAACATTAATGACAATATTGTTACTATTAGCATCATTATCATAACAATACAAGCAGCTCTTTTACTATTATTTATCATTATAGACCATACATTAAAATAAGCAGTTGATGAGACAATTTATTAATATATTTACTATAGTTATTAAATGTACTATACTTTTATCATGTACAACTAGTCAGGCTGCAATAAATCTACTATTACAATTATTAATGTCATAATTCTTCTGAGTATTTTAATAACAATACTGAAGAGAATAGAATAATAAATAAAGAATAATGAATACCTTTATTTAATATAAAAATGAAATACAAACTTCAACTGCTATAAGGGTAGCATAACCTTACTTTAAAAGGTACTATTTCATATAACTCCCCAAAATACTAAACAGCAATAACAAGTGATATCAAGAAATAGGCTAAAAACAAAAGAAATGAAATCAGTAAAATAATACCAAATCAATAAACTTCAGTATGTGGTATAGTGTTACTAAATATTAAGTCATAACTTTTGGTTTGATTTGGTTTCTTTGTTTTTTTAATGGTATATCAACCTTTGAGGGTTATTCAATACCAACTCCAGCCTTGCAGAAGAATAGGAGTAATACTATTTAACCCACAGCTGAAAGGATAAGGAGCTTCATACCTTTCCCAAGGGTATTAGTCGAAAAGTCAACGTAATAGGATGGCTGGAGTTTGAACTCACTCACTTGTAGGTTGTAGTCCACTACATCAGCTATACTCCATAGGTTCTTCCCTCATAAATGTTAAGACTAACTTACTAGATCATTAATGCCCTGCCGTCAAGGTTCAAAATATGTTGACGAGTATCCCTCTGACCCCCAAAAAGGGGGTCCAGAGTATAATACTAAACTGTATCTATTGGTAAGGCTCCAGTTCTTTCAACTACCATAGATTACCACTTTATTGCCATTACTCCGAGGTCCACTCTGTTAGGGTTTCCTCTAGGTGTCAAATAGATTTGTTTGAGAATTATTTGTATTAAATAGATATACTTGATATCATATAACCGTGTGCAAAAACTAACTACACAAAAAATGTAAATATAAACGTACAACTTAGGCAATTTTATAATCTAAATAAAATAACCATAGATGTGTTGACAAGCCATTTCAAGTAATCAATACTAAAACATTAGACTTCATGCAGATTTTAAAAAAAGGGATAAAAAAGGAATAGTTTAATGAGTTCATTATAACTAGTATCACACCATTATAGTGACTCCTTATTGTCATTATGTAAGGGAATCAAAAATTGAAAAAAAAACAAATTGATTTTCCCCATAAAATTATCAGTTGATAAAATTTTCTACTCTCCAACAGGAAATGTGTGAAAGAGTCTGAGGTTTTTGACGGTAGTCACGTTTATCCTCTAATGGAACAAAACAGTTTCAGATGCTTGATATAATAATGTGTATGCCATGTCACGTTGTTGAGCAGCAGTAAAGATTCTTCATGAAGAACCACAAGAGAAAAAGAGAAGGAAAACAATATTTTTATTATTTGATATTTTAATTTAAAAAAAAAAAAAATTTCAATCAAGCCTATTGTTGACAAGTGAATATTTACAAGCAGAGAATTGTTACAAACACTAGACTGACCACAAATAATGGAATTTCTTAGCTCTAGTTTAAAATTAGAAGAAGTGTGCAGATTTCAAGGGTGACTATGTCATAAATAAACCTCATTTGGTCACATTCCACAGGATAATCTTGGTCAGTATAAGGACTTTTCAGACCCTTATATATATATATACATACATATATATTTATTATGAAATAAAGAATAGAAACACAAATGTTGGTAAAAAATTAAAAATAAATTTGCTAATTTTAGATTTCCGTCATCATCTTATTTTAAGACTGAAAGGTTTATGAATGATAAGGGATTGGCTTCATCTGTGAATATAACTTTAGCTTAAGTTACTTGTTAAAGTTACAATTTGTTAGGTGAAAATGTTGTTCTACTGGTAGAAATTTATTATATTCTAGAGATTTAATTGTGTGTGTAAATATATATATATATATATATACACACACAAACACATTCTATAAATAAGGTGAATTTTGCCTAAGGAGTTGGCAATAGGAAGTACTGTTTACAGCTGCACAGCTGGGTCATATGATAGAAAACTGTTAGCATGACCTTTACTGACTGTGGCACCTGGAAATTTTTACTTAGGGGAGAGTCAGTGTATTTCCACTCTATGGACTGTCTTTTCGATTCAGGTTTGTAGTGGCAAACCCATAGTTATGTAATTGCTTCTCCATACATCACACATTATTCTGTAAATTTCACATGGTTTGGACTTTTCAGCTACCAAAGATTTGATGACAGACCTCTGTTCAAACCTGGAGAATTATTTGATTGCTGCCATTTTGAATAGTCTCAAAATAAACATTTTTGTTTGATTAAAATAAAGTGATTCTAAACAATCCAGTTTAGCTTTATGAAAAAAATTCATTTTTCTTCCCCAAAATTTTCTACTATTTATCAAATCATGCTTGTGTGTGTGTGTGTGTGTATGTATATATATATATATATGTGTGTGTGTTTTCCTTCCATACATATCTATGATAAAATTTAATTCATAAGTCAGTTACAAAAACTAATAGAACAACAAGATACTATAATAAAAGTGACAAGATTTGCTCTTACTGTAAATCTTGGCAAATAATTTTTTCTTTATTAAGTCAAGAACATTCAATTTTTTCACTTAAAGCAAGGGTGGGGAAACTTGTTGGTTGGTTGTTTGGGTTTTATGGCATATCAACCTTTGTAGGTTATTTAATGCTAAATCCATTCTTATACAAATAATGAGTTCTATTTCAAACAATTCAGTTTATCATGAGTGTACAGTTTAATTGTCAAAAACATTTCAAGCTATTCAGTTTATTCAAACAGTTCTAATTCAGTTTAGTATAAGTATAGATTTTCTTTACACAATTAAATGTCAAAAAAGTTCAATATTCAAAAATTCAGTTTAGCGTAATTACAGTTTCAATGTCAAAAACAGTTCCATTTCAAACAATTCCGTTTAGTCAAACAGTTCTTATTCAAACAATTCAGTTTAGTATAAGTATGCAGTTTAGTAATATTTAACCCATAGATAGGGCCCTATCAGGAGCTACCACTCCAGGCTAGTGTGATGGCAGTGAAGGGGTGCTCTACATTCCCCCAAACTCCAGCATCACTGGAATCTCACCATCAGATTGTTCAGTATCATATCTAGGACACTCGTTTGTGGGGTCTTACAGTAGAGGTGCAGTTGATGTATTCTACAGCCCCAGCTGACTGAGCAATTTTTGGTGGGAGAGCTGCATCAATGGGTTATGAATTATCAAAGGGCCGCATTTTTTAAAATCAAAAAAAATTTAGTCTCGATTCAAGTGCAAGGGTTTATTTTTTATTTGAAAATTTTTTTTTCGAGGCTCTTGTGGGCCACACACAACAGTGCAGTGAGTTGTATGTGGCCCGCAGGCTGCAGTTTTCCCACCTCTGACTTAAAGGATTCTTTTTGGTATATTCAAATTGCCATCAACATGACAGTTGCAATTTTGAATAATTACTAAGTAAATTTACAAATTGTTTATTTTTTTAATTGAATGTGGTTGTCGGTAACCATGCATAAAGAGAGAAACCATTTGTGTGTGTGAATAAAAGAAAATATACATTTGAGTGTTGATAAATAAATTTTATTAATTTGTTAATCCGGATTAGTTTTAGCCTTAAGACATTATTAGGGAAAATTGATTTCAAGACTGAAATGAACAATATAAAGTTTTTAACATTTTATTTGATAATGAGAAGCCTAGTGTGTAGTCATCATCATCATCCTCCTTATTGTTTTTTTGAGTATTCTAATCATTAGTATCCCATTACTATACATATCCATACATTGCTTACATAAAAAATATATTGGAGAAAAATATTCAGTTGTATCCTGATTTCAAATTAGTTTCCAATTTCTTTACAAAGTTTTTTTTAATCCATTAGTAATTGGCTATAGTCCTGTGCTCTGCCAATGAGCCTACATTCTTTTATTAGCTAAATTGAATTTTTATCAGCATAAAAAGAATTTATAATGTAGTTTGAATTTAAGCACAGACAACCTAGTCGAGATTTAACCTCTAGCTTGAATGTCTCTACTACCTCAGGCACGATGAATTCATCTACTAACTTGAAACAATTTGGTTTATTTATATGCAGTAACTAATTATCTTTGCATGTTCAATCAATCATTCACAAATCCTTCCATAGAAATCTTAATTGTTAACACTTCATCAATAATTGCTAGATTTACAAACAGAAATAATTCCAGTAAAAGCAGAAAACCCAGAATTATCTGGTATTTGGTTGTTTGGCTGGTGTTTAATGGCATATCAACCCTTGTGGGTTATTTAATGCCAAATCTTATATATATATATATATATATATATATAAGTTGGAGACAACAAATTGTTAGAGCTCATTTGTTTGTTCACTGTTAAATGGTTTCAAGTATTCCAATATGATACCAAGAATCATTTAATACAGGGTGGAGTGACAAAATTGTCGCCATAGAAAAGACGACATGATTCCATTTCCGTTTAATGAAAACTGGTTTTCTTTTTTTGTTGCAGACCATCTACTAGTTGGCCAGTTGTGTACAAATCCCAAATGCGATAAGAGCCTTCTATCATGTCTGAAAGTGACACACTGTTCAACGAGCGAGATCGGAGATGCACCGCTATACAACTCATGCTCTCTACCGATCTAAGTTATGACAACAGGACCATTGCCAGCACCCTCAAAATGCAAATCTGGATTGCCACAAATAACAGGGACGTGCCCAGGATGATGAAAACAAAGTTTCTGGCTACGGTTATGGTCTCTGGTATGGTTTCAAGTGAGGACCACATCATGCCACCTCACATCTTCGAAGTCAGCTTGAAAGTCAACATCAAAGTGTACCTGGATGTGCTGAAGAGTGTGGTGATCCCCTGGTGTAATCAGGTGGCCAGTTGCAGACCCTGGGTGTGGCAGCAGGACTCGGCACCAGCCAACAAGTCCAAAGAGACCCAGGCTTGGCTTCAGAAGGAGTGCTATGACTTTGTACCCTTCTCTCACTGGCCCCCCTTCTTCCTCGACCTGAACCCGCTAGACTACTTCGTTTGGTCATATGTCGAGAAAATCACCAACATGACCTCCCACAATACCAAAGCCAGCTTGATCACCGCCATCTGCCGAGTATTCGCCGAGCTCCCGCCTCCACTTGTGGAAAAGGCATGCTCCCAGTTCCGGATCTGTATTGAGGCGGTGATTGAGGCTGAAGGCGGCTACATTGAATAGATGTCAGCTCTACTACATAATCAAGTTACCTGAATTGATTTTTTCAATAAAAGTTTTAAAATAAAGCTGTAGTGTTGTTTTCTTTAGGATGACAATTTTATCGTTCCACCCTGTAGTAGCAAGAAAATCCCTGACCTGACAGAAAGAACCAAATTATCCTGCCACACCAACACAATAATAGAGGGGTTTGAATACAGTCTTCCTTCTCCCACACCAGTTTGCTTACCTCCAAGGTGAGAGAGCTCTGTCTACCTTATTACTTACTTATAGCTTAGGTGCACTTAGCAGAATGTTTATAATCACTGGAAATAGAATTAGTGACCAGAGTTCAAATCCTGTACAGGGCTATTAGTCTTTCATTTAGTGCTTTTAGAAAAGGTATAAATCCATCTGTTCTCCCAGCTATGGGTAAATAGGACAAATCGAGTCCTTTAGATTTGGTAAGACAACCAGTTAAAGAGATAGAAAACTCTGAATTCAAACCAGTTGTACTCTGCTTAAAAAACTGACCTGGTGTCATATCCAGCTCATGGTAGAGGGGTTAGGTAAATACATATTTAACCATATTTGGAAAAAGAAGAAATGGATTCATACCTTTCCAAAGAGCATTGATGCAAAGTGAAATGCAAACAGCCATGTTTAGAATTTGAACTTGGGTTACCAAGTCCATTTTTTGCAACACTGACCATGCACAACTCCAAAAGTACAAAGCTTTAACTTTCTTCTATATATAAAGTAGTATATTCTTATTACAAGTAGTTTAACCATTATTATTATTGATTTTGATAAGTATTTTCTTTCAGTTTCCAATTTTTACTTATAACAGTAAGGAACAACACAAATCTGAAATGATAACAAAGGATAAGTTTTTTATGCGACTTGAACTCAGGTATTCTTTACTGCAGGGAAATTTGTTTAAACACACTAGCTGCTCTACCAACTGAGCTATGAACAAAGCTTCCACAAACTGAGCATTTAACCAAGCCTCTCTGGTGCAAAAAGGGAACATAAGTTAGATTCTCACTAAGTGACTATCCATTACTCTGCTTTTGATCCATGCAGTTCTTGATGTAAAAAAATAAGTAAGTTGGCGACAATAGCTACTCCACTGAGGTGTAGGGGAGGGCACTACTCCTTCCCCTGGATTGCTCTACTTTACCCTTGATAAGTATCTTATAATGCTGAGTGTTAAGTCAGGAGGTATCAAGTACCATTTTTTAAAAGTCTTTGGTATGACTCGCCCTGGGATTGAATCCAGGTTTCCTGGACCATTGGCAAACACTCTACTGACCTATGAGCCAGTACTAATCCAGGTGAATTGTGATTTTAAAAAAAAGGCAACTGAAAAGACGAAAGAAAATGTTAATAAAAATTAATAATACTGGTTGACAATGCTTCATCTAAAAATCAAAAATAAACAAAAAATACAAATGGTTTGGTTTAGTCTATTTCATCATCATCATCAGCATGTCATGTCGCTAGCACGGATATCCCTGACCCTCTCTCGCCACTTCTCCCTATCGTTCATAGACTCTGGCAGGTCTTCTGGGCTACATCCCGTATCGTCACATAGTTGCTGTATGTATGTTCGAGCTGGTCGTCCTGCTTTAGCTCGGCCATATGTGAGGGTCCATAGGAGTAAATCACTTATGAGCTCGTCCCTGCTCCTCCAGCAGTGTCCTGCATGCCTGGTTCATCTAACTTGGATAGTTTTCGTGATAGGAGGCAGGTGGCCGTATAGTTGGTGCTTTGTGGGGTGTTGCCGCCAGGACTTGTTTAATATTGCTCGCGACATTCTTGTGTAGTTGCCGTCTAGCTTCTTCTCCAGCCATTTTGTTAGCGTCCAAGTGGTGCATCCATACAGCAGTATCAACATGACCACTGCTTGGAAGAAACTGCTTTTCATTTTATCGGTCAGGTCTGATTTCCATATGACCGATAGCTTATCAATAGCTATTTAATGTTGAAATTTTATTCATGTTTGGTTAGAATCATAACATTATATTTTCAACATTCAATTGCAATCATTTCTTTTTATCACATTTTTAAAAAATTTGACTATGATAAGAATTTGTTAGTGTAGTTATATGATATGAAGTATTGTTAATATTAATAATTTATCATCATCATCATCACGTTGTGCTGCTAGCATGGATTTCCCCAACTCTTTCTTCCCATCCGGCCCTACCATCCATTGCTCCCGGCAGGCCTTCTAAACTACATCCCATGTCTGCACAGAGCTGTTGTAGGTAAGTTCTTGCTGGTCAACCAACACTAGCACGTCCATGTGTAGGGATCCATAGGAAAATGCCACTTATGAATTCATCCTTGTTTTTCCAGTAATATCCCGTATATCTTCTTTGTCTTACTTGGATGGTTTTAGAGATGGGAGGTAAGTGACTGTACAGATGTTGTTTCATAGGATATTACTTCCAAGATTTGTTCAATATAAATTGTAGTATTCTTGTGCAGTTCCCATCTAGCTTTTTCTCAATGCGTTTTGTCGGCATCCATAGAGTTGTATTGACAAAACCGCTGTTTGGAAGAAATCCTGTTTTATTCCATCAAATAGATCAGACTTCCATATGATTGATAACCTATTGATAGCAGTCCACACCTTCATTAGGTGAATATTAACATCACTTTCAGTAGATGAGATGCTGCTGCTGAGGTACATGCACTTGTCTACTAATTTCAGAGGACTGCTATTTAGAGTGGAGATGGGTCCTTCTCAAATACATATATTCCATTTTGTTAGCATTCATGTAGAGGCCAATGTCTTTTGTTGCTTGCTCCAGGCCTTGCAGCAGGGATTCAGCTTGGGTAGGTGTGTTTGGAAGAAGCACTATGTCAAATGCATTGTCTGCATCCATTATAATTTCTGTGGGATATTGTCTGCTTCTAGCCTTTTTTAGAGTAAAGCCATTTTCTTTTATTAGATCTATTGATATTCAAAGTACGCAGTTTAGGCCGATAATAAACAGATAAGGCGCTAAAGTATCTCCTCGCAGAACTCCAGCAATAATGTTGAAGAAGTCCATATCTCCTTCCAGTGAGCACACCTTGACTTGTGTTTATATAGAGCATCATTATAGCTCTAACAGTTTCTTTGGAATGACCATAAACTATACAATTTCAAGTTCAATTTGGGACTAATCAAAGTCATTGAGAGTGAAGCAAAACATTATAAACCTTAGCCATTATAGAAGTAAGAGTTATGCCTCTGTAGTTCTTGGTGATTCTGAGGTCATCATTCTTAGGGAAGGGGAAGATACATTCATTTGTCCATCTCTCTTGTATTCTGTTTATATATGGTGTTGCAAAATAAGGGAATAAATAGCACTCTAAATTGTGATGCATACTCCACTCCTGAAGGAGTATCTTCTGATCACAGAATTGTCACGGCAAAGATATTCCTGAGTGTACACAGAAATAAGATAGGAACAGTCAAATCCATAAGATACAACTGGTCCTTACTTACCAATAGAGTTATTGGCAATAAATACACGTTAATTGTAAGAAACAAATTCGATACTCTTCAAGAGATATCTAGAACAAATACTTCAAATGAATAATACAAAACTTTGTCAATGCCCACATAGAAACAGCAGCAGAATTCATACCAACCAAACCAAGAGCCAAACAGAGTTCCATTGGAGATACTAGAAGTTAAGAAAAAATGAGATAGCATGAAAACAGTATTCTTATGCAATAAAAGAAACCCAACAAACGCCAACATGCAGAAACTTAATAAGGTATAAAGAAAACTAATGCAGAATAAAAAAATACATTCAAGGTCAGATCAATAAAATGATAAAATTAGTAGAAGATAGACAATCATGAATAGCATGGCAGACAGTACATGAAGTGAGGAAATGGAAGAGCACCTCAAAAGCAAAACTTAAAGCTGCTAGCCAAGTAGAACAAATACAGATAGGGAAAGAACATTTCCAAAATCTCCTTGGAAACTTCCCTAAAGTTACTGAAGTACTTAGAAAAATCAAAAACAGAAAAGCTGCAGGCCTCAACGAAATATCCCTGGGAGTATGAAAGACAAGAAAATTTGGTGACTTACTTTGATTTTAAAACAGCGCATATAATAATTTATACCCAATTTTATGGTTTAAAGTAACTATTCCTATTTTATAATAATCATTTGCTTGCACACAGTTTTATGGTTTCAAGTACTCCTATCTAATACCAATAATCTCCAAGGAGTTATATAGTTTCAAGTATTCCAATCAAACATTAATAGCTTGCACATAATTGTATGGTTTCAAATAATTAACAATCCTGAGTAAACAAATATAGTTTTAAATAAATATTCTTAATACAAATAATTTACACACAACCAGGCCATTCGTTAAATGAGTAGTGTTCGCCAATGGTCCAGGAGTTCAGAGTTCAATCCCAGATTGAGTCATACCAAAGACTCAAAAAATGGTACTTGATGCTGCCTTGCTTAACACTCAGCATTATAAGGTAAGGATCAAGGGTAAGTGGAGCAACCCAGGGAATGGAGTAGCATTCTCCCCTACAGCTTGGTGTAGTAGCTATTAAAAAGAGAACCTCCGGGTCACCTTCAACTAAGGTTGCCAACTTTACTTTTACTTTAATATGCTATCAAATATTCCTATCTAATACAAATAATTTCCAAATAGATCTATTTGACATGCAGACTGGGTTCTAATAGATATTACCACTTTGGATCAGAGTAGACCATGGAGTAATGGCAATGAAAGGATACTCAATACTTCTGAGAACTCTATAACAGTAGCCTTATCACTGGAGGCAATTTAGTATCATATTCAGAATATCCTTTTTTTTAGTGGGAAGGATTCAGTTAGTGCATTCTAAGTTCCCATGGACAGAGCTGACAAGTGGTTTTATGTTTAATATATTTAGAATTTGCATTAGTCAACAAGTTGTCAAACAATTTTAAAAAAAAAAAATTTTCTTCTACATCAATGAAATATCAAATTTTCCATGATTTTTTTAAATGAAAATATTTCACATGATAGATCAGTTGATTTAAAGTTTGTGAATCAATAAAATGATGTTACTTCAAGAACCAACTTATTTTGGTCCAAATTTTTTCCTAAATTTAATAACTCTTGTTATTTCGTCAGTCATTTAAGACTTAATTACTTTCAAGAACTTCAGGAAGAAACTCAATTTAAAGTTTTCACAGCTTGTAAGAGATTATTGCAATTACTTTTCCTGTCATTATCTTTTATTAGGATATTTTTAAATATGGCAGACAACTTTTGACTTAGCTACTAAATTAAAACAAAAGTAATCAAAATGAATATAAATAAAATAAATGATATTTTTAAAGATACAAAATACAAGCATACAATTAGAAACAATGAAATTTAACTTACAAAAATGCAGTTCTTTTGCATTTATAGTACATTTTCAAGAAACAAACTTATCTAAATCAAAGTGTTGGCAACGAAATAATCTGTCACAAGTAGAATGCGACACAAGGTCAATTTTTAAGTGGGGTCTAACAAGTTTGAATCCAGTGTTTTCAGACTGGTTTCCTTACCAAATTTAAACAGCCCAATCTACCCAACTATATACCCATAGCTGGAGTGAGAATAGTTTAATGCATACCTTTTTTAAGGGTATTAGTGTAATGAGAAATGCAAATAGCTTCTACCAGGATTTAAACTCTGGTTGCCGTGTTCATTTCCTATGATGATAACTATTACAATACGAATGCCTTCTAATAAATATCTATCTACATATTATTATAATTCTTATTCTGCTTCTACATATTATTATAATTCTCATTCTGCTTCTACATATTATTATAATTCTCATTCTGCTTCTACATATTATTATAATTCTCATTATGCTTCTACATATTATAATTCTCATTATGCTTCTATATGAAAAATGTATATACTTTGTAACCTAGTAAGAATAGCACATCATTGTGATATTTTTTTGAAAAATACCCTTAACTCAAAGAGTAAAGCAACTTACAGTCCAATGTGCAGGTGAATGATAATTTTGTGAGCATTCTCGCTGATTATCAATTTCAAACATTTAAATTTTTTATATAATAGAGATAACAATTAAATGCTAATTACAATCTTATTTCTTCCATAAGAAGCATTAAAATTATTATGGATTACTGTTGCAATAGGTTCAGAGGTTATCAAGTTAAAAAATAAATGTTATGGTCACACACCTCAATAAAGAAAATATACTAAATTATATTGATTTGCACTAAAAGCTCAAAAGTTATGAGGTATTTTTTCAATATTATCTTTATATATATTACAAAATTAATTTTATCATTTAAAATATAATATTCTACTTTCCCACAAGAAAAGCTAGTAGTCTAAAAAATCTATACATGTATTTACCCAACCCCTCTACTACGAGTTGGATACAACACAATATCTTTTTTTAAAGCAGAGTACAAGTTTGAATTTAAAATTCTCCTTCTCCTAGATTGATTGCTTTTCCAAGGATAAAGAATCCAGGCTACCATCTATTTACCATTAGTTGTGGGGAGAACAAATGGATTCATGCATTTTTTAGGGTCATTAAACGGTTTGACCAGGATTTGAACTTAAGTCAATAATTTCATTTCATACCTTTTCAAAAAGGATTAACACAAAGTGCAACACAGTCTTGTCTAGGATTTAAACTGTTGTGGCGAAGATTATTTTTTCTGATGATAACCATTTATGCCATGAGTGCCTCATAAGAATCCATGTGAAAATTTGGTTTATAATATGCCATAAGAAAGATATAGTACACTGAACTCTCAAACAAAAAGCTCGAAAATAGGACTTTATGCTTTTAAGAGGAAAGATTTTCATGAACAGTTCTCTCTTCTATTTCTTCATTGTATTAACTAGGCAAATTCATTATCTAAGTTGACAAAATTTAATAATCTAAAAATGTTTATAATGACCAGGAAAGTTATTTTAATTTACTTTTTGTATGATCATATAAAAAGACTGAAACATTTACTCAGAAAATTAGGATACACATCTACAATTTATTCATCTAATTGCACATCTAATTACTATATACACATTTAACTACAATCAAAGTCTTAAACGGGATGAAATCTTATAAATGTTAATATTTGTAGTAACCTTAAATTGTAAATACATTATTTTCGTAAAGCCTCATGTAAATTATCAAAAAAGTTAAAAAATTTCCCCTTAAATAATTCCAGCAGATATCAGGTTAAAAAGGGGGGGGGGGAGAAGGAAATTCATAGAACTGACTTTCAATTTAAGACATCAAGTGACATGAATTTTTAAAACTCTCAGCCACTACCAAGAAGAACATATACCCAGATGATCTGAATTCTGACAAGAATTCCCACTTTTACATCACTAATCAAATGTGCTCTTACATCTGAACCATAACCCAGTGCATTCATAATAATATTAGTTAACTACTGTTAAATTATTTTTCAGCTAGGAGCCTAGGATGAGGGGCTCACAGGTGTGGGTAGTCTCAGAGTTCTAAGAGTTAATCTCTTACCTGCTGATCCCAAGTATACTCACTTTCATGAAATATGTATGGCAAAGAGGTTTCTGGTAACTCTCTACAATAAATCTATCATTGTATTATTCACGCTTTAAAGTATCATGTTATTAATGTTCTGGCATGCAAAAGATGTAGAATATCATTTTCTACCTGCATGCCTGGTAGTGGAGATGTATTTGATATATATGTACCTGATAGGTAAAGGTTTAAAGAGATTTTAGGAAAGAGAAATCAAGTACTTCGAAAATTAATTATTTTTATCAAAATCAATGACTATCATTGTCTCATACACATAAATCTCATATTTTACATGTAAGAACTATTATGGGACAGTGGTAGTCATTGATTTTGATAAAAGTAATTAATTTTTGAATAACTTGATTTCTCCAGATTTATATACAAATCTCATATTCTACCATGTAAGAACTATTAAATCTAACAACTATTATAGGACTGAGATTCAGAAATAAAAGAGGAGGAATCAATATCAAATAGTCAGCTTATCAATCTATGCTTATTATCGATAATAAATATATAAATAAAGTAAAATTAGCGACTGTAATCAAGGGTGACTCGAAGACCCCCTTTTCGATAGCTACTACACCAAGGTGTAAGGGAGGGTGCTACTCCTTTCCCTGGATTGCTCCACTTTACCCTTGATCCTTATCTTATAATGCTGAGTGTTAAGCAAGGTAGCATCAAGTACCATTTTTTGAGTCTTTGGTATGACTCAACCTGGGATTGAACCCAGGTCTCCCAGGCCATTGGCGAACACTCTAACCATTATGCCAAAGTCTGGTATAAAGTAAATATATAAATAGATGATAAATAAAGAAAATCCCAATTATCATTTATTCTGTACTATACAATTTTAAAACTTGAGAATAACAAAATCAACAGACTTTTTTAATTGACACAAATTACTCAGAAATGTTTATATTTAACATAAATTATATCATGACAACAGCATAAATTTGGACCCAAAACCCCTTAATTAAAGTGGGGTATTTGTTTATGTCCACCAGTGATATTCTTATAGCAGGAAGTATGTTGCAGGTATTATGAAATTAAAACAAAGAAGCACTTGTGGTGTAATACTTATTGTCAGGAATGGACACAATGATCAGGGTTTCACCCTGGATGAGGCTGTTTGCATTTCACTTCATGTTAATACTCATGGGAAAGGTAAGTATTTAATAATTCTCTCTCCAGCTGTGGGTAAGTAGTAGAGAAGACTGGGCTGTTTATCGTTGGTATGGCAACCAGTCAAAGAGAAGGAAAACTCTGAATTTAGACCTGTTAAATTCTGCTGAAAAACTGATCTTGTGTCCCAGCCTGCATGTGGTGGAAGAGTTAAGTAAATAAAAAGCAGCAGCTGAAAACCTACCCTATGACTATATATCTATCCACTCGTGATGATGTTTTGAATCTGATTCCAATTTTAACCACTCTCACAAGCTGGCTAAACCAACACCTTTGATAAACCATCTCGTATATCCTAAAATAGATGTTTGCATTTAGTATTCAAGATTGTATCTATACATGACACAGGTTGCATTTATTAAGAATGGTATCTGAGTGGGTGGATTATCACTAAGATATAATTTTGCAGATTTTCAAAATTCAACTTTCTGGGTTTTTTTTTTATCTTCATCTTTATTTGACACTCTGGTCTCTCTTTGACTGTCCTTGAGTTTTCTTCTAATGTAGCAACCCATATGCTCTTTTGGAGCTAACTCATAGTCTTTAACGAATCACTAGACCAAACTTGTAAATCTGTAAATACCTATACCTTGTGAATCTCTTCTTTATGATGTCATTGTGTTACCGTAGCAATCATAGCATTAATTTTGAAATTCATTTTAATCAGAAACATCTTTGTTTACATAGTGTCACCAGTCAAGAGGTGACCTTGGCATACTTCTCTGCCATTTCAATAAACTATATTTTTAAAACTGACTATTCAGTGGTTTTTACTAACCACTGATAGTATACTCAAGTAAACTAAAGAACAGTGGCTATAGATACAAGCAGATAACAGATCTGTGATCACTGGAACTCGTAGATAAGCAAATGGTGGTTGAAGAAACCTACAAAATGGGATAAAGAACCAACCAAACTGATTGCTTGCATATTTCATTGATTAGTTTGTGTTGGAAACAAATCCATTTTTAATGACATCCAATCTAGATCTTGGCACCAAAAGAAATCTTCATCTTTTATCTTCCATTCAACATGAAGCATATACCAATAAACATATGAATAGATAGATACATTTTCTTGCATTGGCCTTGACTAATATTCATTCAATGTCAGCCAGAATTTGAATAAATGAACACCAGTTGGCATATAGTCAGACCATCCAGTGTTATGGGAGTAAATACTTTAGTTGTCTGGCTGTAAACCTCTTTACACCATTAGCATAAAGTATTAATATTTTTCCCCCAGGAAAATTTTTCAATATTATAACCATATATATAAACAGCTTATAGTCTTAAATACTGCTCATGAGCAATTTGCCTTCTTATTCAAAATATTGCATAAACCTACAGGACATGTGTATGTATTTCTCTCTCTCTCGCAACAAAGGATCATGACCAAATGAATAGTCCTAAGGACCTAATTTGCTGCATGGATATTGACTTTACAGAGACTATTCAAGGTTTATTTCTGAGGTCATTGGAAGTTTTCAGATGGCAAAATATGCTATTTTCTAAGAGATTTTGTAATGAAGTACAAAGATGCTTTTTACATTATAAATAGTGGAATGAACACGGTCAGATTCATATTTTTCACATGGCCAGCTATATGTTAAATGTTCATGATGAGATTGAAAAAAAAGACTTCATATATTTGAAAAAAAAAAAAAAATGGAAGAATAAAGAATATTGTATACAAAGAGCCACATTTTTTTAAAAAAATCTTTAAAACTCTTTTTGCTGTGTATTTATGTTATATTCATATTTCTCAATCCATAGAATTTTGATGCGGGTTTTTATCACTTAGAATATTCAGACTGCTGTCTTCATCTTCATTGTTATTCTCACAACATTTCTAAGTGATAAAAATTATCAGGCTTCATCTAAGAAATTTAGGCAAATAAACAAGCTTGGCTATCTATTAACAAAATCTAGCTAGTCCTGATAGCATCAGAACCAACACTGGTCAGTTACCCAAGCCCCTAAAAATAACATATGCACATTACTTCTTTATTTACCTATCCCCAGTATACTCGCATACACTGATGAAAAAGTCTGAAGCAAAGAGGTCTCTTTTGTGACACTATTGTTGTATTATTCCTAATTTGAAATATCATGTTTCTAATGTTCTGGCAAGCAAAGGATGTGAAGTATGGTTTCCAGCCTGAATGCCTGGATGTTGAGGTTGTATTTTGTACCATGCAACTGATAAACAGAGGTTAAATGCATTCTCTTTTGCCAAAGTCTTGAGATTCTTGAAGCCTCTATTATTAAACCAAAGAACAAGAGCTTCTTATATCAAGACAGAAAGATTTTCTTCATGTATTTAACAAGTGACTGATAACATTCTTCTCAGAGAACCCTCCTCTCTTTCTGGATTTTCCCTAGAATTATATCATAACAAGCACAAATGTAATAATGCTGATATTTAAAAAGTGAGATCTTAAAAAATAATTGATACCTTGCATAATAGATTTTGTTCCTCACCATCAGAGTCATGGATCTTGATAAGAACTAAATAATTAGTCAAAAGTAAGTAAGTAAAGTTAGCGACCATAGTCGAGGGTGACCCGAAGGCTCCCTTTTCGATAGCTACTACACCAAGGTGTAGGGGAGGGCGCTACTCCATTCCCAGGATTGCTCCACTTTACCCTTGAACCGTACCTTATAATGCTGAGTGTTAAGCAAGGTGGTATCAAGTACCATTTTTAAAGTCTTTGGTATGACTCGACCTGGGATTGAACCCAGGTCTCCCGGGCCATTGGCGAACACTCTAACCGCTGGGCCAATGTCCCGGTTATAAGTACTTGAATACAAACTCTTGTATAATTCTTTAATGCCCTGATTATTGACCAATGTTCATTTGTATAAAAACAAGATGGGTTATATAAAAAAAAAAATTTAAAAAAAGCATACTTTAAATGTATTTCCATATATAATTGTATATCATGCTACTTTCTGTAACCAAAATTGAGATCTTTTACAGCTGAAAATTGTAGGCATACCAGTTGGCCAACTATTTATGCACAAAAAGTTTGTATTTTGTATATGGCACAACTTACTAATATTAGGCAAAAATTTATGTCTCAAAAAGTTGCATGATACATGAGTATATAATACACACACACAGTGCTGAAGAGTTGTTGGCCATACCAAAAATTGAATAACCTAGACCCATGAATAAAATATAGAATAATTTTCCTTCAATGAATGGATAAACTATGTTGACACTTATTCATAGCATATCAATTTTTTTGAAAATTATTTTAAAAACTTAAAAAAAAAAAATTTCTTTTAACAATGATCTAAGTTTGAAACTAGTTGAGAACAAACAAAAATAAATGACACAATAGTAATATCTCAAATTGTTTTGACATTTTTGTTCATCTCTCTCTCTCTCTCTATATATATATATATATATTTCTTTAAGAAAAACAAAAACCGGTCACATTAGAATTATAAATTTATTTCCATCCTGTTATGGGTATTGATATGAATCAATAACACCAAAAATAACAGGACTTCTTCAGATCTAATGGATAAAATAATTCAGAATAGACACAGGAAGGAAGGGTGGGAAGGGGTAGAAGAGGGGTAAAGAGTTTCCTCCCCATTTCGCCCACTTCCAGTTTTTAGTTTTTATTACCAGTTGGAATTATAGTAAATTAAATTGTTTTAATTTTTAAATTCTAAATCCATTTCAACTTAAAACTCCATAGCCATTGAACAGATGTATGTAAAGAATACTAATTGTGATTCATAACCATATAAAATTTACTTCGCAGCTAATGGCTCCTCGTGGCTGAATGGTTAGAGGCTTGGCTTAACGTTTGAGTCAACTGGGTTTCGATCTCAGCTACGGGAAGCTAATGTCTAGCCACACTGATGAGTTCTGATAGAATGAAACAGATCTGTCTGTGGATGACTATAGAGATATATACTCCCCTACCCCTGTAAAGTTGAGTTCTCTGGCAAAGAAGTAATCGTGTTGCCATTCGCGTTTATTGCAAGCCTCTTCATATATGAATTGAGGTCTCAGTAGCTGTTGAACAGATGTATGTAAACAATAGTAACTGTGATTTATAACCATTTAAAATTTACTTCGCAGCAAATGGCTCCTTGTGGCTGAATGGTTAGCTTAACGTTTGAGTCAACTGGGTTTCGATCTCGGCTACGGGAAGCTAATGTCTAGCCACACTGATGAATTCTGATCGAACGAAACAGATCTGTCTGTGGATGACTATATATATATATATATATATATATATATATATATATATATATATATATATGAGGTATAAATAAAAGAATAAGATTGATTATTCTATGACAAAGGATAAAAGTGCTCAATGTAAAAACAAAGCAGCTAAAAAAAAAATACAGTTTCAGAAATTTATTTGATTTAAACTATGGATACTCAAAATGCATTGTTTCGTAGAGAAAATAAATTTATTTCAACTACTTTGAGATGCTTGATATGGGCACCTTTAAATATCTTAGTAACTGTCAAATTCTTGTTAAACATGTATTGACATATTTTCATTAACACTCATAATAGCAGCTGTGATACATTTAAATCATCTTAATAGAAATGAGATGTTCAAATACCTCTTCTTGGACATATCCCCATTAGAAAAAAATAGTTGTAAGCTTTTAGAACTGTAGACAAAATCTTATACCATTTGATTATATATTGATTGTTGAAGTCAGAATTCACTTCATGTTAATGGAATGAACCTTTTCTACAAAATGAATACATCACGAAAAGTGTCAATATCTTAAGTAGTTTTGGCCAAATAATTTTTTGAAATCTATTCACTTTGTAATAACCCTGCATGTCTGTATTTACAGACTGCAGATTTCTGATAAGTTTACAATGTAGATTATTTCTATATTAATTCCACTCAACACTTGGATCTCTCACTTTCATTTTATAGTTATATCTCACAGTATCTATTTATGTGTGAACAAGTTGATTAATACAAAAAATAAATCTTCCCATAATTAATGCAAATATCACCAAATGTAAATACTTTCTTTGAAGTTCTCAATGTCCTTTTCTTTCTTGACAAATCACAATTTAATTCCCCACAACCTTATTTTTGGTTAGCAGCTAGTCACACATCAAATTGTTATATTTAATGTATTCCCATCAGATTTGAACACTGAATACAATAAGTAGGCCAGCAATGCTTTTAACAAAGTCACATTCTGAATAGACTTTAATAGAGGATCAACTGAATAACATTTTTTTAAAGCTATAATTAAAAAAATTATCACCTAATGTATTTTCCACATTCAAGTGTCTTGATGTCATCATCTTATCATTAGTTTAAATCTTACATCATTAAATTGATGCTTCATTTTTGGGCTTATGTACATTGACTGATTGAGAATACCACAAAGAATTACACAATGAAGCTGCATTTTCATTTGGTTTTCCCCAAATTAGAAAACCAAAAAAGTCTGGTGGTATCTTAAGTAATTGTGAGGGTGCTCTGGTGGTAAAGAATCTTCCACTTCAGCTTGAAGAGCAGGTAAAACCTAAAATGAATGGATTTTTACTCACCTCTTTGTGGCTGACTCAAAACTGTCAGTTTCATGGATAAAAAAATAGACATAATCCTCACATGAAGCTAGTCTCATCTAAGGATGATTTTTTTTTCTTAAGAATAAGAAACTCTCAGTATTGAAGACACCACAGAGTGGGGGGAATAAACATCCATTCATCTATTTTATATACAAATATATGAGAAAGAGGATGAAATGTACAACAGAATGGAAGATATATAACCCGAAAATAAAAATTTGGTTGAATACTTATCAATATAAAGTTTTAATAAAAACTTTGATTTACAAGCATCATTAGATAATGATTTTGAAAAAAAAAAAAATTTTTTTTTAAATACCTGGAAAACTAAACTGTCTCCAAAAAAAAAAAAAAAAACAACAAAAAAAAAAAACATTTAAAATTGACCATTATTAAAGTAATAAAATTACAAGATTGAAGATAAAATTGTTGAATGTGAAATAATATAGGTTTTAGTTTCAGTGTCTTTGTGGATTATTTAATATCTAAGCCATCTGAGTAGAAGAACACCAGTGATACTATTTAACCCATAGCTGGGTGGGGGATAAGGAGGTTCATATCTTTCCCAAGAGTATTAGTCTGAAAGTGAATATAGTTGCATGATTGGAATTTGGACACTTACAGCAGAGCCGCAGTCCAGCACCATAGTCATTATGGAAATTTACTAAGCTTTTTGCTTAGATGTGGCACAAGGCCACATGAAAGGGGCACCCAATGAGACTCAAACTCACTCGTGTAGGTTTGCTAGTCGAGCTTGCTAACCATTACACCACCAGAGGCGCCTAGCACCATAGTCATTATGTGATGGAGACTTCCCCATTAAGTAATACAGTCGGCTGCAAAAGTAGGTATACAGTAAGGATCATAGCTGTACTATAATTGGGGTGCTAGGATTCATTTAATTTGAAGGATTTGTTCTTATTATGTTTGTATGATCAATAAAATACATTTTGTATGCACATTTTGTTCTTCATAACTGTATAACTACTTTTGTAGTACTCTATGTCTGTCTGTGTGCGTGTAGAAGTAAATTTGGCAACCATAGTCAAGGACAACCAGAAGGCTCCCTTTTTATTAGCTACTAGGTGTAGGGGTGGGTGCTACTCCTTTCCCTAGATTGCTTGGCTTACCCTTGATCTGTACCTTATAATGCTGAATGTTAAGCAAGGTAGCATCAGGTACCATGTTTTGAGTCTTTGGTATGACTTAACCTGGGATTGAACCCCTATCTTCTGGGCCATTGGTGAACACTCTACTCATTAGGTCAATGGGCCAGTTTCAGCTCTCTAGCGAATGAAGTAATCATTTTGCCATTAGCGTTCATGCAATAGCAATTGTTATTCATAACTGTTTAAAATTTACTTCACTGCTACTGGTTCCTTCCTGGCTGAGGAGTAGAGACTTGGATTGGCGTTTGAGTCAACCGGGTTTTGATCCCAGCTACGGGAAGCTAGTATGTCTAGCCACACTGATAAGTTCTGAGAGAATTAAACAGATCTGTCTGTGGATGACTATATCATCATCATCATCATATCGTGCTGGCAGCACGGATATCCCTGACCCTCTCTCAGCACTCCTCCCTATCGTTCATCGCCCTAGGCAGGTCTTCAGGACAACAGCCTGTATCCTCACATAGCTGCTGAATGTACGTTCGTGCTGGTCGTCCTGCTTTTGCGCGGCCATGTGTGGGGATCCATAAGAGTACATCTCTTATGAGTTCATCTCTGCTTCTCCAGCAATGTCCTGCATGTCTGGTTCGCCTAACTTGAATAGTTTTCATGAAAGGGGGCAGGTGGCCGTACAGTTGGTGTCTTGTGGGGTGTTGCTGCCAACACACACACAGGGGTGCAAAAGTAGGTATACAGTAAGGATTATACTAGTATTATAATAGTGGTGCTAGGATTCATAAAATATGAGAATTCATTCAATTCATTAAAATCATTATTTCTGTTCCTAATGTTTTTACTTTTATAATTTTTATTATAATACATGTATCATTAGCAGGTAAAGTGGCAATTTAACAATGACTAGTAATCTAATGGACAAGGAGCACAAATGGATTTTGTAAACATACTGGAAGATACAATAGTGAACATGAAAGAGAACAAAGGTGAGAAACACTTACATTACCTCCACCAATAAGGCTCACAATTGTATAATCAATACAGTATGTTTTATGCACTCATTTGGTTTTTCATTATTGTATACTTTTGCAGCCTCCTGTTTATTATTAATAATAAATTATAACTAGTAAGTAGATGATAATTAATATATGTTAATGATAAGTATATGCTAGTAATATAACCTATTGTTATTATATCCTCAGAAAGGGTATAAAATGAATAAGACAAACATATGTTAAAAGAGAAGAATAAAGGTTATATATTACAGTAAAAACAAGTAATACAATGTCATCAGTGTAGCTATTTGCTACCAACACATTGAGGGGATTACAGTCAACTGTTATATTTTTATTGGAAGAGTCCATTGTGTATCAAAATAGGGATGATACCACAGCAGTTACATAACTCCTTCAGAGTATACATTCTATATATTGCCCTTACTCTACTGTTTATATTATACAGCCCTAACTCTGACGATTGGCAAGTACATATCACTTCACTTGTCTTGTGTCACAAGTTTTGCTTTTGTTTGTTGTCTTCTGTCATCATCTTCAGTTGAGCTTTCTTCTCTGTTTGGAAGATGAATAATAATGCAACCACATTTTCATGTGCACATATTACTTTTATTTCTTGGCAACTTTTTAAATTCCTGTCACCTGTCTGACTAAACAAGGAGTGAGTGATAAGAGTAGACATGGAGCATTACAACCACTCATATTGAATGTCTCTCACTAACTGACTAATTTATTCCTAACTTCTGGGATCATTTGGGTCCCCTAATTGAAACCATCCAGTCAGAGCTGTGATCTCAGATTGACCTCAAGTTCAATAGCTGTCAATTATACTGATTAACATGCTGTGTTTTTTCCTGCATTTAACAACTCAGAACTTGCTACACTACATGTCAAAAATAGATATCACCAATCTATTATGTATCACTATGTCAAATTAAAATGTTACTTGATTTTATTGATAATAAATATTACATCAAATTTGATTTTCCTATGTGTGTGTGAATTATTAACTGATCTCACAATGGTGTATTGAGAAATTTTGTTATAATATAAATTCATATATATCCATAGCTTTTTTCAATAGTTAAAAACTAGGTAGACTATTTTATTTTTCTCTTTCATCTTTATTTTGTTTATTACTATAAACTTCCTATGCTAGTTTTTATGCATGAGAGAGGTGACTTTTTTGTTATATCATTTTTATAGTTTCCCCTCATTCTGTGCCTGACAGAAGGACAGTAATAAAATAAAGTCATTCCTTGCGTTCTCTCTTTTATATATATATATATATATATATATATGGCAAAAACCACTGGATAAAGATATTTCCCAATTCCTTCATTGTCAATTTTGATTGTGTTAGCCTCTGCCATGTCTTACAAGCAAACACTATTTCATCTTTCCATCTTCTCTCAAGTTTCATTCAATTACACTTGTTATTTCTTGGGCACAATTCTACTAACTTATTTAACTGCCTGTTATCCTTTGTATGTGTACTGCCCACTTCTATTTTTGTTGTTTAATAACTTCTAGCTTATCACAGTCTGCTCTCTGATTCATGTTGATCTCTCTTTATCTAATGTTAAAGTATTGTTATTTCTATATATATATATATATATATATATATAAGAGAGACAGACACAAAAGGAAAAGAGCTATTATCGTTGTATTTCTAATGCCTATCTCAGTAAATACATAAACAAGATAGTAGAGAAACTTTGTGTGAAACATTAATTCAAGTCTGATGAGATCATTTTATAAATTCACATCAAACAAGTATGCATAAAACTAACATCCTCAGATAATTTTCAAAGACATTATTTACTTTTTTCTACAAAATTTCCGAATAGAATTTTTATCCATGCTTTATCCATCAACCTAAAAGAAGAGAACTATTTCCAAGCAGGCTAGTGTTGCTCAAGGATACACAGTAACAGAAAAAGAAAAAAGAACTTACCCTAAACATCAAGCAATTCAGGAGAAAGTTACAAGGGGATATGAACAGGTACTTACCTAAAATTTAGAAAAAAAAAAATATTACTTTTATGATAAAGAAAAAGCATAATCATTATATTCATTTTTTCAATTGAACCAAAAGTTAGAAGTATGAAAAAAATGAACATAGGGTGAAAATATTATATCTTAGTTATTGTTTGGTTTATTTGTTTAATGGTATATCAACTCCTTATAGATTATCTAATTCTGAAGCTTGTCGACAGTCATAACTATACATTCCTTATTTCATTGCAATTTTGTCTATAGTCATTTGTTTGCACATAGTTATGGTTTCAAGTATTCCTATCAAATGCTAATAATTTTCAAACAAGTATTTTTGACCTGCAGATGAAACCATAACAGCTATTACCACAGCAAGTCAGGGTGGACCTGAAAATAATGGCAATGAAGGGGTACTTCACATCCTCCAGGGTTCCGAAAACTAGACCCTCACCATATAGTTTAATGTCATACCCAAGGACACTTATTTATGCTTTAAATTTAGATATTATATGAACCAAACACTGTCTTCAAAATTACTCAGTAATGTTATATTCTTTAGAAGATAATCTACAATAATTACTTAACTGAAAGAGTAGAAGGTAAAATTAAAAAGGTAATTTTGTACAGTTTAATTTAGAAAAGTGTTAATTGCAAAACAAATTTCTTTCTTTTTAATCCCCCCACCGAAAAAAAAAGTGCTATCCCATATTATCAAATGTGCCTAAGACTTAAAACTTACAAATTAAGAGGAATATTACTATTTATAAATCTCTACATGAGTGAAGAGTGAAAACATTTATTCACACATGCACAAGGGTGAATCAATAAGTCCAAAGCCTGATATTATCATTAAATGAATTTTGATCTGAAATTTCCACTTTATAATGTTCAATCTATTTGATTAATAAAAAAAGCAGAAGATTAAATGTATTGATAAAGGAGATTATATGTCAAATAAATATTTGTTGTTTAAAATACTTTCTTCATTGGGCTACAGACATTCAGGTATCTAAGTGGTAAAATAAATATGTGTGTGTGTGTGTGTAAATTAATTACTAAAAAATTAAACACATTTTACTTTTTCATCTTTAGGCTACAGACACTGATGTACCTACATGGTTGTGTGTGTGTGTGTGTGTGTAAACTAGTTAACTAAAAAATTAAAAACATTCCTTAGCAAATATCTATATGAAAAATGTATAATCTGATTTAATAAGCAGGTACTCTTATATATGTAAAGGTATTAAAATTCACATAAGCAGATTATTTCCAATTTACATGAATATATACATAAAATATAACTTACTTTAGCATACATACACAGATGTGTGTTGGAAGATATTTTTAAAAACTGTCAAAATACTAAAAAGTCCTTAAGAATTAAAAAAAATGTTGGTTCTATTGGAAATGGGAATTTATACATGTTTAACTTTAAAAAAAAAATAAACAAGTAGTTATAAAAATCCTTTGGGTAGACAATTCATTTTTTTATACTTTGTATAATAATAAATAGAGAATGTGACAAGGTTCAGAATTTCTTCTACTAACACTGCACTTTTTTCTATGTTTAATTCAATTTACATTATTTAGAGATTATTGTATTAAGAATATTAAGATTAAGAATATTATCAAAATATTGTACTAAAAACTGGTTATGATTCAATTTTTGTAGTTGATTGTCATGGATTCAAAACTGACATTTTTTAAATCAACAGTGGAAAGCAGAAATGATTTGGTTGATAATATTCCCAACAGCATTTATATGCTTTTCAAAAGAATGTATATATCAAGGTAGGGACTAACAATGATCTAGATCCTTAGACAAAAAAGGATTATTGGACCTTTAATTCATTCCATTCTACCATCCATATCATCTAGCTAAGTATAAAAAAAAGAAAATCAACTTTTAATAAAAAAATTTGGTAGAGGTGAACTTATTCATAGATGATACTGCAGTTGATATATATATATATATATATATATATATATATATGAGAGAGAGAGAGAGAGATAAATGGGTTGATATATATATATATATAAATCATCTCCAATGCATTCTTATACCAAAATCATTTGCAATGCATTTCCATAGTAAAATGATATACAATACCTAATAATATCAATAAGTCATTTTTTTCTACAGCCCATGTCTAAAAAAATACACAGAAATTTGATTGTTTAAACCGGGACATTGGCCCAGCGGTTAGAGTGTTCGCCAATGGCCCGGGAGACCTGGGTTCAATCCCAGGTCGAGTCATACCAAAGACTTTAAAAATGGAACTTGATACCACCTTGCTTAACACTCAGCATTATAAGGTACGGTTCAAGGGTAAAGTGGAGCAATCCTGGGAATGGAGTAGCGCCCTCCCCTACACCTTGGTGTAGTAGCTATCGAATAGGGAGCCTTCGGGTCACCCTCGACTATGGTCGCTAACTTTAACTATTTCTAGTGATACAAATTTTGTATTTACCAAATCCTTCCATCATGGGTAAGATATGACAAGGTCAAGTTTTAAATTGAGTAAAGCTGGTTTGAATTCAGTTTTCCTTCTCCTAGATCAGTTTGCCAAACCAAAGCTAAAGAACCAAGTTTGCCTTACTATTCACTCATAGCTTAGGGAAAATATATGGATTCATGCCTTGATTTACATGTCATTTTCCTTTCATCCTATCTTTGAAATGCAAACAGTCTTGTCCAGGATTTGAATTTGAGTCACAGATTCCATTTCCTACAATGATAACCATTATACTAAGCAAGCCTATAAATGTAATATAATCGCCGAGGGATTTCGTTTTATATATCTTGCCTTTCAGTTTAGTTAGGCTGAGAACCTTTCGCTTAGCGTATGGGTAAGCTAGGTGCAACATTAACGCAGGTGTTCACACGAGCGCGGAGAGGATGTGTCATTCAGAGATGTCAAAATAAAAATCCCCAATTGAAATTGGGACCTTGGTATTTGGGTGACGTCATGCACCGGAAGCATGGGCTGAGATTTGAGAAAAAGCAGGAGTTGAGTTCCCACCTCGGAAGAAGAAGGTTGACTTTCAGAGCTGGGCGAGGCCAGACGACTTTGTATGCTACAGGTGCTGCACGTTGGTTGGGTTGAGAGCTGATGATGTAAAAGCAGTCAGCATAGAAAGATTGTGTCTTTCTCTCCTCATGTCGAATAACCTTTTAACTCAAAAAGGTGAATAAAAGTTTCATACCTGAACCAATTTCATAAAGTCTTGTGTTTTTAGATTCTCTATGTCTATTTCACATATCCATATCATGGGTATGCTAAATAAAGTATCAGTTTTAGTTTCTTTGTTTTCAAAAACATATCAACCTTACAAAGTATCATTATGAACATATTTGTTGGACTACATTGATAGAACAACAGAAATTCACAGTGGTAAAACATTTCATGGATAATGCATTGATTCTTTTGAGGTCACAGCAAAAATAATTATTTCTACTTTGGTCCTCTTGATATACTGCCCAACTACCTGATTACTAAATCTTGTTCTTGGTGTATATAGAATAAAAGAACTTCAGTGTAAGTTTAAAGAGATTGAAAAAAAAAAAATGCTCTTGGTAGTGCTTTATTGAACAGAATTTTAAAAAAATTCCATGATATGTACTTTAGAAAAACATAATATCTATCAATCAGGCTGTATGTCTATTCAAAAGGAAAACCATATTCTTTATTGAACAGTATGGACCCCCACATATGGCCGAGCAAAAGCAGGACGACCAGCTCGAACATACATTCAGCAGCTATACGGGATGTAGCCCTGAAGACCTGCCAGAGGCAATGAACGATAGGGAGAAGTGGCGAGAGAGGGTCAGGGATATCCGTGCTAGTGGCATGACATCATCATCATCATGATGATATATATACTTAAAAGAAGCAAATGATATCTTTTAGGGTGTTCAGAAAGTAATTATGCTATACCAGAAAAGATGTTTGAATATTATCATTAAAGATGTGAACTGTAGCATCTTCAATGACTGTAGGAAGGCAAATTTTTAATACAATGTTTAAAGAAATCTGTGGTTTTCCCGGGAAAAAATTTGAAAAACTGTTGTCATCTTCTTTGTTTCTGTCTTTTATGAAATATTCTAGTGATCAAAATGAAAAATCTGCAGATGTTAAATATGGTGTGTATAGAGGATATGGAAGAATCTCTCATCCTGATGATCGGTTTCGGTTTCTTTGTTTACTGGCATATCAACCTTTGTAGGTTATTTAATGCCAAAGCCATTCTCCAAGAAGAACAGTAGTGGTACTATTTAACCCATAGCTGGAAGGATAAGGGGCTTCATACCTTTCCCAAGGGTATTTGCCCGAAAGTGAACAGCGTGACTGGAGTACGAACTCGCTTACGACGATTCCGCAGGTCATCGTTTTAACCATTACACCATGAGGACACCCCCTCCTAATGATCTTATCTTTTCTTGGGTTTGTTTGGCTGCAGTCACTGAAAGTAAAGGTGATTACATTTTTGATGATATTGGAATACATTTAACTTACATTTGATTTTATATCCTTTCTTGTAAAACATAATTATTTTCTGACCAGCCTGATATATTGCATGAATATTTATGTCGGTGACTAACCTATCATTAAGGTTGAAAATAGGTGTAGCTGCTTTTTATCTAATACTAAAAAATCTATTTACAATTCTTATTAAATGTTTGCACACAGTTATATGGTTTCAAGCATTCCTATCTAACACCAATAATTTGCAAATAACTATATATAATAAAAACCTTAGTAAACAATTATAGCTTCAAGTAACTATTCTTAATACAAAAAATTTGCACAAACTTTTATGGTATTAAGTATTCCTTCCTAATACAAATAATTTTTAAGCAGATCTATCTGATGTACAGAAGAAATACTAATAGATACAACCAATCCAGGTAAGAGTGGACCTAGGAGTAATGGCAAAAAGGGGTACTCTATGCTCCCCAGTTTCAGAACTGGAGCCTCATCACCTAATGCAGTTTAGTGTTATATCCAAGATACTATAATGACAAGAAACAGATGATATCTATTTATCATTGGAAGAAAAAATATTTTGAATCAATAGAGTTTATCACCGACAGATTCATGTAACGTAAATGGTACTGCAAAATTTTTCCACTCTGATAATAATTAAATATGTCAATGGAATCCTATTGTTACACAAAATCTTTTTCTGACCTACTTATTATACATCTATAAAATTCTTTATAAATACTTGGTTAAAGGCCACCTTCAGTACCTGTTATGATGTCAAGTCATATCACATCCCATTTACAGAATTTATCATTAATTGCAAATAAATATAAAGAGAAAACATTATATAATTAGCATTTAATAGTTATTGAATGAAGAAATTATAATGATTAATAACTATACCAGGAATTAGTTAACAGAAAATGATATTTTCTGCAGTAAGACATTGCAAAGTCTCATAATGCTCAAATAATCCTGAATAAACTCCAGAAACTTGGGAGGAATCAAAATGATGCCACACCCAGTATATAATCTCATGTATTATTACTTGATCCAATCCTTGGCTCACTTCCTGCAACTGTGATCCTTCAACAACCATGAGGCTGTAGAAGCTTCATTGAAGGAGTTCTTCAACATATTGACCCTCGACCGAGCCATCAATCAAGAGATGCACCTGTGTAAATAAGTGGAGGAACAGCGGAAGTAGGTGGACATCAAACAAAAATATAACCAGGACACAGACGGCTTGAGCCAGTTGGGGACAAGATGCCAGCGTGAGAGCCAGTGGCAGACAGAGAGCTTTGGGCCCTCAGTACAACCCAGCCAAGATGAGAAAGAAGTGCTGCTATGGTCGCAAGAAGAACTTTGGGTAAAAATAACAGTCTGTCCCCATCTCCAACTCACCTCTCACACACAACCAACATCAACCCTTTCGAGAATAAAGAGTGAGAGATATATTTTTATAAAGAAGTGTTTGTTCGTTCATTGAAGTTCGTCATTATTGTTGACTATGTTTCCGCTTATATTTGTATATGTATATATATATGTGGCTATACAACAGTTCTCCACTTTGAAGGACAAGAACTGGTATCAACATAGGATCAAAGAACTGGCAGAAAAGTGGCTTCTGATGGTGCAGCATGATGACCTCTAATTTGAATGCTAGCTTGCTTTTATCACTGGTAGAATAAAGCAAAAATATTGCAAAACTTTTGATATATCCCAATAGTAACATTTGTCCTTTTTTTCTCTAATAAATAATAAAAGGCAATTTGAAATGCATCAATGGAGTATCATGCTTTTATCACATCAATGTGTAGCATACTTTAAATAATCAGCATTTTTTTTTTACTACAATGATATTGTCAGCACATTACTTTTTTTCATATAATCCAGGTAGATGGATTTCCTCCTGCCTAAATCATTATTTTTTTAATATTGTATCAATAATGTAAAGTAATTTTGAATGAGTTGATAATACAAAATATCTTTTTATTGATTTAACCTCTTGGCAGTGGCTGACAAGATATCTTAAAAGAAATTACTTTATTACTCAAGTGGCAGACAAGTTATCTCAACGTGATTTTTTTTATTGTCAGGTCTTCTTAATCTAGCAGTAAATTGGATAGTGATTGAAGATGATACTAGATGGTAGTGAAGACCAGTAAAGCAATGATTGACCTGGAGCAGCTAGTGAGATATCATACAAGTTTTTTTTGTTTTTTTTGTCCTGAGTTTTCTTACTCTGGCAGTGAAACAGACTGTGATTCAAAGCATTTTCTTAAATGGTGATGAAGGCTGTGAAAGCAGTGATTGTCTTGGAGTGGCTACTGAGATATTTTGTTGATATGGCATCATGCAAAAAATATTTGCATGTCTCAAGTGCTTACAAGATTGCATATACAAGTCAAGTAGAAATTGTTTTTCCATTTCAGTAACTAGACAACTATGGAGGATGCTTCTGACTTGGTTAAACAATGCTATGTTAAAACTACCAATATGGTTACTATTGCACCAGAAACAACATCAAAAGTCCCAGTTGACAAAAGGTAGAATTAAGATCCTCCTTGCTGAAGATTTAAGAGCACACAAAGACAATATCATCCTGAGAGCATCAGGAATACATGCTGTTCACAATGAGGACACATCAATAACAGGTGGAGAATATTGATAGCCAAAAGATGAAAATGAAAATACATTAGATATTTAGTTGTACAAACAACAGAAAACACAATGATAACTGTACATGAATGATTTTAATGAAAAGCAAGAAAAATTAATTTGATTCGAATGAAGATTAACATCACTAAATAATCAACAACTCAATCAAAATAAGATATGGTGGTGCCCCCTTATTTTACCTGCTAATTTCTGTTATATCAGATTCCACTCTCCCAAATTTTTTCTTAAATTCCTAAGTTTTACACTTAATAATGGTCTCAAAGCACAAGAATAGTGGTGCAGGCAATTCAGATATCCCAGTTATAAAAATTACAGGTATAGACTACAAAATTCAAGAAATAAAGGTAACAGATTTGGAGTCATAGAAAGTTGTCACGTGTTAGGACAGAGAGCTCCTTGAAGAGCAAAGAACAGCTGCCAGTAAAACCAGAAGGAGGGAAAACAAGTAAAAGGCTGAGATACCTCAACCTCCAGTATCAACCCAATACTATCTCAGATGATTCTATACAAAGATTGGCTTTGTGACTCATCTGAAAACCTTTAGATGATCAACTTGTGTCCTTCCCATACTTGCCTGCAAGTGAAAGCCTATATATATTTAAAACAACTATTTAATGCATGACAATCCTGATTAGAAACCTAACACACACTGAAAATTACATGTATGAACTACTAGACTTGAGAAACGGAGGAAGCAGATTGGGAGTCACAGACAGTTGTCATGTGTTAGGACAGAGAGCTCCTTGAAGGGCAAAGAACAGATGCCACTGAAACCAAAAGGTGGAAAATCAAGTTACAGGCTGAGATACCTCAACCTCAAGCATTAATTCTATGCCAGCACTGTCCCTGATGTTTCTATGCAAAGCCTAGCTACATGAGCCATCTGAAAACATTTATGACCACTCTGCAAGCCTCTACATACTCACTAGTGAGTTGAAGTCAATGATGATACATAACGCATACATGCTCAGGTTCTTCTTTCTTGCTTTTTTATGCATTCAAAGATGATTTGATATAAAGAAAGGTTGTTTCTTCTTCAAACCAGACAACTGAAAATAAGAAAATCATGTCCTTTGTTTGACCCAGACAATTTGAAACCTTATCTCTTGTTTGACGCCTCTTCTTTTCTTTATTTTACATCCTGATAAAATAAGAGTATTCAACTATAGAACTGATTTGTATTATTTTTATACTTTACTACTAAACAGAAGGTCACTGGCCATTACAATCAAGCTTATTATATCTATTACATAGGTATATCAATTATGGTAAGCCATTTCCTCCCCAGGTGACAAAGCTATTTTGTTTTTTTTTGTCTATGAATACGGTGAATATATTCTTGTAATAGTAAAGCGTATAAAAAAACAGGAAATGTTTAATGTTAGGATATTTGGAAAATGGTTGAGTTTACATTTAAATAGAATAAATAATATAATAAAATTGTCCATTATTTATTAAAAAAATCTAATATTTTGGGAGTTGTTCCTATTCAAAAGTTGTTTCATAATAATCTTGATAAATGAAAAGATTTATCAGTAAGCTAGAAAATAATGAGCTTATTGGAAACAAGATTGTTTTTTTTTGTTTCCCTTTTCAAAGTGTACAGACTTCAAAGCTAGATAGTTTGTTACTGTTCTGTCTCTAAGATATTTTGTGAACCAATATCCTGAAGTTGATCATATTATTTATATTCTATGCATATTGTAGAGCTATCCTTGACAAATAAAATTCTAAAGAGTTTTCATCATACATTATAATGATCCAATATTTGTATCTATGTTACCATAGTACATAAACAGAACATTGTAGCAACATTTTTGTTAATACAATAATGTTAAAAATGGTCAAACTTAGAGAATAAAGAAATTTGCACTCTAATTTTAAATTTAATAGCATAAACATCAACATTTATACTTTACCTGATCATTTTAGTTTCTTAAGGGAGACCCTTATCAAATTTCATTTATAGAGTATTTTCTCTTTATTCAATTGTAATTGATTTTTATATAAATTCTATGACTAGGATGTAACTTAAGATCAAGCTTAAAGATTTAAGATAGGAAATAAAAAAATTTAAAAAATTGAGTAGGGATAAAAATACCCATAAATAATGGGAAAAGATAAAATAAAGATACAAGAAACACCAAGTGTGTGTGGGGGGGTGCTAAAAATTTCTCAGCCCAACCAAAAAGGGATTCTTTTTTTTTTCAACATAAAAAATAATGTACCAAGTCTGTTGAATTGCTGAATGAATGTAAGGAATAGTGTGTATGTTTCATAGTGCTAGGTCATTACCTTCTTGGTTAGGCCGAGAACTTTTCAGCATCCTCTCATAAAAGAAAGAAATTCTGAAAAAGTGCATTAAAGAGGAGAATGTTGCTGGCTCTCAAATGTTTGTTTTTAAGAATCTTGATTCACAAAATTCACCCAGCAGACCAAAAAAAAAAAAAAGTGGGGGGGGGGAAGTAAGAAAAAAAAAGTATGGTGGTAAATGTGCCAAACAAAAGAGTTTGTACAAATATAATCAGATAAAGTATGTGTAAAACTACCAAATCCTGGCACAGCATTATAGGGAAGAAAGAAATCTATTAATCTGAACCCTCCAGTCACTATTCACAAACCAAGCCAAACTAATTCTAACAGCTGTCCTGATAAAAATAGAGTTACAAGTTGGCAGTATCTGGTCTTTAACAATGACCAGACAAACAGCATAAAACTAGAAAAATCTTCTGATAAAAAGAAGATAAAAAAAATAACATATTCACAAGAAAATGCTTGTGTAAATACAATTTATAAGGTTATGCACTTGGGGGTAGAGATCAGTGATAATAAATTCGATTGAAAGCCAAATAGCATAAGGTTCTATCCCGAATGATGATCAGTAATGTCTGATACAATAAATTTTCAAGAGAGAGCAGAGACATAAAAAGCATGTATACAAATTCTTTAACTCTTTAGGAACTGAAAAAAAAACAAAAAAAAAACACTTTCTAAATTGAAAAATAACAACAAATAATAAAAATAACTTGTCATATACATATCTATGTTGCTGCATAAATATATATAATAAAAGAAGGTAAGTTACAAATGAGAAAAGTGATTAAAAAAGTGTTCAATGCTGCTATGACAGAGCAAGTCTGAAACCTAAAATATCCAAATTATGCTCTTTTAAAGTCCATTATTTTCATGTGTATTATGCAATCATTGGACAGAAATATGAGAAAAAGTGGCTAATCAACTGTATTTATGGTGTGAGGAATTTTTCAAGTGGCAAGGTATTGTTCACACATGCCCACACTAGATGACCCACAAACCCTGTTAGATTCCAGTTCTAACAGTTAACCATGATGATATTGGTACTTTTATTTGGAAATAAATGAATGGTTTTAATCTATATTTCATATTCATTTCCATTGTATTAAGAATTTAATAACCAGCCCATTGGCATAATAGAGAGTTCACCAATTATTTGGTAGACTGAGGTTCAATCCCAGGTTGAGTCATACGAAAGACTCTAAAAAATGATACTTGATACCTCTTTGGTTAACACTCAGCAATGGATCAAAGGTAAGTGGAGTGTTCCAGTTAAAGGAGTACTAAACTTCAGTGTAAAGTAGTAAAGTTGGCGACTGTAGTCGAAGGCAACCAGAAGGCTCCCTTTTCAATAGCTAATACACCAAGGTGTAGGGAAGGGCGCTACTTCTGGATTGCTCCACTTTACCCTCGCTGAGTGTTAAGCAAAGAGGTATAAAGTACCATTTCTAAAGTCTTTGGTATGACATGGCCCATTAGCGAACACTCTAGTGTAGTAGCTATTTAAAAGGGAACATTCAAGTTGCCCTCAACTATGGTCAGCCAACTTACTTACTTAGGTTGGAAATTGGGATGATTAAACAAATAACATTCACTATGAATGTAGATCTTACAAAATTAATATTCGGTTACAAATTGGACAGAATATTGCTTTATTCTCATATTTAATGCTTAAGGCATTTTCAGTGTTGTTCTCATAAAAATATAATCATATGCTATTTTTATTGGGTTATGGTTTATTTATATATATATATATATATATATATATATATATATATATATATATATTATATGCATGAGGATCATTAAATAAGTTTCCAGACTTTTTTCATATGGGCACTTTTATTGATAGTACACACATGAAACTCTAGTCCCCTTCGAAGTAATCTCCTCTGGCTGCAATGCACTTGTACAATTCCAACAACTTCTGGAAGGCCTCACGGAAGACTTCTTGTGTGAGTGTGTTAATGACCTTCATCACAGCCTCTTTCATCTCCTCAATTGTCTCATGATGACAGCCTCTGAGCTTAGGGAATAACCAAAAGTCACAGGGAGCAAGGTCTGGACTATAGGGAGGGTGAGGACCTGTCTTGATGCTCATCTTGGTCAAATAGTCTGTGACAACGATGGAGTTATGGACTGGTGCATTGTCCTCGTGGAAATGCCACTGACCTGATTTGAAGAGTGCTGGCCTCTTCCAACGGAATCTCTTCCTGAGCTCCCTTAAAACCTCAACATAGTAACCCTTAACCTAACCCTTTTCCCAATCAACTCTGGTGTATTGACTTCCTTACTCCTCGCACACCTCTCATCATCCCTCACAGACTCCCTGCCTTCCTTAAATCTCTTATGGCACTCAAAAACTCATGCTCGATTCATGCAAGATGCTCCAAAAGCAGTCTGAAGTATTCCATACATTTCTGTGGCATTTTTTCCAAGTTTAAAACAGAATTTTATGGCATATCGTTCTTCTAAAGTGTCCTCATGTCCAGATTGCATTTTTGAAATTCACCAGCTGTGACAACCAGGCTTTAGTAGGGTGTATTCCAATTGCTGCTGTAGCTGTTCATTTGAAGCTGAAATCATAAAAATTGGTCAATCATCTCATAAGATGTATAGCAATAACATACTGAATTTTCAAGAGTCTACAACAATTTTAAATGCCTGTACAAAAAAATTCTGGAAACTTATTGAATGTTTTTTGTAATATATTCTCTTTTCTCAAATGAATACTTAGAGAAAGTAAAATAACTGACAACAATATATGAATAAAGCTGACAGCTAAAAATCACAAAAAAAAAATCAAATTAACAATTAATATGTTCTACATAAATTATCATGCTTCTCTCTTATAATGTAGATCTGATAACTGTATAACACATAGGACACAGGTATATATACACACACACACATGTGAATGTGTGTGCGAATGTGTGTGTGTGTATATATATATATATATACACACACACACAGAGAAAACTTTTAGTGATATATAGAGAGATACATATACATAAAGGGATATCAGAATGAGGAGTTCCCATGACATAAAGTGCTGGACTGCAGCCTGGAAGTAAGCAAGTTTGAACTCTACTTGTGCAGTTACATTCACTTTCTGACAAATAACTTTTGGAAAAGTATGAATACCCTTATATCCCCAGCAATGTACCACTACTGCTCTTCTACAAGGTTGGTTTTGGCATTAAATAACCCATGAAAGTTGATATGCAATTAAGCAAAACAAACTAAAACAAAAAGTTCAGAGCCTAATGGGGGGAAAAAAGTTAATAAGTATTTACTTTACACAATAAAGAGAATCTTCTGAGAACCAACAGTTCAAATATGAAGTGAGTGTAGTAAAGTTCTCAGTCCAACCAAGAAAAGAATGACTTAGAACCATGAAATATGCTATTCCATATATTTATCCCACTCTCTCAGGGCTTATGAGAAGGGGGTTCAGTCGGTACCTTAGTCCAGAGCCCAGAGAGACTAAGAGGAGCCAAGTAAAGCTAAATTTGCAAAGCATTGTTACTGACTTTGATTTTCACTGGGTGCCTCATACTTCAGGCCTTGTACCAAATCTAAACTTAGCTTAATAGATAAATAATATTTTACAGAGTAAATATTTACTTTTTTTCAACATTCTTTTTTGTCAGTGCGTTTTATTCAGTAGTAAATATTAACCATTTATTTTGGATGTTATATACTGAATATTAATCAGATAAAAATTCAACTAACAACTGTCAGGTTATTGAATTATACATGCTACCCTAACACTGAGGTTCATGCATCTTGGTTATATTTGGATGTTCATAAACATTTCTATAAATGAACAACTTTCCTTATGACAATTCATTATGCAATAGTAAAGAAATCAGTTTAACAATTTTGAATTAAAATATCATATAGATCTTTTTTTTAAAACTTCTTATATTCATTTGTTGCCATGCTTATCCAAGAGGAATTTTAGTAAATCATTAGCAACTTGGAAATTTCATTGATTTTTCAAAAAACATTTAAATTAACATGCTAACAATAATTTTTTTTTTCTTTGAATTTTCTCAAAGTCTTTTTTGATTGCAAAATAGTAAAGGATTTACATATATTTTTACTTAAATAAATCAAATAAGACCTTCTCTCTTGCTTTATGGCCAGTTTAACATATATATACAAAATTTATTGAATTATAAATAAAATCTATATTATGATTTCATTTTTGTATGAATGTTACTCTAACAGACTAAAATGGCATATGATAGCTAGATTTTTTAAACGACAATTGTGTTAAAATGTTCCAAGTTAGAGAGCGAATCAATTTCTAAATCAATTGACAACTTAATAAATGTAGGGTCAACATTAATGCTCACTATAATCCCTATAATTCTTCCAGAGTATTTGCTCTTTTTTAATTATTTGAAATACATTCTATAGATTGGATGTAACTTCATATTAAGTTTACTGGCTGCAAATGGAAGCCCTTAAGCTAGTATATAAGTTAGGATAGTGTAAGAAGTAAGCCAATGGTGCTTGGTGATTTAGTTTCTGACCTTTGTGATCATTAGGTTATATATATATATATATATATATATATACACACACACACACATACATATTACCCACCCCTCCACGCAGGCAGGATGTGATTCAAGAACAATTTTTAAGAGGAGTTTAACTGGTATAAATTCAGTTTTCCTTCTCCTAGACTGGTTGTCTAACCAAGGCTAAATAATCCAGTCTGCTCTACTATTTACCCATAGCTGGAAGGAAAATAATTGCATTCATACCTTTCCCAAGGGTATTAGTGCTATGTGAAATACAATCAGCCTCATCCAGGACTTGAACTTGTGTCACCATGTCCATTTCCTACAACAATAACCTTTTCACTATGAGCACATATAAAAACTGAAATAGATTTAGGCAAAGTATATGAAGTTGTTAACATGTGCATTTGTTAAATACTTGGGTTGATTCTCCTGGTTGGCCCATCTCATTTCTTTCCTTCTTTCCTTCAATGGCTGCCAACCTCCATACTCTTTGGTTGTGAGGAACAAATACAGAGACATCTCTTGCTGGTAATAATAAACAATCTGTCTTCATGCACATCTTAATTTATCATTTCTTCTATACATAATACTTGTATACATAGGGGAGTGGTTCAATTGATGGAAAGATTTTGCACACCTATTATTACATTACACAAGTGTGCTAGTCAATGTCTCAGAACCAAGTAAAAATAACTTTCCAATTTCTATGATTGTTTGGTCACCTTATTGAAACCATCCAATCAGAGTCAAAGTCTGAGATTGACCTCAGGTTCAATAGCTTTCAATCATACTGATTAACTCATTTTTTTTTCATGTGTTTAAAAGCTTAGAGCTTAATTCACAAGCTACATTACATGTCAATAATAGGTCTCACCAATCTATTATGAAACTTATTTGAATGGACAGATTTTTATTTTGAATAAAGAATAGAGTACTTGGACCCCACTACTTATTCAAGGGAATATAGTTCCACAACCCAAACTGCAGCCTTAAACTGAATACTATTAAAAATTTGCTTTTTTTTCTATATGTATATATGCACAAATTATAATATACAAATTAGACACATGTAGATATCAACAACAATAAATGATAACAAAACACAACTGTAATAGAAATTATTAGATTTTTTTTCTGAGTGAGCAATGTCAACAATTTTTTTTCTCTTTCCTAATGAAATCAAGAACTTTCCCTTTTTCACTTGAAAGAAATCATGTTATGGTTTCTCTTTGGCCTATTAGAATTGCCAGTATCACTATTGTTGTACTAATGGGGCAATTATTAAGTAAAACTTATGAATTGTTTATCTATTGGGTTGACTATAGGTAACAAACTGTAGAAAGTAAAATCACAGATAAGTCATGGGTGCACACACTTTTGCAAAAGAGCTTCTGGGAACCAACAGTTGAAATATGAAGAGGGTGCGGCAAAGTTCTGAGTTCAACCAAGAAGAGAATGACTTACAACGCTGAAATATGCTATTCCATATATTTATGCCACTCTTTCAGGATATATGAAAAGGAGGTTCAGCCAGTACCTAAGTCCAGAGAGCTTAAGAGGGACCATGTAAATTTCTAGAAGTCTAAAACAAAAAGCTCTTTTCAATAGTTGGTTGGGATGTATACAAAGTATATTGTTATGTAAGTAAGTAAAGTTGGCAACCTTAGTTGAGGGTGACCCGAAGGCTCCCTTTTCAATAGCGAGGAGGGCGTTACTCCTTCCTCTGGATTACTCCACTTTACCCAGGATCCTAACCTTATAATGCTGAGTGTTAAGCAAGGTGGCATCAAGTACCATTTTTTTAGTCTTTAGTATGACTCAACCTGGAATTGAACCCCGATCTCCCGGACCATTGGTGAATACTTTACTCATTAGGCCAGTACAAGGAATGAAGCATTCATCAACATTTGCCAGTGCTCATATTCAGATTAGTTATGTTTAATTATGCTTTTATAATCATTCACCTTAAAGTTGTTTATTTTGTCCCTATTTTATCAAACATTTTTCAAGAAAAAAGTAAGGCTATAATAAAAAACAAACTTACAGTATATACCTGAATATCATGCAACTTTCTGAGATTTAGGTCTTATACATACTTGCGTAATATGCAAGTATATATGGTAATTGAGGATTAAAAGATCTATTCGGACCTTAAATACTCAACTTTTAACAACACCTTTTCCAGGGGAGCCTGAAAATAGTCTTTTATCACCTTGCAAAATTATCTTGGAGACCCTGTGTATGCAGATAGCTAACACTTCAAAGTCATTAATGTTGATTTTTCTTAATGCATACACAGATAATGACAAGAAACAAAGATGTGGGAGGGCAATAAGAAGTACATAAAACATGTAAGTAATAATTACAAAGAAAGAATCCTGTTGAACAAAAGAACACACTTAGAACAAAACAAAACAGAGTGCAAGATAAAAAAGATTATGTTCTGCATAGAGTGGATCTCATTACTCTTCCGAAACATCTCAAAGAACACAGCAACAAAGACAAAAAGTCTTTACTCTTTCCTGATGAGAATTTCTGTACACACTAGCATTCGGCTGCTAACTAGAGTGTCACGTTGCTCATGTCTGGATATCAAGTCCAGCTAATGACTTGACAAAGAGAGGAATGTAATTGTTGAGACAATTACTGTGCTGTAAATATGGTGTTTAAGCATACTGACATTTATATGGGCTATGCAGTAACGAGTGTAATCAGCTTTTAAATAAATAAACTTCATCTAAAATGTTCCTTCCTTTTCTGGTTTCTCATCACAAAAAGAATTAGTTGTGTCAGTAACTCTATAGATATGCCATTAAACAAACTAAAACAATTCTCCACTCCAGTTTTTATATATACCCCTTGCCATCAACAGTTAGCACATTCCCTAAAATCCTTAATCTATGTTTTAATAATGTGATAATTCATATACATTTTACCATTACACAATAAAATTGGTACATTATAGCAAGAGCTATGTTAGCACAATAGTGTTAGAAGGCTCTAATTTAGAGAATAAAGCAAATTCCAACTTAATAGCAATAGTGTGGGGTTCCTGCTCACTCTGACCATTATATTTTTTCAAGGAAGATAACTATCAAATGATCATTAGAGGGTACTTCCTCTTGTTGAAAATTGGTTCTAGTATGAATTCTATAAATACAATCTGACTTGACATCAAGCTTAAATAGCAACAAAAAACAAGGAAAAAGAAAAAAGAAAACAAAGAAACTGAAGAAAAGATGAATGGGAATAAGAGAAAATAAAACTGAAAATTTAGGAGCATGAAGGAAAAAAACATTTTGAATGAACCTGATATTACTTCATGTTCATCTGTAATTTTTTTCTTTAAATTTCAAAGCAAAGTCTTGCCCAGTCGGCTGGGGCTGTAGAATACACCGACTGCTTCTCTGCAGAGGGGTAAGACCCCCCCCAACGAGTGTCCTGGATATGACACTAAACAATCTGATGGTGAGGTTCCAGCAGTGCTGGAGCTTTGGGGAATGCGGAGTACCCCTTCATTGCCATCGCTCCCAGGTCCACTCTGGCCCAGAGTGGTAGCACCTGATAGGGCCCTATCTATGGGTTAAATAGAACTAACAGCATACTTATGCTAAACTGAATTGTTTGAGTAAACTGAATAGCTTGAAATAGAAATTTTTTTGACAATTAAACTGTACTTACATTTAAACTGCGTGCTTATACTTAACTGAATTATTTGAAATGGAACTGTTTTTGACATTAAAACTGTATTTACACTAATCTGAATTGTTACATATAACTGCTTGAATAGTTTGAAATGGAAATGTTTTTGACAATTAAACTGTGTACTTATGCTAAAATGAATTGTTTTAAATAGAACAGATTATTTACATAAAAATGGATTTGGCATTAAATAACCTACAATGTTTGATATGCCATAAAACCCAACCCAACCCAACCCTCAAAGCAAAGTCAGTTGTATTATTCAGAAAAAATTGAACATTCATTTTAGTTACATCAGAGTGCACTATAATTGATTGATTGATATTATATTAACCTGTCAATAGTTATTTTATACCTAAAGGTTAAGGAATCACATTCATTGCACATTTATATTAACATTTTTTCTGTAGTTGTTTCTGAAGAATTTTTGTTTTTGTACACAGTCCGTTTGAATTCAAATAGACCTATTTGACACATAGATGGGTCTCTAACAGGTCCTATTTACCAACCCCTCCGCTTGGGCAGGATATGATACACGGTCAATTTTTTAAGCGGAGTTTAACAGGTTTGAATTCAGAGTTTTTCCTTCTCCTAGACGAGTTGCCTCACCAAGGCTGAAGAACCTAGTCTGCCCTACTATTTACCCATAGCTGGAGGGAGAATAATTGGATTCATACCTTTCCCCAAGGGTATTAGTGCTATGTGAAATGCAATCAGTCTCATCCAGGATTTGAACTCGAGTCGCCGTGTTCATTTCCTACGACGATAACCATTACACCACAGGTCTCTAACAGGTACAACCACTCCAAGTCAGAGTAGACCTGGGAGTAATGACAATGAAGGGATACTCCACACACAACAGACATCTACAACAGGAGCTTCATCATCAGATGCACTTTAGAATCATATCCAGGACACACCCCTTTGAGTGGGGGGTTATCTTACCTCTTTTCTAGGGGATACAGTCAGCATATTCTATCAGAACAACAAATTTCTTATAGGATATATTAATTACTCCAAGACAATGAAATTTCTTAAAAGACATTTCATTACCCACTCTAGGACAAAAAGATTCTCATGAGATCAGCTGTTAAGTAGTTAAAAAAAATTCATAGTTTTATGGTGTCTAATAAAGTTGAAAATTTTTTGAATGAACAAAATTGGAGTTTAAATAGTTTGAGAGGTCAATTTTTTTAACATTAGCAAATAAAAAGGTAATAAACACATCTGATGCACCAAGGGAAAACATTAAATTTTCAATTTAGAATTAGATTTAGTCAACTGTGGTAACAAAAAAGACCTTCAAGAATAAAGTAAATTAGTGTATCAGTCTTTGATGATTGAATGTGTTAATAAAATAAAGTTTGTTTATCTGAATCTATCATCAAAGTGTTTGAAAAAGCTAATATTTGTGTGTGTGGGGTGTATGTATATTTTGACTGTAGATTTTCATCAATACTTGTTTGTTTAAAAAGAATAGACCAAGAAGAATGTATGAGGTTCAAAAAAACTTTCCTTGTTTATGAGCAAGGATACATAAATCCAGATTAAAAGGAGGTAAAAATCATCCAAAAGATTCAGGATTTCAAATGGTTTTGATGGTGTCTTCAGCTATGTTCAATAACAGTACAATTTGTTTTTATAGAATTTAAACAAGGTCTAAAGCCAGTTAAAGTATGGTGTGAACTGAATTGTTTTTTTTTTTTTTTAATGTTCATTTTTAAATGAATTTGGTATTGGTCATTGAAATGTGCAACAGTTAATTCAAATGAAAAATACATTCTTACTTGACTGTTTTCTTTAACAAAAAAATTATATAATAGTTGAGCTAGTCAATTCATTAAATGAGTTTAGTAGTAATGCCACGAACAATCTTACCTCGAAGAAACAGAAGGTGTGCTCTCTCTGCTACCGGCACATGGAAACCAGACGAAGAAAAGGACGCAAGAGGTGTGACTTGTTTTATGGAGGAGAACGAGATAAGCCTCCACGAAGTGGCGAGATTTGATGAATATAAAAGAGACTAAGTTTGAAGTGGAAAAGAGCAGTATTTTGCTGATGTCTGATTGGTGAACATCCATCAGTTTATTTTGCGTGTTGAATAATTTGACTACCCCCCAATTGGTTGATTCCACTTCGACTAGAATTTTCCTAAACCTCAAACAAGGTTTTAAGTACATCTGGTTTATTTGTTTGATGACATATCATCCCTTTATGGGTTGTTTAATACTAAAATTTGATTCATTTCTAAATGTTAATTATAACTATATCTTTACACATTTATGTTTTCAAGTATTCTTACTGAATATGAATAATTTTTAAACAGATGAAGCCCTAACTACAATTCTAGGTCAGAGAAGACCTAGAAGTTATGGCAATGAAGGTGTGGCTCCATAATCCCAAGAGCTCCAAAACTGGAGCCTCACCACTGGATGCAGTTTAGTGTCACACCCTGAACACAAATGCACGTTACTTTTCTCTCCAAAGGAGAATCACCAGTTTTTGAAGTGATTATCAAATAAAATACAAATAGAGAAATTTCTATTCTTGATAATCAAATATATGAGAGAGTTCTGAAAAGTCCTCAGCTTAACCAAGAAGAGAATGATTAGAGAATTATGAAATGTAAACGCTATACCACATATTCATCTTGAAGCACACTTTAATTATTTCTCAAGTTTGTTCTCCTCCTGTCTAGGATAGGACTTCGAAGATGCAAATTGAAGAGAGCTAAAACTCTTACCCACAAAAAAGAAAAAAAAAAAAAGAAGAATGTCCTGGGTCTGACTCTAAATTGCATCTGATGATGAAGATCTAGTTCTGGAGATCTGAGGAGTGTGGAATACCTCTTCATTGACATTACTTCCAAGTCCACTCTAACCCAGAGTGGTAGTACATGTTAGGAGACTATCTATGGGTAAAATAGATATGTTTAAAAACTGTTTGTATTCAAAAGTGCCATGTACAAAAAAAAAACTTATGAAACAATACAAAAAAATGTAAATATAAATATAAAGTGAACTTGATTCCCTTAACTTTAGGCAGAGAATAACCCTAGATGGTTTGCCATGCCATTAAAATCAATCAAGTTTCTTTAATCCAACAACATCAACAAAAAATCAATAAAAATTTGATATTGGTTGATCTGAGAACCCTTCATACCCATTTACTCATTTTGTTATAAGAAAATAAAGATTATCTCTCTAGATATATGGATTGTGCAGAATGATCATTACCAAAGAAATGTAGCATTTTATTCTAATTACAAAAAACATGCAAGTCTGTGTTGTATTTACATTGATAATTGCATTGTTGGAGCTTAAAATACAAGTGAAACCTTAATAGTGTGAAAATATTGTAAGTACAGTGATTGCTTTTATTTAATAATCTGCTAGGAGGCTCTTGAAATATGAAAGAAAACCTGAATAACTCTTTAGTGCCAATATGAGGAAAGTGAGGGGTTTCAGGAAAAAAAATTAACAATCTACATCTGAAATTATCTTGAGTCTCTCCTTATAAAAATATTCTAAGAGTTTCTACCATTAATACTGGATTATAGGTCATCAGCTACACATAATTCTTATGGAGTTTCATCTCTCTGAGTGTGCATGTGAGTGAATGCATTGATAGCCTTGAATTGAAAGATAGAATTAAATGCTTTTGGGCTTTTCTACTTGTTTAAGTCTTCAACAGCAGATATAAGGTCATAATGCAGGAAGAACTTGCTTCCTAAAAAGACCTTTTTCTGACTTATTCTTTTATTTTATTAAAAACAAAACAAGAAAACTGCAAATGATTAAAATAATGGTAAAAAAATGAGATTCTGCTAAAAGAATTTGCTATGAGAAGTCATTGTTCATGTACATACACAATTTTCTCTTCTGTGTAAATATGTACACATACATATGACACAAACTTACAGAGAAGAAATATCTGAGAATTGTCACTATCATTATTCTGATATTTATTGCATAAAATATTTCAAATGATTAATATTTTTCTAGTTTAAAAAAATCTAAAGTTACTGACAAATTAAAAAGAAAAAATCTTTCTCACATTTACAAGGGGATTCTTTATTTTAATGGCATATCCACTATCCTTGTAGAAGAACAGTTGTGATACTATTTTACCCACAGCAGGAGGAATAAGAGATTCATACCTTTCTGAAGGGTATTAGACTTAAAGTGAATGTGATAGTGCAAAGAGAGTTCGAACTTGCTTACTTTTACTCGTAGGTTGCATTTCAGCACTTTAGCCATTACTCCACAGGGATTTCCCATTCTCATATTTATAGCTGTGTGTATGGGTGTGTTCATATATATATATATATATATATATATAGTAATTTTTAATTAATGTATATTTAGTTAAAAATAGACAAAGAATGTACAAATTTTAAAACTGTATTTCTTGCTTATGAATAAGGGAGCATAGGCTTCATTGTCTCAAGCCATTAAAAACATGGTGCAAACACTAAGTTTGAATGGGAACAAAAAGAAAAATCCTATTAACTGCCGATAGTTGAATGGATTTTTTTAAAAAAGTGCAAGCATGAGGTCCAGGCTCAAAAAGATTGCAGATTGTATTTGGAGAATCTAAGTATTATTATTTTGCTTGAACAGGAGTGTCAATAAAACAAGAAGCCTAAGCTCATAAGTAAATGTAGACATGAAAATAAATATCTAATATGTCTACTCCAGACTTAAAACAAAAAAGGGGAATATTTGTGGGTTTTAAATAATCATTTACATTTATATTAATGGTCACTAACTGTTTTTCTTGTTGCCTCTGGCTTATGGAAAGGGTAGAGGTTGCAGTTAATGCTTACAAATATATATTGAATTTTGTTAACTTGCCAGTAATGCAAGAGCTTGTTTTGAATATCTTAACCATAGTTTTTAAAATTTTAGAATATATATATATATATATATATATATAGATAGATAGATAGATAGATAGATAGAGATTTTACAAAATCAGATGAATTATGAAATAAAAAACAGTTGATATCAAAGTGTCACCAATTTAATAGGTGGTTGCTAAGTGACTTGTCCTCAAATTGAGTTCTTTATTCATAACTCTAACTTGCATAGTATAATTCTTCAATCAATTTTTCCTTATATTTAATTGGTGAATTTTGGTGGAGTATTTTTTGTATTTAATATATATTATTATGAGGAAAAAAAAAAAAAAAAAATATATATATATATATATATATATATATTTGTATATACATATATAAGGAAAAAATACAAAAACACCTCATCAAAATTCACCTATCAAATATCATCAATTGATTGAAGAACTATATCATGCAAGTTACAGAGTGATGAATAAAAAACCTCTCTCTCTCTTAAGAGCGAGAGAGAGTGAAAAAGAGAGAAATGTGATAAATTTCAATTCAGCATTTTGGCTGTCTGATGATTGTTATGTTTATAACTTGATGATTTTAAGTAACAGCATTTATAGACCCTTCAATTCAACTTAGAAGGTTTTATTCTGGCTCTGTTTCAGTTCTCAATCATTAAGTACTTTTTTGAGAGAGAGTAAGAGAAAGAGATTAACCCTTTGAGCCCAAAGCTACTGAGCTTAAATTTACTTTGCCAGTGCTTGGTGTATTTGTGTGTGGAGGGCAATAAAGGTAGCACAATATACTGATGTTATGGGCATTAAAGATTAATTCTTGATTTCATCTAACAAATTCTTGAAATTATATATATATATATATATATATATATATGAAATGTTGGTTATATGTGCTTTATGTTACATAATACAATGCTATCAAAATAATGACTATACATCTATGAATTCTATTTTGACATTGCTTAGCAGAATGCTTCTTATATTTCCAATTTATCAATTTTTATTTAATGGGATAAATAATTTACACATTCAGCTTCAAATAGTCACAAATAATTATGATTTATTATTTATTTCCAATGTAGTCTTTTTTAAGCTTGTAAGAGATTGTTTAGTTGATAGTTTTTATAATCAAATTGTCTGGTTAAATGAAACCATTTTCTGTCCTGAAATTGGGAATGAACTTGACCTATCAAAGTCAATAAACTTTTCTAATTTAGGGTCTGATAACTTTTTGCCGGCCTTCATAAAAAATCAAACAATCCAGATTGATTTTAACTCTGTTAAGCCATCTGGGGTTATTTTATGCCTCAAGGTTAGGGAATTGCATTCACTGTACATTTATATTTTGAGTAGTTTTTTGCACATGGCTGTATGACATCAAGTATTTCTATTGACTACAAATAATTTTTAAATGGATCTATTTGATCCATAGATGGGACCCAAACAGGTACTATCACTCCAGGTCAGAGTAGACCTGGAAGTAATGGCAATTAAGGGGTATTCCCCCCTCTTCACATCTCCAGAACTGAAGCCTTACTATTAGATGCCGTTTAGTGTCACACCAAGTACACTCCCTTTTTTTTGGGTGGAGGGGACTTGTCCCCCTGCAAGAGATACATTCAGTATAATATAAGTCCTATACTAAACAGGGAACCTCCACCCACTAAAAATAAAACAATTCAGAAAACTCATACAACACTTTTTGTTTTAAAAATTTATAAAAACTATCACCATTCTCATTTTGATGTAATATGTGAAAGAAAAAATCATTAGTTTGTGTATATACAATCCTTGTGGTAGTCTTTTGTCTTGGTTAATGCTGAGAACTTTTGCTAGTTTATCTTAATTATTATGCAACTTTTTTAAAGTTTTATCTAGAATGAGAAATCTTAAGCTTATATATATATATATATATATATATATATATATAAAATGCAATTAGAAGAAAACTCAAACCTGGTTAAATTGTCATCATAAATTTATTTCGGCAAAGAATATATATATATACATACATATATATATATATATATATATATATATATATATATATATATATATATATAGATAGATAGATAGATAGATAAATAGATAGATAGAGGGTGTCCCAAAAGTCATGTAAAGATTTAAAAAACAGAATAAAAGTTTGAATTTTTTAATGAATTTATCATTTGTTTTTGGGATATGAAAAAAATTGCTGTAGTTTTTATAAGTGATCTAAATTTATTTCCATTGCATAAATCTTTCTAGACTACAAAAATTAATCACCAAAAATTTGTGTTCTTTTATTTTTAAATACCTATATGACTTTTGGGACATCCTATATATATATATATATATATATATATATATATATATATATATATATAAAAGACTTTTTGCTATAAAAAGTATCTGCTAAACTATAATTCTCACAGATAAATAGCTTGACATTTAGAATAATACTTGTAGATTAAATAAGAGAAAGAACTCAACCCAAATGACCTTAGCATACAAAAATCACTCTGAAATACATAAATAAGCCTTGCACAAAAAATCTTTATATAAAAAATCACAAAAGAGATTTGATATAAATGTGTCCAGCATTTGATGACCTTCATAGCCTTATCTTTGAAAAAAAAAGATGAATCAATAATATGACATTTTGTTTTAATTTCAATTGGGGCTTTTCTGGGATTCCAGAAGTTTTGGTCATTTATCATCATATTCAAGTTAAAGGTTGCTATCAGAAAAAAAAATTCTTCATGTATTTATATTGTACAGAGTATGTGTTTCATTCAGATGTAATATCTACAATATAAATATTCTATTCTATATATCAAGAGTAATTATTAGTTAAGGGAAAAATTGCAACTTCTCTCTCCTTTTCAATGATATTACATTGATTTTTTATTTGATTCATTTTTACAAGTTAAAACACCACAGAATTACTCTTATTTAAACAAAAATTAAAGCCTATTTTTTTTATTCAAAATTAAACGTTTTTATTTTCATATTTAAAAAAATTGATGTAATATATCAGACTAGTATAGATCCTGTAAAAAAATGACAGGATTATTTAAATATAGTTTAGTATTTCTGCCTAGGATCAGTGTAGTATCTGCACAATCTAACTCAGATCAAAGTGTATTTGGATCTGTGGAAATCGAACAGTTATTTTTAAAAATCATAAGATATAAAATATGTATACAAAAAACAGTTACTTTAAAGAATATTAAATTTGGTAATTCCTAAAAGAAATAAAGACAAAATAAGAATATTTATTAACATATTTAATTGAATTTAAAAACTAAAACAAATAAATAATGAATTGAGATTTGTCTGGTTATTGATATTAATTTTTGGTCCAAATAATGCCAATTTGTATACAAAGCTTTTTGTGATGTATCGGCAACCAGGTCTCTCTATAGAATAATGAGAAATTCTGTTGTTATAGCAACATGAGGCATATTCACTTCAAGCAGTATTAACAGAATTTCTCATTACACTGTTGTGAGACAAAACTGTATGACTATATATATATATATATATATATATACACACACACACACACACCTTTCGATGTATTAATACTTTTCTTGAAATCGTCCATTTCTATGTGATCAATACTTCCAATAGTAAAACCCCTTTAAAAAATAGAATTTTCAACTATTCTAAACCTGACAAATAAAACACCATAATTTATTCAGGATATATTGAACCTAAAGAACATATACTACATAGGTCAGTAGTTTCATTCCATCGATTTTTTGATTATATTTTTGAATGATTTGAGATATGTTTTTCTGTACAACTGTAACCAAAGTGTTTCGAGTAAATATTTTGTTGCGCTTATTTAATTGTGGTAGATGCTTATCTATAAATTTAACAAATATTTTTCCTATGTTTTGATGCTTTTATGTTAACAGCAAATCCACTATTTTTTCAGGCTGTTTTGTATTCACATTTTGTATTTTTAAAGATGGCTCTACTGGAAGAATTATCAGATAATCTGTTGTTGATGAATTGTGGGTATTTATTTGAGGATAGGTAAGTAGGGGGTTAGAAGAGATGAGTATAAACAGAAACCTATTTTCATTCTTGAGTATTTGGTAAATTTCTTTTTCAGGGTTGAATTTTACATAAAAAAATTTGATTATTTTAAAATGAGTTTTGATTCCTTAGTTTGATTAATGGCATATCAACTCCTTATGGGTTATCTAATGATGAAATTTGATTCATTTGTAAATGTTTGATTGTAATCATAACTATATTTCAATGTTCTAATGTATTTTTCTTTTTTAATTGTTTTCTTTTTATTATTTGCCTATAATCACTATTTGTACACATTCAGAGGATATTAGGTATTTCTATCTAATACAAATACAAAAAATCAAATACACAATTACATGGTTTAAAATAATTATTCCTCTTTAACACCAATAATATGCAAACAATTATATAGTTTCAAGTAATTAATAATAATAATAATAATAATATTTACCCAACCCCTCCACTTGGTCAGGATATGACACAAGGTCAATTTTTAAGCAGAGTCTAACAGGTTTGAATTCAGAGTTTTCCTTCTCCTACACTAGTTGCCTCACCAAGGCTGAAGAATCTAGTCTGCCCTACTATTTACCCATAGCTGGAGGGAGAATAATAGGATTCATACCTTTCCCAAGGGTATTAGTGCTATGTGAAAGGAAATCAGTCTTGTCCAGGATTTGAACTCGTATCACCGTGTCCATTTCCTACGACGATAACCATTACACCACAGGCACCTTCTTAATAACAATAATAATCCTTTGAAAACATTCATAGTTGGCTGGTTGTTCAATGGCATATCAACCCTTGTGGGTTATTTAATGTCAATCTTTTTTTTTGGTATATGATTTGTAAGCTAATAGTTTGAGGTAAATATTCTTATTTTTAAATAAATTGTTAGAGCTTCCGACAAAGATTAGTAAACAAATTTTGCTTCACAGGTGTATGCTTGTAGATAGTCTTGCTTTGTAGACATATCTTTAAATCTTTTTGATATATACCAACAAATTTGAGGTTTGCAGTTAGGCTGTAATGTTTCAATACCCAAACTTTGTACACTCTCAGATCTATTTAGGGTTTCATGTTTTGTTTTTGTTTGTATGTATGTATTTACTAACCTCTCTGCACAAGCTGCCAGTGACACCAATTCAATTTTTAAGCAGAGTTTAATAGCTTTAGATTTTTCCTTCTCCTAGACTGGTTGCTATACCAAGGTTAAAGAATAGTTGGATTCATACATTTTCCAATGGTATTAGCATTATATGAAATGCAAACAGCCTTGTTCAAGATTTGAACTCCTGTCACCGTGTCAATTTCCATGATGATAACCATTATAACACAAACACCTTGTTTGTAATGTCTTGTTTAATATTTGTTTTCTCATTAATTTTCTTGGTGATTTTTTCTTGAAAGGTTTGATACTTTTAGTCATTTTTGTTCAGTTGTTAGTTCAATATGATTTTTCTTGGATTAGGGAGAATGTTTGAGTTTGGGTGGGATAATTAGAATTTGTTTTACTTTGGTGTATGATTGTGGATTTATTTTCTGAGTTGGTAAGCAGATTGCTGGTCTCTGCTTTTTCCCCACACAGGGTATTTATTTTAGGTGGAGATTTGGAGTTTTCTGTAGATATTTTTTGGATAGTGGCATGGGTATTTGATGTGAGTTCTTTTTGTTTGATTTCAGCTGAGAGTATTTTTTTTTGTTGCTGTTTTTGAAATTTTGACCAGTTGTTTTGTGCTAGTTGCAAAAGTTTTTTTATGAAAGCACTGTATTTATCTGCTTGATTGTTGCTGCTGCCGATTAGACTCAGTTTCTATGCAACATTAGCATAGGTATTAAGTTTCATATAGGATTCTATTTTCGTTGCTTCTAGAAAAGTTATATTTTTTTATAACTCACCTCTGTGGTCTTTTTTTTTTTGTACATATTGTAAATTTATGAAAATATAGGGTGGTTTTCTTGGCAGTTTAAGCCTTTAGTTTTGTTGGAACAACCTGCTTCCATGTGGTCTGGGTCTTTTTGGCCATGACTTCCACAGGTCAGATGTCCTCTGCAGTTCTCCTTGTGGTCCACATATTTTTTTTACATTTAAAACACCTTAAGGGTGTGGAGATATATTGTTCAACCTTTTTGAGTTAGTATCCAATTTTTATTTCCTTGCAAATTACAACTTTGTTAAATGTCAAAATGCATATGTGTTTGTAGTTTGTGACCCCTACAATTCCTAAGGCTGTTTCTAGTTCCTCAGGTGCAGCAAAGGATAACTCCCGGTTTTTGATAACTCTCTTTGAAGTGTTAAGTTTTTCATATGAATAAACCTTGCACTTCAGATTTTTTTTAAGGCTTTCATTAATATTAGGTTTTCAACATGTTTCTTGTTATCTACTTCTACAAATAGACTGTTGTTTCTAATTTTTTTTCAGTTCAAAGGTTTGCTCTGCTGGAGATTATTTTTTCAATGAAAAAAGGAGACAGTTTAGCTAAAGGAGTTTCTTCTGATTCTTTTATGATAAATCTTGTGAATTCTGTTATTTAATTTTCTGAATTAGATTCAAAGAGATTATATTTGGGTTTTTATCTGTATTTGCCATATGTGTTTATTTTTCCCCTAGTTTAGTGCTCCACTATTCACCACAGAGTTCAATTTCTGTTGAGAATTTACCAAGGAGGATACCATACACTTTGGTTGAGATGGGATATATCAGCCATTATACCCATGTCAAGAGGAGGATTTTGAGCCTTTGCTAATTTCAGGCTTTCAATAACCAAAACTTAGTGCTTTAAAGTTAAAGAGTGGTCAAAGTCTTGTTTCTCTCAATGCAATGACCCTCCGAGACCACCATCTCTAAACTTTAAGATAAAAAAGAAGTTGGTGCTTGTTTACAAAAGCCAACGAAAAAAGTTAAAACACCAATACATGAAAATAGATTTCAGTAATGTTTGTTATAATACCACTATAACTATATAAAAAGAAAAAAGAAATTTAAGCAATTCTAAGCCTTTTACTATATAATGATAAACATTGAAAATTTTTTTTAAGTTCATACTAAAGACTTCTTAGATCTTCAGTAGTGTAAATCTCATTTTATTTTATATATCATGCTTACCAGGTATGAGTATAACAATTGTAATTTTTTAGAATGCTATTTCCTGATAATCGTAAAAATGTGAAACTCCTAGTTGCAATATGAGGATTTAATTTCTGATATAGATATATACACACACACACACACACACACAAGCCATTCTAATTGTAAGGGGTTTCCTATTTCTCTCGCCATCAGTCCCTATCATCCCTTGCTCCTGGCAGGTCCTTTAGACTGCATCAAGTGTTCACGCATTATGTGCAAAAGATTCGTAATCATTATTAGAACATTAGTATCTTCATTTTGAAATGAGAACTTAGTTTGAATAATTATTATTTTAAAATAAAAGTTCTTATATTATGTTCTATTCTCAGGTTTCAAGGTCAGAGTCCTTCTACACAAAGTAGAAGTCTCAACACTTGATAATTACATATTATTTCATACAACTTAGTTCTTACTTCCTGGGAAATCTGAAATGAATTGAAGTGTATTTAGATTTGAAGTAAATCAATGTAGAACAACTTTCTTTTTATGTTTTTGTAAGTATGATAAGATTCACTTGTAGAAAAAATACCAACAGGAAAGATATCTGATAGCTATCTAATTTCAGAGGCTTATTAATTAAGGAAAAAAATCCTTTTGCAATCAATTGTACATCATAAAATTTCTAAAACCATCATCAACCTAATCAACTACACTATTACTACTTGCTTTTGGTGATCATTAAGCTTGATGTGAAGCCATTATAGAATTCATATTATAATTAACTGAAAATGAATAATTTAATAATTAATTCCCAAGAGAAATTATAAAGATCAAGGTGAGAACAAATTATTATTATTACTAATAATCTATAAAAATTGCTTTATTCTTTACATTAAAGTATTTTAATACTATAATGCTAATAAAAATCTTGCTATGAAGAACCATTTTTGCAGTTACAGAAGCACACATAAAAATTTGATCATTATAATATAGATGAACAACCTTGTACCAGAGCAAGCTAAGCAGAATATAAATGAAAGTATGCGATATCTACACACACACACACACACACACGGAGGTGAAGAGACAAAAAATATAACTTATAGTATTCATAGATTCTTACCATTTAAACTTTCTTCACATTTGCCATGACTACAAAAATATATGCATATAACTTCCTGAAAAATCAATACATCCAAGTATAAAAAAGACTGGATGGATCAGAAAAAAAAGGACAAATGAAAGTTGCTTTCATTTAAAGAGTAGTACAAGTAATTCCAAATAACAGAGCATTGAGAGAACAGAAACACTGACTTTTGAAGGCTTAAAACAAAGCAAGCTTTGGCAAAATACTTTTCAAACTCAGTGGCAGGGTACTATCTTGAATAGTTAATGGCAGGTCATCTCAAAACTAAAGGTATATGAAAGACAAAAAAAAAAAAAAAAAAAAAAAAAAGGAGAGAGAGAGAGAAAATAAAAAAAGGTAAAAGAAATGTCTATATTTAATAAAAATTCAACAACATTTTTGAAAATAGAAGTAAGTAGTTCATTTTAAAAAATTACAGGATTGTTGGAATATGAATTTGCACTTCTACATAAGATCAGAGTGTAGAATCTGTAGTTATGGAAATCCTTCAGTAATTTTAAAACTCAAATATAAAATGAACTAAAGAAAAAGTATTTTGAAGAGAATAAAATTTGATACTTCCTCAAAATCAAATACAAAATAAGAACAACTCAATGCAAAATAAATAAGATATAGTTATGTTCTTTTTTTTAGTAATATATTTAATTAGATTTCACCAAATAAAGATACAACTTAATCCTAAGTAGGGTGCACAGACTATACTCATCAAAACAAAATTTTCTGCTGTTCTTTGTCTTCATTTCTCCCTAACAGAGCAATAAAGACCCCCCCCCAAGAAAACCCCAGAAAAATCTGTACTGTTTATTATATAGATAGGTTTTACAAATAACTTAACTTTTACAGCCATGAGTCCTTTCACCTTGTGCTCATAGCTGAAAAATAACTCAAAATGTAAAGTTGTAATTTGTTGTTTAACAGCCTTACAATAGCAATGTAGGAATGGTGATTCCTAAGATGCAATTCAGGTCACTCGGATATATGTACTTTTAGGTAGCGGAACAAACACTGGCAGTTCAGGTTCTAAGAGTTAATGCAGATTTTTAAGATTAAGCTAATATTTAGATGATTTATGTCAAAATATTTCCCTTAACTCTTGCTTAACTTTATTATTAATCCTTAATTTTTGTCTGAATTTCTGAGATGAGAAATAATCTTTAATCGACACTGATTTATTCAGCTAAGTGTTCTTATCTTAATTGTTATTATCATGACATTTTGGCTATTACAACCTCCTTTAGGTGCCTGTTGTATTTGATAACCTTCTGAGAATTTCAAATTGAATCCCTTTTTCAGTTTATAAAACAATGACATGGTGAATATAAGCATTGTTTTAGTGCATGCAGTTAACTAGTGACTATGTGTTCAATTTTTGGCTAAGATAACGGAATTCATATACCCAGATTCAATGGAATAAGCATGAATGTATTTACCCAACTCTTTCATCATGAGTTGGATGTGATGCAAGGTCAATTTTTAAGTTGAATACAACTGGTCTGAATTCAGAATTTTCCTTCTCTTCGACTGGTTGTCATACTAAAGTTTAAGAGCCCAGTTTTAACCATAGCTTAAACTTCTTGGATTTATACCTTTCCAAGAGTATTAAACGCTCAGAGAGATGCAAACAGTTTTATCTAAGATTTGAACTTGGATTGCTGAGTCCATTTGCTATGATGATAACCATTGTACTTCAAGTGCTTCCCTAAGCATTTAACATCAAAAGGAAAAATGAAGGATACATAAAAAATAAGAGAGATCACCCAGTGTGGAAAGATTATATAATCCTTATGAATAAAATGAGGGGCTTGGTTTTAAATTCTCAGCATTTTACCAAATATGACATATCTGAAGAAAGAGGCTACAATGGCTGTAATGTGACTATAAAAATATCACAATGCTAACTTGAATAAATTGGTTGGTTGGTGAGAGTTGGTTTTATGATATGTCAACTCTTATTTAGAAATTTTATACCAAAGTCTTCGACAGTACATATACTAAAATTTAAAAAAAGTTAACACTTCATATTTAGTTGCAATATCACTGTTCTTAACCCTTTCACTCACTGAGAGACTGGTGTCCATGTAGAATTTCATTTTAACTCTTAAAATGTTATATTCAAAGCATTATTTTGTATGTCGAAAACTTAACAAAAACCTTGGTAGTGAATTGATTAAAGGAGTCAATGTATTAACTCATGGCATAACCCAAGCTATTCATAGAACAATAGAAATGATAGAAAAAGTTTCCAATTTTCATAGCCTCTAACAGTATATTTTCAACAATGATAGTAAACTATGACAAGGGAGATGGTTGGTTGTGTTTTATGACATATCAACCCATGTAGGTTATTTAATGCCAAATCCTGTTTTAATATATATATATATATATATATATGATTTGTAAATGAATAGTTTGTAAGTAACATTATTTTAAAACAAACCAGAGCTCATTTGATTGCACATAATTAAATGATTCCAGGTCCTTCTGTATAATACTAATAAAAATTTAATATCAGTCATTTATGTGTACTTCACATTCCCTAAAGCTCCAGGATTGGAGCCTCACCATGAGATAGTTGGTGTCATACTCAGGACAAGTTTTATCTGATCCCAAGATGGGACCCTAAAAGGTACCACCACTCCAGGTCAATGGACCTAAGAGTAATGGCAATGAAGGGGTACTCCACATTCCTCAAAGCTTCATGACTGGATCCTCACCATCTAGGGAGTGCCATATTCAGAACACTTGTTGGTGGGGGAGTTCTTACTCCTCTTCAGAGATGCAGTCAGTGTATTCTACAACTCCAGCTGACTGGGCTAGCCAAGGGAGATTATTCTAACATATGCAATGTCAAATGATATAATATGAACTCTGTATGGCAGAAGAATGAAGTGGAACATGATATTAATGTGATTCAAAATCATTTTAAACACTATCTTAAACAGATCTATCAGACTCATAAATAAAAACCTAACAGGTACTACTACTTCAAGTTAGAGTGGACCTGGGAGTAATGGCAATGAAAAGTCGACTCCTCACACCCCAGAGTCCTAGTACTGGAGCCGCACCATCAGATGCATTTGAGGAGAGGGGAGGTAGGATCTTACCTCTCTGCAGGGGATACAGTCATTATAGTCTAGTCTCTGCCAACATAGCAAGAATAAATTAGTGTATAATACTAATCTTTACAAGTAAGCTAGTTTAGTATTGCATGCACACATGTATAAAGGGCAGTAATAACTCCAAAAATATGCAACTCAAGTAATCAATATTCATTTAATAATCATGGGCAATCTTTGTTGAATGGAAGTGATTTATTAAGCAGCTAAGAAATTGGAGCAAATGCCAAAGTAAATGAACAGAATTACAAAATAAAGCAAGGAGATAAGTGGTGAAATGATGAAAGGAGATACAATAGCTAACAGACTAAATGAAACTAGATGTAGGGTGTCAAAAATACAGTAGGTCATTAGAATCTTATGACAGACAGCCTGGTAATCTGTCCTTAAAATTACAACTAACATTATATATATATATATATATATATATAGGTTGCTGTTAGAGGAACATAAACAAAGGGGAAATATTAGAAAAAGAAGATAATTCAGCATAATGGTCTGCACTTATGGGAAGCCAAATAAATAACTAAAAGTCCTTATTTCCTTTTCACAAGAAAAAAAACCCAGTGTATATAGCAACGAAATCAGCTCTAATTGGCCAATCATTTTCAATACCATAACTAAGGTCCATGTTTGATCATGTACTACAGATGCTCAAAAAAACACCTGCACAAAACCCCTGGAATTTACTCTACAGGGCATGAAGGCACAGTCACTACACAAGTTTGCTTGCTAAGCCACAGGCAGACCTCCAAAATGCAGGACTGGGAGACCTAACATCTGGCGGGTGACTGAAAGAGCTAAGGACACTCACAAATATAAGAACAAAGTTGTTTCAAATGAAGGAGGATTGAATACCGCTATACAAGGTTTCAAACTACTACAGCAGGAGAATGCAGTAAAACAAATACATATCACAACTATGCAAATTATATGACAGGAATTAGAGCACTTATTTTCAGGTGAAAGTTATCAAATATTGTTTATATTATTAATGATATAAAAATGGAGAATTTACAAAATGTCAATGTCTTTTTTGGGAACTGAATGTACGGAACATGAAGATCAGGATTATACTCATGATAAGTGGTACACTTTTAGTGATAAAACTGGAGGAGATCTGGAGGTTCATTGTAGGATTGAGACTGGACTAAAGCAGTGATAATGGTCTTTAAAAATATTGAGGTAAATACTAGAGATCTGAGGAAACTTGTGATAACTTGATACCTTGTAACACTCAAAAGCAAGATACATTTTATGTAAACATGCAAATACAAAAAAGCAATTATATGGTTTCAAGTAACTAAAGATAATCCTTTGTAAACAATTATAACTTCAAGTAACTAAATACATATAATTTGTACACAGTTATATGATATCAAGTATTCCTATCTAATACAAATTATTTTTAAATAGATCTATTTGATTCTTAAACAGGAACCTAAAAAGTACTATGAATGAACCAAAGAGTAATGGCAATGAAGAAGAACTCTGTACTTCCTAGAGCTCCAGAACTAGTTGATCACCATCAGATTCAGTTTATTGTCAATACCCAGGTTACTCCTTGAAGTAGGGTGTCTTATTCCTCTACAGAGGATGCAGTCAACATATCCAGAGCCCCTACTCACAGGCCAACTGATAATTTATGCAATTATATGGTTTCAACTAACTGATAATATTCCTTTGTAAACAATAACAGCTTCAAATAACTATTCATAATACAAAAAATTTGCATACAGTTCAATAGTTTCAAGTATTCCAATTAGGAAAATAACTGGATAGGGAGGTTGATCCAGAGGAAATTGAACAAATCACTCAAGTGTGATTAAAAAAAAAAACAATAACAATTTCTCTGGGATTCCAAGATAAAAACAGACGGCTTAATCCCAACAAGAAGTACAGAATTTGTCCATTAGTGGACTCCACCATTCCAGCAGACTACGGAGTAAAAATAAAATCAAATGAAAAACTGTAAAAACACTTGGATCTTTCCAGAGAGCTAGAAAAGCTATGAAAGTTAATAGAGATACCAATAATATTTGAAGCCTTTGGAACAATTCCAAAGAACTGAGAAAATAGACTGAGAGAACTGGAGATCTGTGGAATGATTGAAACCATCCAGACCACAACACTATTGAGATTGGCTAGAATACTAAGATGAGTCCTAGACAACAAGAAACTTGCTGTCTCTTGAAATCCAGGGAAGGCCACCAGCTAGTACTGATGTGAAAACTCATAAAAAATAAAATAAATAGTAGTATTTACCCCCACCTCCCACCACAAGCAGGATGCGACACAAGGTCAATAGTCAAGTGGCTATAGACTTGAAGCTTTTAAACCAATATTTACAAATTTTGGTGAAGTAAGCTTCTAGATGAGAAATGAAATAATGTCTAAAACATTTATTTTCATAATATATTTAAATGGCAATGGCAACATTGATCCTTTTTTTTTACATGAGGTACATGTATACATATAGAGTGTGTTTATGAGTTGTGGGAAAGTTTCCAGCCCTCTCTCTTTTTTTTTTTTTTTTTTTTTTTTTTTAAGACAAAACCATTTGAAAACCATTTGTTTTTCCAGTAAATTTTTGAACACACCTAATTTATATATCAAATAAATTAAAAGTTGTTGCTTATAGAGTTTATTGACAAGAAAAGCAATTTAATGACACACCAGCTCTTTCAGTGAACTTCTTTCTTAGGTTATAAATGTCACTATAAGTGCATAAAATCAATTTGTGGTTTTCATTATCAAAATAATAAAACCAAATACAATATCAATGGGAGTTGGATTTGATGATAGTTAAAGATAAGATATTTTAAGATATTTTATTGGGTTATTTCTCTTCCTTTTTCATTATTCTCATTCTTATGGTGGCCTACCTTGTTAGGTGATTTGATGAGATTAGCTTGCAGGTTCAGATGAAGTTTTCACACTGATAAGATTTTATGGGTTAAAATACTCAAGAAATCTTGAAGAGTTATTAAGGAATAGAGAGAGAGAGAGAAAGAGAAAATGAGAACCAGTGCAAGAGAATGAGAGAAAAACAGTGCTAATGAGAGAAAGAGAGAGATTTGGATTGGATGATTTAACAACATACCAACCCTTATTAGGTCATTTAATCCCAAATTTTGTTGTTTCATCATAAGTTGAGATAGAATTGGACTGGATTCTTAGGTTTAATGGCATATTAGGTCATTTAATGATAGAAAGACAAAGAGAGAAGCAGTGCTAGAGAGAGAGAGAGTGTTAAAAGAACAAGTGCTTGAGAGGGAGAGAGGAAGTGCTAGAGAGTAAAGAAAGAACCAGTATTAGAGAGAGTGAACTAAGTAATATAGAAAAAGACCTGAAGAATCTAACTAGGAAAAACTATACAAACTAGAGTGAGTGTGTGGGGGAGGGGAGGAGATTATTCCTATAATCCTTGAATAAGTGAATTTGGATTGGTTTCACACAGAAATTCAAAACATCCACCTTCCTTAACACCATCACTGCTCCAATTCACACATTTGCACCTCTTAGTAATTCTCACCTTTAATTCCAACCTCTATCCATCATTCAACACTCTTAACACTTCACAACTAATAGTAATAGAACTATATATATATATATATATATATATATATATATATATATATATATATATATATAGAGAGAGAGAGAGAGAGAGTGTATGTGCACATGGAAACTAAGAGAATGTGAATATCAAACAACCCACTGATGCCCTGTGAAATTCCTTATCACATTATTTCATTCTCCATAGCAACTCCAAGTAACCAAGCACTCTACGCTTGTATCTGAAAAAGGCTGATCTTTTTTTTATGATCTTGTTCTTTTTACACATAAAAAGAACATTTCTGTATGGAGATGCTGGAAGACAAGTGTTTCTTTGTCACAGTCAATCAGGATTCAGAAAGACAGCAGCTAAGTAACAAATTGATAAACAGTTTCTTTCTTGTCTAATTCAACCTTGCTGTAATGAATATAAATTGCTATTTTATCAGTGAAAGAAGAAAAAAAAATTGGTATTACTCTGTGTGATGAGATTTACAATAACAATTCGATTTCAAATGTAACCCTCTAAGTAAATTCATATTTCTAACATCAAGCTTTCTTTAAGTCTTTCATGACTCCTTTTTAAGGCAATATTTATTTTTTATTACATACACATAGCAGAATATACTTTTTTTTTAATCAGTCCATTACTACAATACTCCTTTGTATAATATGAAATCAATAACATTGGTAATACCAAGGATTTAATGGTCATGGATTCAGTCTATTAGTGGGTTAGATGAAAAGTTCATAGGCTGACCAAGATACACTCATGAAATGTGACCAAATGAGGATTATATTTTAACATAGTCCTCGTTGTGGTCTACACACTTCATCCACCGGTGTAGCAGTGCTTGGATCCTATTGGTTAAAAAAGTCATCAATGGCAGATATAAAGTTATTATATAAACTTTTCAGCCAACCCTCATATTATCAATCTATAAGATCTCAATTCTTCTAAATACACATTACTATAACAGAGTAAAAATGGTACATTTGACTGAGTTTTTGTTAAAATAAACTTTAATATTTTATGCCTAGAAGTAAGAGAATCCTGTTCCTTGCACACTCATATTTGCATTTTTTTGTGTACTTCCCCCACTCCAATACAATCCATTTGAACACAAACAGTTTTGAAACAGATTTATTTGATCCATAGATGGGACTCTAACAGGTACTACAACTCTGGGACAGAGTGGACCAGGGAGTAATTGCAATGAAGAAGTACTTCCTCCACTCTTCCTAGATCATTTGAACCTGAGCCTCACCATCAAATGCAGTTTAGTGTCATACCCAGGATACTCATTCTTTTTTTTTTTTTGGAGGAGGGGGCTGTCTTACTCTTCTGCAGAGGATATAGTCAGCATATTCTAAGCTCTGCCAACTGGTCTAAAAGTTATCTTAGAAAATAATGTAGTTTCCAGTCGGATTTGCGATACAGTAATGTAACATCTAGATTCATATCCATCCTGATTATTATAATTTCTCCAATGAATCTAATATTGAATGTCAATTGTTCACCAATGGTCCAGGAGACCAGGGTTCAATACCAGATTGAGTCATACCAAAGACTCAAAAAATAGTACTTGATGCTAGCATTATAAGATATGGATCAAGGTTAAAGTGGAACAATCCAGGGAATGGAGTTGTGCCCTCCCCAACACCTCGGTGTAGTACCTATTGAAAAGGAAGCCTTTGGGTCACTCTCGACTAAGGTCGCAACTTTACTTACTGCAGAGATTAGAACAAATTCCATGAATAAACAGTAAGTTGGCATCAAGCTAAATGGCTAATGAAGGTAGGTTTTAAGTGAGATGTAATAAAAAGTATTTGCAGGTTATGAAACTACTGATAATCTTCTAGTTTTGCAGTTGAGAATACAAAAATATGAAACAACTCTCTTTTCTGTACCTGGAAATTAACTTTATTGAGATCTCAAAAAAGAACAACCACCTTGGTGTAAGGGATGTCACACTCCATATTCAGTAAAACACGTATTAATAGAATACATTGACCTTACACTAAAAAGACAACATTTCTGCACCGTAAACAGTATGAAAGAACTCCTTGAAAATGTCAAAGTAGACAAAATATTATAATTTCTAAAAGCAGTAGGTCTATATAAAAGAATTTAAAACTTCAACATTTCATTTATGTATATATAGATGATTCAAATACTAGCACTAATATTAAACACTTAGAACAACAAAACTGATAAGCAAATCAACTGAAATTGGCATAAAATAACCTGAAAAAAGGGTTGATATGCCATAAAACATAACAATCAATCAATCATGTAAAATGGAAAGAGATTTTGATGAAAGAATAAGGTTTCCTCATTTCAAATCATCTCACATTGGCTGAGTGAATTGCACTTATTTTGGCAACTAAAGCATTGGGTGCTTGAAAAAGAGAGATTCTTTCCATATAGAGTACAATGGGAAGATGAATCAAGCTCATTTTATTTGTGCCAAGTCTTGCTCTAAGACAAACAAGACAGAATTAATCAAAGCTATGAGGACTATTGCATTATTATTATAAATCTGGAATAACTACCACTGTGTCTACTAGTTGCTATTATATATATATATATATATATATATATATATAAAAATGTAGCTTGCAATATTTCAAAATAATGAGTGCCCAATATCACTGATAGAGAATATCTAAGTTAGAATAGTGTAGATACAAAGTTAATGACACTTGGTGACCTTATCCTATTTACCAACCCTTCCGCTCGGGCAGGATATGACACAAGGTCCATTTTTTTAGGCAGAGTTTAACAGGTTTGAATTCAGAGTTTTCCTTCTCCTAGACTAGTTGCCTCACCAAGGCTGGAGAGCCTAGTCTATCCTACCATTTACCCATTGCTGGAGGGAGAATAATTGGATTCATACCTTTCCCAAGGGTATTAGTGCTATGTGAAATGCAATCAGCCTCGTCCAGGATTTGAACTTGAGTCGCCGTGTCCATTTCCTATGACGATAACCATTACACCACGGGCACCTCCGTGACTGTCAGTTTCTTACCTCTGTGATAAGCATACAATTGACTGTGTCTACACTATCCTAACTTAGACATGTTTGTGTGTATGTTTGTGTACACACACGAACACACTTAAATCTGTAAATAGAATATATAATTGATTTGTATCCTTGGTTAAGTACAGTGGGAATTAAAGAGTAGTGAACAAAAAGAAAAAAAAAATTTCTCAATTAATTCCAAGTGAATTTCATGTGTTTACAGGAATTTTTTGTGGATCTTTCTCATAGGTGAGATGAGAACAGTCAATGACAGCAATAAGGAAAAAGTCTTAAATCTTTTTAGAATTATAATAGTGAATAAAAATTTACTTTTTAACTAGACAAATTGTCTTTTATTTATAGTAAAAAATACAAACTGGAAAAGAAAAAACAAAAAAACTTAAAGAAACTAATAAACATAATGCAGTTTCTTCTTTGATTTATTCACCTTGAAACAAACTCACTTAAAAAAAAATTTACCAGTAAGCTCAATGTAAACTCACATCCTATTAATAGAATTTAGAAAATAACTAATTGCAAATAAAAAAAGGGAAAATATTCTCTAATTAAGAAATAATAATAATTAGGGTGACCACAAACACATAACCTCACTAACACATACATACTTATTCAGTTTTCAATTAGACTGGAAATTGCTTTATTTTCTAAGAGTGTTTTTACCTTATTACACTAATGAAAATCTCATCATGTGCCATTTTTGCAGTGTTATAGTTACTCAGAAAAATCAGATCCTTATAATGTAGACATTTCCTTTGAGATTCAGAAATAATTAGAGTTCAGTTTTACATGAACTGCAGACACATTTAGATGAAAGTATCAACTTGGAAATTGCATTAAAAAAATTATATAAGTAACAACTTTATCAAACGTGTAAAGCCATGAATGCTTTGACTCAACATGAAACTATAAAATTTGACACACATGGACACACACAAAATTACAACCAGGTATAAAGTTAATAGTTTGTCTTTCTGAATATACATCTTAAAAAAAGGAAAAAATGGTTTCTATTAGTACACATGAAAAGACTACTATCTGCTAACTTTCAAATGTAAAAATTACTTGTAAAATGCAGCATCATTCTTGTATTATTCCAGTTTTGTCCAACTCAAAAATTTTGAATTGTTAATTTACTACAAATGATCAATAATAGTTTGTCTGTGTTCATGAAATTATTTTGAGTACAGACTGTCTCAATTTTGTATTGAGTTACCATAAGTACCTATAGAAGGAAATACACAATTATTATTGTATTTTTTATCTTTAACAGAAGTTACTTCATTTATAGATTGGAAAGAGGGACGGTTCACCTGTATGCTAAATCAAAGTATTGAGACAGTACAACTTCCTTAAATACTGTCATTAACCATTGGTCTCTATAAGAAATGCTAATTGCAACTATGATTTTAAATAACCACATCTTCACAGACAAAGTTACATATGGAATGTGGAAAATGATCTATGTAAATAATTAGGAAGAGTTTGTTTGTTTGTCCTATGTAGATGGCTAAATGTATCTGAAAGCCAGTCAAACTCAAACTTGGTTTGCTAATTCTGCTTTCTTTACCAAAAACCATTATACCATCCTGCACAGTTTTAAGATACCAGGTTGCAATCTTCAAATTAATATTCTTTTAGTTTTAGATTGATAAACAGCATATTTAAGATTATTTTTCAAAGATTTGCAGGATTACTAAAAATACATATTGTGAAAGTAAGAATGACAAATGAAAGTTAGAGAGCAAACAAATTTTACAATGAAACTGACATTTTTATTAGATTTATTTTTGATGTGGCTTATGATGGTTTTAAAATGTGTAATATAATGACCGAGGGATTTCGGTTCATGCCTTTGGGTTTAGTTAGCCTGAGAACCTTTCGGCCCAGTACATGGGTTAGTTAGGTGCAAACTTGATGCAGGTGTGACATGCGCAAGGGGCGGACGTGTCACTCAGAGATGTCACAATAGCCCACATTGGAAGTGGGGTTACTGGGTGCAAGTGACATCACGCACCGGAAGCGCGCAGAGGATTTTGGGGATTTCGAAGAAAGTTAGAGAGTTGAAACTAGACGCCGAACAAGGAGGTTCAACTTTTGGGGCTCGCTGAGGCGAGACGAATTTGCACGCCATGGGTGCCACATGAGATAGGGGCCAGATGAAGAAGCCAGCATAAAAAGATTGTGTCTCTCTCCTTATGTCGAAACCTTTAACTCAAAAGTAATAAAAAGGTTTCGTACCTGAACAAATAAGTCATTATGTGTTTTCGAATTTCGAGATTCCTATGTTTTTTATGTATATATGTAATGAACGTCCCATGTACATTTTGCATATTCATGTATATGGCTATGGTACAAATGCACTTGTCAGTTGGTTCTTCAGTTTGAACTGATGTATTCAAGCCAAAGACTTAAACTGCCCAGATGTGAGAAAGCAATTCTCTATGCTACGTTCAAAGTGGTATGATGTGGTATCATTATTGATAATACAAGATGAGTAACCCAATGATCATTGAACAACTCAGTTATTTGTCGGTTTGGTTGGGTTTTATGACATATCAACCATTGTAGGTTATTTAATGCCAAATCCTGTTCATACATATATATTGAATATATGATTTGTAAACACATTTTGTTGATAACATTTTTAAATGAGCCTGAGCTCATTTTTTTTGTACACAGTTAAATGGTTTCAAGTATTCCACACTTATAATTTTATTTGCACACAGTCAAATGGTCAAACAGTTCTATTTCTAACAATTTGATTTAAGATAAGACATTTGTTTGCACACTTTAAAAGTCAAACAATTTTATTTGACCCATAGATAGGACCCAATCAAATGCTACCACTACAGAGTGGATCTGAAAGCAATGGCAATGAAGGGGTACTCCACATTCCCAAAAGCTCCAGGGCTGGAACCTTGTCATCAGAAGATTTAATGTCATATCCAGGATACTTGTTGTTGGTGGGGTTTTTACTCCCAGCCACCTGCAGAGATGCAGTCAGTGTATTCTACAGCCCAAGCCAATTGGGCTATTTCCACTTTGGATGAGTCCTTATATTCATATGCGATCGTAACATAAGGATTGAAACCAGTACTCTCCTTATATGAAAGACACATGAAGCAATGCATTCTCTTGACTTAAATCAAAGTTGTTAGATAAAATAGTCTTAACTTCTTTTAATTTAATTGTAAAACTTTCCTATGTATAACAAATTATATTCTGTGCACTGACTACACCAAAGCATTTCAACTCCTTTGTTCATATTCTGCACTAATATATTGTTGTGATGCTGACAAAAGAAAGACACAGGGAACACAAAAAAGGTTGATAGAAAAACATATATTCAAGTAACAGAAACAAGATATGAGTGAACCTGGTTAAACAGTAGTTAGTTGATAGGAAGCAGAGAGTCCAGTGGGGCAGTGGCTATCCGTCCACTACGCAAATGGTATCTCACCTGATTGTATCATGCTGATTGGTTAACTCTGTCTGACGCTCTTGTTGACGTGCATTTATGGAGGAGGGTGAGTCCATTATGTAGGGAGTACAACATGTATATAGACTAATATTTGAGTCCTGGTTCTATCAGAACCTTTTGGCTGTGGCACGCTCCAACTGTTTTCAGGTGTCTGTTATAATTGGCAATCTTCTACCGGCATTTTGAACCAAACCATTTAATCAATTCACTGGGGTAGATTGTTCTCATTTTAATTAGAGGATTTAATGGTAATTATTTTAAGTCACATCATCCTTGTAACATGGCATATCTAACTCTTCTACTAAATCAGAGTTTATTACACTACTCAACAAAGGGATTGAACTCTTATGACTGAGATAACTAAACACACTATAAATAATGTTTTTGTAGGGCAATTGATAGTGGAAACTTGGACCTTTAAGCCTAGGGTTGCTTAGTCAATAGTTTCCAAAGATATAAATTTAAGATAAAGTTTGTATCTGAGATTATTGGTTTAATTTCTCAGTGTATTATATATAAAACATCTAATGGTAGTTTAGATATGTTTAAGATAAAGGATAAATTTGAATACATTTGATTGGTTATAGTGTTTGAAATGGAATTTTAATATTTAAACATCATCTGATTAGAATCAATTAACTTGAAACTCAAAATATTGGACTAATCTAAGAACTTCTGATTGTTATTAAATTCTTTACACTTTAAACTCATAAACCTGATATTTTTAGCTGATTGCTGTGTTATTATGCACAATCAATAAAATATTTTTTGAATTTTGAGATCATGTAAAAGGTTTAATCTAATGACTATTCACAGCTATTCTTTTAAGGGAATGAGATCGATAACTTTAAAATAAAGATGTCTGTGCCCTGAAGCAAAGTTTGAATATTTTATGCTTCATTTTTTTTTTTTGTAAGTTTAGATATAGGGCATCTGAGGGTCAATAGGTCAAGGGTTAATAAAACTTGATTCTTCTTTATTCTGTTGCCCCTCCAAAACAGCTGGTTGTTTGTAAAGGAATAAAAAAAATTATTTGAACACAATGTTGGAATGTACCAAAAACAAGATTTTCTAAGAGATCTATGTTTAGATACTGTTTGGCAAAAATGACCAAAAATATCAATTGATTTTCATGATAGCTGAATTGGTTAAAATAGAGCATATATGATACGCTTGCATAGTTTGTCTTGTAGAAGAGAGTTGTGCCCCTTAGATAAAGATGATGCCTAAAGATAAGATGATATCAAAGTGTAAAAGGTTCAGATAAGAAAGTCAATTAAACAAAAAGCTTAAGAGAATCATTACATAATTTTAATGAAATAAAAATTTCACAACAAACAGTTCAGTACTTAGAAATTTATGTTTGGTTACTATCATAGGCCCAAAAAACCCAGTAAGCAATTTTTTGAGGAAATTTTTAAAAAAACCCCCAAAGACTCAGCAATCAAAGAGAACAGAATTCAATGAAGCATACCCAATTATTTATTATTGAAAATTAGATATAGAATATAAAATATTGTGCCTTCAAGACAAGTCTAGAATGATACACACACAAATATAAATTAAATGAAAAACACTAATGAGTAAATAGGATAAAGACAGAACATATCTCTTCTAAGTCATTACTAAAATTATGTTAACAGATGATTTTTGTGAATTCTTCTTATAACTTGAATAGGCTTAGTATCTTTCATTGAAAAATTAGTTCCAGCTGAATAAGTTTGAGTTTTGTTTAACGGCATATCAACCCCTGTGGGTCATTTAATGCCAAAAAGGTTATTTTGAATTTCAGTCATTAAAGTAGCAGTTCTATAGAGATGTTTGGTTATATCTTGCTGAAAAAGTTGCTTTCTTTTAGAAAATTAAAAATGTTTTCAGGGTTTGTATTCTTAAAGATGTCCCTCAGGTTTCTTGCTTGATAGTACTTGGTACGGATATGTTTAAGGTTGTTACAATTTAGAAGGATATGTTTGGTTGTGAGTTGTACTTTGCATAATGGGCACACTGGGGCATCCTCCCCTTTTAACAGGTGTGAATGAGTAATGTGGGTGTGCCCAATATGCAATCTGGCAAGTATTACTTCTTCTCTTCTGATGCTTCTGTAGCCTGTTGGCCACTCTCCGATAGCTTCTTGTATTTCATGGAGTTTGTTTTGGGTCTGATTGTCCCATGATTTCTGCCATTTGTCTGATATAAATTTCTTTATGGTTGGTTTTAGATCTGTATATGGGATTTTTGATTTGCACATATCAATTTGAAGAGCTTTTTTTGCAGCTTTGTCTGCTTTTTCATTTCCTTGGATGCCAATGTGACTTGGTATCCAGGTGAATATGATGTTATTATTTTTAGAGAGGGTGTTTAGTTTGTTTAGGAGCTTTGTGATCAAGGGGATGATGTATCTCTGTTCTGTAGTGCTAGTAGGACTGATTTGGAGTCTGTGTATATGATAAATTTGGAAGCTTTATGATTTGCTATGATATTCATAGCTAGATCAATGGCTGTGGTTTCTGCACTGTAAATTGAAGCTTCATTAGGAGCTGAATAAGGGCCAGAGGTTAGGCATTACTTGTCTTATTTCAAGATAGAAAGTTTTTGGATTGATTCTGGCAATGGTCAACTTAGATACTGATAAATCAATAATTGTTTTTTTTTTCCATCAGGCTGCACATTAAGCTTTTTCCTCTTCTTTGAGGTAGGCTCAATCTTTAGTCACAATTCATGTTCCTATCAGTTCCTTGCTACCATATTCAGAGCAGAATAAAAGGAAAACTGTTAGCTTAAACTTCTTTATACAGAACAAATAAATGCAGAAAAACCTAGTCTGACATGACTTACATGCACAACAATCTGCTTTCAACCATCTTTGTCATGATTTGAAGCAGGAGTACAAGAAAAATTAAGCATGATTGATTGATTTTAATAGCATGTCAACCAATCTAGGGTTATTTTATGACTAGAGGTTAGGGAATCATATTCATTGTATGTTCCTATTTACATTTTTTGTGTAGTTGTTTCCTAAGAGTTTTTTTTACACATGGTCCTATGGAATATGAATTTTTCAACAAGTCTCTTTGACCCATAAATGGGACCTTAACAGGTACTACTACTCAGAGACAACATGGAAGTGGGAGTAATAGCCATGAACCAGGTACAAGTGTTAAGTATTCCAGCTGGACACATAGCGTAACGGTTATAGGCGCTGGTTCCCTAAGCTTCTAAGGAGACAATCATCTGGAGGTTTCAGGTTCAATCTTGACTGCAAGTGAGTAACAATACAGGAATACTTAACACTTGTATCCGGTTATGGTTAACAGAATCAGAACAGGCGACCCCTGTGGATTCGATAAAGGATGTAGTTCGAAGTTCCGTGTAGGTTCCCAAGTTCAACAAACATCTTAAGGCGGCTGGAAGACATAGCCAAAACACTGTGGAAATAACAATAAAGATGAAGACAATAGTTTGAAAACCCTTAATTATAAAAATCAGCAAGCTTCGTCTCAGAAATTCAGACAACTATTTATAGAGTGTAAATAACAGAAAAGTTTATTTAACAATCTCCTTGTAACTTTGCATTCCTAAATTAAGACTTATTCTCAGCAATTCAATATTTAATCAGTTGGATGATTTTATTTGATCAGATTCAAATTTAACAAACAGAATATGAAAAAAAGAAAGGACCAAGAAATGAAGTAGAAAAAAAGAATTTTAAAAAATGTACAAGGAAAGTAGGAATTTTTTTTTTATGACCACTGTAAAGGTCTGCTTGACTAATCCTACATGGAAGTTTTGACCTTTCACAAGGGGTCTGGTAATTAATCCGGGGCATCTCAAGTAGTATAAGGTTTAGTGATGTAAACTAGCAGACCATTACTAGTGAGTTCACTTTTGGATGAGTGCCACAACTAAACTTAGAAGATAACTGACTTATAGTCATGCCCTGAATAAAGCACTAGTTCAGCAAAATCATTCAAGTTGAGCAGCATTTAGCCAACTCAGATGAATGACTGCTTAGAAATAGGTTAAACTATAAGCAATCTGAGGCCGATATACTATACTAAACAAAGCTTGGTGAATTCAACAGTGTTTTGCTTGGTATAATTGGAAAACTAAACTAGCAAGACATTGTTAGGGAGTTTGATTCTCACTGGCCATCACACACTTCTGGCCTTATATCAAATTGAGCTAAGCTTAGTAAATGACTACTTGAGAGGTTTACATAACAACAAAGTCACTAATTTCAATATTTAGGAATTTACTTAATTAAGTAATTAGCAATATAGTGATTATAGTAGAAGTAGCAAACACATACAGAAAATCAACTGATTTTCATACTAAAAAAGTGTTCATTTTTGAGCAAAGAAGCTGTATTTTTTTTTCTTTTTATATCTGTATCTTTGCATTTATGGACCAATTGGGGCTTATATGCCCATTTTAAAATTTCTTTGAGATTCGAAGATGACAATATTTGACTTGCTGTGAGAACCCAAGATCAGAACCCAAAATAATTCAAATCTTTTCCCTCTTACAATGCTTAACTAATTAGAATCATAGATAAATCAAATTTTTATCTAATTTTGAGCCTATCTCAATCTTATAGATAAGCAATAAAATAGATACATACTTAGAAAATTTATAGATCTATTCCGTAAATCTACTCAAAACTTTTGACTATTTCTTTTGAGTAAAAGTCTAACATTCTGTACCTTCAAGAATGCATTAATTAATTATTCTAAATTGAATGAAAATATTGTTTATTTAGACATCCTTACAGTTCCATTTCAGTGTTCATTTGCTGATGAAATATTGTTAGCTGCATTCATTTCCATATCAGCATATGAATTATACTTTCTCCTCTATATAGTGTCACAATCACACACAGATCTTTTACAAAAACACATAAAATATATCAACTAGAATTAAACATTGCAAACTGCTACATTTAAATGCATGAATTTTTCTTTCTTACAGGAAAATACCTTGTAACTTCTGTTTTTCAACAAATATTTCACTCAATTTAAAAAAATAAAATTTATTTAATCTGTAGTTCAGTGTTTTATTCCATCATTTATTTACTTATCCACGATGCACATAACAAATGCAACTCAATATTTTCATGCTTTCAGGAATATTATTTGGAGAGAAAAAGACTATGATAAAATTGGTTTCTTTGTTTAATGGCATGCCAACCTTCATGAGTTATTTAATGCCAAAGCCATCCTTGGTAGAATACTAGTGGTACTATTTAACACATAGCAGCGGGGATAAAGGAGTTTTTACCTTTCCCAAGGGTATTAGTCTGAAAGTGAACATGAAAACATAATTGGAGTTTGAACTTACTTACTTTGTCGTTGAAAAAGAGCACATTAACTACTGTACCATAGGGACTCCTCTTCCCTCCACATCTATTTGTAATTTAGATTTTAAAATAATAACAGATTTTGAGTGAAATAGTTGTGGTCAAGGTTAAAAGCATGGCAAAGGTAACCCAAATTTTTTTTTTTCAATCCAAGTATCATTGGGAAACAGGAAAAGTTTTCTTGTCCCCCAATAATACTTGCATCAGAAAAATAATCTCCGAAATATCTAACTTGACATCATCCTTATTGCACTTTTAACCTGGGCTATTAATTTATACCTAACAGAAATAGCTAGCAAAAATGTAAAATTGTTTTAAATAATTTCCTGTTCGAGGCAGAGAAAACAAACCTTCTAAACAGACAACAAAAAAGATTAACCATAAAAATAGAGACTAAAGCTGTATTGACTAAGCTAGAAAAGAACAGTGAATGAAACATTAATTTTCTTCAAAATAGTCCTGTTGACTTTCAACTCATTTATACCTCAAATTTTCTAATTTTAAAGAATTTTTCAAATTTCTCTTTTGATACAGGGTGACTCTGCACCATCATATTTCTTTTAATGTCATTCACATACTCAAATCTTATTCTTGAGATGAATTTTCAGTTTAGGAAACAAGAAAATCTTGGACAGTGCTGAAGGTCTGGGGAGTGTGGAGGGTGTTGTACTTGCACAATCCAGCATTTCACAAAAAAAAAAAAAAAAAAAAAAAAAAAAATTCATTAGAAAAGTAACAAGACTGTTTTCACAATTTCTTAAAAAGTGTTTAGACATTATCACTTTATTATTTAAGTAGCTTAGTTGTTAATATATTATTATCCAAATTTTAAAATTAATAGATTTAACCTTGATACTTTTTGATCACATCACAAACATATATTTTCATAGTATGTATAACATAGGATTATCTTCTTTTGGTTTGGCTGTGTTTTATAGCATATCAATACTTGTTGTTTATTTAATACCAAGTCCTGTTTATACACACAGATATATGATTTGTAAGTGAATAGTTGGTAGGTAAAATTATTTTTAAATGAGCTAGAACTCATTTGTTTAGACATAGTTAAATAGTTTCAAGTATTGTTATCCAACACTAATAATTCTACCATTTGTTTGTACACAGTTAAATGGCTTCAAGTATTGTTATTTAACATTAATAGTTCTATTTGCACACAGTTAAATGGTTTTGAGTGTTGCTATTTAACATGAATAATTTTAATATTAATAATAATCCCTAGTAAAAGGCTAAACAGTTCTATTTGACTCATAGATGAGACCCTAATAGGTACTAACTTTGTAGCTCAGAGTAGAGCTGGGAGTAATAGTAATGAAGGGGTAATCCATATTCCCAAAAGCTCCAGGACTGGAGCCTCACCATGATAGTTTAGTGTTATATCCAAGATATTAAATGACTTTAAGTATTGCTATCTAACACTAACAATTAAATTTAACATTAACCATTTCATAACACAGTTAAATGGTTTCAAGTATAGTGAATGATTAAATAGTTCTATTTGATCAATAGAAGGGATACTAACAGGTCCTATCATTCCAGGTCAGAGTGGACCTGGGAGTTACAGTAATGAAGGGTACTCCACATTCTCCAAAGTTTCAAGACTGGAGCCTCACCATTAAATGGATTAGTGTCATATCCAGGACACTCTTTGTAGCTAGTATATTCTAATCCTACAGCCGACTTTTTTCATGGCATAGAAGATATGTAGAGAGGGAGAGGGAAAGAATGTATTTAGGCACAAAGTGGACCTAATAGTATACTAAGTAATGCAAGTAATGAAAACCAAAAAAACATGGTTAAGGTTGATTGGTTATTTGTACAATATGTCAACCATGGTTAGATTATTTAACCATTTTGCAGGTAGAGTAACATTTTTGTTGCCAAAGGTACACAGGCAGAGCAAAATCTTTGTTCTTTTTAAATGATAGCTCAAGGCAAGGCATTTTCCTATCGGTTGCTCATTGACCAATTCAATGTTAATGTATAGAAACATTGCTAGGAGGCTCTAATATGATGTAGGATTGTGTAAATGTAGTTTTGCAAAATATCATTATTAAAAGTGAGTGTTTTATTGTTTTCAGGCTATTGCACTATGACACACAATTGCTGACCAAATTATTGTGTTCTGTTTCGAAATTTTCAAAAAAGAGAGAGTGAGAGAGAAACGAGAGTGAGAGAGAGAAAAGAGAAACTAAACAAAGAGAGAGACAGAATAGAAATTGAAAAAAAAAAAAAAAGGAAAGACAAAAGAGAAACTAAAAAAGAGAAAAAAAAAAAAACAAAAGAAAAAACCCAAAAAAAACAGAGATGAGAAATTTTCAAAAAAGAGAGACAGACAAATTGAAGAGAAACAAAAAAAGAGAGACAGAAGAAAAATTAAAAAAGAGACAGACAGAGAGAAGAGAAATTAAAAAAGAGAGAGATGGAAGAGAAATTTTTAAAAAAAGAGACTAAAGAAAAATTTAAAAAGAAAGAGACTGAAAGATACTATTTAACCATAACTAGGAGGGGGGATAAAAGGGAATCATACTTTACTTAAAGGTATTAGAAAGTGAATGGAATAGCTTAACTGGAATTTGAACTCACTTACTACAATGTCACAGTCCAGCACGTTAACTACTAAGCCACAATGACTTCCCCCATCTCCAGCTTAGACCAATTCTAAGAGATTTCTAGGTGAACATGACCACAGATAAATGATTAGCTATAAAGCAGAACTATCATAAGAAATTATTCTAGACATTTATATTCCTTGAATCAGTTAATTAGAGAATGATTTTCGATGATTAACCAATTTACTACGCAGAAGATTGAGTCAGGACGTTTTATAATTAAGAAATATACCTCTTCACTAGAAATCTAAGTTTATGACAGTTGTTCTCAAACTGTGTGCCATCAGGCATAGCTATGCATACATGAAAAAAAGAATAACAGCAGAGAAATAAATGACTTATTGTAGGAGAGTATTTGATAACTTTGCAACAGAAATTACACTAATTTTCCATTAGACAAAATGTTGCTTAGAGACAACAAATCTGTCTCTCATTGATAACTATCCTTATTTTACTCAATAAAATGTGTATTCTGGGTATGACATTAAACTGCATATGGTGTTAAGGTTCCAGTTTTGAACTTTGGAAAATATGGAGTACCTCTTCATTACCATTATTCTCAGGTCCACTCTGACCTGGAGTAGTAGTATCTGTTAAAGTCCCATCTATGGGTCAAATAGAACTGTTCAATCTTTTGCTACTGATTATTATTACTTTTAATTATTTGAAACCATACAGCTGTGTGCAAGTTATCCATATTAGATACCCATACTTGAAACCATCAAACAGAATTATTTATGTTAAATAGCAATACTTGAAACCATTTAACTTTGTGCTAACAGATGATTAATATTAAATTGGATAGAAATACTTGATAAAAAGAAATACTAATGTTAAACAGTAATACCTGAAACCATTTAACTATGTGCAAACAAATAATATTATTAACAATGTGCAAACAATGACTAATTTTGAATTAGATAGGAGTACTTGATAAATAGAAGCCCAGTCAGCAATGGATGCAGAATACACTGACTGCATCTCTGCAGAGAAATAAGACCCCACTGCTAGGGTCTCATCTATAGGTAAAAATAGTTATTTAATCATTTACTATACTTGAAACCATTTAATTGTGTGCAAACAAATGATTAATGTTAAATTGAACTATTAGTATTACATAGCAATGATTGAAACCATTCAACTATGTCCAAACAAATTAACTGTGGATTGTTTAAAAAATGTTACTACAAACTATTCACTTATGTATAAACAGGAATTAGCCTTAAATAACCATTAAGGGTTGATATGGTATTAAACCCAATAACCTAACCTAACCTAGATAAACACAATTACTGATGTTACATAGCAATGATTGAAACCATTTAACAGTGTTCAAATAAATTATCAATATAAAATAAAACTATTAGTATTAGATAACAATATTTAAAACCAACTGTGTACAAACAAATGATAAATAGGAATACTTGATAAACAGAATTATGAATGCTAATCATTTAATATTGTGGGCAAACAATGAGCTCTAACTGGCTTAAAAATAAAGTTACTTACAAACTATTTGCTTACAAATGATATATATATATATATATATATATATATATATATATATATATATATATATGATTTACAATTAAATAACTATCAAGGGTTGATATGCAATCAAACCAAATAACCTAACCTAAATAATTTATTTTTTAAATTACTAATGTTCCACAGCTTGAATTATTTTTAGAAATTGAAATGTGCAAATACAATTTTAACTTTACTTACAAAATGCACAATAATATTCTAGTTGCTTCTGAAGTATTTTAAGAGTAATAGAAGTTTGGGAACAGTTTATGAATTATTCTAATGGTATGTCGACCAATCTAGGGTTATATTATGCCAAGACGTTAAGAAATAATGTTCAGTATATGTTCATATTTACATTTTTTGGGTAGTTGTTTTTTAAAAGTTTTTTTTTTTTTTTTTTTGCACATGGTTATGTGATATCAAGTATCTATCAAATAGAAATAATTTTCACAGTTATATGGTTTCAACTTTGACCCATAGATGGGACCCTAACAGATATTACCACTCTGGGTCAGAGTCAACCTGGGAGTAGTAGCAATGAAAGAGTACTCCACATTCCTCAGATCTCCAGAACTGGAGCCTCGATATCAAATGCAGTTTAGTGTCTTACCTGCAGGAGATAGAGTCCTTGTATTATAAGCCCAGCCAACAGGGTGAAATTAGTTTATGAGATAAACATTTATTGATGTAACATGATATTGATGATACAGAGGCCATTTGAGATGAGCATGTAGTACTGTTTAAATAGTTTTTGTTTATGGATAACCAAACAGTCGTTTTGTAGTTTTAATGATGCCAGGACCAGACTATTTTGTCATGGATATTGTCTAGTCTGTTTAAGTGGGTGTGGTATGGTCTTAATGATGTCAGGCTAGTTTTGCTAATTTGATATGTGAGCCTTGACTGCTGGCAACTGAGCTGTGTTTATGCCAGTATTTTAAAACCCTGTGCTCCAACAGAATGTAAATACTGGTCCATGAATTTGGGCTGTATATATATATATATATATATATATACGATGGATGAAATTTTGGTAAAGTACTCAGTCCTGAGGATCAGTCAAAATAGAGATACCCTGTATCAGTTAGTATTAGATAAAGTAAGTGCTAAAGAAACGAGATGGTGGAATTCACTTTCAACAAAGTCTATCTGAATAAAAAAAGACTCTTATAACGAATGATCCTAACTTAGAAGTTTCTTTTTTTCTTTTTTTTCATCCATGACCTTTAAAATAAATGAACACTAAGACTGAAAAATTCAATGTTTAAAATAGTTGTTGTTTTTATATTTGCTTCTCTCTGACTACCAGATAATCATGTGATTGTACATTTCACTTCTCTCATAACCTCCATGATAATCAGTCTACTATAAGCCATGTCTTAGAACCAACACAGATAGCAGCCATCATTGTCTCCAATAGAGCAAGTCATCATATCTATCCAACATGTTTCCTATTTTGTTCCCATCACCATTTAATCATACTTCAGTAAAATAGCAATCGCTTGATAACAAAGTTTGTATTTACCCAACCCCTCTACATGAGCAGGATGCAACACAAGGTCTCTGTTAAAGCAGAGTATAACAGGTTTGAATGCAGAGTTTTCCTTCACTTAGACTGGTGGCTATACTAAGGTTAAAGTGCCCAGTCTGCCCAATTATTTACCCATTGCCGGAAAGAGAATAGTTGGATTCATACTTTCCTAAAGAGTATTAGTCCAATGTGAAATGCAAACTGCCTCATGCAGGATTTGATCTCTGGTCACCATGTCCATTTATTATGACGATAACCATTACATCATGAATGCCTTTGACAACAAAATAGATGCAATTCTATTCAAAAACTCATTCAAATACATGCAGGTATCTCACAATATTTAACATGTCATCATCATCATCATGTCGTGCCGCTAGCACGGATATCCCTGACCCTCTCTCGCCACTTCTCCCTATCATTCATCGCCTCTGGCAGGTCTTCTGGGTTACATCCTGTATCCTCACATAGCTGCTGTATGTATGTTCGAGCTGGTCGTCCTGCTTTTGCTTGGCCATATGCAGGGATCCATAGAAGTACATCACTTATGAGCTCATCCTTGCTTCTCCAGCAGTGTCTTGTATGTCTGGTTCGTCTAGCTTGGATAGTTTTTGTGATGGGAGGCAGGTGGCCATATAGTTGGTGCCTTGTGGGGTGTTGCTGCCAGGACTTGTTCAATATTGCTTGCAACATTCTTGTGTAATTGCCGTCTAGCTTCTTCTCCAGCTGTTTAGTTAGCATCCAAGTAGTGCATCCATATAGCAGTATTGACACGACCGCTGCCTGGAAGAAACTGCAGTTCATTTTATCGGTCAGGTCTGATTTCCATATGATCAAAAGCCTATCGATAGCTGTCCATGCCTTTGCCTTGCCTCCATGTCAATGCACACAAAACTGAATATATGTGCTATAATCAAACAGGTGACATTTCCACACTAGATAGAACCTCTCTGAAACTGGTAGACAAATTCACCAACCTAGGAAGCAGTGTTTCATCAACTGAAAAAGACATTGACACACGGCTAATGAAGACATGGACAGCTATTGACAGATTTAACATGTACAAAAGTATATTTTGAGCTTATTTGATTAAAAAGTAACTAACATTTTGACTGATCCAGAACTGAGAAAGTAATTCACTGAAAAATTAAAGGAATTTTCATTTCATAATGTCACCAAGTTTCTTTGGGTGCCCTATACAAGTAACCTGAGAAAATCAATAATTACTTTCCTTAGAGAATGGGCATGTCCATTGGTTGCCTCATAAGATGTCACCTGACAGTCTCAGAAAACTATTCTTGACATTTTTTGCCTCTGTTCTTTGAACAGTAGTAAAATTGGCTCCTACCTCTGCTATAGCACATTTTACTTTCCATTATCATCAAATAAATATTTTCCCATTTTTGAATCCCCTTTTACATACTGCTGGTTCATAGAACAATATGTGCATATTTTTATCTGTTGGGACATGTTTATGTATACTTTGTAATACTATTTTGATGCATATATTAAAAGTTTCTGTAAGTGTAATTGACCTTATCTTGCCTTTCCTACAGTTGTGTTGAGTATTAGTATAATGCTAATATTAGTCCTTGGTGAATGCAGACTTGACTAAATATCTTCCTTATCTCCAAGCAAGCCAATACCATGTCAATCTCAACTGGAGATGTGGATAGCACAATAGAATAGCTAACATTTCAGAAAATGGACTTTGTAAATCAAGTTCAAATTCTGGATAAGGCTGTTTACATTTTATGGTATATTAATACTCTTGGTAAAAAACACAAACCAGTCTCTTCTTTCCTTAGTAGGGTAGACCAATCTAAAAAGAGGGGAATTCTGAATTTAAACCCCCTTACTAGTATGGCAGGGTAACTTGCTGTGGTGGAGTGACAAAATATGGAGCCAGAGTCTTTAAAGCAATCTGACATTGTGTTCAACCTCTTTCTGGTATTTCCTGTAGCAATACTAATGCCAAGTGGTATAGCACCTTGCCCTTCCCTTAGATAACATCAGGATTGTGAAGAGAGAAGAACTGGAACATTGGAAACTGCTTGTCATTCATACAAGCTTATCCAGGCTGGTGTAGAGATTCAGGAGTAGATTCATAGTCCTGTGAGACTGATAGATGCCAGAAATTAGTCTCAATTTTGTGTCTGGACTTTAATACAATTTAACAGACTTTGAATGAAATAGTTCATCTATATCTTATAGGTGGGTGAGATAGTTGTTATTTATCATCAATGTCAGTGGCGAATTCCAGGTATATATCTGTATTTTGAATGCTGATTTTCAAGTCAAGCAAGATCTTCACCACTTAAAAGATTGGCATAGAGGTCTTCAGTACTTGAAAGATTGGTGCAAAATTATCTTCCTACCTCCAGTTTCATCAATTTAGCCTTGTACTACTCTCATGTCAGTATCTAAAAAAACAAAAAAAATGTGTAATCTATTCTGCCAGTAATGTTCAATTCCTGACTTTGGTTTGGTTGTGTTTTATGTCATATCAAATCTTGGGGGTTATTTAATGCCAGGTTCTGTTGATATGTATGATTTGTAAGCCAATAGTTTGTATGTAACAATTACTTTAGATGAGCCAGAGCTCATTTCTTTATACACAGTTAAATGATTTCAAGTATCGCTATAATAATTATACTCAACATTATTCATCCATTTGTATTATTGAGTTTGATAGATTACCAAAATCAGAACTCAATTGTGAATAAGCTTCTTGAATTAACACTGAAGAAGGAGAGTTATTTATGGCACATTGGAGCATCTCATTGTGCACACATGGACAAGTCCATTCCCTGGATTATGATTGGTTTGCTAGTCTATGTGTAGACATATTAGTGTATAAATACAACTTGCATACAGTTATATTGTTTCAAGTATTCCCATCTAATACAAACAATTTGCACAGTTACATTGTTTTAAGTATTCCTCTCTAATACAAATAATTTGCACATAGTTATATAGTTTCAAGTATTCTTGTCTAAAACAAATAATATAAATGTAAAAAATGATTAACTAAAAACAACCAGTTAATTGTAATCATGGTGATAATAACAGTAAAGCTATGAATACAATAACTTTTTAGTGGGGCTTAATGATTACAGCAATAGACTAGTAGTTAGCTATATATTGTTGGATCTTTGAATAGAGTCCTAGTCGAAGTCCAGCTGAATGATCAACTTTTCAAGAACTAGCTGTTCCCTCTCAAGAAAGAGGAGGACTATTTATGCCACACTGGCAGATTCCATTATGCATATTGGCCAATCCATTCCTTGGGCTGCGATTGGCTGAATCGTCCGATTGGTCACGCTTGTAAATACCAGCCCCCAGCTCAGCTTGAGCTGGCGTCCATATTGCTGGGATTCCACAGATTACGTCTGCATGAACCGGACCTCCGGTAAGTTGCTACTGTTGTTGTTTCGTTGACTTCTACATATATGACTAAATTTCTCATTATATTTGTACATATTTATTTTAGGGGTCTCTACCCAACAGGCACCACCTGCTTCTTTCTCTAAAAGGAAAACTGTCAAGTTTATTGTCTGATGCATCCCACCCAAAGAAGAGAATGCTGATGTAGCTAAGTTTTAGCACTCTCCTCAACTGGGCATACCTGAGTAGGAGAAACCCCAGTCTAAAAATTTAACCTTGTGTTACATCCTGCCTGTGGCAGGAGAGTTAAGTAAAAACAATTTAAGGGAGGAAGAATTGGTGGTTTTGGCAATACAATTTTATATCAATCCCAGATCTAGACCAACCGACAGCATATATATATATATATAATACACTTTGCAAGATCTATAAAGAAAGAGTGTTCAATATCAGTGATGGAGCATGTATATCTATGTTAAGATAGCATAGGCACAGAGTCAAGAGTGCTTGGTGAGTGTCAGTTTCTTGTCTATGAAATCATCAGACCAATTTGAAACTGACAGTCACTAAGTGCAGCTGACTGTCTATGCAATTCTAACTTGGGCTGTGTGTATGTGTGTGTAGAGGAAGGTGTGAAATCAATTAAAAATATGAGTTTACCAGGTTAAATGTTATCAATACATGAGAGAGAGAGAGTTTAGATATTTTATTTCCTTTGCTTTCCTAAATTTAAATTGTTTAAGAAAATGTAAAAACCAATATCTATACCGGATAAATAAAAATTCCTGTAGCTATTGATCTTGGGTTGCTCTGGTTAGCCCTTGCTAATCCAACTTGGAGCACTGATAGAAGCTAATATATGAGAGAAATCCAAGCATCCAATAATGAAAACATCATATGCCATTTTTAAAATTTTCTTTCTTCCAGACAAAGTAACACAGTCTACTATTTAACAGAATTTGTTTGCATCAGTGCCAAAGTCTAGCAGTCAATATGTTTCATTGCATGTGGTATCCAATTATCTCACAGGTATCCTGGAGTGGGGGTTGGCAATAACACAGCGAAAGTGATTGTATGTTTAAGATTAATCAAGGTTAAGTTTTATTATACACTGCACGTTGGACCCCGAGGGGCACTGTTGACTCAAGCAGTATATAGTCTGGTTTTCTATACTAGAATAGTCACTTTCTAATGTAATATTACCTTGAAGCAATTTAAAAACAATAGATTTGTTTGCAGCAAACCAAAATTTAAAAAAATGTGTTATATCAAGTGTTTATTTGTCTTCTATGAGTGACGTTATTTGATTTAACGGCATATCAACCCTTGGTGGTTATTCAATGCCAAATCCTATATATATATATATATATATATATATATATATATATATATATATATATATAACCTTTAAGTGAATAGTTTGTAGTTAATTTCATTTTTAAATAGCTTAGAGCTCATTAGTTTGCACATAGTTAAATGGTTTCAATTATTGCTACCAAACACTAATAGTTCTATTTGCACATAGTTAAATGCTTTCAAGTATTGCTACCTAACACTAATAGTTCTATTTGCACATAGTTAAATGGTTTCAAGTATTGCTACCTAACACTAATAGTTCTATTTGCACATAGTTAAATGGTTTCAAGTATTGCTACCAAACACTAATAGTTCTATTTGCACATAGTTAAATGCTTTCAAGTATTGCTCCCTAACACTAATAGTTCTATTTGCACATAATTAAATGGTTTCAAGTATTGCTCCCTAACACTAATAGTTCTATTTGCACATAGTTAAATGGTTTCAAGTATTGCTCCCTAACACTAATAGTTCTATTTGCACATAATTAAATGGTTTCAAGTATTGCTCCTTAACCCTAATAGTTCTATTTGCGCATAGTTAAATGGTTTCAAGTATTGCTACCTAACACTAATAGTTCTATTTGCACATAATTAAATGGTTTCAAGTATTGCATTAATATCTTTAATTATAAAAAAAATTCTTTCAATCACTACAAAAGAAAAAATTATATATATTTGTATTTTTTCTGTCAATTCCAATTGCTTTCAGATATACTTTTTATATATCTGCTAGATTGAGGTTTGCAGTGATGTTATCAATCTCAATATCCATACTTTTAATTCTATTGGATCTATTTAGGGATTTGGTTGATTGTTGAGTGTTGCATTGTTGATAAATTCTTTTAGGTGATTTTATTCTTGATGTTGAGGGGGTATCTATTGAGTTTAGCTGGGGGTAGTTTGAATGCATTTTTGATTTTTCATTGTACACTTTGCTGTTGATATAGGGTTTTCCAGATTGGTTCTGGCTTTTGGGGGGGATAAGTTTTGAGTCTATTTTTGATGGATTTTGGTAGACAGATTGAAGATCTATGTAAACTATGTTTTGCAGGAGATTTCATATTTTTTAGAGAAGTGATTTGTGTTTGAGCAGAATATTTTGTGTATTTTTTTCTTTACTTAATAGACTTAGGTTTTAACAATTTGTTTTCCTTATAGAGAAAGAAAGGAGAGAATGTCTCTAACAATAAACAATAATCACTGAGTAACCATGTTACTGAAAGACATAACTAATCAAACAGAATTTAATTTAAAAACTTTAAACAAAAATAAAATAAATAAAATAGTCTTGCTAAAATAATTATTCACATCTAATTCCTTTTATGTTATACAAGTTAGCATTGGCCGACCAGCAAGAAGAACTTCCCGAATCAACTTGATATGGACACTGGATGTAGTTTGGAAGACATGATGGAAGCAATGAACAATAGGGTGGATGGAGAGAGAGAGAGAGTTAGGGAAATCACCAGTTAACAATTTCTATCCAGCCAATTTTTTTTTCTATTCAAAACTATTATTCATTTGAGCCAATTGCTCACTGCAGTATTATACAATCAGAGTTTGTCCTGGTTCCAGCAACTTGCAAAGAACAGATCTCACCACCACCAAACACAGGACATCTGTTTCAACTGAGATGCTTAAGACAAAGTTTTCTTCATTTTAGTTCTCACAATGAATCCGTTTTTCATTGACAATAACTATCTTGTTCAAAAAGACTTTTTCCTACTTCAAGTAAGAAAAGACAAGTGTTTAAACACTAAAAGACATTTGCTTTTCTTTAAGTTAATGTCATTCCTAGCCTTAGAATTTTTTTCCTAAGGCTTGTAAATGATATTCTCAAGTTGACATATCGTGCTCCAAGCATTAAAGAGCTGAGTAGATACCAAAGGCACAACTAAGATTTTCATAATGTGTTACTGGTAACTTTTGTATCACCTAATATATGTTAATTAATCTAAACAAAGATGAAACAGTTTGAATTGTATATGTTGACACACCCAGCCAGAAAAGTGTTTTATATATATATAGACCCACAACACATCTCCTTACCAGAGTATGCAGTACCACAGGCAATCATTGTATACAACATCAATATCTGTGCTTAGATACCTAAATATACAGACAATTTATTGTTCTCATCAACCACAGACAGTTATTTATCTATGGTTTAAGAGAATCCTGATTGGACCCACCAAGAACTTTCAGACATTGACACCAGATCATCTAATGCAATATCATCCTAAAATAAAGTAAACCTGTTCGCTGCATTTAACATTGTACATTATCTAGACAGATAACAAAAACTCTGTTTCCAATGGTTACCATCTTATTTCATCTCTAGGTTACTTAGTACAGCATTGTCACAAGTAATGCAACGACTTTAGATTTCTAGCTAAACAAACCTGTCATGTTTTGTTATCTACTATTAACTGGTTTGTATATCTGTCAATATTAATATTATCACTATATTGTCAGATGATTCTTCATTTCATCTCCTTTCAAATATAGTGTTTTCAGTTTTTTCCACTACTTAAATCTCCATTTATAATAATGTGAACATATACATACACACATTTATATATCTATATTGATTTTAATGGTATTCAACCAGTCAAAGGTTATTTTTTGTCTAGAATTTATGGAATTATATTCATTCTACATTCAAATTTACATTTTTTGTGGAGTTCTTTCTTAATATTTTTTTTGCACATTCAATGTGTACAATTTTTTTGCACATTGAATGTGTACAATTTTTAAACAGATCTATTTGACCCACAGATGAGACCCTAACAGTTATTACCACTCCAGGTCAGAGTGGACTAGAGAGTAAGAGCAATGAGCTTTAAAACTGGATCATCAAATGCAGTTTAGCCTCAGAACCAGGACACCCTTTTTTTGGGGAAAACATCAACATATTTTAATCCCATTGAATGGGCATATCTTTTTCCAATGATCACATAGCTGAGAAACAGATAGTCACCAATACTGCTGGCTTTGTCTATGCTATCCTAACTTAGATCCATATATATTTGCTTATATTTTCCTGAAATGATCTTGGGTTCATTCAAGAATTGAATAACATTCAAAGAAATACAGTGAAAAATGGGAAATATCACATTATGCTCTTGGTTGGTGATGACTCCCCACATCTGGAAGATGTTGTTCTCTGTAGAATAACAATAACACATACCTCCATAAAGCGTCCAGCTGGCAGGTTGTAGCTCAGTGCAGTCTTTCTTACAATGCTAAACTGAAGCTGGTTAATAAAATGAAAAACCTTCACTCACTTACCAGCAACCAACCATGACCCATGCAATAAAATCGTCCACTTGTTCACAATGGGATGCTCCAAGGCACCATAAATAGCTCCCGTTCTTCAGTCGCGGGAATGCTTAGCTTTCTGTCTTCACGACCGATTGCTCTTAGCTATTGCAACTAATTGCCTTACACGACCTGACAAATCCTACCAAAGAAAACAGTATTGGATGCTGTTGACGGGTACCACTCTGTTTGGTTGGGAATCCATTTAGGAGTGCCTGCAAGATGGACGGTGGGTTGCGCGAAACAGCATTGGAGGCTTTGTATCACAACAAAACAGTGCTTTGCCTGATCAGCTTTCATTTTTATTTTTACAAAATGATCTTGGGTTCATTTGAGAATTGGATAACATATTAGGATATATATACAAGTGCTATGGTGATTACTGACACAGAAAATGGAAGTGCCCAGCAGAGTTAGAATTCTGGCTAGGGCTATTTACATCCACTTCATACAATTCTCTCCTCTTCTTCCTCCAGTTATAGATTAAATCATTAGTCAGTTTGAGCTCTCTAGCCTTGGTAAGAAAACCAGTCCACAAGAAGAAATCAAAATTCAAAGTCTTTGGGAACATGTGATGAGTCAATGTGACAAAGTAAAGGCTATTACTCTTCAGGTCTTGCAGAGGACGCCTGTGTCCTGCATTGGATAGAGAAAAAGACTGATGACAATAACATCTTTTACAAGCATATTATATCTCTTCCCTCTCCTAACATGGTAATAGTAAACTGTTGTGTTGATCAATAATACACTTTTAACTTCTCTCTCTCTCGTTCAACTTTTCGAATTGATTGGAATTGTAAATAGGTGGAAGTTAGTCAATGATGAAGAGACATTTTGCCAAGACACTTCTATTCAATCCTTCAAGTAAGCCACTTGATCCAATGGAAATCATATATTTCTTTACTTCTGCAGTATTAATTCTATTTTCATTTACTTCAGGTATTCCTTCATTTAACTCTTGACTTCTTATTTGCAGTAGAATTATCACATTCTTATTTTGGTTTTATTTCAATTTTAGCAGGTTTTTTTCTTAGGTAATAAATCTGTCAACTACATGAAAGTCGAGTGACCATTGGGTTGAGGAAGTATTTATTTTGATCATTGAGTATATATATATATATATATATATATATATACACACACATACACAATAAATGCAAATGAGAAAAGTTTGCATGAAAAAGTGCTTAATGCTACAAAAGCAGAGCAGGTATACAACCCAGAAAAATATCAAATTATGGACACTAGAAGTCCATTAAAGTTTCAGGTAGTGTTCACCATCATCAGATGGAAAAGAAAATCAAATTTTTATAAAAATTTGTTAGGCAATACTGTATACACACAGGTGTGTATGTGGATACCTGGATATCCACCACAATTTCTTTATAAGAAGTTAGGGGGTGTCCTCGTGGTGTAATGGTTAAAACGATGGACTGCGGAATCGTAGTACACGAGTTCGTACTCCAGTCGTGCTATTACATTCACTTTCGGGCAAGTACCCTTGGGAAAGGTATGAACCCCCTTATCCTCCCAGCTATGGGTTAAATAGTACAACTACTGTTCTTCTAGGAGAATGGCTTTGGCATTAAATAACCTACAAAGGTTGATATGCCATTAAACAAAGAAACCAAACCAATTATAAGAAGTTAATTTTCTTTTAAACAAATGATACCAGGATTTTACTATTTCCTGTGAAATATTATAAAATAATTAGATATTATTTATTACCAAATTCTAAGTATCACAATTTTATTTTTTGTTATAGAGTTTCAATGTTATGGAGTTTGGTCATAAATAATATCTACTAATATCTGTTCTGATAGTATAATATTCCATTAGAAATAAAATCCTTGTATCTTTGATTAAGAAGAAAATTAACTTTTTATCAAAAAATGGTAGAAATTTGCTTATTTATAGGCGTTAATGTTTAATAAAAAGAACTAAATCAGTGGTATATTTTTTTCTTTTACATTTAATAGAAATTTTCTCAGTAAATGAATAATGTAATTATTTCAAAAAGACAATTATACTTCAAAGTAAAATTCAAATCAAAATATACAATAATAACAATAGAAAAAGAGAATAATATATCTCAAAAGATTAACTTTATGCCTCAAAATAAAAAAAAAAATAAAAAAATAGCCTCATAAACTGAACTGAAAAAAATATTAACCTTACATACCAAAAGGAAAATAACTTTATGAACAAAAAAAAAAAAATTAATTAATAAAAAATGTTTATGAAAAATTTCAAAGAGTGGAAAAAGTTATTTATAGCAAAAATGAAAATAGATTTCAACCACTAACATAAAAAACAGAAACATTTAAAGTCAGACCATTGAAAAAGTTTGGAAAAATTTTGATTAATTTCATTTAAATATCCTGTCAGTAAAATCATTGTTATAGTTAATTTTGGTATTCAGTATTATCTAATCATAAAAAAGATCTATTTTGATTGGTTCTATTTGAAAAGCAACTTGAATATTCATTGTTATTCTAACCTCCAAGTACATTGCCATATGATTGGCTCTTTTATTGTCAACAACTTCTTCATGAATTTGAATAAATCAAGTTCATTAATTTTCTTAAAATTTAAATTAAATTTATCATTCTTATTATTTATTTGCATTCTGGAAAACTTATTTGGCTGGGAGCCTTACAATTAAATTTGATTCTCTCAATCTAATAAAATTCACACCTTCCCATCAGTTGAAAGAGATTTCCTTCTAAAGAATCTTGTATAGAAATCAATGTTAATAATGTAAATTAAAAGTACAAATACTACTACTGATATTACTACTACTTTGATTCTTGAGTTTTTTCTCAAAGTCAAAATTGATAGCAGAGAGAAAATGGTTGGCTGACTTAAAACATTAGAAATACTGTATTCATAAAGTGTCCTTTGATTCACATGATGCAAGATTATTGAGTGGAAAAATACTGTTCCAGCTATATTTCTCAATTTTGTTATAATTCACCAAATGCCTTTTTTGTTCATCAATCCTAACATAACTCAAGGACAGTTAAAGCTATGGCAAATATATTTTATGTTATTACTAATGAGACTCCAGAGCATGTTTTCAGTATTTAAATTTTTCGCAGAGGTTTCAATTTATAATCTAAGTAGATAAGGAGATGCTTGTGGCATAAGAAAGTGAACTCAGCTACCCAAATTGAAGTCCTGAATGAACAAATAGTGTTTTGCAAAAAATAAATAAATAAATAAATAAATAAAACCTTTTTGCCTTTGGATGGAATTCATCCTTGAAGAATCTAAACTCTCTCACCAATATATATGAAACCATCATACCGAAGACTTGAATCATTAAAAAAAAAAAAACAAAAAAAAAAAACCTCAAGTAATCCTTGAACTAAGTGAAAACAAAACAAAAACTCATCCCACCACTTACCATGATAAATTCCATAATTTCCTAAAACAACACCCCAACCACCTCTACAATGATAAAGATGGCTCCAAGGACAATGATAAAACAGCATGCGCATCTATTTCAAACAAGGAAATTATAAGAAAAGCACTTCTAAAGGAAAGTTCCATCTTTTCAGCTGAAGCCTATGCAAAGATCTAATGCTAGATATCATCTCTGAAAGCAACCACAAAACCCTTATTATACCCTCAGACTCGCTCTGTCTTAATATCACTAAAAAAAATAAAAAACTGAAACACCCAATTAATCATTAAACTACTGAGTAGATTAGACTCCATATTCAATTCGAAAGAGATTTTTATATGCTGGATAAGAAGTCACATTGGAGTGAGGAGAAATGCAAGAGCTGACTTGACAGCCAAATCAGTTCTAGATTTGGCCCTTAAAAAATTCAAAATTTCATATACTGACTTGAAATGTAAAATTAATAGATTTCTTCATACAAAATGGCAAAAATGCTGGAATAACAACATTCACAGTAAGCTCTCCTTAATCAAATCCATTTTAGGAGACTGGAGACCTGCATTCAAAAAATCCAGAAAGGAACAACTCACTATATCCTAATTATGCAATGATCACACAAGACTTACACACTCCTTTATGTTTAATCAAGAACATTGACATCAGTGTATAACATGTTAAACATCCTTTTATAGAATGTAAAGCTTTCACTCACATCAGAAAATACCTTTTCAATGTAAATAATAGGAAAGATCTATATGAAAATATTAACATAGATCAAATTCTGTCCTTTTTGAAAAAACAAAATTATGCCAAAAATATAACTGTCAACCTGATGGATACCATACAAAGTAACCTTCCAACACAATTCCTGATGATGCTAACATCTTGTCAAAACTGTTAACTACATAAATTATAACACTAGATGCACAATATACCTTATTCTCTAACCTTGAAGCATAAAATAACCCCAGACGGGTTGACATGCCATTAAAATCGATTAAACCAAACCAAAATTGAATGACACTGTTTGCATTTTTTTACATGGTGCTAATATCTTTGAGAAAGATATGAATCCAATTATTCTCCCTCTAGCTATGGGTAAATAGTAGGGCAGACTGAGCTCCTCAAACTTGATATGGCAACTGGCCAAGAAGGAAAGCTCTGAATTCAAAGCAGTTCTAGACCTGGAGAGGGATGGGCTCCACCAGTTAATTCTTGACCAAAACACATCACATGATTAGCACCCCAATGACCAAATCAGGTTACAAGATAAGTCTTTTTTTTATAATGCTTAGCTCAATCAGTTCTTTGTGTCCATTGGGTGAGTAATATTAAATCTTTATCTTTTTGTTTAACCAGATGAAGTATATATTCATATCAACTAAATATTTCTTAAACTGAAACCAAAGTTATAACCGTTTTTGTGTGACTTCTGCCCCCACTCCATCACATCATGTGTTTGCAATAGGAAGCCATAAAGATTAACCTTTAACTGACATTTATTAACTTATAGATCCTTACAAAAACATAGTTTGATGCTATGCCTGTGTTTATTGCTGCAATAAAAAAAGATGGATAAATTTATAACCAAGTTACATAAAATCAAGAATAAATCCTTGTTTGTTTGTTTTTTCTTTTAGAGCTTCATTAAAATATGATTCAATAAATACATGGTTCAAATTTATATCTTATTACATCTAAATATTCCATTTACGCCTTCCATAAGAACTAGCTTAAAATTCTTCCCTATGAATGGGTCTTCAGTTGATACAGTTGTCCCTACTTATCTATGGTTTCTATTACGCTTGGTCAACCTCAGAAATAAACAGTTCATATGCTTTACTTAATAGCTGTCTTGAGGCACAAGGCTAGATATACTGGTAATTCAGATATAGCAATGAGAAACTGTAAAATGCTTCCTTTAAGTGAAGATCTCTTTCACCAATAGACACAAAACTATTATACTGAAGACATCACTTTGGATTATTTAAAAAACTTTAAGTAATCATTGAACTAAGTGAACTCGCAAAACAAAAATTTAGCACTTAAAATAAATTCCACAATATCCAAGATCACCAACCCAACCTTTGTAAATTATGCTTTTTATTTACTGGGAAACAATATGTATATGAAAAAAAAGTATAGAGCTTTTCACAAGCAGGAGATACACCTGGACATTTAGGTTTTGTTTCTTTGTTTAATAGCATATCAAATTTCATGGGTTATTTAATGCCAAAGCCATCTTTATAGAACTATGCATTTAGTGGATATTCTAATGTTGTATAGTCACAACCATAGACAACTATACACATATACATGCGGAAACAAAATCAACAATAATAAAGACGAACGAACACACTTCTTTAGAAAAAATATACCTCTCAAACTTTATTTGAAATGGTTGTGAAAGGGTTATGTGTGAGAGGTGAGTTGCAACATATTGACGCCCAGTTCCTTTGTCTTTAGCAGCACTTCTTTCTCGTTCTGCTGGGCTGCTCAATAGGGGGTCCTGACGGCCCATAGCTCTCTGCTGGGTGCTGGTTCTCTCTACAGCATCTTATCTCCAACCCACTGACTCCACCTAACTGAACCAGTCTGTGGCCCCGGGTTATATAATTGTTTGACGCCCACCTGCTTCTTGTGGGTGTCACATCTGCACCCAATTCAACCCGTCCACAGTCAAGGTTATACCCTGATATCTTCGACTGGAAGCACCAGTTCTTTGATTGACGGCTGGGTCGGAGGTCAATATGTTACACTAATCCTATTTACCCAACCCCTCCGCTTGGGTAGGATATGACACAAGGTCAATTTTTAAGTGGAGTTTAACAGGTTTGAATTCAGAGTTTTCCTTCTCCTTGAATAGTTGCCTCAACAAGGCTGAAGAACTCAGTCTGCCCTACTATTTACCCATAGCTGGAGGGAGAATAATTGGATTCATACCTTTCCTAAGGGTATTAGTGCTATGTGAAATGCAATCAGTCTCGTCCAAGATTTGAACTCATGTCGCCATGTCCATTTCCTATGACGATAACCATTACACCACGGACACCTCCTTTAATAAGTCAATATGTTACACTAATGGTTTTTGAAAATACAGCAGAATACACAAGATAAAAGAAACAGACTATAATATGAATACTGCAAAATGTTAATGCTTACAATTACTAGTAAAACTGGAGGGTAGGTGGACATCTCTAACTTATCTCAACTTGATAAAGCATCATGAGTTCTGAATGGTATCACTTCCCCATTAAGAAAAAAAAAAAAAGATTAGAGTTACTACTGAATGCTCATAGCTATTGCTGCATTGTAAAGACAAAAGATTCAGGTAATCATAAATGGAGGAGTATCAATACATCTAAAATTTATATTTATCATTTAGTAAATTCAAAGTTAACATTTTTCATAACTGGTATATTACTATATATATCAGTTCATTGGCCTAGTGGGTAGAGTGTTTGCCAATGGTCAGGGAGACCTGGGTTCAATCCCAGGTTGAGCCATACCATAGACTTTAAAAATGGTACTTGATACCTCCTTGCTTAACACTCAGTGATATAAGGTACATATTAAGGGTAATGTGGAGCAATCAAGGGAAAGGAGTGTATATATCAGCTTATTGGCCTAGAGGGTACTATTTACCCAACCCCTCCGCTCGGGCAAGATATGACACACGGTCAATTTTTAAGCGGAGTTTAACAGGTTTGAATTCAGAGTTTTCCTTCTCCTAGACTAGTTGCCTCACCAAAGCTGAAGAACCTAGTCTGTCCTACTATTTACCCATAGCTGGAGGGAGAATAATTGGATTCATACCTTTCCCAAGGGTATTAGTGCTATGTGAAATGCAATCAGTCTCGTCCAGGATTTGAACTCGTGTCGCTGTGTCCATTTCCTACGACGATAACGACTACACCACGGGCACCTATTGGCCTAGAGGGTAGTGTTTGCCAATGGTCCGAGAGACATGGGTTCAATCCCAGGTTGAGTCATACCAAAGATTTTAAAAATGGTATTTGATACCTCCTTGCTTAACATAAGGTACATATCAAGGGTAAAGTGGAGCAATCCAGGGAAAGGAGTAGCGCCCTGCCCTACACCTCGGTGTATTAGCTATTTAAAAGGGAACCGAGGTGTAGGGCAGGGCGCTACTCCTTGGTGTATTAGCTATTTAAAAGGGAGCCTTCAGGTCACTCTCATCTACGGTCGCTAACTTTACTAACTATATTATTATATCCTCTAAAAATGGTGCAGATAATGCTTCAAAATCTCCAAACAATACTTCAGGTTGGCTTAACAAGGTGAAAGAGCCCAGTCTGTCTAACTATTTATCTATAATTAAGGGAAGGAATAAAGATTCATGCCTTTTCAAAGAGAACACAAAATGAAATACAAACAGACTAAACTGGAATTTGAACTTGGTTCATCAAGTTCATTTCTTATGATGATAACCATTACACTATAAGTGCCTCCACATAAACTACACACAAGCACATATATATGTATTCATTCAACCCCTCCACATAAGCAGGATTTAACACAAGGTCAATTTTTTAGCAGAGTTTAACAGGTTGGAATTCAGAGTTTTCCTTCTCCTAGACAAGTTGCCATAGCAAGGTTAAAGAGCCCAGTCTGATCTATTTGAGTATAGCTGGATGCATACCATTCAGAAGAGTATCAAAGTGATGTGAAATGTGAACAGCCTCGTCCAAGATTTCAACTTGGGTTACTGCATTCATTTCTAAGGACAATGATCATTACACCACAAGCACCTCTCTCTCTCTCTATATATATATATATATCCATGACTATCAGCATGTGAGGGCATATTTAAGTACATGTATGGGTATATATATATATATATATATGTGTGTGTGTGTGAGTATATATATATATATCCATGACTATCAGCATGTGAGGGCATATTTAAGTAAATGTATGGATATAGATGTGTGTGTGTATATAAATATTATATATATCCATGACTATCAGCATATGAGGGCATGTTTAAGTATGTGTGTGTGTATATATATATATATATATATATATATATATATATATACACACATACATACACATGTACTGGTTTTCAGGATTTTTAGGTGAGAGGCAAAAAGTGCAAAGTCTAATCTTAAGGCTGCACCTATCATGTTATACTAAAGAGAGGTAGGGTCATGGTCAATCCCTTGTCAGAGGCTTCCCACAAAGAAAAATTGTTGATAGAGCTGGTCAATTTTTTTTCTCCCCACCCTCATTGGTCAATAAACTTGTGTAGGGAACATATGAAAACATTAAATAAAGTGTTTTTCTTAAAATAGATGTGGATATATATCATCTGTAAATTGTGAGTGAAGACATTATCTTTTCAAAATTTGTTCAGACAACCAAACTCTTTCTTTGCACGGCTATTAGTGTTAACACAATGTTTCAACTTATCCATTCAACAGCCACCTTCAAATATATAATCCCGAAAAGAGAAGAGTCTACACTTCACATATATATTTATATCCAAAGAAAACAGTGAAATGGACCAGTCAAAACACTGTGGTAACAGCATGTATAGAAAAATGAATTTAATTGTCCAAACAAGTTTTGGAAAAATTAGGATGAAATTAAATGAATACCAAGAGAAATAGAAATGATATTTTTAACACCTGTCTGAAAATGGCTGGTTATTATGGCTGTTCTTTTTAATATATTTCAGGAACTAACATCATCTTCAAAACCTATACTCTGTAAATGTTTTTAAAAAACACACATTTGAAAGAAAAAGAATGGTGCCAGTAATCAAACTTGATATTGGTTAACAATTTATGAAAATAAAATTGTTCAATAAAAAAATAATACATAATCCACAAATATAAAATGTGGTGTGTGTGTAAACACTGAACTGATACAGTACTGATCCTATATAAAGGATTAACAGGGTATCTTTTTGGTTCGAAGCAAAGACCACAGGCACCTCCATTCAAGGCAGAGCATGAATACATCCTGATCTGAGGAAGAGGAGCATATCGTTACAAAAATAATCCAGTAATTTTTTTATGGGTACAATTCTAGTCAAACCCACTTCCTTAAAAAAGAAAATTCAACACTTTATAAACTATTATATAAATAACAAATATGTTCACATGAAAAACAACAAAAATCTATTTTGCATAATGAAATTAAAAAAAAAATTATATTACTATAAATACATTTGGTATATATCAGAGACATGCATGGGCACATGGTTATTGCAGTAGGAAATGAACTCAGTGGATGAGGCTGCCTTTCACTGCACCCTTATGCTCTTGAAAACCTCATTAATCCATCTCTTCTCCTGTCTTCCCAGAATAAAATAGACTGGGCTCTTAAACCTTGGTATGACAACCTGTCTAGGAGAAGAAAAACTGAATTCAAACCAGTTGTACTCTACTTAAAAACTGAACTTGTATTGAATTCAGTAAAGAGTAGTGGAAGAGTGAGGTAGTTACATTTTGCATGTTTTAGAATAGATATTTTTGGGAAGGAGTACAAAAAGATTTCATACAAGATGAAACAATTCTGTTTAAAGTTCCTTGCATCTTCCTACATATATTGTACATGAGAAAAGCTTCTCAATTCTCTTGTACAAATGCCATTTTCAAAACAAAGACAGATGAGGATATTCCTCTGAATATACCATGTAATAAAAAAATCCTCTCTTTACTAAGTATTTTTTCTCTCTTGATAAAGATCAAATATAAGTATATGTCCTTTTGCATTTAAAATGTTGTGCATATAAAAAAAACATTAAACAAAGCAGAGAACCACTTAACAACAAAAGATATTCATGACTTGTCTTCAAAATAAAATCTAGTGCTACATTCTAATCTGAATTGTTTAGAATTGCTAAATTCAAACTTGAAGTTTCCAACTGTAACAATCATCAGATCTGCTTGGTCATCAAAGGTTTCATTTGTTAGTAAATGTGAGACAATGGATTTTTTTGTATGTCCCACAAGAAATCAAAGAGATGCTCCTGTATACCACAGTTTTATGAAACAGGTTTTAAAAAAATGGTTATGTATCAACAATAAAACATCAAAGTTTCTATTATGCAAGTCAATCACGAACTAGTACAGCATTTTTGAAAAACAAGTTTTTGTTTTAAACATTTTATCCAAAATTGGAAAAGCCATAAAAGAAAACTTTACATGGCAGCAAAAGAGGTTAGGATATTTGATTTTGTTTCTTCTTTTTCAGTTTTTCTTATGTTTCCTTGATCTAACATGCAATATCTGCTTCTGTTAATTGAATGAATGAATGAACATGTGATAAAAATGTTGGACTAGTTCAGTAACTGACTTGCACAATGAAAACCTTTCATCTTATATTTTTGATAGATAATTTATTGTATTTTTTTTTCTTTCTTTTGTTTTCACTAAGTGATTTCATAAAACAGTTTCAAACTCACAATAGCATTTTCATACATGAAAGAAAAAAAAAAGGCCTTAAATTTCTAACATGAGAGTCTATGTCATTTTATCCATTTGTCTTCATTTGAAATTTTTTTTTTTTTTTTGCATTTCTTTGTCCAATTAAACATGGTTTCCCCAAAATGCAAAAGCTATATAAATAGATTTCTTATTACTTATTTTTATTAATATTATTGAATAAATTAATCACACTACAATAAAGAGACATGATTTTAACTTTTCTTTTGTTTCATATTTTATCACATAAAAAATACTTTGATTTTCAATCTGTTAAGTTGAAATGTACTACTGTAAATAAAAACAACATATATATATCAAACTGCTATTTCCATAAGGTATTGATGCTGTATAAATGTTGTATAATTACAGATAATCACCGAATCTATAGTACTAAGGGGAAAGAGAATTTAGATGTCCAAACAATTTGATATGAAGCTACCTCATTTGGTTTATATATCTACTGAACCTAAAGAAAGAATTTAGTATAAATTCATTTTTAAATTGTTCATGGGAGAAAAGGCGTTGTTCTTATCAGAACAAGGTCGCTAACAATAATCAGTGGGAAGCTATGTTGCTGCAAGATGTAACTAATCTATACAGAATTTGAATTTCTTAACGTCAAAAGAAAAAAATTGTTTTACAAAAATAATTATTCATATTTAATTCAATATTAGTGATTTAATCTATAGGTAGTTCTTGAGGTCGGAAATGTAAAATAATTATACAGCATCATTTCTTAAGACAAACAAGAAAAAAATGTTTGAACCAATAAACCTTTACGTATTAAGTTCTAAAAAAATATTCTTTTCTCTATAAAACACTTATGAAATTTTTCACATAGCCATATTAACTTAATCATCACCGGATAGCACAGAGTTCTCTTTCTCGCCATCCATCCCTATCATTCATTGTTTCTGACAGATCCTTTCAACACTATCCAGTGTCTGCACAGAGCTGATGTATGTAAGTCTTTGCTGGTCGGCCAACCCTGGCACATCCATGTGTAGGAGTACATAAGAGGACATCACTCATGAGATTGTACTTACTTCTTGAGCAGCGTCCAACATGTTTTGTTTATCTTGCTTGGATGGTTTGTGAGATGGAAGGTAAGTGGCAGTACAGCTACTGTTTTGTGGAATGTTGCTTCTAGGATTTGTTCAAAAAAGCATGTAGCATTCTTGTGTGGTTTCCATCTAGCTTTTTCACCATTTCTGCATTTTGTTAGCATCCAAGTGGTGCATCCATAGAGTAGTACTCATACAACCACAGTTAGGAACAAATCCCATATTGAATAAGGGAGATCAGATTTCCATATGATTGATAACCTGGCAATAGCATTCCATACCTTTGCTACACATATGTTGACATCCCTTTCAGTATATGAGATATTGTTGCCGAGGTATATGAACTAATCGACTAATTTCAGAGGCTAGCCTCTGAAAGTGGAGATGGCTCCTTAAATATTAACTCAAGATAATATAAAAAAATCTAATTAGTAAATCTGTTTTTAGTATGTGGATTTGTCTTTTATGATAATGGTTACCATTTGTAATCATTTATTGTTTTCTAGTCTCATCAGGTTTATATTCCAAGTCTAGATCTTTTCTCCAGCCTAAGTTGATACTACAACTAGTACAATAATATACAATACCAACATGTCTAAATCTAAATCTAGTGGGAGACAGAAACAAATACAAATCTAAAACTTTCGATACATGTTTAAATCTGCTTAGAAACCAAAACTTTCGATACATGTTTAAATCTGCTTAGAAACCAAAACTTTCTAAACATGTTTAAATCTGCTTAGAAACCAAAACTTTTTAAATCTACATCAAAATCAAAATATTCTGAATGTATCTAAATTTGCCTTGAAACTAAAACATTCTAAACATGTCTAAATGTACCATCAAACCAAAACTTTCTTTAAAAAAAAAAAATACTAAAAAGGAACTACAAAACCACAATTACCAAGATAATATAATTGAATGAAAACATTGTTCAAAAATTACAAAGACAACTCTCAAATAATGTTTTCTGCAAATTTACCGAATGAAAAAGAAAATTCTAACATACATCTAAAAGTAATATCCTGTCTCAAAATGACATCTTAATCAAATAAAAGTATTGGCATAATACAAAAAATAAAAATTAAAAAAAAGTGAAAATAAAAAAAAATAAAAAAGAGCAGCAGTAATCCTTAAAATGTATAATAATGTCATTATTAAAATATACCATACATTCAGTTATGACTATTAACTTAAACCCTGCCAGAATTATTCAAGTGTGTGCAGTGTCTGGGAGTATATTACGAGAGGAGTTTTGATGAAATGACACTGCTGGCTGATGGACCTGCATATTTGCACGCACGCATACATGCCTATGCAAATATAAATTTACAGAGTGAACACAGAGCAAATATAAGTGGCGGTCAGCAGTTGACTTGCAGCTTTTTCAGATGTCATCTTGTGTGTTGCCAATATACCAGTCTGACTTCAACTGAGACCATATACCACCAATCCCAGCCAACTCTACAAAGTGAAACATGTTAAAATTTTCTTCAATAAGGGCTTTCAAAGATGATGTATATACAATTTAAGATCAGTACAAATATTTATCATATAAGATATATATTATATGTAAAAAGTCCATCTCATTCATAAGACATCAACAGGCTCTAAAATACAAATATACAAATTTTTATACATATCCTATAAATGAAGAAGGAATTCCAGTGGTGTAATGGCTCACATACTGAACTGTGATATTGAAGTAAGAGAGTCTAAACTCCAGACCTACTATTACATTCACTTTTAGACTAATACAATGAGAAAAATATGAATAGCTTATGGATTAAATTGTACCACTACTGCTCTTTGTCAAGGATGACTTTGGCATTAAATAATCTGCAAAGGTTGACATGCCATTAAAACAGAGAAAACAAACCATAAAATGAACCATAGTGCCTATTGGGTTATTATTCCTGATTCAATACAGTTCAATGCTAGTAGCTTGTATGAGATCAATATTACTGAAAAAGTATTGCAAAGACAAAAATCTACCAAAATCTGTTTTCTTCTGTTATATATGATAATGAAAAATATGATTTTTCCTGTTTGTTTCTCTAACTTCGGTCATGCAAAAGCAAATGCATATAAAATTAAATGAATCCTGTTCCAATTGAAATATCCAGCCTTGAAGTAATCAAATGCTTGAACAGCACAGTAAAATTAACATGGAAAACTGAACAGTGTACAGATACTGCACTGATCCTAAGAAGAAGCATCAATATATACAAAAAATGAACCTGCAAATTTCTATGGGTACTACTCTATATATGTACCAAAGTTAAGATAGCAGAGACACAGAGTCAGTGATTGTCACTTTCTTGCCTAACTTCATTATTTTCTAATGATCACCAAGTATCACTGACTGCATCAATGCTATCCTTTGATATATATGCTCTATCATCGATACTGAACATTCATTATAAATATAGGTAACTAGATAGATAGACACAAGTATAGTATCTATATGCAAACATTTGCACAAAATAGTAAAAAGAAACACAGTGAAAACTCATTTAAATTCGAGATAACCTGATAAGAAGTTAAAAAAAATTGCTTTAAGGAAAAACTATATCCCATATTAATGTATATCATTTATTACTTAGGCTGTTAGTTATACATTCAAACCCTTATTAAAAAAAACCCTGTTCATCCTGCTTAAAACAGTGAAAGAGAGTACATTTCATTTAGTAATGAAATTGTGTTTATATTCAACAATCTTAGATTAACAAAGTGGCTAAAAGTTTTAAATAAAGTACAACAGCAATATGAAACACGATAAATTAACATATGATGATAATGAATAAGAAATAATAAGATCAACCTTGATTTTGATTAAATCTTAAAAGCGTTATAAACAGAATAAATAGAATTATTCTTTATTGAGTAAATCTCTCAGCTGTTTATGTTTTCTCAACTATTTATAACTTTCTCTCAGGCATAATTTCAGTCCATAAATTCTAATTTTTTAATCAGACATCTTCAAAAATTAGAAAAAAAAAAATTTAATTTGATAATGAATACAAGATGGATATCATAATTCCATTGGCGTCACTTATTCTTAGTGGCTACTGGATTCTCACAGCAAGACTAAAACATCCAAAACAAATAGAAATAATTTTAAATTCTTATCTTTTCTCTTCTGGCTACAAACAGAAAAAGAAAAGTTTACTAATTTTAGATCTAAACTTTTACAAGTACTCTTCACTCTTGAAATAAAATCCATTAAAATAAAACAAAGAAATAATACAAAACAAACCACTGTAAAGTTATAAAATGACTCCCAAATTATTATTCAATTAGATAACCTATAAAACTGTTGTGTTCCCATTGCAATAGCAGTCCATGAGGATACTGATACTTCTATTTAAGAAGGAGTGAAGATTCTAATTATCATTTTATAGTTATCTTAGTTATATTGAGAATTTGAATAATGAAAAACAAACTTCAGATACTACTCCCAAGATAAAATTATCAGATACAAATTGCTTATACTCTAAGAGCATTTTAAATATACTACTTTCATCTTCTAACTAAATAGAGAGAGTTTTCAAATCCTGAATGAAACCATTTGTATTTCACTTTTGTGCTAAGGACCTTGTAAAAGGCTTGAATCTGTCTCTTCTTCTCCTAGCTATAGATTAATAAATAAAAAAAAAACAGAGTGGATTCTTTAGCCTTGGTACAGCAACCAGAAAGAAAACTCTGAATTCAAACTGGTTAAACTTCACTTAAAAATTTGATCTTCTATTGCATCCTAAATGTATGGAAGGTTTAGATAAATATAAATACATAGAACAGAAATTACATAAAGGAAAAATAAACCAAACAGTAAATTTTTCTTTGAAATACGTACAAAAACAAGACCCCCACCCCGACAAAAAAAAAAAAAAAAAACCTCCCAAAAATTCTCAATTCACAACTCAGGAAAAAGAAACAGTCTTCAGTGATATAAGACTATGAAAGCATCTGTCTTGAAATTTTCTACTGCAGGCCATATAACTGACTTTTCTTTTGAGAAAAATAGGCTACGTTGCATTGACAAAGAGAGGCTCTCTAGCCTTCTTGATTTTTCTCTTAAATGAATTTTATTTAGACTAAACCAAGTTTGAGAACCAGAGTAAATGTTATGAAGCATTTGTGAAAATGAATGCTCACTGGGAAATTCCTTTGAGAAAAGCACTTTTTCCTAATGTTTCTACCTAATAGTTTCAACTTAATTATCTTTCTTGTGTGTGTGTGTGTGTGTGTGTGTATGTATAATGATATATAGGAAAGAGTTTGGGAGCACATATCTTCTCTTAAACAGTTATGAATTTTCATAGTTAATACATGTATTGTTATATCTATACTAATAAATACAGGAAATGCTTTATTGCATGGATCTTATAAACATACATCAGATTGTTATTTACTAAGCTTTGCTTAGTTTGACATACAGGCTTCAAGTTGCTTATAGTGCCTGCTGTTACTAAGTGGTCACCCATTTAAGTACCCAACAGGCTCATTGCAGCTTAACTTTATTGACTTGATGAGAACTGGTGCTTTCAGTATCACTTGACAAGTCAAGCATATAAAACATTGGATGCTGGAGGCTGAAAATTAGCCTCTAACAAATTTATTTTATGATGAACATTGTACCAACCTGTTTTGTTTGGTTTCATTGTTTAATGGTATATCAACCTTCATGGGTCATGACAAAGCCATCCTAGTAGAAGAACACCATTGATACTATTTAACCCATAGCTGAGGGTGATAAGGGAGTTTATATCTTTCCCAAGGATATTAGTCTGAAAGTTAATGTAATGGTGAGACTGGAATTAAAATGCACTGACCTGCAAGATCATGAATCATCACAGGCTGTCAGGGTCAAAACTGATATTTATAGCCAAATAGAAAGAGACACTAACTTTACTATGGATTAAGTTGTTCCAGAGTAAGGTCTCCAAAAAACAATATTGTCCCAAAAGAAAAGACGAATAATTTTAATTATCAAAAAGCATTTAAAACAAAAAACATAAAAAGATTTCTTTTTATGTTGTTATCTTTTGTTTTTGTCTTAAATATCTGTTAGAATTTACTTAATAATGGTTAAATCTTGATTACTCCTCCATACACTAAGCAATGCTAGGTACCTCAGCTAATAATATGTATGCCCTTTTTTTCCTGCTCTAAGAACATAGGTAATAAATGTAACAAATTTATCTAAAATAATGAGAGAATATTATCATGTAAACCTTAATTATTTTGGTTGATCCAGTTTTCAGCCTTTGGTAGATATATAATCCATTCAAACATTTTTCGCTTGAGGGGAAAAATGGTGACTGAAAAATAACTGGATCTATTTCACTATCATTAGGTACTCAGGTATGATAATACCACCATGTTAGTATTCAGGTGATTCCAAACGATACACAAGGGAAGTCCTCCAAACAACATCTTTGCTAAACTCAGAAATTCATATAGTGGTTAAATGTATGTTAGCTGGATCTACTAAGTTAATATATGCTGCCACCTTCAGTTTCCTTCTGCTACACTTTGAGAAAGAAGGGTACACTTTTATCTTGTCTGAGGTCAGGTTCAGATAATTGATAGCACAATCTTAATCTGACTTAGCATAAATATGAATGCATACAATGAATAGAAGGAAAGAAAATAATGAAATTAGGAAATTTAAATGTCGCATTCTGGAAAAGAAAATTACAATAGAGTTCTTTCAGTAGCTAGTAACAAAATCAGCAGTCCTGTTGTAAACACCAGTGGTTCCTTGCTTTTTTTATTGCTAAACTAAGAGAAATTAATATTGATATTACTTGTCTGAATATATCAGATTACATAATTAAAATGAAAGGCAAGCTATTATGTTGGTTGTCTATACCAAACAGAACTGACAAATCTTCCTGAATAATTTCCATATGTATTCATTCATTGGTGTCTCAAAGGGTATAATGATAAGTAGGTTAGTTTTGGAAACCATAACTACATTGAGTTGAATGGTATCCAAATCTTATGGTCTTGGGCATGAGTAAGTTTGTTTTTGTCTTTTTTTGGCCAACCTTAGTTGAGGGCAACACAAAAGCTCCCTTTTCAATAGTTACTACACCGATGTATTGGAGAGGGTGCTACTTCTTTCCCTGTAGAGCTCCCCTTACTCTTAATCTATACCTTATAATACTGAGTGTTAAGCAAGGAGGCATCAAGCACCATTTTTTGAGTCTTTGGTATGACTCAACCTGATAATGAACCCTGGTCTCCCAGACCATTGGCAAACATTCTACCACTATGCCAATAGATCAGTAAATTCTGATTTTTATCCACTGCATGCACATACTAGTATGCTTGGGGATCCTATTTACCCAACCCCTCTGCTCGGGCAGGATATGACACAAGGTTAATTTTTAAGCAGAGTTTAACAGGTTTGAATTCAGAGTTTTCCTTCTCCTAGACTAGTTGCCTCACCAAGGCTGAAGAACCTAGTCTGCCCTACTATTTACCCATAGCTGGAGGGAGAATAATTGGATTCATACCTTTCCCAAGGGTATTAGTGCTATGTGAATGCAATCAGTCAGGATTTGAACTCGTGTCGCTGTGTCCATATCCTGCGACGATAACCATTACACCACGGGCACCTCCTGGTATGCTTGGTGATAGGAATGACATCTAGTCAGGTTGCTGCTATCCGAAAAGAAATATTACCATTAGGATATCCATGATATACTCACTCAGAACAAAATAGAAAGAAAGACAAAAACTCAATTACATATACAAGAACACTTCAAAATTTATATGCACAATATACATACAGGTGACATTACAAACGTGTCCTATGGTACAATTATACACATACTGTTCCATGAACAAGTGGTATGAAAGAGGTACAAAATAGAAAATGGTTTAATTGACAAGAGTGAGTAACATAACCATGTGGCTTTACCATTTCTTGACAGGGTCAGAGACAATGTTTCTACTGTTCAAAGAACAGAGACAAATAGAGGTCAAGGATGTGTTTCTAGGACTGTTATGTGACATGCTACAAAGCCTCTACTAATGGATATGCCAATTCTCTAAGAGAGATATTATTTTATTGTATTTCTATACACAAAAAGACTGCACCATCTGAGGAAGTTTCAATCATGGACTCATTTTTCAGAGGTTGGCTCCATCAATAAAATTTCCCAGATAAAAACTTTCATTAAATTAAAACTACTTTGGAAAATATATTTCAAAAGAGTAAGATTATATAAAGATATAGCATAAGTCTTTAATAATAATAGTTTTGAAAATATAAAAAAATTAAATAATTTAAATGTCCACTAATCAATCAAAGTCTAAGTCATCAGATCCTGAGGGAAGAAGCTCAAATTGATGAAAAGAAAAGTTTTATTTCTTGACAACTGAAATGTATTTCATTTTTGAAGCAAGTTTTTCATAGAAGTCATATATATATATATATATACCTCATTAGAGTAGAGGAGCATCTTCTCTGTTATCATCTGTCATGTTGTACAGCAAAATACTCCGTCAGAAATATCTGTTAGTAATACTGAAATGATATTGTCTACCTTAATTTAAACTTAATAGGATATTTTATCAATAATGGCACCAAAACAAAAGGTTTCTGATGCAGACAAATCTGATATGGTGAAGAGAAACCATAAAGTTTTTAAAATAGTGTATTGATTTCCAGTGAACATTATTGGACATATGTAGTACACTCTAATAGTTCACTATAACCCACAAATTTCACCACCCAAGAGTAAATGCATATTTGAACTTATCTATCAGTAATGATTACAAATATATATATCTACACACAGACACACAAAATTTAGTTTGTTATATTTATCAATATATTATAAAATATTGACCGGGCCATTGGCCTAATGAGTAAAGTGTTCGCCAATGGTCCGGGAGACCGGGGTTCAATCCTAGATCAACTCATACCAAAGACGCAAAAAATGGTACTTGATGCCACCTTGCTTAGCACTCAGCATTATAAGGTAAAGATCAAGGGTAAAGTGGAGCAATCCAGGGAATGGAGTAATGACCTTCCTTATACCTAGATATGGTAGCTATTGAAAATTTAGCCTTCGGGTCACCCTCGACTAAGGTCACCAACTTTACTTTTTATACTTATTAAAAAGAGAGCTCAGTATTGGTGACAGAGCATACACACACACACACATATATATATATATATATATATATATATATATATATAAAATTAACTTAAATCGCGAGTCAGAAATCTCCAACTAAAGTAACTTTAGTAGGAGATTTCCGACTCGCGATTTAAGTTAATTTTATAATTGGCTCCACTCGTGTTGAGCACTCTTGTAATTGTAGCATTGCAGGGTTTACGGTGGGTTTTAGTTTTTTTTTGACCAACTGACTGCATATCTCTTGATTTTTTTCAACTGGTGTGACAGGGTTGGCCTTTTCTTTCTCTTTGTCCTATGATATTTTTTCTTTTTCCCCCAGGCAGTGATTCGAGATATTTTTATCTCTTGTTCCTGGCAGGGTTTTTTTTTTTATTTTTTTCTGGTAACCGTGAATGCTGGTAGATATTAGATAAGTAAATATATATATATATATATGTGTGTGTGTGTAAGTTAGGACAGTCAGTTCCTCATCTATGCAATCATCAGACTACACACATACACTCCTGGAAACAGTGCCGGAACTCTTCAACACTGCTTTCAACTGGTTCATCACAACCTGTCGCATGTTTTCAAAACCACCCAAATGGTAACCATCAAACCGGATTTTGATTATTGGCAATGTTGGATATTGACTTGAAGATCTCTTTTGACATGCCATGTAAATTGCGTGAGTGGCATGCTAGAAGGAAGTCAGAAGCTGGAACAAAAATATAAACAGGAAATAGACCAGTTTCCCAAAGAAAACAGAGCACAAGTGTTCCTCAGTAGAAATGCCAAGTAAATTGTGAGGGTAGCATGCTAGAAAATTTCACAGGCATCAAGAATATAATTTAACTAGCAGAGACAAGAAAGACTGGTGGAAGGCAGCTACTAGACATCATGTTGCTCTGGGCTCTGGACTTGTGCCAGACTGCCCAGAGTTAGGAGGTAGAGAAAAGCCTGAGATATATGAGTCTCATGAAAGTAGAGAAAAGAGAGGAAGTGATTCAAAGTAGATCTATATAGTTGGCCCCTATGTGTATGCAAACTCAGCTGTGTTCGACTCTTTCTCACTCTACCCGTACATAAATTTCAGGTAATGAAAAGGAAAGAAGTAGATTAGATTTTCATACATCCGTGTTGTTGTCTTTCTCTGCTATATAACCAGAACAGGAAATAGTCACAATAATTCAAATAAAAAATTATAGCTAATAATATATCTTTTGATTATATAATGTGTTAATCTAGTCTGATAGAGATTCACTAGACAATAGAATCAAGTGGCTCTCAGGAGAAATACTATGGACGAATATAAAGCTCACTGGGTAGAACTCATTTCAACAATAGGTGGGACAGGTCAGTTTAACAAAGCTTAAGTTTATATCAACTGAAGGTTGTTAGTTCAATACTTATGCTGGGTAGTTTAGTTTGGTTTTATGGCATATCAACCATTGTAGGTTATTTAATGCCATATCCGGTTTATTCAAATATATTAGATATATAGGATTAGTAAACATAATTCAACAAATTTAAATGGTTCCAAGTATTGCTATGTACCACTAACAATTCAATTAAACAGCAGTCATTTGTTTACACACAGCTGAATGATCAAACAGTTCTATTTCAAACAATTCCATTTCAAACAATTCAATTTAGTATAAGTCATTTGTTTGCACTCAGTTTAAATGTCTAACAGTTCTATTTGACCTATAGATAGGACCATATCAGGTGCTACCACTCCAGGTGAGAGTGAACAGGGGACCAATGGCAATGAAGGGGTACTCTGAATTCCCTAAAACTCCAGGATTACAGGAGCGTCACCATCATATTTGTTTAATGTCATATCAGGACACTCATTGGGAGGGTCTTTCCCCTCTGCAGAGATACCGTTGATAGGGCTGAAGCTGGGTAGTAAATAATTATTTGATTGATTCAACAACATAATGTTCAATTAGAAATAATAAAATCTGAGTATTTTTGGTTTAAGTAAAGAATAAAATTTTATAAAAATTCATAGGATCATACATATTTGTGGGCAATAATGTATATACATATGAGTAGTATAACTTTTTTCTCTTGAAATTTTCTCAAAATACCATCACAATGTTTGCAGATGTTTGTACATATTCATATATAAAGGATAACAACAAATCTTAACATGCATAGATTTATACCATTGTCTTACAAGAAAATAAAGATAAAAACTAAACAAAAAAAAAATCAATATTTAAATAATATCAAATATATTTAACCTGAATAATAAAAGTCAACTCGTACCTTGATAAAAATATAAAAATAAAAATCTAGTTTAGGTATAACAAGTTTTTGATAATGTAAATTTACAAAAACATGGCTTCATTTCATATCAAAGGAAGAATATTAAAATAGTAAAATTAAAAATGGCAGATAACAGAACTGAACAAAACAACAAAGAATGCCAAGATTCTATTTACAAAGTCCAAGAGTATTCAGGAAAGGATACCTGGGACTATGTTCATCATTATTGTAAAAGCCTTCTTACCTTGAGAGTTGCTCTACAGGTATGTTCCAGCAGAAGCAAGGTAAAGATGAAGAGATTTCTTGGATAACAATGGCTTCTCATAAACAACAGATAAACTATACAGGATATCTTATATCAGGTGTGAAAGAATGTACTTACCTGAAAATAAAAGAAAAAAGTAAGAAAAATTTGTAAGTAAACAAACATTTGTTTGTAAGTAAATAAGTAAACAAACACATGCACATGATTTTATTACAATTCAATAGAGCAAACACAGATTACATTTTCGCATTTACTTGATAATAAAATCAAATCCATTTTGTCCATTAAAACCATTGTAATTACCTACCAATCTAATTGGGATTTAGCAGTTCTCAGACAACAGTAGAGAGGAAGTGATAGACTAAGCCAAACGTAATCACCATCCCATGCCCAAATACTTTTTATTACAAGAGCCAACAGACAAATGAAATTAATTCTTAGCACACATCTCCCACAGATGACTTCACTGCAACACTTGTCCCAACCAAGTCCACTTCACTATGTTCTTGCTTTAATTGAAATATTATGGCGGCATTGGGATTGTAATTAACAATGGCTTTACTTTTAATCCCATAAAATTCAACTATTTAAAAAGTGAATATGCATTCATCAAATGTTCATGACCTTTTGGAGGTGCCCGTGGTGTAATGGTTATGGTCACCGGATATGGACACGGCGATCCGAGTTCAATTCCTGGACAAGACAGATTGCATTTCACATAGCACTAATACCCTTGGGAAAGGTATGAATCCAATTATTTTCCCTCCAGCTATGGGTAAATAGTAGGGCAGACTAGGTTCTTCAGCCTTGGTGAGGCAACTAGTCTAGGAGAAGGAAAACTCTGAATTTAAACCTGCTAAACTCCGCTTAAAAAATTGACCTTGTGTCATATCCTGCCCGAGCGGAGGGGTTGAGTAAATAGGATCAAATGTTCATGACCAGATATCAATACTGATACAGTTAAAAGATGGTGAAATGCAGTGACAGTTTATAAATATCAATACTTATTTTGAAGTTTAAAACTGAATTTTTAAAACAATTTTTTTTTTTACAAATAGACAGGTTTAAAAAAAATAAATTCTATGATCAAAATTTCCTATGGAACTTAAATTTTCAAAATACATTTTTTGTGTAGTCCTTTTTCAAGGGTCTTTCAGTTATGATATCAAGCACTCCTTAATACAAATAATTTGCACACAGTTGTATGTTTTCAAGTATTCTTATTCAATACTAATAATTAGCACACAATTTGATAGTTACAAGTAACTAATAATAAGTATCCTTAGTAAACAGTTACATATTCAAGGAACTATTCTTAATATGAATAATTTAAACACAGTTATATGGTATCAAGTATATGGTATGGAGGTGCCCGTAGTGTAATGATTATCGTCATAGGAAATGGACACGGTGACACAAGTTCAAATTCTGGATGAGACTGATTGCATTTCACATAGCATTAACACCTGTGGGAAAGGTATGAATCCAATTACTCTCACTCCAACTATGGGTAAATAGTAGGCAAGGCAACTAGTCTAGGAGAAGGCAAAGTCTGAATTCAAACCTGTTAAACTCCGCTTAAAAAAATTGACCTTGTGTCATATCCTGCCTGAGCGGAGGGGTCGGTAAATATGATATCAAACTTTCCTATCAATTACAAATAATTTTCAAACCAATCTATTTGACCTGGAGTGGGAGTACCTGTTAGGCATTCCTACTCCAGATTAGAATGGAGTAATGGCAATGATGAGGTGTGATAGGTCAAAGAGTTAGAAGTGGATTTATGTTGTGTTTACAAAGAATTTTAGATCAAGAGAATGTAAAAAGCATCTATCTGAATCTTAATTCATTTTACCAATTCTGTTTCTAATGTTATGCTTGACTAATTAGATAGAAGCAGTGATGAAAATGTTAATAATGATGAGAAATTGATTTCAAACATCATGAATCATCAGTTGATATTTCCCATGAAATTTAATTCTCTTCATCAATAAACAAAAAATCAATAAGATAACAAATCATTGCCATTGATTAGGTTACAAAGAATTGAAAGTAGTAACAACAACAATGGCAGAAATCAATTCTGATTCCTCTCCTAATCAGTTCAGTTACTAATTCAAAGAATTTAATCGTTGGCTATATGTTATACATTAATATAATTGTAAATCTTTGGTCACATGATATTTTAAAATTTAGCTGGCTTTTTGTTATACATTAATATAGTGTTAAGTCTTTGGTAACTTGATATTTTAAATTTTAGGAGGCTATTTTTTTATGCATTAATATAATGTTAAGTCTTTGGTCTTGTGATATTTTTAAACTTCAAAGTCAAAAAACGATCATAGCCAAAAGATTGGTTTGGTTTGGTTTCTTTGTTTATCAACCTTCATGGGTTATTTAATGCCAAAGCCATCCATGCAGTACTATTTAACCCATAGCTGGGAGGATATGGGGGTTCATACTTTTCCTAAGGGTATTAGTTTGAAAGTGAACATAATATAGCTACTGGAGTTTGAACTTGCTTACTGCAATCCTGCAGTCAAGCACTTTAACCATTATACTACAAGGACCCCCCCCCCCACCAAAAAAAAAAAAAAAAAAAAGATTGGGTACCCCCTCATAAGAAAACTGACCCCCACCCATTCACCTCTGTTTATCTCCACTACTAATTTTATCCAACTCTAATTTCAGATAGATTTACATAAAATTTTTTCAGTTTATATCTTATCAAGTACTTTTAGAGATCAATGCAATATTCTTCATTAATTTTCTGTATAGATAACAGCAAACATCATTTTAATTTCTGATCATTTTACTAAATTTATCAATCATTTTTTTTAAATATGTAAAAACAGTATGGGTCCCAACATTGACCAGTTAATTTGTTCTTTCCTTTAAAACAATTTTATCTTCTTATCAAAATCTACACTCACTGATGCAAACTTAATTTTATCTGTTTAGACAGGAACCAAAAGATTAAAGGCAGGAAGGATAATATATGGGTGCATCAAAAGTATTTTCATTTCTTTTTAATTAATTGAAACTTCACAGAGAACCCTGTGTGTTCTTCAAACCTTATGTAATACTCTCGATATGGTATGTTTTGATAAAACTTTAAATTTTTGAGTGTTGGTGGGTCAGATTCTTCTCTACCTTGTGTTTTAAACAATCATAATTTACAACTGATGCTTGTCCACTTTAGAGCTTTATTTCAAGTAACAAATCATCATATTAAAAATGTTTACTCCAGTTTTTGGTTTGATGGATTTTAATGGAATGCCAACCTGTCTTGGGTTATTTAATGGCAAAAGGTTAGGGATTGTGTTCATATTTACATTTGTGTAGTTTTATTTGCCCCATAGATGGGACTTTAACAGATACAACCACTTCAACTTAGAGGAGACCTGGGAGTTACAGGGTACTCCTTGAAGGGGTACTCACTCCCCAGAGTTCCAAAACTAAAACCTTACCACCAGATGCATACTCAGGATATCCAGTTTTGGGTAGAGTAGTCAGATAGAGTTCCATTTCCTTCGATTTTGCAAATTTTGAGGGCACCTTGTGCAGTGGCTGTCCCTTCATACCCGGATGTTGTTAGACCCTATTACAGTAAATTTCAGGGATTTTTGTGCAGGTGTTTCTTTGGGTATCTGTTACACATGACCAAACATGGACCATCATAGTCATACTAGGAGGTGCCCGTGGTGTAGTCGTTATCATCGTAGGAAATGGACACAGCGACACGAGTTCAAATCCTGGACGAGACTGATTGCATTTCACATAGCACTAATACCCTTGAGGAAGGTATGAATCCAATTATTCTCCCTCCAGCTATGGGTAAATAGTAGGACAGACTAGGTTCTTCAGCCTTGGTTAGGCAACTAGTCTAGGAGAAGGAAAACTCTGAATTCAAACCTGTTCAACTCCGCTTAAAAAATTGACCTTGTGTCATATCCTGCCCGAGCGGAGGGGTTGGTGAATAGTATCATAGTCATACTAGCCTTGTTGATAGTGGAATGGAGTTGAACATCTTTTAAGTGCTTTGTTGGAGATTAGGCTGTTTGGTCATAAGTTTCCAGTGATATTTCTCAGATGTATATGGTGTTAGGCATCAAGCTTATCCATAGATGTCCAGCTGCAGCAATTGTACATCATCAAAGACACATGTTGTTTCATAAAACACATTCTCTTTGTTAGAGGATTTTTTGATCTGCAGATCCATATCCTCCAGAAACACTGGAAAACTATGTTGCCAATCATACAACATGCTGCTATGTCAGAGGAGCTGTGGAACATTGATCCAAGAACCTTTCTCTTCCTCCAGTCTTCATCTCCCCTGAACGAGGTCTCATTTTCATCTAGGTTGTGTAAGTCTGAGTGATATACATGAATGAACTCTGTTTTATCATCATTTATGAATAGGTTCATGTCTCTAAGTATTTCTGTGGCTATGAGGGAGCAGTCTTAAGTGCCTTCTTGCTCTCATCTATCAAGATCACATCATCTGCATATTCTATCGACAGTCATATGCATAGGGAAGAGATTGAGGGGGATCAGGTTGTGTAGAGCATCTTCGCAAAAGGAAGCTAGCATGTGAAGAGCACAGGAGAAAGTGTTTCCTAATGGAAAGCCAATTGTTGTCTTAAATACAACTAAATAGACCAGCTTGACACAAACCCTTAGTTTGGTATTTGCTACCAAAAACCTGATCAGTTGCAAGTTATTCTCATTACATACCAGCTTGAGGTAACACGTCTAAGATCTTTGATCTTTTAATAGTGCCAAAGTTGTGGGACACATCTATACCCATTTTAAAGAAATTCCAGGGCTTGGACATAACCATGGAATGAAGCATGCACTGAACTCACACAATGTTGGCACAGCTGTGTCCCTGCTTGAAGCTACACCAATATGGTTCTGTAAAATGGACAATTTTATTACTGATGTGGTGCAGGGATACTGTGGATAGGATCTTACAGAAAATGTGTAACAATATGAGTCACAGGTAAACTGGTAGATTTGGTACTTTCTTAGGTTTGCGGGGAGTGCAAATAGAGCGCCCTGATCGATGGATTCAATCAGGTGGTGTTGTTCAAATAGAGTTGATGATAGAAGAAATGGGTGGTGATATGACATGACTGGTGTATTTGAACAATTCATTGCTAATAATGTCTGTCTCTAGTGGACATTTATTTCTCAAGGAAATGGAGTATTTATATATGTATGAAAATAAGTTTTGAAGCAGAAAAAAATTAAAGAAAAAATTTGATACACTATATATTATGGTCACAGCGCTGAAGCTAACTATGTGAAATATCTCTTCTCATTATTACTAAGACTGCCAACTTTATTATTTTTTTCATCATAAACATTTTTTTTATTTTTATCAATGCTTGCGTAATGAATATCACTAAAAATCATTATTTTCATGAACTATTATCAATATTTTTTATATTATCACTTTTTATCACTGGCAAAATCATTTTGTAGGATCAAATCTCAAACACTGAACTAATAATGCATATTTTTATCACTAAATTAGATGCACAAATAATATTAGAAATCCTAATCATTTTTGTAATGTTTGGCTGAATTCCATTTAAAAAATTCATTTTATGTTTTCAAACTGAAATATTCCTATCATCCCAATCAGTCTTATCTGATTCTTTTGAATTTTTTGGTCAAGAAACAGGAACATAGTAATGACAATTAAAAAACTGTTATCTTTGGATTTAGTGAGTTGAAGTGAGTTACCAAAGAGAAGTGAAACTTCATTAGTTCAGAAGCCGCTGAATCATGAACGCATTTTAATACTATTCGGTTTATTTTCACTCTTAGTGGTCCTCTGTTGCTCTAACTTGTTGTATTGAGAAGAACTGGATTCATGTTTTTTCAATGGGCATTAGTTATGTCTGGAATTTTCCTTGATTATAACCATTATTTTACCTACACCACCATTTTAACAAGACTCATATGAATGCATGTTAATACTATTCAGTTTATTTAACTGTTGTTGATTCTCTACTGCAGGAAGTCTTCAACTGACACTGTCTTCAGTTGGTTAATCACGACCTAGTGCATATTTTCAATACTATCAAAAGGATAACCATTGAATTGGGTTTGGATTTTTGGAAAAAAGAAATAGTCACAAGGATTCTAATCAAGGGAGATGTGGCAGATTTGTAAAGAGGATGTGCCAGATTTGTAAAATCCCACACCTATTTATGATTAAACTAATTTTCTAAATATATCCTGAATATTCTAGACTCATCCAACCTTAATTTTGATCGAGTTAATTTCTGATTTCAAACTTTATTCTTAAACAAATGAGTAAGCAGCTAACACCAAAATCAATTGATATTATTCGAATGTTAAGAGAGTTAAAGCAAATGGCACAGTAAAGCATCAGTAAACTGTGCCTTTTTTCTTTTTCAAATTAAACTAATTAGTTATATAAAATCAATAATAGGATCATGTCCTGGTTCAAACATCCAACATGGAGGTCAGCTGAAAAGTGACCTACCCACAATTCTGTTACTTGAACAGTACAGTGAAATTAAGTTGGAAAATCAAACAAAATTTACAGATTCTATACTAGTCAGGGGCAAACTGCAGCTTGAAGTTCTTTCTGAATGGTCTGCCAGTTTTTTTTATAGAAAAGATATGTTTTACTAAAGAGAGAAAAAATTTCTTTATGATCTTCTATAGTAAAAAAAGGTTGAGGTACCTTCAATATAAAATTACCTTTAATTCTTTTTTTTTTTTTAGTAGTGCAGCTTCTACTCTGAGCCATGTCTCATGAGGCTCACTTCTTGAAAAAGGTTATCCGTGCCTGTTTTATACTGATCCAAGATAAAGGGCTGCAGATGAACACAGCAATATATAGCAGAGTGCACAGATACTTGGCAGAAGTGCTATTCATATATAGATATTCCTATCATTTTCATAGGCATGATGCTAATATTGTAATAAGCAGAACTAATCATTTATTCCAAAATGATTCTTATTTGATAAACTGACTGCTTAATAGAACAGCTTACAGGTAAAGAACTGGTAGATAGCACTTAGAACAGAAATTGATGTCGGAAGAACAGTTTGTATTATGTTCCCTTGTCTTAGTTTTTAGGTTAAAAGTAAGTAAATAGACTAAGAAATATGAAGAATTCTTAAAACGCCAATTTAAATACAGCTGAGGTCACAATTTTCTCATAAACATACATCTCATCACAATTTATATTAAACATACTATCTCAGTTTAATAATAGTTGCTAGATTTAGTATATAAAATCTATATACAAATCTAACAATTATTATGGGTCAGAGATAATATTAATATATGTAATAAATACAGTTTCACTACTTTGTGCCAGAATATGACTTATTTCATTATTATGATATATGAATCTTGGTTTCTCTGATCTATAAATTACTTACAGTTATCAAAAAGGAAAAAAAGATATCAAAGAGATTTTTAAAAATTCTGTTCAAAGCTTGAAGATGCATCATATACACCAAAGAAATACTGGACAGCACTCTGATTGAAACCTCATTTAAGGAGCAAATATGAAGATATAAGTCCATATGAGTCATAGAATATACTGCATTTAATGGCATAGCTCTCCATCCCATGTGTGCACACACTATTTACATTAGGTATTACAGTATAATAGATAGATTGATGACATGTCAACCTATCAAAGGTTATTTTGTGCTTAGAGGTTAGGGAATCACATTCATTTTACATTTATATTTTGTGTATTTTTTAAGTGGGTTTTTTTTTTTTGCACATGGTCATATCAAATCCAAATGATTTTTGAACAGATCTATTTGATCAATAGATGGGACCCTAACAGGTACTACCACTAAGTCAGAGTGACTCTGAGAGTGATGGCAATAAAGAAGTACTCAACACTCTCCATAACAGGAGCCTCACCATCAGATGCAGTTTTATTTCACATCCAGGACCCCACTTTTTTTAAAGTGGGGTAGGGGTTCTTACTCCTCTGCAGGAGATAAAAATCAGCATAGTCTAAACCCCAGCGACAGTGTAATAGAGTTAGGCTTAGTATAAGCAGTGGTTATTTATAGAATCTGGGTAAACATTAGCTTACCAGATATCTCAAAAGTAAATATTTTAGATATTTTTAGAGAATTTTAGGTTTATCCTTGGGACTGGAAAACAGTCGGCTCTCCACATCATAGAGGGGGGGATGGGAGGGAAACCAAACGGGGTTTATTTTATGTTCTCTTGGGGCTTATTTTCCTCCAATCCCCCATCATGCTGTTTTTTCAATTGTATATATATCATCTCACCTCATTGGGTTTTTAAGTAGGTCTTCTGTCCATCGAGTGAATGAGGTATTATGGTGACTGTTTGTGTGTTAGGTGATGAAAGAATGGATTTATTGTCAAGAGCGAATGAAGATGATTGGAACTAGCTAGGGCTCCCTAGAAAAACTATTGAATAGCACAGTTTTCTTCCCTTTCCCCCTCCCCTCAAAAATTTTCAGGCCTTGTGCCCACTTTTTAAAAAATGTATATATTTTTTCAATTGAAATAAAATCAACTATTGTTGGTTAATATCAAATCCTGTTTTTACCTATATATCAAATATATTATTTGTAAACACATTTTGTACATACACAGTTAAATGATCAAACAGTTCTATTTTTAACAATTCAATTTTCATAAGTCATTTGTTTGCACTCAGTTTAAATGTCAAACAGTTCTATTTGACCCATAGTTAGGACCCTATCAGGTGCTATCACTCCAGGTCAGAGTGGACCTGGGAGCTATGGCAATGAAGAAGTACTCCACATTTCCCAAAGCTCCAGCATTACTGGAGCCTCACAAGCAGATTTGTTCAATGTCATATCCAGGACTTTCATTGGGGGGGATCATACCTCTGCAGAGATACAGTCGGTGTATTCTACAGCCCCAGTCATCTGAGTTGTTAAACCTGGGTCTTATTTAAATAGTAATGCTAGTATATATACCCAAGAGTGGTGAGGCTCAGGTTCTGGGGTTCTGCTGAGTGTAGAGCCATCCTTTTGTTGCCATTACTCTTAGATTCACTTGTAGCTGTTAGGTTCCCACCTATGTGTCCACTAGATCTGTTTATGCTTAAAATTGATTTTGAACTACATTGATATACTGGTTTTTAAAACATTGATATTGGAACTAAGTATAAAGTGTTTACTTATTTAAAATAATTGGGAAGATTTTTTTATTCCATATAATTCAAGAGCATAATTGTTAAACTGACTTTGGTATAAAATAATCCATGGCCACATTATCCAAGACATCAACTGATGAACATTTTTACAAAAAACATTATCTAAAGAGGATTATTTTCTGATTCCATCTTCTTGTTGCTTATCACAACAATCTGAGGCTGCTGAAACAAACTAGACAAAATCAGAAATAAAGTAGTTGTTTCATACAAGACTTTAACAAGCATCAACCATCCAAGTCCATTTTTCATGGATGTCACTTGAACCACTTCAGTCATGGAAGCATCTATGATTAAACAGAGCACAAATCTTGCCATTCTGCCGCTCTTTCCTTTCTGATTTTTTAAATTATCTTTGCTACCAAGTAAGTGTGCTTTTTCTTTTTTAAATATTATGTATTTACTGGGATATAAGATGCATGAACTTCAATAATATTTGAAAGACTAGTATCCTCTTTAACTAATCCAAGCTCTATAGTTGACAATTCTGAACTCCGTCAGAGCCTCCTAGCTATAATACCAATGCACTGGACACTGAAATATCTGCATTGTTATTTTTGTTTCTTTAAATGTTCATCTTATATACCAGCAAATGCAATATTAAATGATGCATTTTCACTACCATAATTCGACTATTAGCTTTACACAATCTTAATATTGCTTTTTTTTCCCCTTTAAAACATTTTCTATTGTGCTATTTGCTTTAGCAGTCAATTAAGAAGTTGAATAAGAATGTTATGAGAAAAACAATAATAAGGTAAATGGTTTGGTGTATATTTTTTTTGTTTAATGGCATATCAACCTTTGATGGTTATTTAATGCCAAAGCCATCCTTATAGAAGAACAGTTGTGGTACTATTAAACCTATTGCTGGTGGAGGGATAAGAAATTTCATACTTTTCCCTAAAAGTGAAGGTAATAGCATGACTTGAGTTTGAACTCACTATGATTTCACAGTTTAGCGTGTTAACCACTATATCACAGGGACTCCCCATACAATAAGATAAAGTATTGATAATAATAGTAGTAGTAAATCATTTTCTTTCAAATAAATTTTTTAAAAAATTATCTAAATATAGCTAGAAATATACTTATGATTATACAAATATAAGTACAAATTCACATAAAATGGAAAACATCTCAATTATTGAACTGAGAATTTTTTTCCCCCACTTGTGATTTTTGATGAATGATGATAGATTTTATTGCCATTTAAAATAATTCCAGTCATTTTCATAAAAATAAGCTATACATTTTTATGATTATTTTATAACAGTTTTTTTTAAATAGAAATGAGTTAAATAATTCCATTAAAAGTATCATCAGTACTGAGGTTCTATTTTTAACAATTCAATTTAAGATAAGTCATTTGTCAGCACACAGTTTAAATGTTAAACAGTTCTATTAGACACATAAATAGGACTCTATTAGGTGCTACCACTCCAAGTCAGAGTGAACCTGGAAGCAATAGCAATGAAGAGGTATTCCATATTACCCAGAACTCTAGGACTGAAGCCTTACCCTCAGGTTGTTTAGTGTCATATCCAGGATATACGTTGAGAGGTGGGGGCGTTACCCTTCTGCAAAGATGCAGTCGGTGTATTCTACAGCCCCAGCTGACTGTGCTGTTACCTTTTCAGTGTAGTTTCTTTAGTTTTTTTTCACATGGTTATATGATATGAAATATTCTTATCCAAAACAAATAATTTTCAAACAGATCTATTTGCTCCGTAGATGGGATCCTAACAGGTACTACTATTCAGGGTCAGAGTGGACTTGGGAGTAATGGTAATAAAAGGAAATTACACTCTCTAGAACTATCAGATGCAATTTAGTGTCATACCCAGGATACTCTTTTTGCAGGGAGGTCTTACCACTCTGTAGAGGATGTAGTCGGTGTATTGTAAGTCCCAACCAACAGGTTGAGTTAATCATAGAGTACTTTCTCCTTATTTGTTTGTAATTAATTATACTATAAATTATATAGGACTGAATGTGACATTGAACTTAATTATCACTGAAAAGCAGCTGTTAATGAAGCATCTCACAATGCAATAAATCTTGATTTAAGTAAACATGAAAAGTTTAATCAATAAAAATTAATTCTCTCTGCTTATACCTTTAAGAAATAACTATTCAGAAGAATTATTCTTGTATTTTAAATCCAAATAAATTTCAGGAATGGTAATATTCTTAATTATCTAACAACTCTCTCACTAACAAGAAAAACGCAAATTGCTATATCAATTTTCAAAAAAGAATCTTTATTCAATAATATAAACAATTCAATATTTTATTATGCAAATTAACATTTGTTGGGATTGCTAATTAGCAAATTCTAAGTTTGTTTTTTTGTTGTTTTAGGTTTCAAACTTATTAGATCTGCTATTTTCTCTAAAAGCTTGGTAATGGTTATCAGAAGCCTAATTTTTTTAGACCTGATTTTTCTGATATTGAAGAATGAGAAAAATTTTGGTAAACTACAATTTAATTTTTTAAATGAAATTTCTATTTTCTCATCCTTCAATGATACCTGCATTGGAAAAATAAGGACTTGAAAAAAAAATTCAAAAATGTTTGGCTTTGGGTTACCCTTATTGTGCTTTTAACCTAGACAATTAATTATCTAACATCTCTGATTGATTAAACTGTTATATCAATCTTCAAAGAAGAATCTTTATACAATAACATAAACAATTCAATATTTTATTATACAAATTAAGATTTGTTGTGCTTGCCTATTGGCAAATTTCAAGGTGTTATGGGGGGATTTTATGTTTCAAATTAATCAGATCTGCTCTTTTCTCTTAATTTATATTCATTCAAGCAGGATGGGATGCCCCCCTCCCCAGTGTTATGACTCCCATGCTGAACTGTGACATTGTAGTAAGTGAGTTTGAAGCCCAGACAGCTATGTTCACTTTTGGAATAATGCTTTTGGGAAAAGTATGAACTTCCTTATCCCCCTTCAGTTATCGGTCAAATAGTACCGCTATTGTTCTTCTACAAGGTTGGTTTTGACATTAAATAACCCACAAAGGTTGACATCCCATTAAACAAAGAAAACAAATCAAAAAAGCATCATTCAAACACAAGTCTTTTGTAAAAACAAAAAAAAAAAATTCTTTTAAAATATTTTCCCTATTTCATGATTTAAAATGGTCCAAAAATATCCAACAACATTCATGTCAGATGACTGACTTGTCTATGAGAATTGCTTAAAACCTTTCTGAATTTCCTTTCTCTGAGTCTGTCATGCTGTGTGGCCTGGAGCACAATCTTCCATGAAAAAGGTTATTTTTGTCTAAATAGCCGTCAGGGAATTTATCCAGCAGAATGAATATGTATTTATCTGAACTGATCTTCCCCCACCCATACCAGAGGCTTTGACAGTACAGTGCTCCCCACACCATAACTGAAACATTCATATTTGATAGTGAACTGCAGACAAATCAAACACAATTCTTGCCTTGGCAATCTCCAAACCTTGATTCACCATCTCGTTCAAATATTGAACAAATGAGAACTTTTTTAAATAGATGAGAATAAGTGAAAATTAAGGGTCTGTACACTAACAGTCTTCTCTGCTTGAACCTTTTCAAAGTGAGTTTAGTGAGTTTGATACCAACTGAGTGATATATGAAATTGGCTTTGTGCCAGCATGAGCTCAGTAAATATTTGCACATAGTAATAGTACAAACATATTTTATATATTAGGACATACACATATGGGAACAGTAGAATTAATTCATTAACACTTAAGAAATGCACAAAATAACATCAAACTTTGTTCTAAGGTGGAGATATTTGTTTGTAGTGATTCCATTAAAAAAGGGCTTGATATATAAAGCCTTTTAATATTACTATCTGATGTTATCTAGAAGTCTAAAATATCAGGCTTATGAAGGAAAGTCAGATTAAATTGGTCAAAATATTTGGCTTATAGTGTATAGTAAAATTGTGCTCAGTCTCAAACATTGCCTAATGGATTCAAAGGATTAAAGTACTTTCATTATATTCAGGACATTATCACTCAACAGTATATGTGCATGCATACATTATTCTTATTTCTGTGATTGGAGCCTAACTTCTGTAAAGATGAAAAGGATCACTGATGTGATTTACTGATTGGAGTTTAGAGAAAAGCATAGAAGCATTCTAACATTAAATCAAAAGAGGAAATAGATGAAATCACATCACTTTAAAGAAAGTAGACAAGCATTGTTATTTGCAGTGTCCTTTGAGCAAAGAAGGTAAATTATATACAAGTTTTATGATTAAAAGGATGCAAAGGAATACACACACACACACATATATATATATATATATATATATATATACACATACATACACATACATTTTTCTATATAGAGCATAAAAATAAAAATTAAAAAGACAGGATTCTGAGAGCCTAGAGCCTATATTAAAAGATAGTTGGATGAGTTTATTTTCATGATTGAGACAGATGGATAGATGCACAAAAAAGAAAGAAATAATATTATTAGCTCTACTCAAGCAGCTGTCAGCAGAAAAAAATGAGAGAAATTCATCAGGAAATTTTATCAATCATAAAAGAATTCTTATTTTTAAAATTTATGTATCATTACCATGTCTACAGATTGCAGTAAATAAAATGAAAGTGCTTCATACATAGGACAAGAGTATATATATATATATATATATATATATATATATATAGGCAGTGCATACAAGAACACAGATACACGCACACAGAAGATATCAAATATCACGAAACTGGCAATGGCTGGTCGCTCGCCACTGTATCCGCATGGAAAAACTGTCAACGCTGCAGTAGGAGGGGTAGGATTACTTATAGGACCTAGAGCATTAAAAACGCTTAATAGTGTTGAGAAAATACAACCTAGAATGATGGCAGCTACATTCAACGGAAACCCCAGAGCAACAATCATCTCATGCTACAGCCCCACCAATGTTAGTGAAGAAAATGAACTAGTCACCTTCTACGATGAGTTATCCTCATTAGTGCGTAGCATCCCGAAACACAACATGTTAGTCATTGGCGGAGACATGAATGCCCAAATCGGGAAAAACGGAAACAACAAATACAGCCTCCACAACACGTCAAATAGGAATGGGCAACATCTAACAGATTTCATGATAAAAAATAGATTAGCATGCCTCAATACAAACTACCAAAAAAGAGAGGGCAAACTATGGACATACACGTACGCAAACAATACCAAAGCTCAGATAGACTACGTCCTTATAAACAAGAAATGGAAAAATAGTGCATTGAATTGCGAGGCATACTCCTCTTTTGAGGGTGTGTCCACCGATCACCGAATAGTCACGGCGAAAATACGGTTAAGCCTACGAAAAAACGCCAAACGAACAGCGACCACCAAACACTATGACTGGGCCCTATTAAACAACAAAGAGATAAGAGATAAATACGTATTAGAATTAAGAAACAGATTCGAAACACTACAAGAAAAGACGGAAAAAAGTACACCAAACGACAAATATGAAAATTTCGTCAATGCACACCTCGAGGCAGCAGCAAAATACATTCCAACAAAAATTAAAACTAAATATAGAGTCCCATGGGAAACTTTAGCGGTGAGAGAAAAACGTGCACTAGTGAAAACAGCCTCCAAAAACTATCGAAAAAAACCCAACAAACACAAATGCCTTAAAACTAAAAACGGCACAATATCAATTAGCAGGCATATATATAAAGGAACAGACAGAATACATTCAAAATCAGATAGATAAGATTAGAGACTCGGTGGAAGATAGACAATCTAGAATAGCCTGGCAAACAATAAACGAAGTGAGCAGAAGAAAGAACACAGCCAAAGCAAAACTTAAAGCAGCAAACCAACAAGAAAGAATAAAACTGTGGAAACAGCACTTCGAAAACTTACTTGGAAACCCACCAAAAATAATGCATGAACCAATCACCAGAATAATTAGCAAACAATTAGACATTAAACTAGGACCGTTCACACAAGAAGAACTCGACTCGGTTCTCAGAAAAATTAAAAATAGGAAAGCTGCAGGGCTGGACGAAATTCCCCCGGAAGTATGGAAGACCAGACAATTCGACGACATACTGCAACGCAGTATACAATCAAAATCCGATAGATAAATGGATGAAGGGATGCATACTCCCCTTCCCTAAAAAGGGGGACCTCGGATTAGCCAAAAACTACCGAGGCATAACACTTACATCCATAGCTGCCAAAATCTACAATGCCCTACTACGAAACCGAATAGAACCCGAAATCGACAACATACTTAGAAAAAACCAAAATGGCTTCTGAAGAAATAAATCCATGACCTCACAAATATTAACCATCCGCAGAATCCTTGAAGGTGTACGGGCAAAGAACCTACAAGCGACATTAATATTTGTCGACTTTACCAAGGCTTTCGACTCCATTCACAGAGGAAAGATTGAACAAATCCTACTAGCGTACGGCATACCTAAAGAAACCATAGCGGCAATAACGATTCTCTATAGAAACACTAAAGTAAAAGTACGATTACCGGATGGAGACACAGAATACTTTGACATTGTAGCAGGAGTACTACAAGGGGACACGCTGGCCCCGTATCTCTTTATCATTTGTCTAGACTACGTACTTAGAACATCGATTGACAAAATCAAAGAGAATGGCTTCGAACTGACGAAAAAAAGAAGCAGAAGATACCCCGCAACAACAATTACAGACGCCGACTACGCCAATGACATAGCGATACTGGCAAATACACCTGACCAAGCCGAAACTCTTCTGCATAGTTTGGAACGAGCAGCAGCAAGCATAGGCCTCTATGTTAATGCACACAAAACAGAATATATGTGCTATAATCAAACAGGGGACATCTCCACTCTAGAAGGAACCCCACTTAAACTAGCAGACAAATTCACGTACCTAGGAAGCAGCGTCGATCAACCGAAAAGGACATCGAAACGAGGCTAACGAAAGCATGGACAGCTATCAATAGGCTATCGATTATATGGAAATCAGACCTAACCGATAAAATGAAACGCAGTTTCTTCCAGGCAGCGGTCACATCGATACTGCTATATGGCTGCACTACATGGACGCTAACAAAACGGCTGGAAAAGAAACTAGATGGCAATTACACAAGAATGCTGCATGCAATCCTGAACAAGTCCTGGCAGCAACACCCCACAAGACACCAACTGTACGGCCACCTGCCCCCTATCACGAAAACTATTCAAGTTAGACGAACCAGACATGCAGGACACTGCTGGAGAAGCAGAGATGAACTCATAAGAGATGTACTCTTATGGATCCCCACACATGGCCGCGCAAAAGCAGGGCGACCAGCTCGAACGTACATTCAGCAGCTATGTGAGGATACAGGATGTTGTCCTGAAGACCTACCTAGGGCGATGAATGATAGGGAGGAGTGGCGAGAGAGGGTCAGGGATATCCGTGCTACCAGCACGAGATGATGATGATGATGATATAGGCAGTGTAATAAACAAATTGAATTGCTACTAACAGCTTCACAATTCTCAGGTAATACTATATTCTGAAGACTCTCAGCACTACAAATGGCATCCAAGGTGTAATGGTTACCATTGTAGGAAATGGACACAGTGACCCAAGTTCAAAACCTGTACAAGGCTGTTTGCCTTCCACATAACGCTAATACCCTAAGGAAAGGTATGAATCCAACTATTCTCCCTCCAGGTAAGGGTAAATGGTAGGACAGACTGGGATCTTTAACATTAGTAAGACAACTAGTCTAGGAGAAGGAAAACTGAACTCAAACCTGCTGATATCCACTTAAAATAGACCTTGAGCTGCATCCTGGTTGTGTGGAGGGGTTGGGCAAATATATACAAATGGTATCAGAGGATAGTACATTGAACACACAGAAGATAAAATTTAGTTCTGTTTTTATATTCCTTGCTTTTTATGTAACACCTGTTCATCCCACTAGTGCTGTGATTCTTCAGAATGTCATGTTGTCTGAAGATTGTGAAAACATGAAACTCACCCCATTTGTTTTTTTCACTTTTCTGTAATCATGTTTTTTTTAAAGTCACTTCCCCTATACAGTCTTTTAATCATAGATCAAACATTTTATATTTTTAAAGTATTTCAAAATCTTTTTCCTCCACAACTTTATTTCCAGTTTAACCTACAAAAAAAAAATCAGTGAATATTTAAAGTGCTATGAAATAATTAAAGAAAGTTTTAACTCACATTATTCCAAATACTATGGAGATTATGATGATAATTGTTTAGCCTTTCTAGTTTTATAACAGTATATATTTTAGAAGTGGGTTTACAACATTTTTGCCATAAGCAGTTTCAGTTCTGATAGTTTAATGAATTTGCATAACAAGCTGAGAAAAAAATCAAAAACTTCTGGGGTGGGAAGAATAGCCAAAACATTGCAGTAAAAAAAAAAAGTACTTAAAGTTTTTTTTCCAGCAAGATGAACAGAAAGGCAAAGTTTTAATTAAAAAGTTATGATTAAATTGAACAAAAACTATTGGTTAATTAAAAATTTATCACTTTTGGGAATTTAGTTGATAAATTGTTTTGGATCAGTAGTGAAATAAAACAATTTTTTTTAATTACAGTTTTTTGTTGTTTTTGTAGAAAATTAATTATGGCTGAAATGAAATGGTTTAATCTTATTTCATTTAGTTTTTAAATTGTTGTCTTTGTACACTCTGAATATGTACACACACACATAAATTAGTATATACTTGATTTTTTTTAATAGAAAGATGATTTTCTTTGAAACCAAAGATGAGGAATATTATCCAATCAAAATGATTATTATTAAGTATTATTTATTATCAAACTCTAAAGTAATAAAACTATAACAAAAAATATGAATATGTAGTAGTCCAAAATTAAGTGCACCCCTTATATATATTTCTGCAATTTCATTTTTGAAAAAGAAATTTTAATTGTGTAGAGTTTGTTAATTAATAATACCTAGTAGATCAGTTCTGATTTTATGATATTTCATTAGAAATAAAAACCTATAATCTTTCAACCAAGCCATTGGCCTAATGACTAGAGTGTTTGCTAATAGTCCGGGAGACTTGGGTTCAATCCCTGGTCGAGTCATACCAAAGACTTGAAAAATGGTACTTGATGCCGCCTTGCTTAACACTCAGTATTAAAAAGTAAGGATCAAGGGTAAAGTAGAGCAATCCAGGGAATGGAATAGTGCCCTCCCCTACACATCGGCGTAGTAGCTATTGAAAAGGTAGCTTTGGGTCACTCTCGACAACTTATCTTTAGTTCACAAGAAAATTAACTTTTTAAAACAAATTGGTAGGACTGTACTTATTTGGTAATACTATATATATAGGCACATCATAATATATTTTTCCTTGCATCTAGTTTTCTTTTCATTTTTCTTTAGCTCCCCCCCCCCGCCAACCTTCCTCCTCTTCTATACCATTTACAATTCCTCCTGTTATTATGAAGTTTTTTTCTTTTTCTTTTTTAGTTAGTAGGTGTAACTGGTTCCAAACTAAAGAACAGGTAGATACTAAACTGATCTTAAGTAGAAATGTATAACACACAAACAAGAATAATAGTGGTATAAAATTATTTTGGGGGAGAGGGGGCTTTAAAGAGATTAAATTTTAAATGAGACTGTTACCATTACTGCTGGTATCACATCTCATTAATACTTTGTGCTCTCAATTATAAAAAAAAAAAAAAAATTACTGGAAATTTTTTTCACTCTAACAGTAATTTAAAATGTGCACATCCATAATTGATTTGGGGAAAAAAAGATTTCAGAACGTAGTCACTGGTGACAACAATACAAATTAACATCATTTATTTTGGTTTAAGTAGTGGCATAGTGGATAGAGAGATTTTTTTTTTAAACTGAGGATAAATCTAAAATGATGAATAAATTCTCAAGCTCCAAACTCACTTTTATGAAAGAAAAACTATTCTAAAACAAAATTAAAAGAAAAAATCCGTAGAGTCTGTTTCATTCTTGTAAGTGATAAAATATCTACATAGTAGAAAAGTTGATTCTGAAAAATATATTTAGTGATAGAATTCCAAACTAAAATTCAATCACAAACATTTACTAACACAGGCTTTTTGTGTTCCTATTCTAACAGTATTTTTTCTAACTATATTATTTTAATTAGCATAAGCTGATTTTTTTTTTATTGGCTTCTTTTGTTTTAATCCTAGTTTATATTTTTTCTTTATTTTATATACCTGTTTCCCCATTTCACAATATTTTTGTAAGCTATTTTGTATAATTCAGGTTAATGATCATTTGTTGCTGCTACAACTCAATACACCCAGCGACATGTACTGGAATTTAATGGTTTCACATGGAGTAGACCAAAATAAGGGCACAATCAGAGCTCTTGTAGAAGTCATATGAACTCTTTGCTAAACCCCTATACAAACACCAACACCAAGAATTTAGCTCCTTTTTTTTTGCTCACTCTCCTTTGCTGCAATTTCTTCATCAGTCAGTGTGTGGCATTGCACCCTGTCTGACTACTTTTTCACCCAAACCCTAGATGGTTAATGTGAAGAAGTTTGCACAACCAACAATATGTGCAACACCCAACCCTAAGAGAAACACAAAGAAGCCAACAACCTCAAGAAGTAAGCAAGGACAGCTAACTTTGAAGCCCACTTCAGACTGATCATCTTACCAGTTATGTGGTATATTCTTGGTGTTTGGTGTTTTGGAGGTGCCCGTGGTGTAATGGTTATCATCGCAGGATGTGGACACAGCGACACGAGTTCAAATCCAGGACGAGACTGATTGCATTTCACATAGCACTAATACCCTTGGGAAAGGTATGAATCCAATTATTCTCCCGCCAGCTATGGGTGAATAGTAGAGCAGACTAAGTTCTTCAGCCTTGGTGAGGCAACTAGTCTAGAAGAAGGAAAACTCTGAATTCAAACTTGTTAAACTCCGCTTAAAAATTGACCTTGTGTCATATCCTGCCCGAGTGGAGGGGTTGGTAAATAGGATCTTACTAGTTATGCGGACAAATCTTCAAACCAGCTAAGTCCACAGATGATTGATGTCTGCAAAACCTATTCCTTTGCAACTCGTTTCTTTCCTTGAAGTAAACTATTTCGACTCAAATGATGGTTGTTTTCCTTTCTTCAAAAGCGTTAAACTAATTTGTTGATGCGTACTTAGCTCCTGTCCTAGACCCTTATAATTAGGGGTTTTAACCTAACTTTTGGAGACAAAAATCCCAACACATGTCATTTGGAGAAGAGATGGGCATGATCAAAGAGATGCTATAAAGAGAATTACTTTATATGGCATCCATTGACCAAATAGCTTATGAGAAATATCTATCCAATTATTTCTATCCAATTATCCTCAATGAGATTTTCAAATTTGTAATCCTATTCAGGTAAATAAAAACAGTATATGAAAAAGTGACCATCATTATTACAAGAGTAAAGATTAACATTCAAAAATCTTCATTTTTTAAAAACACTATATTAGATTTAATTATCAAGTAAAGAGTAATAATTAATAAATTGATTGTTAGAATAAATGTGTATGAAATACATTCTCAATAAAATGCCATCCCCATTTACTATCATCAACAAAAATATTATCATGTCCACCATTCTTTGTGTGATGATAAACATTGTACATGCTATCATTTTTTAAATACCCTATATCAAATATGATCAATAAGTAAATGATATTAAATCATCCGTTAATTGCTAAAATAAAAGAAAAGAGTATATTTTAAAATATAAATTAGGTACATTTAAATTGGCAACAAGAGTCTAAATAGCAGACATGGGCAAGTTTGTAATAAATAAAAACTAACCAGCTGATAACTAAATAGGCACAAGAGTGAAAGAGAAAGTAATAGTACTGTATTTATCAATACACTTTCAATTAAAGACTGTCCCCTATTAACTATTATCAACAACAATGATACACAAAGGTGTTCTATTCAATCTCATTCCATCAAAGAATAGCTGAGGATAAATATTAAAAGCATATGCAACTTCACTTTTGTTCAGGCATTTAACAGATTAACATGAAACTATCAGAATCAATAACAAAAAAACAAAACAAAGAAAAAACAAGCATCTGATTTCCTGTCAAGTTACTAGAAATTGTCAATCGATCAACCTGTCTGTCTGCCTGCCTGCCATTTTTCTCTTGTCTCTTTAGCCTTTGTAATCACCTCAGCTAACAGAATCACAAAGCAAGGTGAAGTAAGTACTAACCAAATGAATTCTTCACAGATAAGTCAAATCCATTAAGTTGGACATTTATCTAAGGGCATAGACTCTTTGATTTTTGCGTGGTCCAAGCATCATGAGAGATGGGAACATAACAATATCTCATTTCTAACAGAAAATTTTTGGATAATCAATTTGGAACATGTCTAACAGTGTATGAATAAAGGTTCTGAGAATAGGCAGAAATATAATAAATCTATTTCTTGTTTCTTTCATCACTAATCAAAGCCAAACAATCCTCGTAGATATCATGCTATCAATATTCAATAATGGTAAATCATTTTTTTTTTTTTTGGTTTAAGACTTTTTGATGTATAATTTAAAATGTGAAGCCTCATAGATATTATAACTAAATCTAACTTGTCTTTTTCTTTATCTTCTTAATTTTGATTGCTTTTAAATTACAACTAATTCAGATTGTTATATCTATGATACCAAAAAGCAGTGTGTATCAGAAACAGCATCAAAAATCCTGGTGAGATTTGAACTTACATCCTCTTTTGCCTTGGGGAAGCTTGATACCAGCTATTTTACAACTTTGTTCAGCCTCCTAGAACTCCCTTTTCCCTACCATCTCAAATCACCTTAAAAAAATATTTGCACTAAACACATACAATCATCATCATCATCATTGTGTCACTAGCATGGATATCCCTGACCCTCTCTCGCCACTTTTCCCTATCATTCATCGCCTCTGGCAGGTCTTCAGGGCTACATCCCGTATCCTCACATAGCTACTGAATGTATGTTCGAGCTGGTCGTCCTGCTTTTGCCCGGCTATATGTGGGGGTCCATAGGAGTATATCACATAGCAGCTCGTCCCTGCTTCTCCAGCAGTGTCCTGCATGTCTGATTCGTCTAACTTGGAGAGTTTTCGTGATGGGAGGCAGGTGGCCGTATAGTTGGTACCTTGTGTAGTGTTGCCGCCAGAACTTGTTCAATATTGCTTGCAGCATTCTTGTATAATTGCTGTCTAGCTTCTCCAGCCGTTTTGTTAGCGTCCATGTAGTGCATCCATACAGCAGTATCGATATGACAGCTGCCTGGAAGAAACTGCGTTTCCTTTTATCGGTTAGGTCTGATTTCTATATGATAAACACATACAATATTAATACAATATCTATGTACAGATCAAATTATATTAAGTAATTCATGCAGTAGTTCCCAAAAATGTCTTCTTAAATGTCTTCTTAAATTTTTTCTTACGCTTATTTCTGAAATTGTTGCAGATCAGTTCAATACCCCTCTTCAACTCTCTCCCATTTTGTTCACCTCTATTACACGTCACTCTTCATTTTGTGTCTGCACACCACCTCTTTCAGGCAGGTAGTCACGCTTGCATGAAAATCAGCACTACCTATTAGAAAGCCGGACATTACGCATGCACCTCAAACAAATTGCAAATGGCAGTTTGGCAAGTAAGATTGCGTGGACATTTTGAGTCGGGCGAGTGCAAATATTTCTTGTCACAGAAATCAACCAATTCAATCTGAATTTTTTTTTACACTATTGCTATGTTTGATCTGATTAGGCAATTTGTTCCAAAAACATATTGCTCTATTAGCAAAAAAAATAATCTAATTGGTTAGCAGATTTAGTGTTTGAAATCTGCCTTGACAGTAAATTTCCAGTTATGAGAGCAATGAAATTGTAGTCACCCAAATAACACCTATCAATTTATATAATAGTATTTGAGGTGCCCTCGATCGACAAAATCAGAGAAAATGGCTTTGAGCTGACTAAGAGAAGAAGCAAAAGGTACCCCGCAAAAACAATCACGGACGCCGACTACGCTGATGACTTGGCGTTACTAGCGAATACGCCTAATCAAGCAGAGACACTACTACATAGTCTGGAACGAGCTGCAGCTGGCATTGGCCTACATGTCAATGCAAACAAAACCAAATATATGTGTCACAACCAAACAGGCAACATTGCCACACTAGACGGAGCCTCTCTGAAACTAGTCGACAAATTCACCTACCTAGGAAGCAGCGTCTCATCAACCGAGAAGGACATCGACACACGACTGACGAAGGCATGGACAGCTATCGATAGGCTCTCGATCATATGGAAGTCGGACCTAACAGATAAAATGAAACGCAGTTTCTTCCAGGCAGCGGTCACATCGATACTGCTATATGGATGCACCACATGGACGCTTACGAAGCGGCTGGAGAGGAGGCTGGACGGAAATTACACAAGAATGTTGAGAGCAGTATTAAACAAGTCCTGGCGACAACACCCCACGAGACTCCAACTATACGGACACTTGCCCCCCATCACAAAAACTATACAAGTTCGACGAACCAGACACGCAGGACACTGCTGGAGAAGCAAGGACGAGCTCATAAGCGATGTACTCCTGTGGACCCCCACTCATGGATGTGCAAGAGTGGGACGACCAGCACGAACTTACATACAGCAGCTATGTGAGGACACGGGCTGTAATCCTGAAGACCTGCCGGAGGCGATGAATGATAGGGAGAAATGGCGAGAGACGGTCAGGGATATCCGCGCAGGCGGCGCGACATGATGATGATTTGAGGTGCCCGTGGTGTAATGGTTATCGTCGCAGGATATGGACACGGTGACACGAGTTCAAATCCTGGACGAAACTGATTGCATTTCACATAGCACTAATACCCTTAGGAAAGGTATGAATCCAATTATTCTCCCTCCAGCTATGGGTAAATAGTAGAGCAGACTAGGTTCTTTAGCCTTGGTGAGGCAACTAGTCTAAGAGAAGGAAAACTCTGAACTCAAACCTGCTAAACTCCGCTTAAAAAATTGACCTTGTGTCATATCCTGCCCGAGCGGAGGGGTTGGTAAATATGATCAATTTATATAATACTCTTGTCTGTGATTTATTGGCAACATCTTTGTTTCCATTGTTTTGACACACAAGTGCTGTTAATAGAATCTTTTTTTTTTTTCAATGAAGACTATCAATCATTATTATTAATTTTAATTAACATTTTTCTTTATCTTTTAAATTTTGGTTGCTTTTTAATCACAACTAAATTTGGTTTATCATCTTTGTGACATCAAGAAAAACCCTCCCAGTGATATAAAAATAAACATGAAAAGTAACTCTCAATTGTAAAATCACTATGATTTATTTCTTAATATAATTTTTACAAGAAATCATTATCTAAGTATTTTAAAATAGGGAGTTACTTTTCAACCACACTGTAGCCCTTTTTACTTTTGTTTTGATATAAATACTCTTGTATTGACTTTGCAAGAACTATATTTACTAGTTTATATCCAAAGAGGGACTACTGTTCTTCGAGGAGAACGGCTTTGGCATTAAATAACCTACAAAGGTTGATATGCCATTAAACAAAGAAACCAAACCAAAGAGGTGTACTTAGTGTAATAGTTATCATCAAAGGAAATAAAATTGGTGACAAGAGTTCAAATCCAGGACAAAACTGTTTGCATTTCTCGTCATGCTAATACTCTTAGGAAAGGCATGAATCCATTTGTTATACCCCCAGTAATGAGTAAATAGGAGGGGAGCCTGGATTATTTAGATTTGGTTAGGCAACCAGTCTAAGAGAAAGAAAATTTTGAATTCAAACCATCTTTATTCAACTTAATAGACCTTGCTCACATCCTCACCATGGTGTTGGGATTGGATCAATATGTACTTGTATATACATATTCAATGACTGAGTAAATACAGACTGTTTATGATTCAACCAGGGAACACTTATGAAAATTTTCTCAACCTCCTTTAAAAACTGCTTCTATTTTAGACAAGACCATCCAGCAAACATTTTGCTCATTTGTCATAACTTTGAGAATAGATAGACAAAATTTTTACTCATTAAACTACATACACTAGCAGTATTAGATATAATAGTTAATGAACTGCTTCAATGAAGCATTGTCATTAAATTTTTGACTGGTCCTTCATCTTATTGTTGTTGGTTTTTATTACAACTCTCAGATCATTATTTCTCCCTAAATTTCAAACTAATTTGCAAAACCATTAATTATTTTGTTTGGTATTTTCTTCCATGTTTTAATTTTATTAGCTCCTTATCCCTACCAAAGGAGAAAAAAAATCACCAGTCCCATTTCTATGACAGTGAAGAACAATAATAAAGGATAAGTTATTGGTTAGATCAACTAACATTCCCTTTTGTCTGGGAGAACCCTTGTTATCCAAACCAATTTCTTTATCACTAAGCTATGAAAAACATTAGTATCAAAATATCTATAACTCATCCTCTACTGCTTCTTCAATCTGTTAGCACTATGTTTGTTGTCTCTAATATATGATGATCCCCACAGCTAATGACACTTATTTGAGAAAAAAAATTAAACTAAAACGAAAATACTATTGAAATATAATAATAATACCCATGGAATTCTCTGAAACTAAGATACAAGACCTAATATTAATTTAGAAGAAAAATTGTCATTTAGTGGATTTTACTATTCCAGCAGACCACTGAGTAAAAATCTAAAAATAGATAAATAAAATAAATCAAACAAATAAAAAAACAAAGAGACAAATATTTAGATCTTGCCAGAGAGTGGAAAAAGCTGTGGACTATAAAGTTGACATTGATACCAGTAGTGATTAGTGCTCTTGGAAGAGTCCCCAAAGGCCTGGAAAAGAGATAGGGGTAATTGACAACCAAAGGAAGAATAGAGACCATAGCACTGTTAAAATCAGCTAGAATACTTAGAAGAGTCCTGGAGGCCTGAGGAGACTTACTGTCACTCACTGAAAAACTAAAAGGTAAGCTGGTGTGAACAACTCACAAGGAGTGAAATAATAATTAACAATACTTCATCTCAAAAAATTGTTGACAAATCTATAGGCAGCTGAAATATATTTAATAGTTGCTAACTTATGTTGTGACAATATTCAGATATTTTAGGCAAGGGAAAGAAAAAAAAAATCACTGATTAAATATTCTTTGAGACTACATTAATTGATCATGCAATGACAATTAATATAGTTTTAATTATAGAAACTGCATCTTTAAATGTGCCAACTTGTGAATGTACAACTATGAAAATGCTATTTAGACCTTGAGCCTTCATATACCCTATACGTGAGATCATGAAATTTACAAAAAATGTTGAACACCAAACACAAACATTGCTCCAGAGTGTGGACATCCCATCTTTCCTGATAACTCATCATAGAGGTTTTTTAAACCTTAAAGATAAAGAAGATACCACTCTCTCTTTTACATATATGAAAAAAAAAAATCTAGTTATATAAGTATTTACCAATCCCTCCACACAAGCAGGATGTATCACAGGGTAAATTTTTAAGTGGAGTTCAACAGGTTTGAATTCAGAGTTTTCCTTCTCTTAGACTGGTAGTCATACTAATGTTAAAGAGCCTTATCTGCTCTACTATTTACCTATTGCTTGGATGGATATCTTTTCAAAGAAATTCAAACAGCCTTGTCTAGGATTTGAACTCAGGTCACCATGTCTATTTCCTATGATGGTAACTATCATGCCACAAGTGCCCCCATTCAATTTATATAGCAATAAGCACCACAGCTATTCAAATAAGCTAGCCATTACTAACACAACTGTTTTGCAAACTAGAATTAGCTTCTAATGCCACCTTTCCTTGGCTAACTATGAACAGGTTATCAATAAAAAGGAGAAATCTCACAATCAACAGACATTAACAATTATATTAAAAGAAAGGTTAGCTTAGTTTGGTTTCTTTGTTTAATGGCATGTCAACCTTCACGGGTTATTTAATGTGAAAGCCATCCTTATAGAAGAACAGTAGTGATAATATTTAACTTATAGCTAGGGTGGAGGATAAGGGAGTTCATACTTTTCTCAAGGGTAATAGTCCAAAAGTAAATGTAATGATACTACTGTAGTTCAAATGCACAAGACTCTGATGTCGCAGTTCAGCACATAAACCAGTACACAAAGAGACTGTCTCCAAGAAACATTAAAAATGATTACAGTATAAAGCATTTTTGTATTACTAGTGATATCTGATGCAATCTTCTTGAGACTGAAATAATGGGCTTATTGCAAAATAGTGCTCAACCAAAAATATTGAGCCCGCAGTTTCAAAGGGTTAAAAATTACTCTTATGAGATCAATCATGATAGTGACAAGATAGTGTGAATAGTGACTTTTTGCCTCAAAAGAACCTACACTTGGAAATGGGATATTTTTTTTATTTTTATTTTTTGATATATCAGTGAAATATCTCACCAGCATCTCTAGGTCAGGCTTTGCTTTTACTGACTTCATCAACATTTATAAATTGTCTTGAATCATGATCAGATTCAATGCTAGATTAAGAGGAGTCATGATAAAGAAATTTCTTTCTGAACATATCTCATCATCAACTCCAGGAAGAAAAAAAATTTATATATGAAATCATGAGAAATAAAGAAGCAGGAAAATTATTCTTTAATCCTTATCCATGCTGCTTATTTAATAGTTACAGAATAATCTGAGGATTATGATAAAAATCAAATATGTAGTATGGACTTATGACATTATCCTTTTTGATCAGAACTCTTTACAAGATCACTTTCTATAGGTTCACGGAAACAACTTCAAAGATGGTATATAAAAACTGAAAATGCTCAATATCAAGCAATAGAACAATCTAATCTCTGGTAAATAGAAACTATTAAAATTGCTACTCTGAATTTTATGCTATAAGATGATCTTCAGGCAATTAGATATAATCAAAGGCAGTCCCACCAGCTATGCTTATATATATATATATATATATATATATGTGTGTGTGAATGTGTAAAAATGTACGCACTTTCTTCTACTGAAGGTATATAAGTGTAGTTGCAATCTCTTAAATGCGTGTGTGTGTGTGTATATAGAAAGAGAGAGTGTTTGGTTGAGTTGGTTGCATTTTATGGCATATCACCTTTTTATACATGACTTGTAAGCAAACAGTTTTTAGGTAACATATTTTTAATTAAGCCAGAGCTCAATTGTTTGCACACAGTTAAATAGTTTCAAGTATCAAATACTAATAGTTCTATTTGCACACAGTTAAATAGTTTCAAGAATAGTTCTATCTGACCCATAGATGGGACTCTAATAGGTACTACCACTCTAAAAGTGGACCTGGGAGTAATGGCAATAAAGGGGTACTCCACATTCCCTAAAGTTTTAGAACTGGAGACTCACCATCAGATGGTTTAGTGTTAGGACAATCATTGATGGTGGGATCTTACCTCTAAACAGGTGCAGTCGGTGTATTCTACAGCCCTAACTGACAGGGCTAAAAAGAGAGACAGACAGATAGATAGATAGTGATTGATTGACTTTAATAGCATGTTGATGTCAACCTCTTCAGGGTTATTTCATACTTCAAAAATAAAGAATGGCATATTTTGTACATTTAGATTTACATATTTACATAGTTTCTTTAGAAATTTTGCACAGGGTTAAATGATATCAAGTATTCTTATCAAATACAAATAATTTGCAAACAGATCTATTTGACCCATAGATAGGACCCTATAAGATACTATCATTCCAGACTAGAATGTTTCTGAAAGTAATATTAATGAAAGAGTACTATACAGTCCCTAGAGCTCAAGAATTGAAGCCTCATCACCAAATAGTGTCATACCAAGGACACATCCTTTTTAGGGGTGTCTTATCCCTTTCAAGGGGATACAGTCAGCATATTTTAAGCCCTGTTAATAGGGCAAGGAGAGACAGACAGAAAAATGAATTCTAATGAGCTGGTGCCTTAACCATTAGGATTTGGCCATGAAGACATATATCAGATGATTTATTAAGAATTATGTAACACATTCTTTGAGGCAAATCCAATAGACACACACTTTGAGCTTAATTTGATCTAAGTATTAATATTCTTTTTCTTTATTATTCATTGGAAGAAAAACAAGAAATTTATTGATTTTATGAAGCACATTAGCAAAACAATCATCTTGATACATTTCTGTTTAAAGAAAATTTAATAAGATATTCATTCTAATCATCAAATGCAAGCAAAATATTAGGGATACAGTTAAGTTTTAAAAATTAAGTGGATGAATTAAACAATGTACACCTGTTCCATTGCTATCAACCTAAATTGTATAAATTCCTTCCACAATAGAATACTCAAAAGCTTACTTCACTGTCAACAAGAAAGAAACTGTAGCTATTTACTAAGCTTTGCTTAGTTGTGACACAAACCCAGATATATGGAGCACTCAATAAGACTTGAACTCATGGGTAATGGTTAGCTAGTTTAGATTGCTAACGTGTCCAGAAAGATAAACTGTAGTTGAAATATACAATTCAAGAAAACAAGTGATAACTGTCTGTATTCATACTGAATCCTTTTTTTTTTTTTAAATCATCCAAATTCCTAATATAACAGAGATAACTATGAAATGCTAATTAGAATCTTTCACTCCTTCCTGAATAATATCCTAGTAGATTCAGAGGTCATCTTGTAATAAACGAAATTTACTTTCATTACACTAGTTAACACAATTTTTTGTGCTAAGAAATAAAACACATTTTTAAGCTAATTTGATGGTGCTGATTCTGAAAATGACCTCAGTTTTTTTATGATTAGCTGCCGTTTTTGCTATACTGTAAATGCTCATTTTTGGAGAAAAGATCAATTTATGATCTTGGATGATCATAAAATTTAGTCAATAAAGGTCGTAGAAACCTATCAATTTTCAGGTAAGCTGAGCAATTTATATCAGCCACCTGAAATAAACAATTTTTATAAGAAAAAAAGTGTTTTGGAGTCAAAAAATTCAAAAAAGAAGTACCAAAATTTTCCAGTTTATCAAAGTGATAAACTTTATCAGTAATACACTTTAATAAACCTGATAATTAAGGTGACATAAAAAAAAAGAAAACCAAAAATCTTCGGTTTGATATTCATAAATTTATCCCATCACTTTTTGAGACCTTTTGTTTACACAGTTGGAAAGAAACTCCAGCTAAAGACATCCCAATTGAATGCACCAATTCCATTGTATATGATGAAAATCTTGAAAAATTGTATCACCATAATATCAAGAAACTCATTAAGGATGATGAAATTGTGAATTCATTGAATAACTTGGAATTATGTGCTTGCACATCGTTTGTTGACATGGTGAAAAACTTCTCAGGCAATCACCGGGCCGAAAACTACAAGGGGTTAGTAGAAAAGTTGTTGAAAAGTCAACAAGACATAGGTGCTAATATGAGTAGTAAGGATAATTTTTTTTTTTTTTTTTTTTTTTTTTTTTACATAGCTATCTCAAATTTTCACATTATTGCAGCAATGTGAGTGATAAGCAAGGCGAACGATTCCATCAGGATATCAAAACAATGGAAGACCCCTACCTGGGATGGTGGGACAAACAAATGATGGTTGACTACAGCTGGAGTATTAAAAGGAACTTAAATAACATTGAACATGACAGACAATCAAGAAAGAGAAAATTTTTACCATGGTTCTTATGTTCACAAAGGTTTTATTTCTGCTGTTAGTTTATTAAAAGATTAGATGAAATACTTGTTGGTCTTGGTGAATGCAATCCTGCTATTTTTAAAGACTTAAGTTTTGATTGTTATAACAAAAATAGTATTTCTCAATAAGCAGACCAATATTTGTTGTTTTAAGTATGAACTGAGAGGTTTCTATGATTTTTATTTGAGAAATATTGCCATTGGTCAATATCCTGAGAGGAAGACCCCAAAATGGTGCACATTCTCTCCTTATGAACCCAAAACAAGCATGGAGTTAAAATTACTCGGTGGAAATAAGAATGGCTAAAGGAGCATTTTCTATCCACTCACTTTTTGGTGAGTTTCTGTTACTTGGTAAGTAACTTTTTTCTTCTGGTTTAAGTATGAACTGAGAGGTTTCTATGATTTTAATTTGAGAAATATTGCCATTGGTCAGTATTATATATACAGAAAACAAATGAAAAAAATGTTTTTCTCCAAAAATGAGGCGCTTCCATACAGCAAAAATATTAGCTAACCAAGAAAAAGTAAGTTGTAGAATCAAATGATGAATACAGTTTAAACTTTACAACATTCCATTCAATGCCCCAAACAACCTAAAAAGGTGTTTTCATGCATTAACAGGGAGCCAACCTGTTATACTATAAAGTTAAATTGCTGGTCTTGCAGAAAAGTTGATGTTTATCAAAATAACTTATATCTTATGAATAAGCATAACTATCTTTATCAGACCCTATTTCTATAAATATGGTCAGTAACCATGTAAAGAAGTAGACTTTTTCTATATAAAAAACCCCAAAAAACTCAAGCTAAAATTAATGATTTATATTTCAATTAGCTAAAAAATGCCTTGACACCATTTCACCATTTTTTCGTGGACTATTGTTATCTATAGGATTAATACAAATAAGATATAAGTGTGATAAAAAGTAAAAAGAATGATGATGTAGATAATACAAAAAGCAGAAAATAACTGTTAGCTTAACATCTTGACCCCAAAATCCAGGAAAGGGTCTTAAAAGTCTAGTAATGCTTTAACTTGTGTTCGATTGTTTTCATGTTTGATGCACTCAAGCAAGAGATTCCAGCTTTTGAAATACTGTGCTGTAAAGGAAATTTAAGTGTGAGAGAAGGAGTGCTTATTAGGTCATAAAAATAAAGAAAAAGTGGTAAATTGTAAACATAGAATATTTATTTAAAAAAAGGTGCTACTTTATTCAATGAGGGCCTTGTGGTTGATGTTGCTCAGGAAGTTTTGTAATATCAAGTTCCAATGTTTTCAATGATAATCATAGATCACCTCTTTGTACAATGTCGAGTCAGTTACCATCTTTTGACAATAAGTTGGAGTCACGGCTGAAACCAGATTCAACAAGGTAAAGGGGGAGTCCACTTGGCACAGTGGTTTGGTTTGGTAGGTTTATGGCATATCAACCTTTGTAGGTTATTTAACGCCAAATCCATTTTTATGTAAACAATCTGTTCTATTGAAAACAGTTAAGTTTAGCATAAGTACACAGTTTAATTGTCAAAAACATTTCCATTTCAAACTATTCAAGCAGTTATATGTAATAATTCAGTTAAGTGTAAATACAGTTTTAATGTCAAAAAACAGTTCTATTTGAAATAATTCAGTTAAGCATAAGCACGCATTTTAAGTGTAAGTACGGTTTAATTGTCAAAAACATTTCTATTTCAAGCTATTCAGTTTACTCAATTCGGTTTAGCATAAGTATGCTGTTAGTTCTAATTAACTCATAGATAGGGCCCTATCAGGTGCTACCACTCCGGGCCAGAGTGGACCTGGAAGTGATGGCAATGAAGGGGTACTCCGTATTCCCCAAAGCTCCAGCATTACTGGAACCTCACCATCAGATTGTTTATTGTCATATCCAGGACACTCATTGGTGGGGTCTTATCCCTCTGCAGAGAAGCAGTCGGTGTATTCTACAGCCCCAGCCAACTGGGCAATTGGCACAGTGGCTAATGCAGTTTACTGCAACATCATAGCTAACAAAGTAAGATGAAAGAAAAGCAGTAACATATAAATGCACTTTCTCGCAGAATAGTGGATATCTTTTAGCAGTGTTATTACTTTTCCTAACATCATGCTTCCTCTCTTTAAATCTGAATTGAAATATTTCATCACTCTGCAATTCAATTTTTTCATTGACTGCTAAAATACCATTGTGGACCCCAATTTATTATTTTGCTTACATGGACTTTAAAAAGTCTTATATGGACTTGCAGGGACCATATGGATCCCAGATAAGAAGTACTGGTTTAGAGAATAACTATTTCAAAATAAATTCTCATTAAATTTTCTAAAAAACATAAGTTATATCTTCTGATCTGTAGATACAAATTGCTGCTTCATCTACATCACCAAAATAAATTTAATACAACCTCTATTCCACGATATTAAGTACATTTGCATATAAATTTTATGTATTCATGTAATAATTATTAAACAAAATTAGTAACATTTAATAATGTCAGTATAGCATTTAGATGAAAATAACATTCATACCAGTTGTATTAATATCAGTAAATACAAATGATAAACAGTGATCAGCAAGTCCATATTATAAGTATCTATTTCTCTCTCTTTTCCTGTTACTATCTATTTTTTCCTCATAAAATCCATGAAAATCAATAAATTCAATTATTCAGTGCCATGTTTCAAGGAAGCATTCGTCTGGAAGGCTATTGCTGAGAATAAATATTGCTATCTACTGATGATGGGGCGGCTTCTTCATTCTCTACACACACACATACACAGAGCCATAGTGAAAGCAATAACAGCTGACAATGACAGCCGATTCATATAGCTGTGCTAGTGCATACAAAATAATAGAAGTAATAGCGGTAGGATCAGTGAGCACATATGGCTACATATGTCAGCAAGGTAAATAACAGTAGCTGAACATTATCAACAAGTGTCAATTCCTAGCAGTCACAAGATAGATTTAAGATATCTTTGCCCTCATATTTAAAATATTTTAATAAGAAATTCATATAAGAAACTATAAATTGTAAAAAATATAAAATCAGGAAAAAAAAAAAATTACTTCTTTTTTTCATCATTTCCTAGCTGTTTATAACCAATGATATTAAATCAAATCATCTATTCTAATAATCACATACAGGCTCTTATCAAAAAGAAGTGAGACTGAATCTTTAGATATTTTTTTTTAGATTAAAAGAAGATCTGTGCACAGCAGAGTAACTCATATAAAGTGATAATGTCTTAACATCTAGATAAGTCAAAGTCAATTCTCAATACTTTTCGAGTAACAATTCTTAGTAAAACACAGGATTGTGCAAGTGCAGCACTCTCCATACTCACCAGATCTTTAGATTTATGCAACTTTTTCATGTTACCTCAACTGAAAATAGCATCTCAATAATAAGATAACGATATTAAAAAAAGTATCATGGCACAGCTTCATATCATATCAAAAGAGGAATTTATGAGGTGCTTCAAACAATGAAAAACTCACTAGAATAACTGTCTTAAATGCAAGAGAGACTATTATAAAAAAAATCAATGCTTCATTCATTTCTTCTTTGGTAAATACAGCTACAGTTGAACATATTTCATATACAGGATGTGAGGGTCACAAAACAATCATGATTATATTTCAGTGTAAACTGCATTTGAACTTGGTAGAAAAAATTCAGTTTTTATCATTGCTCACTTACTTTAACATTATTCCACAACTTCTCTCATAGTATTCTAGTCATTTTCTGTACTAATTACTTTTCATATTAGAAAAAAAAAATTTTAAAAAAATGAATGATTAAATATCAAATTTTATAAATATCTAAAAGTGGAAATTAAACTTTTAGATATTTATAAAATTTGATATTTAATCATTCATTTTTAAAATTATTAAAATTAAAAATAAATATTAATAATATGATATCAAAATTTTTTTGTCAAAAATTTATCTAAAAATTTGCAATTATTTATCTAAAATATATTTAAGTTTTAGCACATAATTTCTATGTTGTATATGAACAAGTCAACAGCCAGGAATTAGTTAATTAATACAAATATTACTAACAAGATAAGACTTTATATATAATGTAAATTTATTTCTGATGAATTTACAAAAGAAATGCACTAAAAATCAGGAAAACAGAACTTTTAGTTATTAGTAATTAATGTAGGTATGATTGATTGAATAGAGCTTTTATATGTATGATATAAATGTGCTGTTAATAATTTTTCTAATACGCTGGAATGAGGAAAATAAATTCAGTGATCAGGAATTGATGTAAATGTTAGAAATGATAATGGGTTTATGTATATTTTGTATTCAAAGTAATTATTAGCACCTTAGCAATAAAAACTATTTTCTTTTAGTGTAAGGTACTCACAATTAGGTAGAACCAGCATAATAATATTAAAACACTATTTAAAAAAAGAAAAAAAAATCACAAACTTTTTTCTTCCTATTCAAAGTTTCATATTGTATTGCTTCTCAGGTGACTTAGAGTAACTCTGAATAGGGATTAAAATCCTCTGATATATATATATATATATATATATGTATATGTTTTCGGATAGTGTAGATACAGTGCTTGGTGACTGTCAGTTTCTCACTTTGTTTAATGATTGTATAGGCAAGAAACTGATCCTCACCAAGTGTCATTGATTCTCTGTCTATCCTATTCTAACTTGAATAGGCTCTATCACTGATATTATTTATTATTATTCATTCATAAATACAACAAACTACATTTTATATATATATATATATATATATATATATATATATATATATATATATAAACACACACACACACACACACTAAATAAGTTCTTAGTATTACAATAGAAATGTGATGAGAATGAGGGTGGGGAAAAGGGATTTTCAATGTTAAGGAATGAAATGCAAGCGTTACATAGAATAAGGCTACTATATGTTTGATATAAGTCTATATTGCTAATCTTTCTTTTTTTTCTTTCCTACTTTGTAATCACATAAAAACTGTTGTAGGTTATTTAATGCCAAAGCCAACCTTACAGAAAAACAATAATGGTACTATCTAACCCAATAGCTAGGGAAAAGTGAGTGTTCATACATTTCCCAAGGGTATTAGTCCTAAAGTGAGCATAATAGCATAACAAGTTTAAATTCACTATGATATCAAAGTCCAGCACTTTGGTCATTATGCCATAAAGACTTCCTCTCTATTGTTAATGGTTTTACAATAGAGATGCATTGAAAATGAAGAAAATTATTAATGAGTAGGTATTAAAGCAAGCATTACTGGCAGAATTGGTTGGTTGGTTGGTTGGTGTTGTATAGTGGTTTGTACCATGTGACTTCCAGTATCTTGGAGGTATAAAAGACATTGTGTTTCTTAAGCACAATGGTTCTGCAAGATTTCAGTCAGTAGTAAGACCAACTTCGGACATAACACCCACAGCGCGAGACTTATAATATTTGTTGGACTGTACCACTTGAGTTAATAAATAGTTAATTCTATTTCACTGTGTATCTCTTCCTTACCATGATACAACAGTTTTATGACATATCACTCCTAAGATATTTAATGCCATTTCCTATATATATATATATTAAACATGAATGGTTGATTGATTGGGTTTTATGGCATAGCAACCTTGTAGGTTATTTAGTGCCAAATCCTATTCATACCTATATACAATATAAACATAAGAAATCTGTAAATGAATAGTTTGTAAATATCATTTTTAACCAAGTCAGAGCTCATTTGTTTACACACAGTTAAATGGTTTTAAATATTGCTATTCAATAGTTTCATTTGCACACAGTTAAATGACTTTAAGTATTGTAATATAAAACAAACAATTCAATTTAATATCAGTCATTTGCTTGCACACAGCTCTATTTGACTCATAAATTGGACCCTAACAGGTACTACCACTCTGAGTCAGTATGGACCTGGAAATTATGGTAATTTACCAAAGCTCTAGAACTGGAGCCTCACCATCAGATGAACACACATTGGTGAGGGTTTACCCCTCTGCAGAAATGCAGTTGACATATTCTACAGTCCCAGCTGACTAGACTTAGCAGTGAATAATCATTATTATTTCATATGAGCTCATAAAGCCTTAATAATGGAAAATATAGTAAGATCAAAATCTCTAAGCTTAGTATATACCTTCCTACACAAGTTATCAAGTTACTTTTGAAGTGCTGAAAAGTTATTGGACCAACCAAGAAATGAATTACCTTTCCTTTAAAGTTATTGATTATTTCTGTTTGGAAAAGTAAGGAAAATTTGATGAATAATGTTAAGAGTGTTGAACTATAGGATGAATATGTGAAATATCAACGACATTTTGTAACTCTAAGTTATTCTTCTTGGTCAGGTTAAGAACTTTTTAGTATCCTTTTTTAAGTATTTACTAAGCTAAGCTTAGTTTGGTACAAAATAATAAGTGTGAGGCACCCAGTAAAGATCTCACTCATAACAAGAGCAATCATCTGCAGGCTTGATACCCATAACCCCATGATGACTGGCCAAACATTTATGAAATCTCTTCTTTCTCTGCATTTTATGTGTCTTGAGTAGAACACTACATCCAGTGGTGAGGTTCCAGTTTAGGATCCTGCAAAGTGTGTAGTATCCTGTTAATTGCAACTACTACCAAGTTTACTCTGACCTGGAGTGGTAGTAACCATTAGGGTCCCATCTATGGGTCAAATAGATCTGTTTGAAAATTATTGGTATTAGGAATATTTGATATCATAACTGTTTGCAAACAAATTATTATTATTAAATAAAAAATAGTTACTTTAAACCATATAATTGTGTATGAATTCTCATTGGTCTAGTGGGTAGAGTGTTTGCCAATGGTCCGGGAGACCTGGGTTCACTCCCAGGTCGCGTCATACCAAAAACTTTAAAAATGGTACTTGATACTCCTTTGCTTAATACTCAGCAATATAAGGTACATATCAAGGGTAAAATGGAGCAATCCAGGGAAAGGAGTAGCACCTCCCCTACACCTCGGTATGGTAGGTATCGATAAGGAAGTCTTCTGGTTGCCCTCGACTTCGGTCGCCAACTTTATATAAGGGCCATTCATATAGGTATACTTAAAACCATACAACTGTGTCCAAATTATTTGTATTAGATAGGAATACTTGATATAACTGTGTGCAAACAAATGATTATAGGCAAATAAAAAATTCAGTGAAACATTGATAGTATAATTATGATTAAAATCAAACATTTACAAATCAATCAAATTTTCACATTAAATAACCTATAAGGGGATGATATGCTGTTAAATCAACTATCAACATTACACACTTTTCAGTCATACATTCATCAATCCTGTGTGGAAAATTTTTCTTTATATTAGAAGCAATGGTTTCTAAAAAACTTTAAGGCACTTGAATTATTATTTAGTTTAAAATGCAGCATACTGCAAGAAAACCAATAATAGAAGGATAACGAGTCATTATGGACTTTCAAAAATCATGTGAATAGCAATATGTTCATTACAATATAACACTATTCATTCAAGTCCAACAATATTGAAATTAAGAATTCTAAAATTATCAGAAGGTTTTTAACCCAACAAGCAAATCACCCAACACTTTCTTATAGATCACAAGGATTGTACATTATACAATGAAAACTTCAGATAAAAAATCAGCTTACATGTCAAGCTACAGACTTATTTATCCACCCTTGTATGTATTTGGGTGTGTGTGTGTGCCCGTGGTGTAATGGTTATCATCGCGGGAATTGGACACGGTCACACGAGTTCAAATCCAGGACGAGACTGATTGCATTTCACATGGCACTAATACCCTTGGGAAAGGTATGAAACCAATTATTCTCCCTCCAGCTATGGGTAAATAGTAGGGCGAACTAGGTCCTTCAGCCTTGGTGAGGCAACTAGTCTAGGAGAAGGAAAACTCTGAATTCAAACCTGTTAAACTCTGCTTAAAAATTGACCTTGTGTCATATCCTGCGTGAGCAGAGGGGTTGGGTAAATATGATACACACACACGCGCACACACACACATGAAACAAAATCCTAACATTTTGAATACATGTTTCAATTTACTTAAAATCAAACATATATGCAATATGCATCAAGTTTGATTTGGTCAAAAGCGAGAAGTTTTCAGCATGAAGGAAATACATGTGGAACCCCCTTTCCCGTGTGATTATATAAGAAACGGTTACTGTACTGTAAACGTGTAATAACATCAACCGCCGAAAGTAAACGCGTTTTTTTTTTTTAAATCACAAAATGCACTCTAAAAATAAAGATTTACGTCCAATGTAGTCTCTGCTCTTAATTGATCTGGCATATATATATATATATATAATATTCTCTTAATACCTGAAAGTAAACGTGTGTTGTTTTTTTAAATCACAAACTGCACACTAAAAATGAAGATTAACGTCCAATGTAGTCTCTGCTCTTAATTGATCTGGCGTATATATATATATTAAATAAAAATAATATTCTCTTGATACCCTGTCCGGTGGCAAAAGCTGCTTGGTAGTGCCAGGAGTGGCAGTACTGCCTTGAGCTACCGAAACTGTGTTATCACCCCTGGTTGGTGGCTGATGAGGACATGGTATCACACGTGCTTTCACACGTTGTATGATGAAAAAAAAAAAAGAAAAATATGATCATTTACTATAATCCAGATATATTACTGTAGATGACCACATATACAGATCAATTTATAAATAGGTTCTAAGATCAACATTACTCAAACCTCAGATCTCATGCACATTACCCATATAATAACCATTAAATTTTTAAAAAAATCACTAGGTTTAATAAGGGTCTATAATGCTCTTCTCTCTACCCTAATAACTTTACCCCTCTTTAAAAAAAAAGAAAAAAAAAGTTTTTCTAAGCATCAGATATATTTCTTTGCCTTCTTTTTCAGTAATGCTGATGAAAATTTGTAATCTTCCCTTCATTTTCTACATGAAACCACACTTCCACAAAGAATTCAAAGCCCACACTAATATTTTGATTACACCTTCTTCAATCAATGCAGATGGAAGTCTTTTTCTCAGATCTCTCAGATGTTAAAACCTCTCCGACATATTTGCTTACACACGCACACATTATTTCTTACATTTCTACTCTACCCGCTCATCAAGTTTTTTTCTTGTACTCAAAACTCATATCCACAATCATTAATTCCCTTGCACATAAGCTCATTTTACTCCACAACTAACTGCCATTATTGCGTTATCCAGGTTTCCAGCAATTTGTTAACAGCATGTCTGCCCAGCAAGCTGATAAAATTGCTTTGATTAAAACTAAAGACTGTTACAGAGAGATTTATCTCAGCTGAACACATCTTCCCAACAGGAAACTGTTCAACATCGGCCATAGCATATAACAACAGTCCCACAAAATCACCAATCCCCATTTTAAAAAAATAAAAAACAAAAAAAGTGAAAAAAAACTAGGAAAAAAAAAACAAACAAAAAAAAAAAACAAAAAAAACAGCTATTTGTTTTTGTTTTTTTTCTTTCTTGGAGTGAAAAATTACAGATCTTCCCCTTCCCTTCTCTAACAGGACACTAGTCTAGTGATGTCCCTTTCAACTTCTTCCAAAAATACATGGCATCTTTTGAAGACTTAATATATTATTTTCTTCCACAGGTTCATTTTAAATGCTTACATGAAAACGTACTTAATTCAAATATATATTTAAAAAAGTATATCAGTTATTTTTTTTTTAAATCTTAAGAATGCATAGTGGGGATAGAGGTTCTTATATATATATATATATATATATATACTTACACAATTCATGTTTTTTTCAAAATTTTACCATTTGTTTTGTTTTCTAATGACATATCAATTTTCATGGACTATTTTGTGATAAAGATATCCTTGTAGAAAGACAGTGGTGGTGCTATTTAACATAGCTGGGGGAAGAGTTTTAGTCTGAAATTGAATGTAATTCACATACAATGATGTCACAGTTCAGCAAATTAACCACTATGCCATGGGAACTCCACTTACTAAGCTTTAGTATATATTTACTCAACCCTTCCACAATCAGGATGTAACACAAGGTTAATTTTTAAGTGGAGTAAAGCTGGTTTGAATTCTGAGTTTTCTTTCTCCTAAATTGGTTGCCATGCTATTTAACCAAAGCTGGATTGAGAATAGTTTGATTCATACTTTTCTCAAGTGTATTAACATATGAAATGCAAACAGCCTTGTCCAGGATTTGAACTCAAGTCACCATGTCCATTTCCTACTATGATAACCATTATGCTACAAGCACCACCAAGTTTAGTTTAGTACAAGGTGAGAAAAAAGTGTGGGGCGCACAGTAAGAATTGAAATCACTAACATAGTGCTAGCCTAGTTCAATAAACATTATATCTTATATTGGCTGCAATGAAATTTGGCTTTTCTTAAGTAATGTTCTTGTTTTTAATTATCAGAACCAAGCAATTAGAAGTAAAGTGTCAGTGTGTTCAAATACTTATGACAAGTAATAAATACATAAATACTTCTAACACACACACACACACACACACACACACATTTTTTTCACAGGTCTTTATTTTATGTTATATATATTTCCAACAATTTCTTTCTTCGCCACCCAACAGTTCTTTATAGATTACAAGGATTAAACATTGTATGATGAAAACTTCATATCTAGCTGTAGACTTATTGATTTACTCTTGTATTTGTGTGTATATATATATATATATATATACAGAAATTCTGAATATATACTTGTTTACCCAAGATAAAACATACAGGTAATACAGTTGAATTACAATAGATTATCACATATACAGATCAATATATGCACAGGTTCTAAAATAAGAGGTCAGTCAACAGTACTCAAACCTTAGACTTCAAGCACATTCTGTACCCATGCTAAAATCAGCACTGTCCTTCAGGGTGTTTTAATGTAATTTTTTGTCAGTGTGTATACATTTACCTTATTTACCAACCCCTCCGCTCGGGCAGCATATGACACAAGGTCAATATTTTTTTAAGCGGAGTTTCTCCTAGACTAGTGGCCTCACCAAGGCTGAAGAACCAAGTCTGCCCTACTATTTACCCATAGCTGGAGGGAGAATAATTGGATTCATACCTTTCCCAAGGGTATTAGTGCTATGTGAAATGCAATCAGTCTCGTCCAGGATTTGAACTTGCGTCGCCGTGTCCATATCCTGCAACGATAACCATTACACCACGGGCACATGTGTATACATTTACTGTATGAATGTATGAATGAGTAGAGTGAATGGCAGGAAAAAAGAGAGATTTTAGGAACTTTACAAGTGTTCATAGATCATTGCATAAACAAACACTCCTAAAATTATACATTTCTGAAAGCAAAAAAATAAATAAATAATATTCATATATACAAAAAAAAAAAAGAGTAGACATGGTTTGTGCTTAAAATGACTTCACTTTAACACTAAGAATTCTATACATCCTATCCTTTATAAACCTCAGCATGTGCATATACACTGAGTTATGTGATAATATATACAATTCTATAATATACAAAACAGAACTACCCAGGAATCAAAGTGGGGGTGTCCTTGTGGTGTAATGGTTAAAGCACTGGACCATGGAATTGTAATAAGTGAGTTTGAACTCCAGTCATGCTATTACGTTCACTTTTTGACAAATATCCTGGATAAAAAGTATGAACCCCCTCATCCTCCCAGCAATGGGTTAAATAGTACCACTACTATCCTTCTAGAAGGATGGCTTTAGCATTAAATGAACTACAAAGGTTGATATGGCATTAAGACAAAGAAACCAAACCAAACCAAACCAGGAGTCAAAGTTGAAATTTCTTACTAAAAGCTGACCTCACTACTCATGATTCTGTTAGCTATTTAGACACCCCCCCTCTCGGTTTTAATCTTAAAATCTGGACACATTTATTACACCAAATCATGACATTTTCTAACTGATCAGATAAATTTTAATATATCTACTGCTGCATAACACACACAGTCTTATGTTGGCATGTTGCATATTTACTTTTTATGCATATCTGTCAATTATAGGGTTTTATTGGTTGGAATTATGATTATGTATTTTTTCTCATAAACTTTTACCTATATTTATTATTTCTTCCAAGAATAAAAACATCAGTTGTGATCATTATTAATTTTGACTAACATTTTTTTTCATTTAAATTATTTCAAAGACAAAAAAAAAAAAAAAAGAAAAAAAAAAAGGAAAAAAAAAAATGGCCCTCGATGTCACCTGCCACCTCATAAACTACTTTTCTTCCTTGCTCTTTAGATCTTTCCAACATCCCTTCCCCATAACACCCACTTTGGTTTAGTTTGGTTTCTTTGTTTAATAGCATATCAACCTTTATAGGTTATCTAATGCCAAAGCCATTCTTGTAGAAGAACAGTAGTGGTACCATTTAACCCATAGCTGAAGGAATAAGGAGGTTTATATCTTTTCCAAGGGTATTAGTCTGAAAGTGAACACAATGGCACAACTGGAGTTTGAACTCACTTTCTACGATATAGCAATTCAGCACATTAGCCACTACACAACATTGCCCAGTTGGCTGGGGCTGTAGAATAAACTGATTGCTTCTCTACAGCGGGGTAAGACCCCCCCCCAATGAGTGTCCTGGATATGACACTAAACAATCTGATGATGAGGTTTCAGTAATGCTGGCTCTTTGGGGAATATGGAGTACCCCTTCACAGCCATCACACCCAGGTCCACTCTGGCCTGGAGTGGTAGTACCTGATAGGGTCCTATTGATAGGTCAAATAGAACTAAACTCAATTGTTTGAAACACAACAATTTTTAAGACTGAAACTGTGTACTTATGCTAAACTGAATTGCTTGAAATAGGTCTATTTTTGACATTGAAACTGTTCTTACGCTAAACTGAATTGTTTGAAATAGAACTGATTTGATGTTTAACTGTTTATAAACCAAAACTATACTTCTACCAAACTGAATTGATTGAAATTTAATTTGGCGTTAAATGACCTGAAAAGAGTTAAAACACTGTAAAACAAAACAACCAACCACTACAGGAACTTTCCCACCCACTTTGAGAATAACTACTGTTGAGTCATAAAACATTCAACCAAGGAAATGAATAATTATTAATACATAAATGAATGCTCTGTCTGAAAGCTATCAAAGCTATAAATATCTGTAAAAGTGTTGCTCTTGCATAATATGCTCAACTGCACGCTTATAAAGGCGACAGCTGAAGAAAGGATAATAAATGTGCAAAAGTATCCATGGAAAAATTTGGCAGATGATAAGCCTTCTGTTTGAGGACATAAGTTTATTATTCATAAGAAACATGAGCTTGTCATGTATGGAGAAGAGAAATGGTCAAAGTGGTTAATCTTCAATTTGACTAAACTAGAGGAAGGAAAGTTAGAGTCAAAATCTACTAAAGAACAAGAAATGCATGATGCAAGAGTTATTTTCATAGGAAGTGGAATCGTTCGAGATATCAAACCTCAGGTAAAATTAAGATAATTGATTCTTTGACTTTTTCTCTTGCTGTAAATGAAAACAAATTAAACTAATTTTATTTTATATTTAGCTATATCTTACTTTAACAGTTTACAGAGAAAATCACAATTTAAGGGTTCAATATTTCTTGAACATACATCTGTTGGCTTATCAGATAGAAAGTATTCTGCTCTTCAAAATTGACAAATAACAATCTGTTCCCATTTGAATTATATATGCAATTCTAATTATCAAATCAAATAAAACAGAGAATTCTATATCAACATCAAGAGAAGATTCTGCAACATAATGTCATATCTTAAATAATAATGAAATTTCTCATTATTCATTGGTGACATTACGTTGCATGAACAATATATATGCGAGTCTGTATTCACTTAAAAACTGTGAATATGACAAGAAACATAGGAAGCTGAATTTTCATCTGATATTCCCACAAGATCTGGTAATGCAAGAACACTGGATTAGTGGTAATAATGCTTTGGTCCCCAAACCATAGCTGAACCCAATGTCTTGTATATCATATTATATGAGGTGTAATGAAAAATTATCAAGACTTTAGCTCTAATCCTGAAGGAGACGTCAGGGCTAAAGTGCTGAACTGCAACTTCATAGTAAGTAAAGTTGTCGACCATAGTTGAGGGCGACCAGAAGGCTCCCTTTTCGATAGCTACTACGCTGAGGTGTAGGGAAGGGCACTACTCCTTTCCCTGGATTGTTCCACATTACCCTTGATACATACCTTATATAGCTGAGGGTTAAACAAGGCGGTATCTAGTACCATTTTTAAAGTCTTTGGTATGACTCGACCAGGGATTGAACTCCAGTCTCCCGGACCATTGGTGAACACACTACCCGCTAGGCCAATGAACCAGTTTAGTAAGTGAGTTTAACCTTCAGTCACTCTATTACATTCACTATAGGTTAAAGAGTACAACTGTTCCTCTCCCAAAATGGCAAAGATATTAAATAACCTATGAAAATTGATATGCGATTAAACAAAGAAACCAAACCAGGATTTAATTATTTTAAAATTCATTAAAAAGGCAAGTACACAACCAATCAACTTAAATAATAGTGTGACGATGTTTAAACAAGTCAGTGCCAATTAAAAAAACAACAAAAGAATAAAAGAGTTCGGGTGGTATAGTGGTTAACATGCTAGGCTGCGACACTGTAGTAAGCAAGTTCAAACTCCAGTCATCCTATTACATTCACTTTCAGACTAATACCCTAAGGAAAGTAATTAATCCCTTTATCCCCCAGTTATAGGTTAAAGAGTACCACTACTGTCCTTCTAAAATGATGGCTTTGATATTAAATAATCCATGAAAGTTGATATGCCATTAAACAAAGGAACCAAACCAGGTTTTAATTTTTTTTAATTTATCAAAAAGGCACATACGCAACCATTCAACTTAAATAATAGTGTAATGATATTTAGACTGCTGTCTATAAGAGTTAGTGCCAATTAGAAAAAAAAAAAACAAATTAAATCATAAAGGCAGTCTCTATACTTTTTGATTAAAATGTTTTTGGCAAAAAACAGGATTGTGCAAGTGCAGCACTCTCCATACTTACTAGACATAACTAGATATGAGTTTTTCTTGTTTCCTAAACTGAAAATTCATCTCAAGAGGAAGATTTGTAATTGTAGAGAACATTAGAAAATGACTGGAAAGCTCTGCCCTGCATCAAAAAGAGAACTTTCAGAGGAGCTTTGAGTCATAAAAATACTCACAGGAATAAGCATGTCGGTTTGGTTAGGTTTGGTTTTATGGTATATCAACTATTGTAGGATATCTAATGTCAAATCCATTTTTATGCATATAAACAGTTCTATTTCAAACAATTCAGTTTAGCGTAATTATGCAGTTTAAATATCAAAACAGTTCTATTTCAAACAATTCAGTTTAATAGATAGGACCCTATCAGGTGCTACCACCCCGGGTCAGAGTGGACCTGGGAGCGATGGCAATAAAGGGGTACTCCGCATTCCCCACAGCTCCAGCATTACTGGAGCCTCACCATCAGATTGTTTAGTATCATATCCAGGACACTTGTAGGGAGGGGGGGGTCTTACTCCCTCTGTAGAGATGCAATGGGTAAATTCTTCAGCCTCAGCCAATTGGGCCATCGTGTCAAAATGCCAAGAGACCTATTTTGAAGAAAATTTATGAAACATTCATTATTTATTTCTGCCCCAGTCTTAATGCCTTCTAGAAACACCAAATAAAGTCAGATTATAATTTATATATAAGTAGTCAATTATTAAGATTAGCTTCATTTATCAGACAAGATGTATAGGGAACTCAGTGAGAATCAATGGTCTGCCAGCTTAGCTTGTTAACCATTACATCACAGGCGGTTCCCCTATTTTATAGATAAATAGTATTAATCCAAAAAAAAAAAAAAAAAAAAAACCTTTTTGGGTGACATTTAAAAGCCACAAAAGCTTTAAAAAAATGTGTTTGGCAGGAGAATGAAATCTAAACTGTAAATAAATTAATAGAATATTAGTTATGGCTCATTTAATTGCAACATAATGATTTTTTTAAGAATCCTGACTTCTAACTTGTTTCCAGCTAAACTTCAATTTCTTTTTCTTTTTTCTTTTTTTAAAAGTATTCTTTTAACCTCTTAACTATTAATCTCAAGAATACTTATTATGTTCAAGTACTGGTTAAAGAGGTCTGTTATAAGTCTTCAGAGAAATTACAACTGCATTATTCTTAATTCTAAGCAACACTGTTTCTAATGTTCTGTGATGCAAAGGATGTAGAGTATGGTTTTTGACCTGTATGCCTGGTTATGAGGATGCATATGACCCAATTGTCATTACTAAAGAACGCCAACAGCATGTATTCTCTTGACTTTCTCTAACTACTCATTCCGATCAACCATGGCTTGTGGCCAGTCCTCTAGACGGCACAAAGTGTCTGCACCAAGCTGATGAAAGCAAGCTGGTGAGTCCATAAGAGAACATCACTTATGAGTTCATCCTTACTTCTCCAGAAGTGATCAGTATGTTTTGCTTGTCTTACTTAGATAGTTTGTGAGACGGGAGGTAAGTGGTCATACAGCTGTTGGTTTGTAAGGTGTTGCTTCCAGGATTTGTTCAAAACAGCACACAGTATTTTTATGTAGTTCTCAACTAGCTTTTTCTCAAGGCATGAGAGTCCAAGTGATGCAACTATACAATAGTACTTACACAGCTACAGCTTAGAAGATTTCCCATTTTATCTTATCAGAGATCAGATTTCAAGGTTTAAATCTTGTTTTTTGTCAATTATCTACTACTTTCTTTTAGGGTTTGGTTTCTTTGTTTAATGGCATATCAACTCATTTTAGGTTATTCAATACCAAAGCCATTCTCCCAGAAGAACAGTAGTGGTACTATTTAACCCATAGCTGGGAGGATAAGGGGGTTCATACCTTTCCCGAAAGTGAACGCAATAGCGCGACTGGAGTACGAACTTGCTTACTACGATTCCGCAGTCCATCGCTTTAACCATTACACCACGAGGACACCCCTTTCTTTTAGCATTTCTACCTTATTTCCTTATACTTTTTATCTCGATTTTATTTTTTTTTAAAAATGTTCATTTTTCTTCACATTTTACTTTCTAAAAGTTAACTTCCTCTTTCTCACATCTATACTTTTTTTCACCAGTTCTCACTCTTCTTTACAGTTTTCCAGTCATCAACTCTTCTCTTTTTGTTTTTTTTTTTATTTTCTTACTTCTTTTCTTTCAATATCATCATCATCATCATCATCATATCGTGCTGGCAGCACGGATATCCCTGACCCTCTCTCGCCACTCCTCCCTATCGTTCATCGCCCTAGGTAGGTCTTCAGGACAACAACCTGTATCCTCACATAGCTGCTGAATGTACGTTCGTGCTGGTCGTCCTGCTTTTGCGCGGCCGTGTGTGGGGATCCATAAGAGTACATCTCTTATGAGTTCATCTCTGCTTCTCCAGCAATGTCCTGCATGTCTGGTTCGCCTAACTTGAATAGTTTTCGTGATAGGGGGCAGGTGGCCGTACAGTTGGTGTCTTGTGGGGTGCTGCTGCCAGACTTTTCTATTACATCTACCTATATCTCTCTTTACAATTTTCCTTTTCTTTTTTTTTTTTTTTTTTTTTATACAGACCAACAGACACCAGAAACTGAAAGACAATTAGCCTGTACATCAAGACAAGTAGAGAATGTGACATTGATATTAAATATTTCAAATTACATGTAACTCTCTCCCAAATTCTGGCTTCCATGTCTGCAGCTTTAAAAGCCATAATTTAGATAAAACTGACACTTAATAAGGAGATTCTAGCATTTAAGTTTGAATTGTCTTCCCTATTTCCATCTATAATGAGATTTTTTTCATAGATAATTAACAACTGTACGTGATATAAGAGAATGAGTAAATTCTTAGCCTGAAACATTGTTATTAGCTGAATTTTTATCTAAAATTTTTACTGTATAATATTCAATCCATTGAATTAATATTCGACAGTGCATTGACAAGGAAATGTTTGATTGATCTTAATGGGATGTCCAACTGTCTTGGGATATTTTATGCATAGAAATTAGGGAATTTCATTTATATTTATATATTTTGTATTGCTGTTTCTTAAAACTTTTTTTTTTCCAGCACACGGTCCAACTGAATACAAGTAATTTTTAAAACAGATCTATTTACCCTTAACAGATATTACACTCCAGGTCAGATGCCATTTAGTGTCATATCTAAGGCACCACATTTTTTTTTTTAAAAAGGATGCAATCAGCATATTCTAATCTCTACTGACAGAGTATATTGACAGGAAAAGATTTGAAAAAAAAAATTTTTTGTACAATAAATACATTTTTATCATTACATTTTTATGCAATACTGATTTTATGATCTTTTTTTAAATCACAATCCTTTAAGTGACTGTAGTTCAAGCCACAATTTTTTTCTTCAAGAGAATACCTTCTAGACACATGCAACTATTTTGTGGCAGATACAAATTTGTATTTTCCACTGGTATTAGAAATAAGTTTTAAAGCCCAGGCAAAAACTAAGACCTGCTCCATTTGGCTTTGAACTGCACAAAGCTATACTTAATGAATATAACAAAGTATCTATTTACCCAAATTCTCTGTTATGGACAGAATATGATATAAGGTTAATTTCTAGATAGAATTCAATTAGTTTGAATTATTGTTATAAACTTATCAAACTATATCCATTATATGCAAAATAAGATGCAATCCAAGTATCAACCTCTTATCTTATCTTGATAAATAAGAAACTACTTCAAAAATGAATCTTGAGCCTCTTGGTGCTTTAGACCCTTGGGTACTGCCCAATTGCTTGACTTCTCAGTCAGCATCTGGTGGCATGTATTTATCCAACCCCATCTACCATGGGCAGGATGTGACACAAAGTCAATTCTTATTTGGAGTAAAGCTGGTTTTGAATTCAGAGTTTTTCTTCTCCTAGATGGGTTGCCAAACCAAGGTTAAAGAACCTAGTCTATATGCTGAGAGCAGAGGAGAACAAATGAATTTATACTTTTCCCAAAAACAATAATGCATAGGAAAATGCAAACAGTCTTGTTCAGGTTTTGAACTCTAGTCACCAATATGAATATTCCTTTTTTCTTTCCTCAAACATTAAATCTAGGGAGGTTTTCATATCAACATCCATACGATATCAACTGATTATTGCTGCAATTAAAGTATATCAGCGATGTCCATAACTACTTACAGAACGGAAAACTATCCAATTATAATTTCAATGTAAGATGATCTGAGTCTAAGTCACCTGATGTTAAGGATTGGAAGAAGACAAATTTCTGAAGCCTTAATTGAATTAAATTACATTTGAAGTTATTCTAGCTCAAGTATTTAGGTACTAGAGATATGGATAATCCTACCATACATGCCAGCAAATAAGATATTTTAATTAATTAATTTATTTTTTAAAGTATCCATAAATATTACCCAACAGAGATTATTATAAATGTGGGATCATTTATTAACAGGCTCACGACTATTTTGGATATTTGAGTTCTTATATAATGCCATCCATTTAGGGGGATATTATACTCACCATTAGAAATTGCTAGAGAAGACTACTTAGGATTTACTTTAGTAAATAACAAATTATAAAGAATGGTACTAATGTCTTCTTGGAACTGATTTTCATTTTTTTGTGACACATTGTGCATCATTTAAAAAAAACAAAAAAACTACATATCAAAGAAAAAAATACTGGGACCCTAGCAGATACTATGTCCAGATTAGAGTGGACCTGAGTATAATGGCAATGAAGAGATACTCCACATTCCCCAGATCTTGAGAACTGGAGCCTCAGATACAGTTGAGTGTCACACCTAGAACACTCCTTTTTTGAGGAGGAAGAGGAGGTCTTACTCCTCAGTAGGGAACACAGTCAGCATATTCTAAACCCCACATACAGGATGTTAAAGATTCTGGGTTGTTTTTTTATATTATTATAAAACATTGTTAAGAAAGAAATAGTGAAAATTTTACATAAAACTACATAATTTTGATTCTATATGGAAAAATCAAATTTCAAAACAGGAGAAAACTATAAAAAGATGTTTAATAGACTTAAGTTGTCCATTATCTTTAATAAAACATGCCTAAAAGAAAAACTGTTGCCAAAATACATTATTTAAGATAAAGAAGGAAACAGATTGAGAGACAAAAACATGGAACAAGAGGAAATAATAGGTAAGAGTTAAAAGAAAAATAAAGAAAATAAAGCAATGAGAAATGATAAAGACAGATGGAATGGGATGTGAGAAAATCAAAAAGAAAAATCAAAAATGACCTCAAAAAAAAAAAAAAAAAAAAAAAAAAAAAGAAAAAAAAAGCTGGCCAATACAAATAAGATAGCCAAAGAAAAATGAGCCAAGATGAAAATTCCCAGAGCAAAAATAAAGAAAAGGGGAACAAGGATGGGAATAGGTAATAAGGTAGAATAAGTAACCTTTGATTTGTGTAGCAAGTGTTTGAAAGCCAGAAGACATCAAACAAAATGCCCTCAATTGAATATTGTTGATATCCTGGCGTCGGGTCATACTCAGACTGTCTGGATACATTCCAGATTTTCTGGACATATACAACCAAATTTACAGCTTTGAAAAAGTCATTAACACAGGCCACAAAGAAATTGGTTCTAAAGAATATTTCTAATTTAAATTTAAGTGACATTGTAATTAGTGAATAAATGCTTATATTATATGAGCTGAAGCACCCATCTAGCTAAGGTAAGAGGTTAATACTTGGGTTATATCCGGTTACAATGACAATAAAATGGTTCCTTTGTTAATTAAAAATCTATTCTAAACTATCAGAAACAGTAATTGTTACTCTGAATCCATGTAACTGAAAAGAAATTCACCAATTATATTTCTATATCTTATAAAGTTTGTATTGTTCCCTGAAAAATTTCCCAGGATCTTGTAAACTGAGTGCCAAAATAAAAGATTTATGGATTAAAACTGTCTTTTCTTATAATTCATATTATTACTCCTAACTAAACAATAATGCTATGTTATGATTTTACATCTCTAGTTTGAATAATTATCTATGAAGTAATCATTCTTTCATAATGTTTAATTAAACGTGTGTATAACCAGCTCATTGGCCTAGTGGGTAGAGTGTTCCCCATGTCTGGGAGACCTGGGTTCAATCCCAAGTCGCGTCACACAAAAGACTCTAAAAATGGTACTTGATACCTCCTTGCTTAACACTCAGCATTATAAGGTATGTATCAAGGGTAAAGTGGAGTAATCCAGGGAAAGGAGTAATGCCCTCCCCTACACCTCAGTGTAGTAGCTATTGAAAAGGGAGCCTTCTGGTAGCCCTCAACTATGGTAGCAATTTACCAATCCCTCTGCACAGGATGTGACACAAGGTCAATTTCTAAGTGGAGATAGTAGGGTGGAATAAAGAATTTTCCTTCTTCAAGATTGGTTGCCTAACCAAGGCTAAAGAACCCTGTTTGCCATTAGTGAATGGAGAATAATAGGATTCATACCACTCCCAAGGGTATTAGTGCTATGTGAAATGCATTCAGTCTCGTCCAGGATTTGAACTCATGTCGACGTGTCCATTTCCTACGAAGATGGCCATTATACCATAGGCACTTCCTAAATTAAATGTTTAATTAAATGCAGCAATTTATTTTACCCAGATAAACAATTTGATATTCTCCCTTTACAATTTTTTTTTCAAATCAAAAATTTACACTGAACAGTTCACAAAATAATTATTATAACAGATTTTATATATATATATATATATATATATATATATATATATATGTGTGTGTGTGTGTGTGTATAAGAAGATTTTTCCGATTATATTGTGGTGGTTTATGTGTGTATAAGAAGATTTTTCCGATTATATTGTGGTGGTTTATAAAAAGAACTAAAAAATATGAATAAAATAAATTTAAAAAATGTGATGGTTCCCAGGAGCCTTTTGACAGGAAGCCAAATCTGCGCATGCCTAGAAGACAGAATTATTGGCATCAAAGAGAAATCCGTTATCACTCAAGTCCAAACGGTATTATTGAAAAGACCCTTTTCACTCAGCTACTAGCAGTTAACACATGCACTAACCGGGTTTTATGGCCTGATACTTAGCCAAGCATCCTGCTAGCAAGATGACATCGCCGAAACATATCTGACTAAAACACCAGTTGAAGCCTTTGCTGAACATATCTACTTGACTCAGGACATAACCATAAATTTCAAACATTTACCACCGAAAATGACTTGTCTAATTCAATGCCCTGATTAGGAGATGAGACTATTTTCTAATCATCCAGGAAATCATTTCCTCAACTACAGAATAGCCGTTTTTAAACCAAAAAGAAAAAGTTAGAAGTTAAAAAGTGTCTTTTTGTCTTTCTTTACACCCTCAATTATAAAACCACCATAACATTTTTTATACTATAAATTTAATATTGTTCAGCAAAAAATTTTCTAGAGTTTAGTTGAGGAATATCTTTCTTAACCATTAGAAACCTGAGCCTTCTACAACCATCGACCTCTCTACCCAGAGCTCCTGGCTTGAAAAATAGCTGAAAATGTAAAATGTTGTCATCTGTTATTCAGTTGCTTTACAGGCTGTTAAATAACATGTTACATTCTATAGGCAATTTAAAATATATTAAAAACAATAAATTATGTATAAAATTGCAATATTTTATTAGCCTGAGTGATGTAGAAGTAGGGGATTCCTGGCTGAAATTCCAGTCACCTAGGTTTTCTTTGCTTTTAGTTAGTGGGATTTATACAAGGTACTTGGTTTCAAAGAGTCAAGTCACACTAAAATGATTTAATAATTTAAACATTTTTTATTTTGTCTTGATTGTTCACTCTAACTAATCTTTAATGCTTTGTAATTATCATATTCATAGTACAGTGTAACCCGGATGTAAGAGAGTTACCGGGACTGGAGAATAAGTCTCTTATATCCGAGTTTGGTCTATTTTGTTTAGGTAACACATGCTCTAATTTGGGACCAGATAATATCTCTCTTATATCCGGGTTACACTGTAATAGTTATTTTCATTTTTTCCCTACTATTTAGCAGAAATATTTTACAGCTTTTATTTATATTTTATTTATAATCATGCCATTGAATAAGTTTTACTCTATATATTTGTTTTCCTGCTTAAAACCTATTTTACAACTTTTCGTTTTAGAAGAAAACCTTGAGGAATAAAATTTCAACTCAATATCTTTTCAAGATTCAGTTTCAATATTCCTGTCTTTTCTTTTTACTTCCATAAACAAACTTCTCTTCAAATATCTTGAGTTGTTCATTTCAAAATTAGATTAAAGAAATACAATTCAAAATATTCTTTTTACTCAGTCACTAAGTACTTTGACAATGAAGTTATCTATCCTCTGTAAAACAGAGAATGATCATGCCATGTGTTATACTCATTGTCATCTAAAGTAACTAACGTATGCTAAAATGTTGATCTTTTTACATATCTATAAAGAGAATTAGACAACAGATCATGATTTTAGGTTTGGTTTCTTTGTTTTTAATGGCATATCAACGTTTGTAGGTTATTTAATGCCAAAGCCACCTCCCAGAAGAACAGTAATGGTAAAATTTAACCCATTGCTGAAAGGATAAAAGGGATCATACCTTTCCCAAGGGTATTTGTCTGAAAGTGAACGTAATAGCACAAATGGAGTTTGAACACGCTTATTATGGTTTCGTAGTCCATCGCTTTACCCATTATGCCACGAGAACACCCCCTCATGATTTTAAAATGCTACAAAGTGGTGATACTCGTGATCTGTAAAATGAATCTTCATTTATTAATCAATTATATTTCTGACTTTCAGAAGCCATTTTTGTTTAAAATCGGTTAACTTTTTGTTTCAAAATCCCATTTTAAATCAGATTAAAATTTCATCTGCACATGTGATATTTAATTGAAACAGTAAGGACAGATAAAGTATTTTGATCTTAAGCAACTTGTCTGATAAGAGGATTTTGTATTGTTAAAATAAAGGCTAAAGATATAATCAGACAATTCATATTTTCAACCATTGTCTCATGTATTCATCTTCCTGTTTAAAATGGACTGAAAATTTACAAAATATGCAAATCTTAGGATAATTCACTCAATTTCTTTTTTGTTCATCTCTCATTGAATAACTTAAGGGTTAGAGCCATGACAACCAAATTAATTCAGAGTTTACTAACTGAACCTTGAAGCATTTTTTGAAAATTTAAAGTTTTGAAAATGCAAAGCTTTCAACGTTTTTTTTTTTTTTACTAAGGGTTTTCACTTACAATCTAACTATAACTGAATGCTTACTGTGTTGCTGTCTCGTTAGCTAAAGTAAATCTTTATCTTTTTGTTTAACTCTCTAAAGTAGATATCTAGCTGAAAATTTTCCTAACAAAACTCAAAGTTGTTATCTTTTTTTAATGAACTTTTTTCAAATCATAGGAAAATCAAGAACATTTTTAGCATGATCAATCTTAACAAAAAAAGGGTTTTCTTATATGAGACCATTTTCATAAAAAATGAAACCACTTTCATGATTAACAAATTATTTTATATATGAGTGTGTGTATTCATAACTTTTTACTATAAAGGTATATTTTTCCCTGAGGAAAAAGTCAGCTTAGTAGTATAGTTTTGGACATCTTACTGGAAAATTTATTTCCTATGATAATGTTAATGTGACTCATATCCACATGCAGTTGTATAGCAGATGCACAAAGAAATGGAAAATTTACATAGGAAACCGCCCCCCCAAAAAAACAAAAAATATTTTTCTCCAAATGCCCATTGCCTGTAAAATGTGATACTTACAGGGTAAAAATATCAACATTCAAACTTCTGCTATTTCAAAATGAACTTCCAAGTTGAAATTTAGTAGGCTATTTAAATAGCAAAAACTCTTTAAGGCATGTTTCATTGAATACAAATCATAGAATAAAGTTAAATAAAAAAAAGTTGGCGAATGCAGTTGAGGGTGACCCGAAGGCTCCCTTTTCGATAGCTACTACAACAAGGTGTAGGGGAGGGCAGTACTCCTTTCCCTGGATTGCTACACTTTACCCTTGTCTCATACCTTATAATGCTGAGTGTTAAGCAAGGAGGCATCAAGTACCATTTTTTGAGTCTTTGGTATGACAACCTGGGATTGAACCCATGTCTCCCAGGCCATTGGCAAACATCCAATTAAGATTGTCAAAATTAAATAATCTGATTAAAAATTTGTCATAGAGTACTGTTAACTTGAAAATGTGTCTGGGGATCTGTTTCTTCCTTTATAAATATTCTATAATGAGGTTTTGGAGATCTAAATACTAAGCTTAGGGTTCTGCTGATATTTTTTTCACTTACATTTTAACCATTATTAAATCCTTATAAAATATAGTTCAATTCTATGCATGTGCTTATTGCTATAGTAAAAAAAAAAAAAGAATGAGGTTGGTAAATTTATGGTCAGTTTAATTGATTTAAAAATCCCACCAGTAGGGGGGGGTCCTCATGGTGTAATGGTTAAAGTGATGGACTGCGGAATTGTAGTAAACAAGTTTGTACTCCAGTCGCGCTATTATGTTCACTTTCAGGCAAATACTCTTAGGAAAGGTACAAAACCCCTTATCCTCCCAGCTATAGGTTAAATAGTTCACTACTGCTCTTCTAGGAGAATGGCTTTGGCATTAAATAACCTACAAAGATTGATATGCCATTAAACAAAGGAACCAAACCACCAGTAGGGTGAGTTTTCAGTTTGTGTTAGTAATCCAGAAAACCATTTTAACCCAGATAATGCTAACTACTGGTCAGTAAACTTCCTATAGGAATATATTTTATGTCACCAAATCAAACTAAAAAGATCTAATGAAAGAATGTTTGTAGGAAAGATTAAAAGTTCATGAGAATGTTCACAGGTGTGTAAAATGTGAGAAAGACCAGGTGAAAAATATACTTTGAAGATATAAGCAGATAGCTATGTTAGAACAAAATATATAACTTCCCTGACCATAAAGATATACAGGTTTTTAATTTGCATAAGAACTATCCATGATATAGTTATAAATAATTTTAATGACATGTCAATTCATCAAGGGTTATTTTATGCCTGGGGATTTGGGAATCATGTCCATATTTATATTTTTGAGTACTTGTTTCTTAAGTTTTTTTAACACAGTTCAATCAAATACAAATAATTTTTAAACACATTTATTTGATCTCTAGAAATAGTACTAAGAGGTAATACCACTCAAGGTCAGAGTCGACCTGGGAGTAATGGCAATGGAGGGGTACTCCACACTTTCTAGATCTCCGAAAGTGGAACTGTACCTTCAGATATAGTTTAGTGTCATACCCAGGACACCCTTTTTGTGGGCAGAGGGTTACAGTCAACCTATTCTAAGCCCCACCAACAGTGCTATATAATATGGTAATAGAATTCTTTAAAAAAGCAAAGTTTTTAAAACCATAAACAATGTTTTCCAACTAATATTATAACAAAGGGGAAATTATCTCCCCTGTAAAGATGGCATGTTAGAGAAAAGTGGTTCCCCTATTTTTAATGTTGATGTATTGTTAATGAAAATTGATTCATTCTCGTGGGGGAAGGAGAAGTAACTGAATAAAACATTTAATATAAGCATGAGAAAGAAAATGAAAGACTGAATGTCCATGGCTGCCAATCATTCACTGTAAGGATGTGCAGAGGACAATATTCTTAATCACAAGTGAAGCCACATATCTCTGCAGATTAATCTTTATTGAGTGGAAGAAAAAAAAAAAAGAATCTGATTATGATGGAAGTGGACATAGTTGAGACTGGCTGGTGTTGAAAGGGGCCTAGAGTTCATTTATTACCATGGACAAATCTGCACAGATTCTATTTACATTATGTAAAGATCTTTAAGCTGCAGTGAGAGATTAGTGAAAAAAAAAAAAAGAAGGAAAAGGATACAAATGAGAGACAAAGGAGAAAAAAAGACAAAAGATTTAATTAATTTGAAAAGTATTAACAAAGTCAGAGAGAAAGACAGACAGAATAAACTATTACTGTACACGTGCATTAAAAATGGCTGTTACTGATTTGAAATGTTCCGTATCAGATCACTTTGTTGAATAAGATAAGATATCTAGGTATGTATTTACCCAACCCCTCTGCCAAAAGCAGAATGAGACACAAGGTCAAGCTTTTTAAAATTGATTTTTCTTCTCATAGACTGGTCACCTTACTAAATCTAAAGAGCCCAGTCTGCCCTACTATTCACCCAAAGCTGAGAGAGAATAGATTTTTCTTAATGACATTAGCTTGAAGTCAAATACAAACAACCTCATCCAGAATTTGAACTCGGGTACCTATTCCATTTCCAGTAATGATAACCATTATCTAAAGGGAGCTATTTGTGTTTATCACACTTTCAGTTATAAATATATTAAGGATGGTAGAAAGAGAAAGACTCTTGAATATGAGGATAAAAAAGGAAAGAATAAATAAATCTAAGGGAAACCTAACTTTTATACCTTTTACTACATAGGTCAATAACTAATATACTCTTAGTTATAAAAAAAAAAAAAAAGATTTAGATATCAGGATCATCTGATATTTGAACTCCCATTGAAGGAACTTTAAAATCTGAATTCCTCTTTGAAATCTTTTCTAATTTGAAATTCTCAAATTACTCATCAAATCATAAAGGTATGTAAGTGGTTCTTTTTGCTTATGAAGTAGTATCTGACTTTTATGACTGCAATTATTGAAGTTACTATTAGATAGACTCTCTAATGAAAATTACTGGTATTGCAAAACTGTCAAACAATATTCATTGGCCCACAAAAGTGAGGCAAAAAATTTTATTTAGAAAACTATTGTTAACTCCTGTGTCTCTCGCTATTCTCTTAGGATGTTCCCCCATTTCCTGTATAAATAAGGTCTACCAATCTCTTGTGGGTAATCTTTAGTTGGCTTCCTCTGCCCTTTTATTTTGCATTCTTCAAGATGATAACCATCTTTCTATTTGGAGCCTAACTTCAGTTTCTTCTTGTGATTCATTCTGTCACCTTGAGTAATTCTTAATCTATTTCAAGCCTTACTTCAGTTTTTTCCCTCTATTTCTTATTGTCATCATACCATAGTTTTTCTGTCCAAATCATGTTTGCCATTCACTTCATCTTGTATTAGCATCCATCTTTTTGCTGCTTGAAAAAAGTCGGAATTACAATTTGCTATTCCTAACTGATCATATCTGAAAAAAAAAAATGGTCAGATTTTAGGTTAGATAGGACTACCTTTACCACTTAAGGAAGTTCACTTACACTTCACAGGTGATAGCTTAAAATCTGGGAAATATTTCTGTTGCAACTTGTATATCAACTATTTTATTGTAAATATCTTAATTCTTGTAGAAATTGCTTAAGTGAAAAATTTTAAAAAGTTTTTAAACACATACACAACTCCAACTGATATCATGAAGAGAGGTTAAATACACAAGAAAATTATCATTTCTCCATTAAAAAAAGTAAACTTTAATCCAATTTTTCTTGAAAAGACAAATTTATTCCATTGGATTGGAAGCCAGAAAAACAAGCCATACAGGAGCACTTGTCAGATAAGATAGAGTAAGAATCACTAAGTTAATAGTTTCTTTCTATAGATAAAAGTGAGGAAAAAATTTAATATTTAATCTAAAATAACATGATTTACAGTCTTAATGAGTTAGAATCAATTGGCATGCAGATAAAGAAAAATTAAAGAAAAAAAGATAAGATTTTAAAAACATGAATATCTAAAGGCCAAGTAGAAAAAAAAACCCAACTTTCCTTGTGTGATCAATTACACAACTGTAAGTGAATTTAAATTGTCTATTAAACTAAAAGCAGAGTTATCAATATGCCAAATGTTGTGTGGAAAATTTTTTGTGTACTTCATGTTATCATTTTGGCCAATCAAATTTTCAGTGTTAGTTAAGAAATTTTTATTTTTTCTCAAAGACAAAAAAAATTTCTTGTCCCCATCTTGATTTTTTTTTACAAAAGAAGTAAGAAGTTTCCTTTTTTTCTCATGGATAATATACCTGACGAGGACTGAAGAATGATTGATTTTAATGGCATGTCAACCTGTCTAGGATTATTTCATTATAATTTTTATTAGGTTCTGGAATTGCATTCATTATGCATTCATATCTTTTATGTTTTTTTTTACACAGTTTTACTCATATTCCTAATACAAACTGGCTCATTGGCTTAGAGGGTAGAGTGTTCGCCAATGGTCCGGGAGACTGGCGTTCAATCCCAGGTCGCATCATACCAAAGACTTTAAAAATGGTACTTGATACCTCCTTGTTTAATCCTCAGCAATATAAGGTACGTATCAAGGGTAAAGTAGAGCAACCCTGGGAAAGGAGTAGCGCCCTCCCCTACACCTCAGTGTAGTAGCAATTGAAAAGGGAGCTTTCTGGTCGCCCTCGACTATGGTCGCCAACTTGTATGGTTTTAAGCACTCCTATCTAATACTAATGATTATGATTTTAAGTAATTATTTCTATTCAGTAATAGTCATTTGTTTGCATACAGTAACATGGTTTCAAGTAACTAATGATAATCCTTAGTAAACAATTATAGCTTCAGGTAACTATTCTTATCGCAAATAATTTACAGTAATATGGTATTAAGTATTCCTATCAAATATTAATAACTTTTAAACAGATTTATTTGACCCATACAAAGAACCCTAATAAGTACTACTACTCCAAGTCAGAGTGGACCTGGCTGTAATGGCAATGAAGAGGGTACTCCACACTCCCTAGATCACCAGAACAGGAGCCTCATAATCAGATGCTGTTTAGTGTCATACCCAGGATACCCTTTTTTTAAGGAAAATCTTACCTCTCTACAGTGGATACAATCAGTATATTCTAAGCCTCATCAACAGGGCATGAGAACTAAACAACATAAGTAAAAGTAAGTAAAGTTGGCACTTTTAGTCAAGGGTGACCCAAAGGCTCTCTTTTCAATAGCTATTACACCAAGGTATAGGGGAGGGTGCTACTCCATTCTTTGAATTGCTCCACTTGACCTATTTTTTGAGTCTTTGGTATGACTTGACTTGGGATTGCATCCCGGTCTTCCAAACCATTGGCAAACACCCTACTTTATTATGGTCCAGGAGACCAGGTTCCATCCCAGGTTGAGTCATACCAAAGACTCAAAAGATGGTACTTGATGCCGCCTTGCTTAACACTCAGCATTATAAGGTAAGGATCAAGGGTAAAGTGGAGTAATCCAGGGAAAGGAGTAGTGCCCTGTCCTACAACTCGGTGTAGTAGCTATTGAAAAGGGAGCCTTTGGGTCACCCTCGACTACGGTTGCTTACTTTACTCAACAACATAAAAAGTATTAAAAATAATGAGATTTAGTTATTTGAGTAATATCTAGTAGCTTACAGCTTTTAAAATTCTATTAATAGTCAAATAAATAAACTGAAGACTAAGAGTGGAACAAAGGAGATGATAAAAACTTGAGCTTTCTTTGACTGCTAGACCAACTGTAGCAGAAGAACCTGTCGCTTCCACCTTGCTAGCCAATGGAGAACCAATAGCAGACATGAAAAACTCTACTCAATCTTAGTTTGCATATCCAAGCCATGATTACATTTAACTTGGTTGTATACCCAAAATGTATGACTTGCTATATTTAGAATTCAGCATTATGTTTGTTGGATAGAATAGACAAAAACAAAATTTGTAAACAAGAAACATTATTTTCTTGTGTTCTTGATGTACAATGACAAGAATGAATTCATTCTCTTTGAATTGTAACTATTCATGAAGAATGTAGAAATCTTCCTATATGTGAATAAATGTCTGCTTTGCTTCAGTTCAGAAATTAAGAATCAAATAAGGAAATAAAAAAACAAAAATCTTTTCTCCTTTAGGATCAACCTGACCTTTATTACAATTTTCTAAGTTTCAAATTAAAATTATATTCAGCAGAATAACAACAAAAGCATTTTATAAGAGACAGAGCAACAAAGGAAAATCATTATCACTTTTCTGAAAAAAATAAGTATTTATTAAACAAAAAAGAAAAGAAAAAAATCCTCTCAGTGATGTTAGAAGCTAAAAATTACAAAGTATTTTTTTGTGAAAGATGAGAGAATACATTTATTGCATTTAATATGCAACATTCAGTTTCTCATTGATCATTTTGACCTTTCATATTTAAATCATAAGGGACTTCATGTTGTGTAATGGTAAATCAAGCTGGATTAACAGACCATCATTACCAAGTTTGATTCTCACCAGGTGCCCCATGTACCACAAGTAAGTTAAGCTTGGTAAATAACAATATATAAAAATTTATCCATTGTTCAAAATCAAATTGCAAGTGCACAAAAGAAATCATGCTGAATATTTTCTAATATAAAACCTCAATTATATCAACAGAGGATAAACAAGTAATAAAAGACTGACTGAAAACACTTAGGAAAGTTAATGCTAAAGTTTGCAAATTTCAACATAAATTAGCGTTATTAATTTTTTACTAATTTTTCATACATCTTATTTCTGTTACTTATCTAACCTTAGTAAGAATAAAAATATGTAAGTCTTCAGTTGTTGGAATTTCTAAAATGAAGTATTATCAATTATAAAATTTTGATTAGTTTGCCTTTCATCCTATTTCTGTTTATTTTTGTTGAAACTTAGATCACCATTTTTTGATTGTTAAGTCAAAGACATTTGAATCCACTCTCATATTCTTAACAAATTTGCAAGATATCATAAAACTTGTATGACTTCTTTAATATCAGGGAAAAAGACAAAAAATTTAATTTTTTAAATTAAGTATTGTCAATCATAATTAATTTTTTGACTAATCTGTTCATAATATACTATATAATATACTATATATCCCATAGCTGGAGGGTTAAGAGGTTTCATGCCTTCCACAAGAGTATTACTCCAAAAGTTAACATAATAGCATGGCTGGAGTTCGAACTCAATTTATTCGAGGCCACTGTCCAGCTGTAGCATATCCACGTCCAAAAACACAACCAAGATACGTATACGAGTAGTGTACATGAACATACAACATTCGTAATGTTCATAGCGTTGTTATCTGTTCATAATATTTCTTTTAGTTCTAATAGCAACTCTTGAATATAAAAATCATATAAAGGTTTAGTTTAATTAATTACCTGTAATTATAACAAAAATTATCTTCTATCCTTAACATAACTGAGACATATAAGAGAGAAAGAAATTGAGAGAGTGGGTAAAAGAGAAAGGAAGTAAGAAGGCAGGTGAGAAAGTGAGAGGATGGGTGAGAGAGACAGAAAGTGAGAGGGTGGGTACTATCGAATATGAATAATTTTTGAACAGATCTACTTGACCCATAGATGGGCCCGTAACAGGTACTACCACTCCAGGTCAGAGTAGACCTAGGAGTAATGACAATGAAGGACTATGCCATACTTCTTAGATCTCCAGAACTGAAGTTTTACCATCAGATGCAGTCTAGCATTATACCTAGGACAACACTATTTTTTTTTTTTTTCGTGGTGGGTCCTTACCCCAACCCACCCCTCAGGGGATACAGTCAACATATTCTAAGCCCTGCTGACTGGGCAAATTTTGAAGCACAATTGGTTTGAATTCAAAGTTTTCCTTCTCCAAGATTAGTTACCTAAGGCTAAATAATTCAGTCTGTTCTATTTACCTATAGCTGGAGGGTGGAAAAACAGATGGCTTTATGCTTTTTTTATACAGGTCATTAGCATAAAGTAAAATAAACAGTCTTGTCCAAGTTTTGAACTCATATCACCAAATCCATTTCCTCAGATGATAACTAAGTATGCAAATTTTACAAGTATGAAATTAACTTTTCCCAGAAAGAGAAGTATATGATTAAATTTCATGTTAAAATCTTCATTTTCTAATGTATGAATTACATTTTGATTTATATTTGAAAATGAAGCTTAATCATCTTGATTACTTAAGCAAGAACTTCAATTTCTTGTACCAGAAAATATGCTCACACTGGTAAGCATGGAATGTGTTTTGCTTAGAATAACTCTGAATGTTTAAATGGTTGTTTCTCATACCATTATTAAGAAGACAGAGTGCCATGCCAAGTATTTACCTTCATGGCATTTCTCAGAGCAATCAGAGATTACTTAGTGTCAATCTATTCAAATAACGTACCACAGGTTGTACTGGGTTACTTGGTACTGGCAACAAGATAAAATCCCTGAGCTGACCTAAATATCTAGTATTATGCTTAAAAAAGCATGTATGAGGAGATGGAGAAAAGTTCTCAAGTTAACCAAGAAGTTTGTTTTCCTTTTTTTATTGAATTCTTATCAAAAGGGTTAAAAGAAACCTGTTTTGTACTTAAAGATGATTACATGGTATGACTTATATTTCACGGCTTTGGGTCAAAAAGAGAACTTTTCAGAATCTCCTTTATGATGCTGGGACAATGATAAAAAAAATTCTACCATGTAATACAAGATAATGAACCATCCATTACTAATGAGTTCAGTACTCACTGAGTTTCATCCTCGTGCCAAACTAAGCCAAAAGAGCCATCACTTAATTGAACATACAGACCAATATTTTGTTCATAATTACTTTTAAACAAATTTCCAGTAAGAAAATTAAATAAGATCAGATGAGATTTCAATAATGTGAGCTCAAATTTTAAGAAAACCTAAAAAAATATTGCTTACATTACCTTTCAGACATGAAATCTGAAATTACCCATTTAGAAATCTGACAAGAATAGACACACAAATGCTTATATATATATATATATATATATATATATATATATATATATATAGCCATCCACAGATGGACTGTTTCGTTCTATCAGAACTCTTCAGTGTGGCTATATATATATATATATATATATATATATATATGCATATTCCATAAGTTAGTGATGTAAATTCAAATCATATCAAACCTAATTCTTCATTTTTATTCTATGAAACTAATCTAATGGTTATAAAATATCAAAATGATGCAAGCAGTGAGATAAATTCAACAAAAATATGGAAGAAAAACTTGTAAAAATATTAATGAAAATATTTAATCTAAGAAATATTGATAACTTGAGATTATTATGCAATAAAGTAGTCAATATAAAGAATAAAATAAAAATAAATGCATCTTTAATTTAAGTTCAAGTCCAAACATTTGGGCTAGCATACATTTTGATTAATAAAAGAGTTTGAAACACAACTGAAGTAAAAATAAACATTAAAAATCTTTTAGACCATTATGAAATTCAGCTTCCAAAGATTTCACTTTGTAACTGACATAGTAAAAAACAAGATAGAATTTTGAAGTCATTGATACTGTGGAAATTACTACAACTATTCTGCAATATCTTCACTCATTTCAAGATATCAGGAAGTTTTTTTCTCAATGTCCAACTGCACACTGAGATGAAAAATCATAAACTTTGTCACAACAGGGCACATTTCTGTCTCCCAACAGAAAAATTAAATGACATCAAGATATTTTTGAACCAGTGAAAAGATATTTCAAAACTGCATCCCAGGAGCCTACCTGAAGAATATTTAAGAAGCCCAATTCTTTCACCAAGTCATGAAGTAGGTTTGATTTGGTTTTATGGCATATCAACCATTATTGACTATCCAATGCCAAATCCTGTTTATATGTATATATTAAATATATATGATTTGTAAATATTTTGTTGATAACTTTGTTAAATGAGCCTGAGCTAATTTTTTTTGCACATAGTTAAATGGTTTCAAGTATTGCTATGTAAGAGTAACAATTTAACATGAGTCATTTGTTTGCACATATTTAGTTTGTCTGTAATTTCATTTTTAAATGAGTTACAACTAACTTGTTTGCACACTAGTATTGCTATTGTTTTTACAGTTAAATGGTTTCAATTACACTTGTTTACAAAGAAATTGAGGCAAGCACAAAAATACCCGTTTTTACCTAATTTGAGGGTGCTGAATTCAAATTTGAAATCTGTTTTTACTCATCACCTCTAGTTTTTTAGATATGCATAGTGTGCATTTTGTGCATATACGGTACATAAAGGCGTATATGAATTCAGGGTTAATTCTAATATTGTGAGACTTATGGCTTATTTTTTAGTTATTATGCACTAAATGTAAGTGATAGCATTACATTATATATATATATCAAGACGGATTTTGACAGTTAAGGCAGCAGGTCTCAATCCACACTGTGTGACATCCCGGAGGCAAAATACACTAGATCTTCTAAGAAAACACACTTTTGACTGTCTGTGGTACTATGAATTGTGTAATTGTGTCATCCAAGTATATTGATTCAATCAGTGTTCTTTATCTATCCTGTTTTATCTGTTATAAGCTGCTGCAACTCTTGAAATATGCACATATATTCTCTGTTCATACGAAAATGAGACTATTTAAAAGCCAGAAAACTAGAGGTTGATAGAGCAAAACTATTTATAAATTTCAATTCAGCACACCCAAATTAACAAAAAAACACCTATCCCCATTCTTGCCTCAGACCAAAAATTTATTTTGTAAACCAGTGTTATTACTGGGGTCTCCTCGTAATTTCATTTTTAAATGAGTTACAACTAATTTGTTTGCACACTAGTATTGCTATTGTTTTTACTGTTAAATGGTTTCAATTATTACTGGGGTGTCCTCGTGGTGTAATGATTAAAGCACTGGTTGGCAAAATAATAGAGAGTTCAAACTCAAATCATGCTATTACATTCACTTTACCCTTTGGAAAGATATGAACCCCTTTATCTTCCCAGCTATGGATTAAATAGCATCACTGCTGTACTTTTAAAAGGATGGCTTTGGCATTAAATAAACCACAAAGGTTGATATGCTATTAAAACAAAGAAATCTAATTTAATCAATTGTTGCTATCTAGCATTATTCAATACTATTCAATATTAATCATTTGTTTCCACAAAATTAAGTGGTTACAAATATTGTTATTTAACATTAACTATTCTACTCAACATTTCTCATTCATTTGAACACAGTTAAGTGGTTCTAAGTATAGCTATGTATCACTAACAATTCAATAAACCATCAGTCATTTGTTTACACACACTTAAATGATCGAAAAGTTCTATTTCAAACAGTTCAATATAGCATGTCATTTGTTTGAAGACAGTTTAAATGTCAAACAGTTCTATTTGACCTATAGTTAGGATCCTATCATGTGCTGCCACTCCAGACCATAGAGGAGCTGGGAGCGATGGCAATGAAGAGGTATTTTACATTCCCCAAAGCTCCAGCATTACTAGTGCTTCATCATCAGATTGTTCAGTGTCATATCTAGGACACTCATTGAGATGGGGAGAGGTGTTACCCCCTCTACAAAGATGCAATCAATGTATTCTACAGCACCAACTGACTAGGTTGTACAAAGTAGGGATCTGTTTGCACCTTAACAGTGTTCCAAACATAACAATGAGAATAACTCAAAGAAAATTAAATGAAAGGATAAATCTGGAGTCTATGTCATGTAGGTAGTTAAAGTGAATTTTTTTTTAAACCTCAGTCACCCATAGAGCACAAACTCCAGACAATTCTCCATAGAAATCTTGCAAACTTTTGTTCAGCTGTGAAGATAATCTCCTTTAACTCTAAAGACTGGGTTCTTTAGCTTTGGTTAGTCAACCTGTCAAAGAGAAGGAAAACTGAATTCAAACCAGCTATACTTCACTTTAAAAAAATGACCTTGTGTAGCATCCAGCTTGTGGTGGAAGGGTTGGGTAAAAACATCAACGCTAATAAAAAGGTGAATTTAAAAAAAACAAGCAACTTGTTTATTTTTTTCCAGCCTTTAAGTTTTCTTCAAAAAACTAAGCTGCCTGCCAACTCAGTATTATATATATAATAGACATTACAAACAATCAAATTTAGGAACTCTTGTTTCTACTTAAAAACTATTTCCTTCTGAGTTTGAACTTATGCTTTTCTCTTGTGGAATATTTTGTTGTTTTTTTTATAATCTTATGAATTGTAAAATTTATAGAATGTGGAACTCTTCATTTTGGGAAACTGCAAAATATACATCTATTCAGTGAATTGACAAGACCCAAAGAGACCATTTTTTTTATGTTTGTTTTTTTTGCACTGAAAGTTAAACTTTCAGCATAAGTGGAATTTGTAGGATATCTTATTCTATTTTCACAATTTATTATTTGTTTCATTTTTGTGTTTTATTTGTTCTATTTTAATTTTTAATGTTTTTTTTACTTTATTAATTTATTAATCCTCACACAAACAGACATATTGAATATTTTCTGTGAATATAAAACTAAAGAAGTTTGTCATAAAAATTGTGTAAGGATAAATTGTTTCCTCCTGCAGAACTCATCAAAATTTCCTAAAGTATTCATCTTTGTACTCTCTTCCTCAGTACTATCATCATCCATGAGACAAATGAGATTATCCTTGATACCCTAAGGCTATATATTAAACAAGACCATAAAAGTTAGTGGATGTTTAAAGCAAAGAAAATTACCATCTCCCTTGATGATCCAGCAATTTATAAATCCTCCTCTTCTCCCACCACAAAATTATCTTCATCGTTTCAATGTAAAATATAAGATTTATTGCATTTCTTTATTATTAGATATTAATTCAACATATACATCAACTTGTACAATTATTTTTGATTAGGCCAATTTTTATTGTATATATTCTGTTTAATGGGAACATAATAGCAATAAAATAATTTAGTCCAATTAGGTGGCCGTTCTGGTTACATAATGCAATATACAAACAATTTAAGCAGATTAATTTTCAATTTTAGTTATAAAGTTTGTATGACAGATAATTCTCCCCATTTACTCAATTAAAAAAAAAAAAAACTTTTACAAGAACTATGAGTAATAATATTGGATGAAACATTGTTCAATTAAAGGTATTTTTTGTCAGTGTTTATTAATTATCAGTACTAATTTATTTTTGTATTTCTTTCAACTTATTTCTGTTGCTTTTTATCATAACTTTTAGGCATCTGCTTAATTTCTGATCCACATTGATTACTAATGATTATATAATGACAGTATGAAAGTTATGAAAAAAGCAATAGAATGAAAAATACAAGAGAAAAATTAATTTTCTCTACAAAATAAAAACTACAACAAATTCAGTTTTGTTCATTTTATATTGTTGGTTGGTTGTGTTTAACAGTATATCAACCTTTGTAGGTTATTTAATGTCAAACCCTGTTAAATATATATGATTTGTAAACAAATAGTTTGTAAGTAAGAATTTTTAAATGAATCAGAGCTCATTTGATAGCAAACAGTTAAATGGTTCCATGTATTGCAATATAATATTAATAATTTGATTTAATAGTCATTTGTTTGCACACACTTAAATAGTTTCAAGTAAAGAAAATGATTAAATATTTTTATCTGATCCACAGATAGAACTTTAACAGGTACAACCACACCAGGTTTACATTTTTGATAATATACTAAATTACTATATACCCTTCTGAAGTATTTTCTCAATTTTCAGTTCTAAGTGGTTGCATAGTAGAACATTGTAGATCTTGACTGCTATGGATGTAAGAGTCATATCTTGGTAATTCTTGGCTATTTTGAGGTTACCCTTCTTGGGGAAAGGGAGGATGTATCCCTTTGTCCATCTGTCTATTGTGTTCTGGGTATATAGAGAATTAGTGTCAGAGCAAAAAATACTTAGGAAGAAGCAAAATAGCTTTCAGAGAAATCGATCCACGACATCACAAATTTTGACTATCCATCGAATTCTAAAAGGTGAACATGCAAAAAACCTCAAGGCAACAATATTATTCGTTGACTTCTCCAAGGCATTTGACTCCATACATAGAGTATCAGGCATGGACAGCTATCGATAGTCTATTGGTCATATGGAAGTCAGACCTGACCGATAAAATAAAATGCAGTTTTTTTTCAAGGAATGGTCATGTTGATATTGCTACATGGATACTAATGAAATGTATGGAGAAAAAGCTTGACAGCGATTACACAAGAATGCTGCAAGCAATATTGAACAAGTCCTGGAGGCAATACACCACAAAACAGCAGCTGTATAGCCACCTACCACCCATCATGAAAACTATCAAAATTAGATGAACCAGACATGCAGGACACTGCTGGAGAAAAAAGGATGAACTCATAAGCGATATACTCCTGTAGACCCCTTCACATTGATGAGCAAAGGCAGAACGATCAGCTAGAACCTATACACAAAAGCTCTGTGCCGATACAGGATATAGCCTTGAAGACCTGCTGGGAGCAAATTACAGGTAGCGAGAGAGGGTCAGGGAGATTCGTGCAGGCAGCGCGACATGATCATGATGATGACTATATTCTCTAATTTTCATAAGTGTTTCATGAAATTATCAAGAGTATCTTACTATAATCTTATGATCTCAACAAAAAAATATAGGCATCTTCACTGCTCCTGTAATCTGGTTTGGTTGTAGGATGTGCTACCCATGTACATTATCTTAGCCTGTTAGAGCCCATCCCTCTCCAGGTCTATCACTGATTTGAATTCAGAATTGTCCTTCTAGACTGGTTGCCTAACCAAGGCAAAAGAACCTAGTCTAACCTATTCTTTACCCATAGCTGAAAAGAGATTAGTTGGAGTCATACCTTTACCAAGGTTATTAGTGCTATGTGAAACTGCCTCATTCAAGATTTGAACTTTGGTAGCTGAGTCCACTTCCAACAATGATAGCTATTATGACCCAAGCATCTCCATACAGGTGTCTCAAGAAGATAATTACCTTAGCTTCTTGCATGAAATTATGCAATAATCAATTTTGGTTAATTGTTTTCTTGGTTATTTTGTTGGGTTTCATGGTATATCAACCCTTCTTGATTATTTAATGTCAAATCGTATTTATACATATAAATATCAAATATGAAAATATATAGAGATGAAAAAAAACTAAAAAAAAACACAAGGTCCTCAGAGGAAGATTTTATTTGTAGAAATATTTGCCAACATCAAATGTTCCAGTTTTAAAACTTTCATCAGAATGTGTAAGGCACTAAATCAAATGAAAAAGATGAGAAAGCTTTAAAACAGTCCACTTCCACTGGTAGTGTTTTGTTTCAAATTTGTACAAGAGTAGTTTACAGGAAACTTTTTTAAGCCAGCCAGAGCTCAAATGTTTGCATACAGTTAAATGTTTTCAAGTATTCCTATCAAACACAAATAATTCTATTTAGTATAAATCATTTGTTTGCACAGTTGCTTCTGTGTTGGTCATCTATTTTTAGTAGTTTAGAATTTGGAATACACTAAATGATATATTTGTGCCAATATTCTAAAAGGTTACTTAGGGAAGATACTACCTGACTGAAGCTGATTAAAAAGAGATCTTGTAAAGAACAACCAAAAAATTAATCTGGTTTGTTCTTGATGGCCTAATTAAAGAGATTGGTGAACAAAAAAAAAGTGAAAGAAATACTTGATTTGTTTTGTGTATTTTTAGTCTGGGCTCATATAAATAGATGTCCCAATTAACTGGTAATCCAATTAATCAGAATCCAATGTCTTTGTATCAAATACAAGGACAACATTATAGTACATGTTGTGAGAAGCAAATGTACAACACATTTAAATAAAACACTGGTCAAATTTAAGAATCAACCAAAAAAATGTTACTGATGTATTACAATTGGGAAACATAAGCCTTTAAAAATACAAGTATTCTGAATATAATATAACTACAAAACAAAAACCTTAAAAATAACTATTATGTTATTACAACAGAATTAAATTTAAAAAAAGTGACCTATGTATTACAACTAATAAATCACTTGAACCTTTACAAAAAATATAAAGTACTACTGTACTACAGCTGATAATACAAGTATTACTATTGTATGACAAGTGAATAAAAATCATCAAAAAAATTGCTTATATAATTACTATAGAAAAACAACAGTGGAACATGTTCAGTTGTACTAAAAAAATATGAAAACCATTTTTTGCTGTGATTCAATGCTTAATCCAGGATAAAAAAAATGTCAGGTACTAAACTCCTGATCCGATTTAGACCACCTTTAACCTCCACTTGATAAAAGGCATTAGGTTTAGATTTGATCCATCACAATTGGACTGCAGCCAAGTGTCAAGTGAAAAAAAAAAAGAATTACAAATCACCAATAAAACAAAAAAGGAGAAAGGAAAAAAAAAAAATAGAAAATCATCTTTTGTCTGTGCAATCCATGATATATTAGCAAAGATCTGTATCATCCAGCTTAGTTCAGTAGACAAGGGCATTTTATTTACAGTAATTGAATAGCATTAGTGTTGAGTTGAACTAACCAGTACTGATGCAGTGTTAATTATAGTGAATAGAAGGTCATAGCAGAGAAGAGATTAAATAAATCCATAGTAAAATATAAAAAAAAAAAAAAAAAAGAAAAAGGGAACAGTGAAAAGCTCAAGTAAATAAACTGCTTTTCCTTCTAGTCAATTTAAGAGAAAATCTTAATTCCTTTTACTTTTAGGGCATATTGACAACAACATGGGTCAATGTATGCAATGAATTTTCCCTTTTTCTTTAGATGCTAACTATGTAGAGGCAGGTCCTCTCATTATCAAAAAGTTATTCATTCCAAGTTAGGTAATTCAAGACATTATTTTTAAAACCTTTCCTGCATCAGAAAAATAAGGTCTAAAAAACATGTTCAGTTTCAGGTTACCCTTAGCATGCTTTTAACCTGGACTAAGATATCAAGTGAGATACCTCCTTCACAAAACCAAATCTTCAATTTTTCCATTCAAGTTTTTTTCTTCTTTCTTTAATTAGGTTACATCTCATTTATTTTTCTTAACATATTATTTACTCATATTTTGTATGTATATGAATACACACACACATATCTTTTGGAAACTAATATCTTTGAGGAGAAAAAAATGAATGTAAATGTAATTCAAAATTTATTGATAAATGATAATTTAAAAGTGAAAAGTTTGAGGAATATGAAAGCTAAAATAAAACTCCTTGAACTAATAACTTTTTTTCTGGGAATGTTTTCTTCAATAAAGTTGAATGAATAAAAAAAAATATAGATAAAATATCCAACAAAATGGATGAGAAATAAGATATGAAAACCGATTTTTTATAGTGCTCATATACTTATGATGTTTTGCCCTATATGAAATTCATTTGAAATTCTATTCATGTAAGTTGCATATTGTTACTAAGATACTTAAATTGTCAATAAAAAAAAAGTGCTGATTTCTCCATGATGCAGCTATTCATTATATACATTACTTGTTGTATTTGACAAGAATCATAGTAAAATGTTCAGTGGATGAAGACATACATTTGATGTTGAGATCAGTTTAACATAAGGTGATTACTACTTTTGGTATCTATCAACAAGCAATATTAATATCTCATCTTGGCTTCAACAATCGGGTAAAGAGAAGGAAGGTTTTCATTTGGGGCTCAGTTGACTTTTCAAATGATTTTATGTTGCACTTGATTTTCTCGTGAGAGCAGGAGATGTCAAATCTCCTCCTTATATTTTCCTTCAATTTGCTTGAGATGTTTGAGTATAGTTGAACATGATGCTTTTTTGTTAAATCTCTGATACTTTGACAAGAATCTTCTTCAAGAGATGCCTCCAGATGATCATTATCCAAAATAATTGGTTGTTCAGATTAAGGCATATTAAAAAAAAAAAAAAATCAATCACTCACTTTTAAGAATTACTAAACTATTGTCAGTATTTTTGTACACTCATCATATCAGGGCAGACAGCACAAATATTCTTCCATGTTTGTGTTGCATTCATAATGTCTGTCCATTGATTTGATGATGACCATAAACTAAAGCTGAAGTTTTACAAATGAACTACATAAGTAATTCATTTATAGTGGTGAAGGCTTGTGTAGGACCAGCCACATTTTTAGGATGAACTGATACTGGAAGAATGGCACACTACTTGCACCACAGATTTTTCATACAGAGTTTATTTTTTCTCATAAACTGGTTGCTTTACTAAAGCTAAAGAACCCAGTTAATCTGACTAGTTATTCATAGCTGAGGGGAGAATAAATGGATTCAAGTTTTTTTTCAATGGTATTAGTACAAAGGGATATGCAAATAGCTTCGTCCAGGATTGGAACCCAGTCCAACAAGTCCATTTCCTATGATGATAATTGTTACAGCAGATGTTGAATCTAACTTCATTTGTTTATGACAAAGATCTGTAGCAGTTTTTTGTTTTATTATAAGAGTTTATAACATAAAACCAACCATATACTTCACTGGCTGCTCATCAACACCTTATATGGCTTTAGTTTAGATAATGACACACATAATTCTCAAAATAAGATAAAAGAATTATTATTTTCTTGACAAATTTAATTTTTGCTATATTTGAATGGGTTTTTGTTCCCATTTCAAAAATCTAACAATATCTTCTCAACAAACTAATATATTAAGTTTTTCCAAAAATCATGCCACATTTAAAAGATGTAAATATAAAACCAAGTGTAATATAATGGCCGAGGTATATATCTTGCCTTTGGTGTATAGGTTAGTTAGGTGCAAACTTGAGCACAGGTGTTGACACGCGTATGGGGAGGATGTGTTGTTTACAGATATCAAAATAAAAATCCCAGATAGCAAGGTTGACTAGTGGATGTGAATGACGTCATACACCGGAAGCGCGCGTGGAGGATTTTGGGGATTCTGAATAAAAGTCAGTCAGTTGAGAACGAGACACTGAACGAGAAGGGTCGACTTTCGTGGCTCGCAGAGGCCAGACGAATTTGCGAGCTACGGGCGCCACACGAGATGGGGGACAGATGGAAAAGTCATCATAGAAAGATTGTGCATCTCTCTTCCTTATGTCGAAACCTTTAACTCAAAGGTAATAAAAGGTTTCCTACCTGAACTAAGAAGTCGTTAAGTGTTTTTCGTGTTTCGGGATTCCTATGTTCTATGTATATATGTTATGAACATTCTATGTACGTTTCGCATATCTGTATCATGGGTATGGTACACCAAGTATCTATCAAAGTTATAAAGATAAACAGACTAAGTGTTTTCAGACTGAATTTATTTCTTAATGAACGGAAAAAAGATTTATATAGACTAATTTTAAGAGCATGTCAACTCATCTGGGGTTATTTTATACCTAAAGGTTAGGGAATTGCATACTGTACATTTATATTTAAATTTCTTTGTAATTTAAGAGTTTTTCTGTAGTTTCTTAACAGTTATGATATCAAGTATTCTTATCTAATACAAATAATTTGCAAACAGATCTATTTTGACTCATAGACGGAACCCTCACAAGTATACTACCACTCCAGGTCAGGGTGAACCTGGAATTAATTGTAATGAAAGAGTACTTCACACTCCTCAGATCTCTAGAATGGGAGCTTCACCACCAGATACAGTGTAGTGTCATACTCAGGACACCTCTTTTGTTTGGTGGGGTACCCCTCTGTAGGTGATAGCATATCCTAAGCTCCATCAAACAGGGTGAAATTTATATAGAATATATTCCTCTACTGCCAATAAGTATGATTAGATCCAATTGTAAACTGTATTTTTGGTACCTGACTGTGCGATGTCAATGAGTTAGTTTTAGTAGTTACTGCTTCTAAGCTTGATCTCACAAGTAAGTCTTTAGTTGGAGGGCTGTGAAAATAGTTAAACTTAATAGTGTACACTCTAGGAAATAATGTGATGTGATGATGATCACAAGTTCCTTTCTGGATTTAATGATGATAAACAGTATTATTTTTTCTTCTTTGAGTATTGCAAACTATTTTTGACAAATCAACACATTGCTCCTTGTTACAAGCAAGGCCAGCATTAGGAAATCTCAAGAGAGTGATAAAAATTCAGACATGACTCAGAAAGCTCAAAGAGATCATAAAGTGGAAATCACCAGGGAAGATTTTTGTTTTTATTGCTAAATAAAGGGCAGATAATTAGAAAGCAGGCAATAGATTGCAAATGATGGATGAGTGATTCAGCCAGGAAAGTCACATCACTTTCATCTCTCTCTGTCTCTCTCTCAAAAAATGTCTTGTTTATTCTCTTCACCAATTATAGGCTGACCAGTTCTTTAGATTATAAAATAACCAGAATGATTTTAAACCCATCTGACAATACTGATTCAAGTTGTATTTTTCTCTTCTGATTAAAATTTCCTTCAATCTATTTAATAATGACTTTAGTTTTATAAGCTTCTGTATTATCACTAGTTGAAGGCACTCATGACATTATGGTTATTATCAAAGGAAGGGGACTTGGCAACCTGAGTTCAAATTCTGAACAATACTACTTGTATTTTTTATAGTGTTAATATCCTTGGAGCCAGTATGAATCCAACTATTCTTCCTTCATCTATGGGTAAAGAATAGGACAACCTAGGCTCTTTAATATTGGTGTTGCAACTGGTCTAGGAGAAGGAAAAAAACTCTGAATTCAAAAGAGTTGTAAATCTGGAGAGAAATAGGCTTTACCAGGCTATTTGTGCCCCCAAAATACTGTATAAGTAGTACCTTCATGACAAAACTCAGATTACCAGATATGTCTTATTTATATTATCACAAAACAGAAAAAAAATGCAACCCCAAAATGAATGGGGAGACTCCATAGCGTAATGGTTAAAGTGCTGGACTGTGGCCTTGAAGTTCAAACTCCAGTCATGCTGCTATGTTCACTTTCAGACTAATATCTTAGGGAAAGGTATGGACCCCTTTATCCCTGCAACTATGGGTTAAATAGTATCACAGTTGTTCTTCTACAAATGGTTTGGTTTTATGGTATATCAACCATTGTAGGTTATTTAATACCAAATCCTGTTTAAACATATATATGATTTATAAACATATTTTGTAGATAACATTCTTAAACACGCCTGAGCTCTTTTTTGCATACAGTTAAATGGTTTCAAGTATTACTATATAACAGTCGCAATTTAACATCAGTCATTTGTTTGCACACATAGTTTGTTCTATTTGACCCATAAATAAGACCCTATCAGGTGCAACCATTCCAGGTCAGAGTAGACCTGGGAGCAATGGCAATGAAGAGGTATTCCACATTCCCCAAATCTCCTTGCAAACAGATGGTTTAATGTCATATACGGGACACTTGTTGGAGGGGGTCTTATCCCTCTGCAGAGATGCAGTCAGTGCATTCTACAGCTCGAGCCAACAGGGCTGTGTTAAATAACCCACAAAGGTTGATATGCCATTAGAGAAAGAAATTAAACCAAAATTAGAGCAATTTTCAACACTGCTTGCAATCTAATAATAATAGTATGGGGGTCCACATTCATTCCCCCCAATAATCATAATTTCTTAAAAGAGATAACTATTCAATGTTAATTAAAGAATCCTACTCATTATTTATTCCTTTGCAATTATAATACATATTCTCTAAAGAAGATATAACTTGACACCAAGCCCAACAGCCACTGCAAGCAGCCTTTAAGCAGGTCTTATATAAGTAATAATTTATGATGGAGTTGTGTGAGATATAAGGATTATAAATGAACTGTTATTCAGATTTGTCATGAATCAAATAAATTGCATTTTTTCCCAAATCAAAAATGAAATTGTCTAAAATTTTAGGTCATCCTTTGTCAACTTCTTTGAATTAAACACAAAAATGGTGACAATTTTGCAATTTACCCAGGACCTGTAATTTTTCCCAATTGAAATTCATAAAAAGCCAAGCTTCAATTAATACAAATCCTCTAAAAAAACAAAAAAAAAAAAAATACAACTGATACCCATTAAAACTATATAACTTAATGCTTTTACAACATTTAAAATATAGTAATTACTTCCAACCCAATCAAAATGTCTATTATAAATGTTTAGATACAATTTCCACCATTTTTCAAAAACTTTTAATACTAAAAAAGACAATGTAAATTTTATTTATTGTATAATCTGTTTTTATCATAAATTATAAACCAAGTGCTTGTTGGAGATGCTCATGGTGTAATGATTATAATTATAAGAAGGGGACTTGGATGGTTAAAGAGTAGGGCAGACTGGTTTCTTTAACTTTGGTATGGTAACCGGTAAAGGAGAAGAAAAACTGAATTCAAATCAGTTGTAGACCTGGAGAGAGATGGGATCTGCCAGACTATTCCTGCCCAAGATATATTACTTGAGTAGCACTGCTACAACCAAACCAGTTAATAGGGCAAGTGAGACAGTGATAGATAAAGCATTTGGGACAAAAATAAACATTATAAAGAGAAGTGTGAAAATGCACACAAATTCTCAATAATAAAAATATGTATATCCTATTTTTTTGAAATAAACAAATTATATTACACCAACTTCTTTCTTTAAATCTTCATACATATGCTTGTAATTTTGAGAAAACGTAACCAAAATCTTGGTAGACATACATGCTTCTTTCTGTTATCATTCATGGTAATTTCTTTTTATCATTCAACAAGAGAATACAAAAATTATAAAGAGGTTTAGAAAAAAAGTTTTTAACTTAAACCTCTTCGTGAGATTTGGATTACCCTGTATATTTCTAAATATGAGGGTGGGATGAAAAGCTCAGATGATGATATATTTGCAGTTGATAATGTTTTAGACCAATGGGATCAAAGCACTGTAACACTGATGGAAGAAGTGTGGACTGCAAGAGAGACTATTTTGAAAATCTCATTTGGTCACATTCCATAAGAGTATCTTGGTCAGCCAATGAAATTTTCAAGTGACTTGTAGATTTTAATATAATTTGATGTAGGACATATTCATCTGATTATTGGCTAATTCTTTTCTATCATTATCTACGCCATTGAAAGATTTTTATTCTTTAAAACCAGGGCTTCTCAAACATTTTACCAGATGCACCCCTCATATAAATAATTTGAACATTAAATTACAAAACAGATTTAATTTTAATTTCCTTCATTAAAAATCTTATCATGGATAAAAATCAAAATTTCAGGAATTGTATTTTGATTTTTCATCGTTTTTTTTTTTTTTTCCTTTTTTAAATCTATATTTTTATTCTATTATTCAATCTTCTTTTTTTTTTTTAGAAACATTTCATAATCAATTATAAAAAGGCATATTTTAGAATTCAGTATTTTTAAAGATAATTTGTTTAAAATATAATTGTTTCTACATGTTTTCTTTCATGAAAATATGATTATATACATGATAAATAATGCCTGAAAGATCTAGATCTTTTTGGTCAGAGCCAAATCATTCATTTATTTAAGTGATCTGTATGTTTTTAATGGGTTGTACAAGTATGCTAGATATTCTGTACTAGTGGTACAATAATATCTAGTAAAGTCTACATGATCCAGTGATATTTGTTCTCCTGTTATAAAGATATTTACAAATGCAAATTAGTAAATTCACCCTCTGTGAACCACTATACTTTTATTCATGCCTAGGTATCTATATGGATCTCTTTGAGAAGCCTTGCTCAAAAGAATGAGTTCGCATTAGATATTTCTCTATGACAGTCATATTTTGAATAGCAATAGAGTCAGCTTTAATAAAACTAAGCTATTTAACAATGTGAGTTAATTTTTCAACAACTTTTACTTGATTGATGATGGTTAGTTATTTTGTTTAATGCCATATCAACTACTAAGGGTTATTTAATGCTTAATCTTTTTTGTATATATGATTTTATATGTATTAATTAACTAGTAGAAATAATTTTCATTAACTGTTTTTCAACAGGTATGAGCCTCAGCCATGGTCTTCTAGCATATTTAAGAAAATTAGTGTTGGGTGTTTGTTTGCTATAAGAGCTACTTGAAGAATACAGTTAGTACTTAATCATATCGGTGCAAAGGTTTGACATAACAACCAACGTAATGGATGGGGCCTCTCTAACCATCCATCTAGTCTAAGAAAGGGCCAAAAGTGAGTGTTGCAGGTTGAATGACTACTTAGTACCCAGGTCATGGACTGCTTGGCACCCAGGATCCCATCAAGGTTCTTACAATTCAAGTGAGATTTCTTGAACCACCTAGTTACTGTGGTGTGATTGACTGCACCTTCATTTTCTGCACAACTAATGCTTTTGGTTGCTTCCAGTTTAAACTCATAATGCCTAAGTTTCTGAATTAGTGTGGTTCTGAAAACACACATGGAGTGAAGCAATGCACAAAATGTCAGCACACCCACTACTATTGTCAATACTACCAACCACAGCAGGTACCTTCCACAGTTTGAACTGCTTTGGTCTTGTCATGTGCGCCACAAACTAGTAAGTACCAAAATATTGAAAACTTTTAACTTACTTTAGTTGTTGGATGACTAGAGTATTTATTAATACTTTAAATGCAATATTACTTTACTTATACTATTTCATACAAGTTGAGCTCAAATATACATAAAAAAATCGTCCTCCAAAAGAGAATTGGTCAGTTTAGCTTTTTTTATTGACCAGCTAAAATGCCACAAGTGTTTGATAATTGTAATCTTTTCGTGAACTCGGATTTACAAAACAATACACAAACATTGGTTTTTAACTCTAAATCTTCCTCTGCATTTCCATCCAATAAAAGAACCAAATAATGATTATCCATTTTATATCCATATTGAAATTTTTAATTTTTAGAAATATAAACTTTTGAAAAGCATTCTTTTCCACAATAAACTGTTTTTGTCCATATTAAATATTTGTTGTTTTGGATTATCTTCCTCCAATTATTTTCTTTAAAAAACTAAAAATATAGGCTACTTTGCTGCTACTCCTTTTATTGGCATTATCTGACTCTCTACAAATTTTTACTTTAAGCCACTGAATTTTATTCTTAAATCAATCAAACCAGCTGACACTTGCATTGAATATCTCTTAAGTGTTGGCTTGATTACCATTATTTTTCATGACAGTAAATATACTCAAAAGCTTTTTGCTTGGATTGTATCTTTGAAAAGAGAAATATATTTCTTGTTACAATCCTCAATCTATATAAGATGACAATTCATTTTTATCACTGCAAAGCTTCAATTTCCCATAGTTTGTAAACCAGAAAAAAATCCAAACCTAATTTATAGCTCTTTTTCTTTTAAAGTTTCAGCTGCATATTTATTGTTTTGGACAGTTGATTTATTCATACCAACATCTGCTAATTATCTAATTATTATTGCTCTAAGCATGATTCTTTTTACATCAAATTTCTTCTCTAATGTCATAGTGTGTGTGGGTGTGTGTGTGTCTCTCTCTTTTTTTTAAACAGTAGAAATGTTTGTGGTAAGAGTATTTTTTTCTTTTTATAAAGGGAACTTTATATAAAACATCAGTACTAGTTTTATTTGAAATTAAACAAAGAATTCCAATCTGTTTCAATATAACAACAGCCAAAAGAAATCTGATTGATGAGTCATTGAAACACAAGAAATGTACAGATTTAAATTTTTGCACAGTGAAAATTGTACTAAATTGAAGTGACTTGTAATAGGAAAAATTATATTTTATAATAAATCAATTTTGTATTATTTGAATTCAAATGAATTGCAACTTGGTTGAATATGAAATAAACCTATTCGGCTAGTAACACTTATATTAACCCAATAGGTGCCAATGGAACATTTACAAAAATTGCTATATTTAGATTCTAAATTCTACCCATAAAAATAGAATGGAACTTCTTACATATAAAAATATTCATAATGATCTAACATTGTGTATAAATTATTTTTGCAAGGTGCTTATGACATAATGGTTATATTCAAAGGAAATGGAACCTGCAACCAGAATTCAAATCATCATGCTAATACCCTTAGGAAAGGCATGAATCTATCTCTTCTCCCTCCAGCTATGAGTAAATAGACTAGATTTGGTTTGTTAAGCCTTGTTTAGGCAACCAGTCTAAGAGAAGGAAAATTGAATTCAAACCAGCTTTACTCTGCTTAAAAATTGACCTTGTGTTTGGGGTAAATACATTATTTTGGGGAACCCCCTATGCTCATTATTAAAGAATAGCAATAAATTTTTTCTATGAATAATTTTGTCAGATATATGGTTAAAAACAACAGTTTTATCTTTATATACTTTACAAAAAATATTTTTGTCAAATTTTTCTTTTAGTTGTGTGGTCAGATTCATAATAAATGATATCTCAAGACCAACTGCTCATGAAAGGTTGCACTTGCTTGTTGTAAAGTCTGTAATGTCTAAATTATAACTATGTTATTAAAAGATAAGAATGTTAATACGAAGAAACTATCTCATATTTGAATGCAGAAATATGCAATATCCAGTGATTCGGCTCAATTGTTTCCATTCTGTGTTGGTAGTAAGCTGATGTCTTTACTTCATTAGCAATAAACAGATTGCCAGTGAGGGAACCAAGTTTCGTCCAGTGGAAATACAGGCATGTCTGCTTGCAATGGTAATTGGTAATCATTTGTGAGCATCCAACCATAACTGCTAATTTGACAGCTGTCACTAGGGTCATGGCTATCTCAGAGAAGGAGCAATTTGCTCAAGTTGTTGAGTTAGAATAGTTCCAATTCTACCATGAAAATTGAGGAACATTTTAATTTTCCTCAGAAAACCAGATTAATCAGTCTGAGGAAGAATGAAGATATACTATATTCAACTGTGGATGAAAAATCTATTATAATTAATTGTTTCATGTATGTTTAAAGTTCCTAATAATAGTTTCCATTTTCATTTGTCAAAAAATGTAATCATGTATGTATTTATCCAACCCCTCCACAACATGGACAGGATATGACACAAGGTCAATTGGTTGGTTTGTTGTTTAGGTTTTATGGCATATCAACCTTTGTAGGTTATTTAACACCAAATCCATTTTTATATAAATAGTCAGTTTTATTTCAAACAATTCAGTTTAGCATGAGTAAACAGTTTAATTGTCAAAAACATTTCTATTTCAACCTATTCAGTTTAGTCAAATAGTTCTAATTCAAACAATTCAGTTTAGTATTAAGTATAGACTTTGTCCACACACAGATGTCAAAACGGTTCTATTTCAAGCAGTTCAGTTTAGCATAAGTACACAGTTTAATTGTTAAAAATATTTCTATTTCACACTATTCAGTTTAGTTAAACAGTTCTAATTCAAAACAATTCAATTCAGCATAAGTATGCAATTTAGTTCTATTTAACCCATAGGACCCTATCAGGTGCTACCATTGTGGGCCAGAGTGGACCTGGGAGCAATAGCAATGAAGGGATGCTCTGCATTTCCCAAAGCTCCAGCATCACTGGAACCTCACCATCAGATTGTTTAATGTCTTATCCAGGACACTCATTTGGTGTGTGTGGGGGGTCTTACTCCTCTGCAGAGATACAGTTAGTGTGTTCTGCAGGTCAAGGTCAAGTAAAGCTAGTTAGAATTCAACATTTTCCTTCTTCAGAGTAGGTGCCTAACCAATGCTAAAGAATCCAGTCTGTCCTAGAATTTACCCATAGCTGGGAAAACATATGTGTCAAAAACAAAGAACTCAGACTATAACACTCTGCATATGGAGACGCCTTCTTACACCTGTCCTTCTTCCACTCTCACATAAACCAATATAGTCGTTTGTTTACTTCTGGTCCTCGAATTACGCTCTCCCTTCTCAAGAGTATCAGAGGAGGTAACTTGCATGTCTTAACAATATGGATTCATGCCTTTCCAAGCCTGCTGTACTTCCCTTAAAAACTGAACTTGTGTCACATCCTGTTGGAGGCAAATATGTTGGGTAAATGCATAAATTAGCCTAAGTCTACAGCAATGGTAAAATATAGTCCATTTTAATACACATTTTTAATGCACAAAAAGCTCTAAATTTTTCTATCTCCATCAACATGTTAGGAAGCAACAAACTCTTTAAAGTTAAAAGCTTGAGTTTAGCAGTTAGTCTAAATTATTAATATCATTCAACTGCTAAAAGTTGACATTTCAGAATCTAAAGGCTTCATAAGTAGTGTTGGAAGAAACACACCTGGATTCCCAAGTAGTGAAAATTTTTTCCATATATAGGAATAAAGAAATGCCCTCCCAAGACTCCTAAAAATAAGAATGTTATTAATCCTACTAGTATATAATAAAAAAAAAAAACACAAAAAAAATGATAGGAAGCAAATGTGATGGGCTGAAGCAGAGTAGTAATGATGGGGGTAGCATGAAAGAATTAAGTGAACATAGGTATGAGAAGGAAGAAGAATGATTTCACATGCCACAAAAAGGGTCTGTATGGTAATCTGATCATGAATAGTCTACTGCACAGATTCCATAAACTCTATGATCAAAGATCAAATTTAATGATTGAATAGAAATCAATAGGAAAAGTCAATGTAATATTTTGATTTCTTTGTTTAATGGCATATCAGCCTTTGTGGGTTATTTAATGCCAAAGTGATCCTTGGAGAAAAACAGCAGTGGTACTATTTAAACCATAGCTAGGGAAATAAGGGGGCTCAGACCTTTCCCAAGGGTATTAGTCCAACAGTGAATGCAATAGCACTTTTGGAGTTTGAATTTGCTGATTACAATATCGCAGTCCAGCATATTAGCCATTATGCCATGAAAATATTTTAAAAGATGTTTCTCTCATTTATTTTTGCTTTTCAGACACAGAGTTGGAAAGAAATAGTATTAACCACTAAACTATAATACACTAATACCATGAGGTATAAAATAAAGACTTATCTGGTGTCTTTATTACTAGATTTATAACCAGAGGCTTAATGAAATAGTCAAGTAAAGGATCATTTGAAACTTACTTAACATCAAAATACCTAATTTAATTTTAGAAGAGCTATTATCATTCTAAGTATTATTTAGACAAGAGATGGAAAGCCCTTTTCATACTTTAAGATCACATTGAAGTTTATTGGTCTAATACAACTACTCTCAAACATTTAATCACAGGTTGACAGAAAAATTCAGAGGCTAAGCTATTACCATAGAATGTGATTGAATGAGGTTTATTTTTCATCACAGTCCCTCTTGTGTCCACACACTTCATTGGTGTTACAGTGCTTGGATTCTATTGGTCAAAAAAGTCATCAAAAGCAGATATGATATTATCATATGAACTTTTTCTCATATGTACAACAAAATTTAGTCTAAACTTTTAGTTAATAACTTAGTCCAAATTTAATATATACTACTTAAAAAGTATTTAAAAAATCTACACAAACCTTTTAATGACTTTCTTGAAATTGCTTTTGTGAGAAAGCACTGGCATATCAAATTTAAAAAGTGGAGGAGTGTAATTTTGAAATGTTACACTTGATGAGTTCAATGGTTACATTAAGCCTTAAAGTCACAGGTTGCCGACTCTGTCTCAGACTATGAATTTAGTCTTCTTGTTACTATTAAAAATATTGGGTTTCAGTCAATCCATTCTATAGTATTCAAGTGTTCAATCCCAATTGAAGAGGCTTTTTTTCACAGTAGGGCAAGCAGTTGAAAATTTCTACTATTCTCTGAAGCACTGCCTTCTTTCCATTTGGTCTGTACTTCTGACAGACCCAGGACCCTTCTTGATTTTAATTATACATTGGATGAAGACCATAGAATAGATTAGATGAAATACTATCTTTAACAAAAGCAACAAAAAGAATGAGTTTGACTGAATATTATACATCTCATCCATGAAGTATTCAATTATTCATACCGAAGCTGATAAGTCCTGGCTATCAACCTAAAATTTGCCAGTCATCTCACTACTGTGACTTTTTGCAGAACAAAGTTAAACCAAATAAGTGTACAAGATAAATTTTTTGTACTAATAAAACTAAAGAAGGCTATCTCAATTATATTGATTTGGTTTCTTTGTTTAGTGACATATCAACCTTTGTGGATTATTTAATGCCAAAGCTATTCTTGTAGAAGAACAATAGACAACAACATTGGTTACTTACCAATAATTAAATTATCCAATCTAAAGTCTTGTGAGTAGAAGGTGGAGCTTAAATAACTTCTTTCTGTTTATTTTCTGATAGTGTTTCCTAATGAATTTACCAAGTAAAAAGAACTGTGTGTATATATATATATATATATATATATATATATATATACACACACACACACACACACTCTGAGGAATATATAGGTCAACTCTTTATTAATGGTCATGAAATCATTAATTTATTAAACTACTCTTTTAGTCCTCATTATGTTTATATTTTAATCCTGTATAATTATTACTCATATATAGAGCAGTATAAAATTTTGGCCTAAAAATTAGTCCGTGTTCATAGATGAATTGTAGAGCACAAACGTCATCATCAGATCTGATGGACAACCACATATATATATATAAAAAAGATCTTGTAAACTTTGCTGAAAATATACTTGGGGTTTTTCCAATATTTTACAAAAAGAAATAAAATTAATTATACAGCTGCCTTAATTAATGATATCTAATTAACTGTTGGAAGACAGAGTTTTAAGATAATAACAGAAGAAACACTTGGCATTTCAAAAATTTTGAGTAATAAAGCTCTAAATATTAACATAAAAACAAAGTCATTTGTAGATGTAATAAAAACAAAACAAAAAAACAAAGCTAACAAGTGATTCTTACGCCAATTTCCTTACTAATTGATTTTTTGGCTTGATCGAAATTTTAATTTCCTTGAACCAGACATAAAACATGGTATCTAAAGATTATTCTGTATATACTATTAAAAAATAAATTAAAAAGTAATGTTAAGTTGTAGTATTAAAAGACAATAAATTATGGTAACAACAAATGTATTAAAGACTATTTTTCACGTTAACATATATTTATCCATTTTATTAGAGCAGCATTGCATTAAGAAAAGAAAATGACAATTATGTCTTCATATCCAATCATCCAAAATAATTTTACATTACATTTTACAGGTGTACACCAGAATAATTTTAAAGACAGGATAAAATTGGATAGTCAAATAAGTGAAAGGAACTTTTTCAGGTTCATGATGACATTTATAATATTCAGTCCTATACTTTATTGTATAAAACTAAAATCAGTTTTTTAAGGACACCATTTTCTTTATATAAAATAGATTGCTTCAATAAAGAAAAAAACAGGAAAACTGAACAAAATTTTCTTCCATGAGAATCAATTTTATTCCAATGCCAAAAGTGCATTTTAGTGCAATGGAGGTACAGCTGCTGACTGAAGAGAGGTTAGAGACCCCCTAAAATTGAGCCAGATAATTATTGCCACAGCAAAAGGTATGAGTAAATTTATATCTTAATAAAAACTGATTTCTGGAGGCAAGCAGACAATTTGACATTTTCAACAGAAATGTTAAACAGCCACTTCAGTTCATACACACATGCAGAAAATTTGAGAGATGTATAAAAAAAAAACAAATTTACAAGAATTTTGACATTGAACTGCTGTTTTATTTGAGTGCCTTTTTTTTCTTTTTTTTTTTTTAAATCAAAACATATCACAGAAAATAGGAAATAGAAAAAGGCAATTAAAACTATTTCAATGTACAACATGCAAAACATTGCACTGAATGTCAACCAATGTCAATAGAGAAGCAGTCACTTATGAAGACTCCAGGAACCATTTCATTGGATTCAAGTACTTTTAGGGGCTTTCTTTTTTTTTTTTTTAAAAAAGGTTCACGTTTTGATATTTTGAGAGACTGAAAGCCTTTAAATCATTTTGGTTTTAACCCTTTCATGACAAAGTTAGATTAAAATTGTTTAGCAATAATTTATAAATACAAAAAAAAACATCTTTGAGCAGCTAGTCTTTTACAGATACACTCCATCTTTCATTACCAAGTTTTTTCGTTTTGTTTTTCAGGTTTTAGATACGCAAAATTATGCTTTGAATATGATTCAAATGAAAACTAAATTTTACGGGGACAAAGGTGTCTCAGTGGAAGTAAAAGGGTTAAAGTAATACCATTACTGCTTGAACATAAGTTACATCACATATCAATGACTTTAACAGCTATATATATATATATATATATATATATATATATATATACACCAGTAATATCCAGTCAGTGTCCAAAGACAATGGATGTGGATTATATGAGGAATTTCATATAAATCTATGGGACTGCTCATTGTATGGCTATTATTATATATTCCCTCTCCAGGTTTATATAATAAAACTCACATACAGAGCTTGAGTTTTCTTCTAATTGCTTTATATATATATGACAATTAATATCAAACTTTTACATGAGATTCAAGGTTGATAGACCTGTAACAAGTAATATACAATGTTCTTCCTTAAGTCATATATCTTAATTTTCATTATTTGATTAAACATCTGATAAACTTGTTGATTAATTAAATGCACTTAAATCTATACCTACATTATGATGATTTTTCATAGATTAAGAATATATTTACCAAAGACAGTACTTATTTTATTTTTTAAGTCATGCTTTAAAATTTCAAGCTAAGAACTGTTTTAAGATGTCCCAATAAAGCTAATGTTTCAGGTTCAAACCAGATACTAATGACAAAAGGCTTAATGTACTGACCAAGAACAACCTTTCTTTTAAGGAAATAGGTTTCAATAAAGATATCTGCACTTTGAAACAAAGATCAGATACAAGAGCCAAAAGGATAATGATTCAAAGACATGAACAAATTAACAACTAAAGGAAAGATCTAAACTTCTATGGAGTTGAATTATTAATTTCTTTCTTTTTTAAAAACATTAAAAAAGTAGAATATAATTTAGTTTACAGCTTGATAGTAATTGACTAAGAAAAATTTTGGTTTGATAAAAGTCAACAAGCAAATGAGTTAATTTTTTTAAGAATTAGATAATTTCCTGTCATACTGCTTTCTTTAACTTTTCTACTCATTTTCTCCATCAATTTTCACTTTCTCTCAACTGATTGTCATTTACAAAGTCAGAAATATGGGAATCCTAAGTGAGAATCAAACTCACAATGGGCTGCTAGTCTAGCTTGCTAACCATTAGATTACAAAAAGTGCCCAATCATTTGCTAAGTTTAGTTAAGTTTGACTTAAGGACAGTAATATAGAGCATCCAGTGAGAATCATACTTACTAAAAATAGTCTGCTAAACAAACTCACTAACCATTAGACCATGGTAAGTACTCTTTTTATATTTAATAAGCTTTAGTTTGATACAAGATCAAAACCATAAGACACTTAGTGAGAATCAAACTCACAAGTAATGGTCTGTTAGTCTGCATACCATTACAACATATAAAACACCCACTTTGTCTCAGATGAAATACAAAACTTGGAGAGAAATCTGAAGCACACGATCAGTCTTTCTTGTCAAAAGAGAAAAATCACCAATAATTTGTCGATGCTTTACTTGCCAACTTCAGTTGCATTAACAGACATTGTCTAAAAAAGTTCTACAAAAAAAAAAAAAAAAACCCTGCAAAAAACACACAACACCCAAAAAAAACACAAACACACACAAAAAAACAAACAAACAAACAAACAAACGAACAACAAAAAACATTTTTCAAGTCAGAGCATATTTAATAGATTTCTCTATTTTCTTTTCCTCTGAACGCGATTCTCATGGGATTAGATTTTTTTTTTCTTATTAAGTAGGTAAATCCCAGCCTAATGGAATTACCTGCGCATCCTAAAATGGAATCTATTAGTCTTATTTCTCATGAATGAAATGCACACTGGTATGAAATAGAACTCATTGATGTATGTGTGTGTGGGAAAGAAGAATGAACAGAGAATTGAGAGCTACATCAACAAATCATTCATATATTCATGTGTGTGTGTGTGTGTGTGTGTGTGTGTGTGTGTGTGTGTGTGTGTGTGTGAAAGAGAGCGAGTGGATACATACTTATCAGTACACAGATAAAGACTAAGATAATGTAGGCGGATACAGGAAAATAAATCTTGGTGGAGAAGGGTTTAGATGCATGCAAAGATCGATGAATAGAAATCTTCCTACCTTGGCGCTGAGAGTGAGAGATAGATAGATAGATAGATAGATGCAAAGAAAAAAAAAATAATGATAATAATAAAGATTTCTGTTTCATCCTCTTCACTTACAAACAATTCAATATAAAGGAGTGCTGAAAAGTTTTCGGTCCAACCAATAAGAACATTTTTTTTTCTTTTTTGGTTGGATTAAAGAAATTTGAGAAATGATATGCCAAGTGTGTAGGATGAATATGTCGAATACCACATATATTTCTTGTCTTTAGAAGTTATATAAAAGTTATATATCTATTTCATATTATATAAAAGTTATATAAAAGTTATATATATATCTTATATAATATAAAAGAAGTTATATAAAAGTTATATATCTATTTTATATAATATAAAAGAAGTTATATAAAAGTTATATATCTATTTTATATAATATAAAAGAAGTTATATAAAAGTTATATATCTATTTTATAATAATATTTATTAAGCTTATGGCACATGACTGAGTGAAAGTTATATGCATATTTTTCATATTTACTAAGCTTGTTATGGTACAAGGCCATGAGTGGCAGGTACCCAGTAAGGCTCAAACTTAGTACCGCCGTAAGGGCCTCTGAGATAAGCTTGCTACCCATGATACATAAAACGTGGTGTACTTGTCTCAAGAGAAGTTCTTAGTAGAATGCAACAACATGGCTACTGACATTATACAGGAATATTTCAACTGAGCAGTTTTACATTTTGAAATCAAGCAACTGAATAATAAGCAAAAATTCATGATAGCATTCAAATAAATCAAGTTTAATAAGGTAAATTTGTTAAAAGAAAATATAGTAGAATGCTGAAGTTATTCTATTTATTTATACCATAGAGAAAATGTGCAACAAAAGCATTTTTCAATATTTTTTTTTACTTCAATAATTTTTATTTAGTCTTTTATTGTTTTTCATCCACTAAAAGAGTAATATCTTTCTTTAGTCCTCCATATTTTCTCTAAGAAATTTATTTCTTCTATAAAACTTGATTTATAGGAATCGGATCATGAAATTTTGTATGTATATATTTGAAATGTTATCTGCTGATATGTTTAAAGATTATACGATTTGAACAGATCATTAAAAATTATCTCTAACATAAATTGGATGATTTTATGGCATGTCGACTTTTCTTTGGTTATTTAATACTATTTTTTTTCTTTGTAAGCAATTATATGATTTCAAATAACTAATGATAATCATTTGTAAACAATTGCAGCTTCAAGTAACTATTCTTAATATAAATAATTTGCACTTAGTTAGTTGGTATTCCTACCTGATTCCAATAATTTGCAAGCAATTATATGATTTCAAATAACTAATGATAATCATTTGTAAACAATTGCAACTTTAAGTAACTATTCTTAATGCTAATAATTTGCACTTAGATGGTATTCATACTTCATTCTAATAATTTGCAAGCAATTATATGGTTTCAAGTAACTATTACTATTTATTTACTTGCACTGTTATATGGTTTCAAGTATTCTAATCTAATACTAATGATTTATCATATAGTTCCAAGTATTTCAAGCAATTGGTAACTCATAATAATCCTTTGTTAACAATTACAGCTTTAGGTAACTATTCTATAATAAATAATTTGCACACAGTTATACAGTTTTAAGTATTCTTATCTAATACCAATAATTTTCTAACTTGATCCATAGGTGGGACTCTAACAGGTGCTATTAATCTGGGTCAGAGGGGACTTGAGAGTAACAGTAATGAAGAGGTGAATACATACTCCCCAGAGCTCCATAACTGGAGTCTCACCAGCTTAGTGTCATACCCAGGATACTTCTCACATAGATGCCCTTGTTTTGTATTGATATTTGAGCACAATTCAACATAGCAAAAAATTTATCTATTCAACAATGTTTGTATAAATACTGAAATGCACATCAATTTCTTATAAAACCATAAGATATGAATTCTATAGAATGACAATGTCATTATCCACTGCCTCAACTGTCCATCAACTGTAGAAAAAGATGAGAGAAATAAAGAACACTTTATGTAATAACATATTTTCTACTCTCAAAAATCAACCATACTAAAAAGTAAATAAATGAATAAATATCTACAAGTAGAAAATTGTATGCATGCATGTATCCACTTGTGCAAGAGACACTGTACTAAAATTGGCTTTTATTTTTACTGCATCATTCACACAACATTTTAATATACACATCGAATTTTCTTGAAACTACAATCCTAATTCACCTCAGAGTAAAAAAGAAATAGTAGAACTCAATCCTCATCAATTGTTTTTTTTTACTATTTCATGAAACATTTTTATATAAAGTTATAAGCAAGTAACCTAAGGTTTGCAATATATGAATAAAATAATTTGATTCTGTATTCCCAATACAATCTAGAAAAGTGGTCTTAAATTCACTATAATCATAGCAACAGATAATAACTTGAAAACATGCCATTTTCTTCCATTTCTACCAAGTTCATTTCAAAACTAACATGATTTGGTTTTATATATACACACACATGAATATAATAATGCTTTCTATTTATGTTTGTGAAAACAGATCATCATCACGTGCTACGAACATGGATTTCCCTGACCTTCTCCCGCCACCCATCCATCACTCCCAGTAGGTCTTCAAGGCTACATACATCCTGTATCAGCACAGAGCTGTTGTATATAGGTTCTAGCTGGTTGTCCTGCCTTTGTTCATCCATGTGAAGGGGTCTACAGATGTATGTCGCTTATGAGTTCGTCCCCACTTCTTCAGCAGTGTACCGCATGTCTGGTTCATCGAACTTTGATAGTTTTCATGATGGGTGGTAGATGGCTGTACAGTTGCTGCTTAGTGGGGTGCTGCTTCCAGGACTTGTTCAATATTGCACATAGCATTTTTGTGGCAATTACACAAAACAACAAATACAGGGAGCACAATTATACAGATGTCAGCCCACAAAATGAAGAGAGCCTTGAGACTCAATCCAAAAAAGGATGACCTACTTGAAAAATAATTTCTTAACTGAAAAATATGGTAAATCTAATGGATGAAAAGTTCTATTAGTGCAGCATGCAGGTTATTGTTCATTGATAATGAGGAGGGGAAATACCCAATGGTTGTGGCTATGGCAAAACAGCCTTTTGAATGTGAAGACTGGCTCTACCCTACTGCATCTATTCCATGATTCATATCTTAATGGCTTGTCAACCCATTGAGGGTTATTTTAAGACAAGAGTTTAAGGAATCATGTTTATATTTACATTTTTTGTGTAGTTGTTTCTTGAGAGGTTTTTGTATGTTTTGTTTTGCACTTGAGCCTCTCAAATATGAATTATCTTTAAACAGATCTATTTGACCAATAAATGGGGTTGTAACAGGTACTACCACTCCGAGCCAGTGTGGACCTGGGAGTAATGGCAAAAAAGGCATACACCTTACTCCCCAGATGTTCAGAACTGGATCCTCATCATCAGAAACATTTCAATGTAATACCCAGGAGACAGTATCTATTCTAGTTTCTATAGAAATGAATTGGTAGCATTACTTTCAGAGAGACTCTTTTATGTATCTTAAAGAAACAGATAAGGGTTCTCTCTGGCAAACAAGGATTATTTATAATTTAAATATTTTTTTCCAATTCTCAAACAAAATGCCAAAAATATAGATCAAGGCTGTATAATAAGTGTCCAAAACTTCTTTGATTGAGTATTTTCAAAGTTAATTTGTCATTATCAATAACATAAGTTGTCATAGAACACTATGAATGTCTGAAATAGAGAAAATTGTGCTTCTATCAAGGAATGTTGTGAAAATTTAGATCAAAATTTTTATCAATTGCTAATGATATAAAGTGTAAGATGCTTAAAAATGTGGTACATCTGATTTGCTAGCAGAAAAATCTTTAAAAAAAAACCAGAATAAGCAATCTTTGTCATACTAAATTTGATTGGTTTGGTTTGGTTTGGTTTCTTTGTTTAATGGCATATCAACCTTTGTAAGTTATTTAATGCCAAAGCTATTCTCCTAGAAGAACAGTAGTGGTACTATTTAACCCATAGCTGGGAGGATAAGGGGGTTCATACCTTTCCCAAGGGCATTTGCCTGAAAGTGAACATAATAGCGCGACTGGAGTACGAACTTGCTTACTATGATTCTGCAGTCCATCGCTTTAACCATTACACCACGAGGACACCCCCCACTAAATTTGAGATGTGTGTGTGTATATATATATATATATATATATATATATATAAATGCACACACTCAAGCAGGATGAGAAAAAAGGTTAATTTAAGTGGCATATAATAGGTTTGAATTAAGAGTTTTTCTTCTAGATTGCTTGTCTGGGAGAATTCAAATCAGACCAGGAGAGATAGAAGTTCTGCTCAGCTATTCCTGCCCAACAGAGGTTACATGAGCAGCACTTAAGATAAATCTATATAATCAGTGTGACTTTTTCTGTTGGCTTCTTTGTTCATCTGTACCTAACTTCAGCAAGGAAGAGAGTGTAGTGTCTGTGTGACTTGCCTCATCTTTAAGTTTTGCTCAACAGTACTTCTGTCTAAGATCAGGGGTTAGTATTTGTACTGGTGAAAATCTAATAAAATATTTAGATTGGCTCATTTAAAAAAATGTTCTCAACAAACTACTCATTTAAAACATGTTACCAACAAACTACTCATTTAAAACATGTTATCAACAAACTACTCATTTAAAAATCATATATATGTATAAATCGGATTTGGCATAAAATAACCACCAAGAGTTGATATACCATTAAACCAAATAACCTAACCTGTGTAATTATGTTCTCTGTATCTCTTGTAGTTTTCATGAACATAAACAGGAGGCATTACTTTATAAATCAACAAATTATGTTAATTTTGAGGAAACAGTTGTAGAAAAAAGGGATCAACAACCTGAGTTTCAAATCCTGGACAAGGCTGTATTTCACTTTGCATAAATACCCTTGAGAAAGTCATGAATCCATCTCTTCTCCCTACAGCTGTGGGCAAACAGAAAGGTATATGCCTTGGTTAGGCAACAAATCTAGGAGAAGGAAAACTCTGAATTCAAACCAGCTGTACACCATTCAAAAAACATTGACCTTATGTTATAACATGCCAGTGGTGGAGAGGTTGGGTAAATATATACACCAGGTTTTTCTTAATAAGTTTAAGAAGTCCTACAATAGTTATTACATTTCATCTATAGTAAAATCTAACTATTCACCATTAGCTAGTAATACTGATAGCACAGAAACCCTTCAGTCTCTAGACTCTCACTCTTGACGTCTGTCCCTATCACCTAGCAGGTCTTCTAGACTGTATCCAGTGTCCACAAAAAGCTGATATGTTTAAGTTCTTGCTGGTTGGCTAACACTAGTGAATCCATTTGTAGGAGTGTATAGGAGAACATTGTTTATGAGTTTGTGCTTACTTCTCCAGAAGTGCCCAACATGTCTTGTTTGTCTCAATTGGATGGTTCTTGAGATGAGAAGCAAGTGGCTGTACAGTTGATGTTTTGTGGGGTGCTGCTGCCTGGATTTGTTCAAAACAGCACACAACATTCTTGTGTCGTTCCCATCTATCTTTTTCTCCAAAATTTCTTTTTAAAAAGAAAGTATTAGCTTTTTCTACCCTTATAAATAAATGATAACTACTTTCAATCTGTACATATCTATGTATTGTTTTTAAAATAACCTGCAATTTCTATAGATGCAGAAACTATACTCTCTTCCTAGGTCAAAGTGCTATTCATACATAAATAATTTGCCCAGTTGGCTGGGGCTGCAGAATACACCGATTGCTTCTCTGCAAAGGGGTAAGACCCCCCCCCCCTAACGAGTGTCCTGGATATGACACTAAACAATCTGATGGTGAGGTTCCACCAATGCTGGAGCTTTGGGGAATGTGGAGTACCCCTTCATTACCATCGCTCCCAGGTCCACTCTGGCCCGGAGTGGTAGCACCTGATAAGACCCTATCTATGGGTTAAATAGAACTAACAGCATTCTTATACTAAACTGAATTGTTTGAGTAAACTGTATAGCTTGAAATAGAGATGTTTTGACAATTAAACCGTACTTGCATTTAAACTGCGTGCTTATGCTTAACTGAATTATTTGAAATAGAACTGTTTTGTCGACATTAAAATTGTATTTACACTTAACTGAATTGTTACATATAACTTCTTGAATAGTTTGAAATAAATGTTTTTGACAATTAAACTGTACTTATGCTAAACTGAATTGTTTTAAAAAGAACATATTATTTACATAAAAATGGATTTGGCGTTAAATAACCTAAAAAGGTTGATATGCCATTAAAACCCACCAAACCAAACCAAACATAAATAATCTTTTTTTATTTTTTAATAGGAACTATGCTAGGAGAAAATATAACATTGACAGTTATAATAATAAGTCAAGCCTTGTTATTTTGAACACGTCTTAACATACTTACCAATGCATCGTGTAGGTGATGATTTTCATCTATCTAATGCAATCCATTCTATATCTTCATCTCATTCTTTCTGTCACTGTCTGTACTTATTTACCTTAGCATATATTATTCTATTTATCTCAGGCTGTTTTTGTATTTGAATATCTATGTGGGTGAGTGCTTGGTTTTATGCATGATTTAGCACTGAGATTCTGAATTTGGTGCAGCCTCAATTACAGTCTTAGATGGCAACAGGAGTTTCAATATACAGAAAACACTCAGAAGTAACAAAGCTGTTTACTAAAGAAACAGATGAAATGAGCTGGTCTGCCATTTTTCATTAACAGAAAATTGCTGTGAAAGGATGAGAGCAAATGCCTGTTTTTTTTTTTGTAAAATAATCTAGTAGAATATAATATATATATATATATATATATATTGATATATATAAGGAAGAGGGAGGTTATTTAGATAAGTAAAACTATAGCCTTTTCATGAGCCTGTTGTATTCAATAACCTAAGAATTGGACCCTTTTCACAGACAACTCTAATTGATAGCTTATATGAAACACCCCAATTTGGGTAGGCATTTTTAAAAAAAAAATGAATGAATGGATTTAATCTACGAATGTAAAGTGAAGAGTTTTTGTCTGATATTTATAGTCCTCCTCATTATCATTTTCAAAGTTCCATATATATATATATATATATATATATATATATATATATATATATATATATATATATCTTTAAGGAAAAAACCAAAGACCGGTTAGTTTTTTCCTTAAAGAAATATTGCTCTGTAAAAAATTACATTGAGCTCTCCACCAGGAAAATTTAAATGTTCAGCTCCTGAATGATTTTCTTGTCCTGAAGGAATTACTCCCAACTCTGGTTTAACTGGACCGAATAATACTTATATATATATAAAAATGATGTTTAAAATTTAAGGACCACTTAAGTTCTAGAATCCACTAGCCAGTAACCCAATACTGACCTTTGACTTTATAAGACACAGGGTGATTTAGTGAGACAGTTCTTTTGGAAAAACAGTGCATCTTATAAGTTATCAGATATAGGATATAAGCACTAAAAGCCATACGAGATGTTAAAAATATCAAGACTTAAGCCATATTCACCATGACAGAAATGATCCCTTTACATTCAATACTTATTCCATCAAGTTTTTCATTGGTGGAAGCAACTCTGAAATGCCTCGTTTCATATGGCTTGAAGCTGTATCATTTTTTTTTTTTAATGTCTTCATATTTTCAAATCTTACCCTTGAGATGAATTTTCAATTTAAGAAATAATAAAAAGTCATTTGGAGTTAAGTATGGTGAGTATTGATGGTGATTCATTTGAACAATCATTTTTATATAGTATAAAAACCAGCCACCCCTCACCACCACCACAAAAAAAAAAAATGCCACTGATCTTTAAAGTGAACTTTAGAGAGCAGTCTAGACATCCTGACTTTAATATGTAAATTGTTTTGCTGTGCATCCTTATGTAAATTTTTAAATTTAAAAACATTGAAGATTTAGTCTTACTATATATATTCATGTAATGAATGACCCCTAGTTTTTCACCACAAAAAGGTATTTTTTTGTGTGTGTGATGAATGTCCTTTAACTTTTGGCTAGTCTAAAAAAACTATTTATAAGGTGAAAGTAAATAATGGAAAATAATCCAACAATGTGGAGAAAAACTGAAAAACAAAGTAATCCAAAATGAAGAATTTAATGTTATAACACTTCGGTCTCAATAAATCATCATCAGGACTTAGAAAACATGTTATGAAGTGTTGTTAGATCAAGCATCCATCAGTGAAGTCATCATACAAGTACATAAGGTAATATCTTTTGATCACACTGTGTGCTAATTCTGAGGAATGAGCAGAAATGAACTCACAAAAGAATTAACAAATGCAAGATATACCCAAACAAGGACAATGGAATGGGAATAGTTATGCTATTAGACCAAATAAAGAGTTCAGTTTAAAAACCGTGAGAATGTTATGAAATATAACAGATTTCTATAGAAGCCCTGTAGATAAAAATGGCAGGAACACCCTGATTATAATAGCAAAAAAAGAAAGAACAAATTCAAATAAATCAATTTTTATAATTATGATGATCTCAAAAATTCATGAATTAACCAGAGTTTACTCTATAAGCCTATGACTACATGCCTTTTCTTTCTGTTAAATTGGTTACTCTAAATACTACCATTTTTTAATGCTAGATTATCTGCCTTGTCAATGAACTCTTCACATGAACGGTAAAAAAATTACACCCTCTATTACCATAGCAACTCATCTGGTTATAAAAGTAGAGGCACAAAGACGATTCTCCCTCTTTTCTCCAGCAAGACATTGGTTTTAACTGTCCATCTGTGGACAGCTGTCAGGTTCTGGCATCATTTCTATCAGCAGTGCATCACGCACAATACATCTAAATGTTCTGCATATAATTCTGGACACACACAACCAATAACGAAAGGAACTTTTCTGAAATATCTGTCCAGTCAATAAAAGTTTGTTTAGTTACAAACAAGTTGTCTCCGAATTTATTCCAGAGAGGAAACTGACATTTCTGATTCCACGTTCCTCCAACAATATTTCCTCTGCCAAATTTTATTACATTCATGTTTCTAATTTTATCACTCTGCACAACTGGCAACTTCAAGTCCATATCAAAGTGGCAGCAATAATCCCTCAATAAAGTCTGTTATGTAAGTATAAGAGAAAAACAAATAGACATGAGTAACAACAATCGATAATAATATCACTATATATAAAATTCAATGAGTGTGTGTGTTTGGTGTATATATTGCGTAATCATAATGATGAACATTCATATTCACCTAACTCAAAGCGTCTGCAGTGCATAGCAGGCAAAGCCGCCATTTGTAAAAGATCCAAAACGCATACTCAGTAAGAATATTTGTTTGCAAGCAGCTTGAAGAGCCAGAATGTTGGGAGTGCAGAGTCAAACACCCGTATGGAAAATAACTGCCCACCTTAAAAAGCAGAGTATCTTGAGGATTGGTAATGGTTTCTAGAGTTCGACTGAGTGAAGATACTATTTTTTTTTGGCGATCACTTGCATTCTTTTCACCAGTTCAAGAACTGTAATGCTTTTCACAGATACTAGATTCTGATCCAAGGCATACGATCATAGAGAGACACTAAAACAGATGCCTTTTCATGATTAAAAAGTGAAGATTTTCATGAACGATGCATGACACTGTCTTAGCAATTGCATAGAAGCACTTTATGTAACAGCTATCATTGGAGGAAATTTATTTGTTCATTCAATTTCAAAACCTGAACAAGGATATTTACATTTCATTTCACATTAGTGCCTTTAGGAAAGGCATGAGTCTATCTGTTTCCCTAGTGTTATATATTGATCCTAGACCGAGCCATCAATCAAGAGATGCACCTGTGTAAATAAGTGGAAGAAGAGTGGAAACAGGCGGGCATTATGAAAGAATATAGACAGGTGCCAGCAGCCGTTGAGTGCAGTCGGAGACAGGAATGCCAGTGTGAGAACCAGCTTGCAGATTGAGGGCTACAGCCCTTAGAAACCTCCGGAAGATGCGGAAGAAGTGCTGCTATGGTCAAGAGAAGAACTTGGGTTAATATAGCAGTCTGTCCCTGTCTCCACTCATCTCTCACACCCAACAGAAACATCAAGAATAAAGTGTGAGAGTTATATATTTTTGTAAAGAAGTGTGTTTGTTCGTTTATTGAAGTTGTCATTATTGTTGACTATTTTTCCAGCTTATATTTGTATATGTATACGTGTAGTATACAACACCTAGTTATAGGTAGTAAAGTAGACTGGGTTCTTCAGCTTTGGTTAGGTATCCAGTCTAGGAGAAGGAAAAATCTGAAATCAAAGCTGCTGTAAAGTAAGTTGGCGTAAGTCAAGGGTAACCCGAAAGCTCCCTTTTCAATACTTACTACACCGAGGTGTAAGGGAGGGTGCTACTCCTTTCCCTAAATTGCTCAACTTTACCCTTGATCTGTACCTTATAATGCTGAGTGTTAAGCAAGGTGGCATCAAGTACCGTTTTTTGAGTCTTTGGTATGACTCGACCTGGGATTTAACCCTGGTCTCCCAGACAATTGGCGAACACTCTACTCATTAGGCCAATGGCCTGGTCTAAAGCTGCTATACTCTGCTTAAAAACTGAACTTATGTCACAACATACACAGGGAAGGAGGATTGGATCAATGAATACTGTCATAGTAATCAATACAATGAAATCATTCAACTCAAGCCTAATTCACTATTGCCATCATTATAGAATCATTATGTTACAACGGATCATTGAGATGAATTGAATTACTCAAGACATGAGCAACCAAATGGCCTCCTGTGACTTTGCAGGCATATGTTAAATAGTAGTTAACGAATTTTCAAGCTAAAAGTTTACACTTAGAAAAAAATATTCAAATATATACTAGACAAATATCATAATTACTGGTATAATAGATAGAATATTGAACAGAAAAGCTCAACAAGGATGGATTAAGATAACTCATTGATGGATTGATTTTAACGTTATTTCAACCCATCTAAGGTCTTTTATGCCTCAAAGTAAAGGAATTGAATTCATTGTACATTTATATTCACATTTTTGTGTAGTTGTTTCTTAAGGGATTTTGTTTTTTTACAGATATCAAGTATTCCAATCTAATACAAATAATTTGCATACAGTTGTATGGTTTCAAGTATTCCTAATACTAATAATTATAGGGCTATAAGTAATTATTTCTATTGAATAATAGTTATTTATTTGCATGCAGTTACATGATTTCAAAGTAACTAATGCTAATCTTTACTTACAAAACAATTATAGTTTAAAGTAATAAAAATAATTCAGTAATATGGCATCAAGTATTCCTACAGGATACAAATGATTTTCAAACAGATCTACTTAACCAATAGATAGGACTAACATATGAGGATCATTAAATAAGTTTCCAGACTTTTTTCGTATGGACACTTTTACTGATAGTACACACATGAAACTCTAGTTCCCTTCGAAGTAATCTCCTCTGGCTGCAATGCACTTGTTGTACCATTCCAACAACTTCTGGAAGGCCCCATGGAAGTCCTCTTGTGTGAGCGTGTCAATGACCTTCATCACAGCCTCTTTCATCTCCTCAATTGTCTCATAATGACAGCCTGTGAGCTTAGGAAATAACCAAAAGTCACAGGGAGCAAGGTCTGGACCATAGGGAGGCTGCGGAATTGTCTTGATGCCCATCTTGGTCAAATAGTCTGAGACAAGGATGGAGTTGTGGACTGGTGCATTGTCCTGGTGGAAATGCCACTGACTTGATTTGAAGAGAGCTCGCTTCTTCCAACGGAATCTCTTTTTGAACTCCCTTAAAACCTCAACAAAGTAACCCTAACCCTAACCCTTTTCCCAATCAACTGTGGTGTATTGATTTCCTTACTCCTACTACACCTCTCATCATCCCTCACAGACTCCCTGCCTTCCTTGAATCTCTTATGCCAATCAAAACCTGATGCTCGATTCATGCAAGATGCTCCAAAAGCAGTCTGAAGCATTCCATATGTTTCAGTGGTATTTTTTCCAAGTTTAAAACAGAATTTTATTGCATATAATTCTTCTAAAGTGTTCTCACGTCCAGATTGCATTTTTGAAATTCACCAGCTGTGGCAATCAGGGTGTATTCCAATTCCTGCTGGAGTTGTTCATTTAAACCTGAAATCATAAAAATTGGTCAGTCATCTCATAAGATGTATAGCAATAACATACTGAATTTTCAAGAGTCTACAACAATTTTAAATGCCTGTACAAAAAAGTCTGGAAACTTATTTGATGCACCACGTATAACCACTCCAGGTCAGAGTGAACCTGGGTGTAATTGCAATAGAGAAGTACTCCACACTCCCCCAAATCTTCAGAATCGGAGCTTCACTATCAGATGTATTTTAGTATCATACTCAGGACACCCCTTTTTTAGTGGTGATTGTGGAGGGACCCTTCTGCAGAGGTTACAGTCATCATATTCTAAGCCCTGCTGTCAGAGGGGAAAATCCTATAAAAGTTTTAATTGATAAAATGCTAAACTTCAAAACAGAAGCCTAATATATGTGAATACACCAGTAAATCCTGAGTCTGATGAAGAAGTATTTATTTTACAAACATTCATTTTTTTTTATAATCTCTTGCCTTGTCAATACATTTGATTCAATAGAGAATGTTAATATCACAGGTTGAATTTTATACAGTGAAAATTTCAAATTAAAATTCACCAAATAAGCCTTCTACTCTTATAGATAACTGCATTATACAGGGTATCACGGAAACACCTTCCATATTCTAAACTGTCATCAGTATGGTGAAAGTGAACTTAAGTAAGTGACAATGGTAATTATCGAGCTAATGTCTTACTATTTGTTTTTCAGATACGATCAGTTAAAGTCATGGCTTGGGGTGGGGTATACTGTATGCTTGTTGTTGAAATATTTTTTAAAGACAGGTGAGTCTGTAATTGCTACACAGAGAGCTTTTCATTCTTATTTAATGTCCCATCGGAATGATGCTGTTCCGAATAGAATTTTTAACCCATAGCAGTATTGATTTTCTCTCCAGAACAGTGTCATTCCTATATAACATGAAATAAGAATGAAAAGCACTGTCTGTAGTAATTGTAAATTCACTAATCTTAAAATATGTTTCAACTGTAAACAGTATGCACTCATTCAAAGCATGACTGTAACTGATCATATTTTAAAAAGCACTAAGATTTTAGCTAGTTTGAGCTATTATTGTCACTTGCCAAAGTTCATTTGCACCACACGTGTGCATGAATTAAACAGTATGGTTGGTTGGTTGAGTTTAAAGGCATATCAACTTTGGTAGGTTATTTAATGCCAAGTCCTGTTTATACATATATTCAAATCTATGATTTGTAAACAAATACTTTGTAGATAAGATTTTAAACAAGCCAGAGCTCATTTATTTGTACACAATAAAATAGTTTCAAGTATTGCTATATAACACTAACAATTCAATTTAAAATCAACCATTTGTTTGTACACAATTAAATAGTTAACCATATGATTTGAAAGTGAATTTGTTAGTTGGTTGTTTGGGTTTTATGGCATATCAACCTTTGCAGGTTATTTAACCCCAAATCTATTTTTATGCAAATAGTTAGTTCTATTTCAAACAATTCAGTTTAACATGAGTACACAGTTTAATTGTCAAAAACATTTCTATTTCAAGCTATTCAATTTACTCAAACAGTTCTAATTCAGCTAATTCAGTTTAGTACAAATATAGATTTTGTTTACACAAAGATGTCAAAACAGTTCTATATTAAACAACTCAGTTTAGCGTAAGTACAGTTTTAATGTCAAAAATAGTTCCATTTCAAACAATTCAGTTTAGCATAAGCACACAGTTTAAATGTAAGTACAGTTTGTCAAAAACATTTCTATTTCCAGCTATTCAGTTTAATCAAACAGTTCTAATTCAAAACAATTCAGTTTAGCATAAATATGCAGTTTAGTTCTATTTAACCCATAGATAGGGCCTTATGAGGTGCTACCATTCTGGGCCAAAGTGGACCTGGGGGCAATGACAATGAAGGAATGCTCCACATTCCCTAAAGTTCCAGTATCTCTAGAACCTCACTATCAGATTGTTTAGTGTCATATCCAGGACACTCATTTTGGGAGGGGGGGATCTTAACCCTCTGCAGAGAAGCAGTGGTGTATTCTACAGCCCCAGCCGACTGGGCAAGTAAGTGAATTGTTCGTAGGTTTAGATTGGTTTTATGTCATATCAATCATTGTAGGTTATTTAATGCCAAATCCTTTTTATCCATACATATTAAATACATATGATTTGATAACATTTTAAAACAAGCCTGAGCTCATTTTTTCCCCAAAGTTAAATGGTTTTAAGTATTTCCATCTAATACAAATCCTTTTATTTACTATTAATCATGTACTTGCATACAGTTAAATGGTTTCAAGTATTTCTCAGTAATGCTAACAATTTAACATCAGTCATTTGTTTGCACACATTTAGATAGATGTACAGGATATGTAAGAGGTTAGTTTGTTGATAATTTCATTTTTACTTTTTAAGTAGATCGTTTATCATATTTACCCAACCCCTCCGCTCGGGCAGGATATGACACAAGGTCAATTTTTTAAGCGGAGTTTAACAGGTTTGAATTCAGAGTTTTCCTTCTCCTAGACTAGTTGCCTAACCAAGGCTGAAGAACCTAGTCTGCCCTACTATTTATCCATAGCTGGAGGGAGAATAATTGGATTCATACCTTTCCCAAGGGTATTAGTGCTATGTGAAATGCAATCAATCCAGGATTTGAACTTGTGTCGCCGTGTCCAATTCCTGCAACGATAACCATTACAGATTGTTTATAGGTAACATTTAAAAAGGATCGAGCTTATCTGTTTGCAAATAGTTGAATGGTTTCAAATATTGTAGTTACTTATTATATTTTCTAGAATGAAGATGGCAATTACACAGTCAGTGTCACTATCTATACTTTCTATACTATAGGATCTTTGCAGAGATTTTGTCGATCCCTGAGTATTGCACTGTTTATTCATTCTTATAGGTGACTTTGTTCCTGATGTTGACAAGGACTGTTTTGAATTTAGCTGTGGACAGTTTGAATGCACTTCCTGGTCTTTCATTGTTCACTTTGGTGTTCCTATGTATTTTTCTAGCTTGGTCAATAGGAGCTTGTGGTTTTTGTTTGAATCATTTCGGCTTTTTGGGAGACAAATTTTTTCGTCTGTCTTAGATGGTTTTTGGTGGATTTGTTTAGAGACATATGAAAGAGCTGTTTTATTGGAGATTTTCCACTTTTAGGAGGAGTGATTCATACTTGAGAGGTAGATTGTAAGTGTGTTTTTCCTTGGACTATCTCATTGGATTTCTCTTTATTTGTGACTTTTTGTTGTTGAGTTTGTGCTTTGCCGAGTGTAGATTTTCAGGTACTCCTAAAACTTTGGCCAATTATTCAGTTCCAACAAGATCAGTTTGTTTACCAGACCTCTGTATTTGTTGTCTTGATGAATTGGATTCACCCTCCGTGCAACAGAGATGTGTTTTCTCCCATGTAGGACCCTACTATTTTCCTTGCTTCCAGGAAAATTATATTCCTCCAGTGCTTTACTAGTAATATTTCCTTTTCTTTTTTATATGTCAGAAGATCTTGAGTAAGTCAGTGGGTCTTGTCAGCAGTTTGTACATCTAATTTCCTTTAAGCGATCTTCCTCTATGTGGTCCAGATCCTTTTCACCACACTTGGTACATGTCTCTCATCCTCTGCAAGCTTCCCTGTGGTGTCCATATTTTTGGCATTTTAAGCACTTCAGTAATGCTGGGACATATTGTTCAATCCTCTCGAAACAATACCTGGTTTTCACTTCCTTGGGAGTATGGAGCTGATTAAATGTTAAGATGCCCATGTGTATTTGGATTTGTTTTTCACCTTTTCTCATGGTGATTCTTCAGATGTTAGTCATTCCATTTTCCCAGGGCTGCTATCATCTCCTCTGCTGTAGCCAATGCCAACTCCTGACAACTCCTTTAGATGTGGTCAGTATTTCATGGGGAGAAGCTCTGAATTTGGTAGAGTGGAAGTTTTTCCTTTTGAGAAGTCCACCTTGACAAGCAAGTTTGCATTTCATGTTTTCTTTATGTCTTGGGGATAGCTCTCATCACAATAACCTTTTCTATTAAGAAAGGGGAGAATTTATCCTGGCAGACACCCTCCAAAGATTCAATTACAATGAATCTGAAGAAGTCAGATGCCTCATTCTTTGACTCAAATTTGGATAAATTTCTTTTGCTTTTTTTTTGTTAGAAGACGCCATAAGAGATGTTTATTTTTTGCTGATCTGTGCTCTACAATCCACAATGAAGTCCAACTTGTATAAGGAATGTACCAAGGGGGAAACTAATTCACTTTTGTTGAGTATATTCGACCTGGGAGTAGGTTTTCGAGTCCTTGCCAATCTCAGGTTTTCAGTAGGCGTTACTAATTACTGTGTAATTTAGCAGTGGTCTAATTCCTATTTTCTCAACACAAAAGACCCTCAGCCACTGCCTTCCTGCACATAAAAAGTAAGGGTTGTTTGCTCCAGGTGCAGATTGAAAAATATATTCGGAGAAAAATATATAGGTCCTAGGGCTTGACAAGTTAAGCCAATTGATTGGATCAGACCTGTGGTGTTTTGCAAGTTACTTTGCCAAGCAAAGTACTGCTAAACCACCAGGGTCCTGTCCTAAAGCATCAAGAATCGCCATTCACAGCCAACAGGTGGTCTTGTTGGGAGTGGTCTTACTCCTCTGCAGAAGTACAGTTGGTGTATTCTACAGCCCCAGCCAACAGGGCAGTAAATAGTATGTGTTTAGGCAGCAGATTTTCTGGTAAGCATATTTTATGAAAAGATAACAGCCAAGAATATATATATATATATATATATATATATATATATATAGGCACATTTTTTGTTGGCATATTTTATTAAAAGATGACAGACAAGGATATAAGTGCATATATATATATATATATATATATATATATATATATATATATATATATATAGTAAATATTTTGGGAGCAGATTTTCTTGTAGACATTTCATTAAAGATAACAACCAAGGATAGATATACATATGTATGTGTGCATATATATGGACATAGATAGATGAGTGCGTGTGTGTGTGTGTATATATATATATATATATATATACACACATATATATATATACACACACACACATACATATATTTATTCATTCATTCATTCATTCAGGCAGCCAATTTTCTTTTAGACATTTTATTTTCTAATGAATAATATATATTTAGTATGTATTTAGGCATATTTTATTGAAGATCACAAAGATGTAGATTTGAGTATCTTATTAGTCTTTTCTTGTTTGCGAGTGAGATGTCACAAAGGAAGATGAAGGCTGTTTGATAATTTTCTGAAATCTTTTACAATCAGAATATGAGTACTTTGGACCTTCATTGGTCATTGTTGAGGATGTCAGTGTGACCCTAACATAGATTATAAGATGCTTTGTGTGATCAATGAATATTTTCGATCTGAGCTTTCATCGTATGCAGTTGCTGCCATATTTGAATGTACAGTCTGTTGGAAGTAGTTTGAATGTATAGAATTCACAGGTCAGGATCATGTCACTATGTATGACTGAGTCTGTGGAACTACAGAGCAGAATCAGATGCATTTAAGTATTATAGTTCCTAAATTAAATGTAGTTTTGGATTTTAATCACCACCAGGGGGAGTCCCTATAGCATAATGATGAAAGTGCTGGACTGCAGCTTTGAAGTAAAATAGTATCACTGCTGTTTTTCTTTAGCATTAAATAATCCATGAAGGATGATATGCCATTAAACAAAGAAACTAACCCAAACAAATCCCCACCAGATTTTAATGTCAAGTCAATCTCAGAGAGATAAAGAAACAAAGTAAACCAAGATATTCTGTTGTCTTTTCTATAAACTTGCTTAAAGGCAGCTTTCACTATTAAGCTTAATGACAAGTCACATCTTACCTAAAGAATTTATACTATGACAAGCAAAGTTCTCATTATAAATGACAAGGTTATTTACACATGGATCAGAAGTTTATTTCTATCCTACTCACTTTCTCTCATCATAACTTTATATATATTCTAGGCTTCTTCCTCCTATGCATAACTGTTCTTTCTCTCTTTTTCTATTTCTCTTTCCTTCCAACTCATTGTCTCTTTACTTTCCTCTTTTCATGGTTGGTTGGTTGCTTTCTTTCTTCTGTCTACTAAAGTGATACCTCAATGTTACCATAACAAAATTTCTCATTTATCCAGTAGTGAAACAAAATCCTGAGATCAAAAAAGATCATGTTGCATTGATTTTATATACAAGTAGGTTAATTACAAACAAATAAATAAGAGGAAATATTAATACTTAACAGTTATCTCCCTTGAGAAATTTTAATGATCAGATAGAGTGCCAACATGCAACTCATACTGCTATTAACCCTTAGAACCCTTGATATTTGTGCTTCTATCTAGAAGTTCATATACCTCACAATCAAATGGTTTAGCATCATATCCAGAACACTTTTTGGGGAGGTCTTACCTTTCTGCAGAGATGCAGTTGGTGTATTCTACAGTCCCAGCCAACTGGGCTAATGATTTTTTCTGGTATATACAGATATATGATACAATGTATACAATCATTTTTGAAGAGTCATATGAAAAACTGACATTTCCATATTATGATTATAATATAACAATGTTAATGTATACAGAAATATTTGTTATATTTACTAATTACAAAACAGATATTAATTAATCTTACAAAAGAAATGCAGGACAATTTTTCTAGGTTAGTACCTGTATAGATAAGTATAAAAATTGCCTAATTTCTGATTTTTATGCAATGGGGAGGTCCTAATGGATATCATGTTACTAGTCATTACAGAGTTTATAGACAGTAGTATTTATTTGTGCATATACATAAACTGAATGAATTGAAATAGTTGGACAATCAAATTGCCTCTGCTGCAGTTGGGGTTTGTACAAAGATAATAAAATTCATATTCATACTGAAGCAGTCTACTTAAAAAAGAAAAAAAAATTAAAACTTTCAACATCCACTGACTAAATTATTCAAACAAAACTGTACCTATAAACTGGATACATCAAACAAGGTTCTCTTGCAACTACCCAGCAAATCTAATTATACAATCTCCATGCAGACACCAACTAGTTGTTTCCTTTCATGTATTAAAGAAAAGCTTGTATGTCCAGAGAATGAAGTTAACTGCAATAAGGCTGAAAAGTTTTAGGCCATGTCTTTCTTTGTTAAATACAACAAGACTTATTAAAAGACGCCTTACTTTACAGCATGTATTTAGGAAGCAGCCATAAAGATTGATGGTGGAATTAATTTGAAGTGAAGGAATGATTTTTTGTGCTGGCTGAAATCAGGTGGAGAAAGTTGCTAATAGCAACAAGCTTTCAGAAATGAATAATCATACAATTCTAAGCCTTATCCCCTATACATACAAGTGTGTGTGTGTGTGTGTGTGTGTGTACACACATGTATATTTCCTGGAAGGAAATGAAGTCAGTGACCCAAGTTTAGACCTGAGACAAGGCTGTTTGCACATTTTACTTTGTGCCAATATCCTTAAAAAAGGCATGAATCTATCTGTTCTCTCTCAGCTATGGGTAAATAGAAAGGCAGGTTGGGTTCTTTAGCTTTGAGTCAAGAAGGAGGAAAATTCTAAATTCAAACCAGCTTTATTTGGCTTGAAAATTGACCCTGTGTCACATCCTACCCACGCCAGAGTAATTGGGTAAATACATAATATACACACTGTCCAGAAAGTACCTTAGTCCTCATCAAAGCATTGTCTATAAATAAGTACATCTCTACCAATTTATTTCAAAATTAATATTCTATAAAACCAATGATACTAGGATTCTTTTTTCTAGAACATTAATCAAAATGGATAACCCAGAAAAAATGGGATATCATAGTCAGATTTTATTAGAGTAAAATACTTAAAATGAACTTAGAGAATAAGGCAATTCCCAGTTCAGTTTTCAACAGAATAATTTTATGCCAACTGCATTCTCAGCGAATGCTCTATTTTTAATCATCCAAACTCTTGATATAACTGAAATAATAATGAAATGCCAATTAGAATTTATTTCTCCTTCCTAAATAGAAGATCAATATCATCATGAACAATGAGAAACTAAAGGATTCATTTGATTGACTTTAATGGTATGTCAACTAGCCTAGTATTATTTTATGCCTAGAGGTTATGGAATCATGTTAATGATATGTTCAGTAATTATATCATTTATGTAGTGGTTTCTTAAGAGGATGTATAAGTCATTTAGTAGGTACATAACTATGTGCAAATATCCAAGAATAATGCACTTCCATTGGGCATTATCTTCTACATGTTTGGATTAGTAGATTTTCTATATATTTTTATATATATTATTTTCAACACCTTCTATAAATCTGATTCTTCATATGGAGCTGTGCTTTCCATAGCAAATGAGTTGTAACCAGACACAGAAAGAGAAATGTAATCTCTAGCCACTGGCTCTTATCTAAGTGGACAGCCAATCAAATGAAAAACATCTTATTCCAAAGTATTCTTAATTATCACTCATAGAAGACTTAAAGTGAATGGGGCCCGTTCATTTCTATCATATGCACAGACTTTTAACAAGCATCATATTGTGAATGCAACAAATATTTTCTGTGATTAATAAGTGAAACCTAAATAGCATTCTTAAGAATTTGACATTGTGGATTATTAAAATATTCTTTATAAGAAACAGAATAATTATATTTTTGTACAGTGAAGATTTGTTTATACTGAATTAATATGACTTTTTCACAGAAAGTTTTCATGAAAAATCCTTGAAGAAAAAAAAATGGAGAGCCAGAATTCCTGTTCAGAACTTTTTATTTTATTTTTAAAAAATTATATTGGCATATTTTCTGCTACATGCTTCAATTCTTAAGTTTTGTTCAAAAATTTCATTCATTTGCTGTCACTAAATGGTATGAGAAGAGTTTAACTTTAAATAACTTCATTCAAAAAGGTTAAGATTTGATTATATTTGACACTTGACATATCATAGATGTTTTTTTTTATTAATTAGTCAAAATTGCTACAATTTTTGTTTCTCAAACAATAACACTGAATTTTGAAGAAAACAAGCAATAAATTCAACATATTATGGTTTCATTTTAACAAAGGTCAAAATAGACTTCACAAAGAAAATATATTTGTACAGTTTATGGAGAAGGCACTGTGAAGGATTAGATATATCAAAAGGGTTTTGTTAAGTTTCATGTTGGACATTTCTAACTGTAAATGGTCTATGTAATGTTAGATCAGTTCAGGTTGATAGTTAACAAATCAAGACCTTATTTAAGAATAATTTACATTATATGATACTGGAAATAACTAGTACATCTAGGATATCTAAATCAAATCTCAACAATAGTTGACATCAATTTAGTTTGATGTGGAGATGGGGAAAAAACTTTAATGGATCATGTTTCGAAACAAATGTGACAAACAATAAAATGTGGATACTTTATGATTATTTGGAATGCAAGAGATCATAGTGAAAATGAATTTAAATGAAGGTGATGCTTTGTATATTTTGGGATTAGAAATGAGTTTTCTATGATGAGCTGCTTTCAGAGAAGCAAATGACTTATTCAATCAAGTGTGGTTTCAAAATAAACCAACTGAAGGCAGCAGTCAATGATAAAGTGTTTACAATTAGTTATGGTTGATTGATTTTAACAGTTTGTCAACTTGTCTAGGATTATTCTATGCCTAGAGGTTAGGGAATTGCATTTATTGTATATTCATTTTTACATTTTTTGTGTAGTTGTTTAAGAGTTTTTCTTCTTTTTTTGCACATGGTCCTATCAAATGTGAATAATTTTTAAACAGATCTATTTGACCCAAGATGAGACCCTCACAGGTACTACCATTCTGGGTCAAAGTAATGGAATAAAGATGTATTCTATGCTACCAAGATTTCAAGAACTGAAGCCACAGACGCAGTTTAATGTCATTTTTCCAGGTCACTCTCCACTAAGATCAGCATGGATCAAAGAGCAGAGTAACGCAAGAGATATGATAAAAGTTATTTAACAATAAAAGTCCAAGTGAAATAGACAAATAGCTAGAAGAGAGGATAATGGATAGTACAAAGAGATGAATGGTGCCAAAGGAATAACAAGTATAGTAGGAAAAAACCTAGCAGAACATGGAGAGTTAAAATAAAACTTTTTGGTAGGACATGGTTTGGTTTCTTTGTTGAATGGCATATCAACCTTTGTAGGTTATTTAATGCTAAAGCCATCCTTTTAGAAGAACAGCAGTGGTAATATCTAAGACATAGCTGGGAGAATGAGGGGTTCATACCTTTCCCAAGGGTATTTGTCTGAAAATGAACATAATAGCCCGACTGGACTTTGAACTCGCTTACTATAATCCTGCAGCCCAGCACTTTAACCATTACACCACGAGGACACCCCCGTGGTAAGACATGGTAAAGGCTAGCATAAGTGAAGTTGTCATGAAAGGACTTGTCTTTTGAACAGTAGTGAAGATGACTGTTGATGATGAACTGAGAAATGGCCATATTAGAATTATCAATATCCCATAACCCAGTCCACTTTAAAAAGAATTGTTTTTTTAATTCTTTTTAAAACCATTCTTTAAAAATTAATATCCAAATCTAAAACTTTTTCCTCTATTATTTTTACACTTTCAAAATTTATGAAATCCAGCTGTAGGAAGACAATAAATAATTATCTCCCCAGGAGAGTGGGCATGTCCTTTGGATGCCTCATGGAGTGTCACATAACAATTCCAGAAGTTCATGTTCTTTTTCTTTTGCTTCTGTTCTGACCAACCATTGAACAGTAAAGCCAACATGGCTATGACATTTTTACTGTTCATTATCGAGTGAGATCTATTCTATTTTTTTCCTCCTTCCACAAACTACTGGCTCATAGAACAATATGTGCATATTTTTATATGTTGGGACACATTTGTGTATTCTCACAATACTACTTGAATATATATATATATATATATATATATATATATATATATATATATATATATATATTTGTATGTACAAAATAAGCCTATTTTTCTGTCTATTTATTCAGTGTTAGTATATTATATGTGTTAATGCATATATTGATCCTTGGAAAGTGGAAACCCAACTAAATATCTTTCCTACCTGCAAGAAACCAATAAAGCAATTAAAGAAAAACTGATCAGTCATTTTGACTTGAAAAATATTTCTTTCTTTATTGTTTCCTCAAAAAAAAAAAAAAAAAATTTATATATATATATATATATATATATATATATATATATATATATATATATAAATAGAAAAGCCAACTCAATATTCTGAAGAAACTAATACAATAAAAGATAACCTACAAAATATAGAATGTTATTTAAAATGTTAATAAAGCAATGAAATAGAGTACTGATCAATAACAATAATTGACTGATAAAAGAATTAAAAAAGAATATGATTCTGAAATAATTTTTTACAAAGAAAGGTGAGAATAATTACACCAATTCCAGTAGTCTGGATTCATTAATGAAAACAAGAGAAAAAAACATTAATTACTCAGAATGGGCCACAAATAACATTGTAACAGCAAAACAATTTATACACGTATCCTATAGACTTGATACAGTCTTACACCTCTATCAATTGTGGTTAGATTTAGTGCATGAAATTTAGATTTAAATGTAATACTTATTGTGAAATAGGTGGCACATATTTTTAAAAATTTAACATATACTTTTGATTTACTCAACCTTACCTAAATAGATTAAAAATTTAAGCACAGGAGGGAAAAAGGTCATATATATATATATATATATATATATATATATATATGACCTTTTTTGCTGCATCACAACTCTTCAGTAGGGTTTGATATGTGAGACACTTCAAACCGAGATTGAAACCCACCCAGCTTTACATCAGACTGACTGATGACATACCCCAAAGCCAGTATGTGGATCAATGTCAGCTCCAGAATTTAGCACATATGTATCAACTTTTGTTTGTTTACATTCTATGCTATTGGCCACCGAAGTGCTCAATTTGTTATAAGACCTTTGCTTTACACAAGTGGCAACCGTTAATTCCTTCACCAAAGTGCTCAACTCCTCTGGAGGTGGGGTAGAGCAACACACACACACATGGTGTATTCTAATTATTCTCTGGCTAAGTAAAATAATACCAAGTTATTTAATAAGATATTAATTTTTATTTACATAACTTGATTTAAAATAAAGTTTTGGCTCACTGCATAGAGGTGAGGGAAGAGGATGCTATATAGATATATATATATATTTAAAAAAAACACTGAATAGAATAAAGAGTTACATTAACAGTTAACTCTCTTGCTTCCACATTTTCAATTTTTGGTAGTTGTCAGTGCCACATTTTCAAACCAAAAAAAAAAAAAAAAAAAAAAAAAAGACTATTTCAAAAAATATAACTTAAGAATCTTTAAATCACCATAAAATGTTATAGCATGAATGTTATGAATTGATATTAGAACAATAAAAAAAAAAAAATAAATAATAATCTCAACAAATTTTCTGCCTTTGTTTCTATAATTATCATCAGCAATGCATGCAAGCATTGCATACTAATCATCAAAAAACATTCTGGAATTTCCAACTGAGTGGAAAATATGGTTTGGTTTCCTTGTTTAATGGCATATCAACCCTCATGAGTTATCTAATGCCAAAGTCATCCTTGTAGAAGGACAATAGTGGTACTATTTAACCCATAGCTTAGAGGAATAAGAGAGTTCATAATTATTCCTAGGTTATTAGATCGAAAGTGAATGTAACAGGGTGACTGGATTTTAAACTTGCTTACTACGATTTTGCAGTCCAGCACATAAGTTACTACACCACAGAGAATCCTCAGAAAATATGGATCAGTCAATTAATATGGGATGAAATTCTATTATATTTGCACACAGCCGGGAACTAGGAATTCAACAATAGTTGGACACAGCAATGAAAGGGTTAATAAATATTCAATATAATTAGTTAACTTGAAAGAACTGCAGTGTGTTAAAGTAATAAGCAGAGATTGAGAACTTCCTAGGTACACAATTCGTGTTATTACCCTAGTCAGTAAAAAGACAGTATATGCCAACCCTAAAAAGAACATATCGTCTGCACATTGGATGTACAAATATAAATTGAACTGGCTTAATCATAAAGCTAACGGGTTCAGCTGTAAATGTAAAGAAAATAATTCTTTTAAGAAATCATATAAGAAAATTTTTCTGACAGAAAGAGTAAACAATATGGAGTGGTTTCAATCTTGGTTATTTTACAGAAGGCGGGAAACACCTGTCATTCCAAAGAAAAATCAACATCAGTTCTTATTTATATCTTTTTATGAATTAAGAAAAACAAATGTCATTTGACATTATGTTTAAGTTTTGATAAAATGAATGAGAGTTAGATAATTTAGATTGATGAGTGTATATTATTTGGAAAACAAAATGGCAGCTTAGGATTAGTAGGTATTGTTTTAATCTTTAGATAAAATCCTTTTGCAATCTAGTTTTATCTTGAGTGTGTAATCCAGAGCTTTTCAAGCTGTGTCAGTAATAATGTTTCTAAATCCATTCTTTCCTTAATCCATACATCTATTAGTAAAATTCTCAATATGTTTTTTGTCTACATGTGTGAATATATATATATATATATATATATATATATATATATATATATATGCAGGCATACAACCAAACAAAAATGCCACATGATATCAAGATTTTTATAACAGTAATACATTTGAAATGCTCTTACTTTGAGAATAAATCTATTTCCAATCAAAGTGATAACTGAATGAACATTTTGTGAGGTTTGCATTCATGCTGACCTTTTTTCTTCTCCATCATCTATATTCTTGATATTTACTCAACTCCTCCACACAAACAGGATGTGACACAAGATCAATTTTTAAGCAGAGTCTAACAGGTTTGAAGTCAGGGCTTTCCTTCTCTTAGACTGGTTGCCATACCAACATTAAAGAGCCCAGTCTAGCAATGGCTGGGGGGAGAATAGTTGGATTCATACCATTCCCAAGCATATTAGTATTATGTTGTTAAAAACAAAGAACTCAGACTATCTCCCTCTGCATACGGAGAAGCCTTTATTACCCCCTCCTTCTCACACTCTCACATAAACGAATATGGCCGTTTGTTTACTTCCAGTCCTCAAATAACTTGAGAGTATCAGGGAAGGTAACTGGCATGTCTTAACAGTTCTTCTCCCTTTTTCTTTTCATTTCTGTAGGGCATAAGTTCTGCAAAAGAAAATAGGAGAGTGTAACAACATTAAACAGAGGACTCTTTCAGCTCAGACATGAACCCTAGGATCTTAAATGAAGGAACTCCTTTCTTTGTCAAGGGGTCGGCAATTTGTGTGTCAGTTGGTACCCAAGAGATCTCTGTAATTTCTTTTCTTTCAAGCATCTCTCTCAAAACAGTCATCTCTATGTGAAGCCTCTTATCCAGAATTTGGGTTGAGGAATGTGCAGAATGATAGAGACAGGAATTGTCTGTTTTGCAGAAGATTTTTATATTGTCAATATTGTCTTTCACTTGCAATGTAAAAAGGAAATAGCCTCATCCAGGACTTGAACTTGAGTTGCAATGTCCACTTTCTACAATAATAACTAACATATTCTTGATATAACTGCAATAACTATGAAATACTAAATAGAATCATTCACTCATTTCTAAATGTAGTTTTCGTATGTGGTTGATAAATTCTTATCCAATTCCTCTCCCAATTGTTCATCCTCATCGCTGGATGACAAGAGTCTCTAAAGAACCTGTTCCACTCTCTAACCACACGTCAATATTTGCACTCAAGTTTCCATACATCCGGGCGCCTGAACCAAACCCTGTATCCTATAAGATACTGAAATCATCTTTTTTGAAGAACACACATTCAATCCAGGCATTTCAAACATAACTGGGTTCTCTTACACTAAATAAAATCATCAATATCATCATGGACTGCTGTTACAGTATTAATACAATGGGTTAATAGGTCATCAAATTTTTAACTAAATTCCTAATTGAATTATTTCTTCTTATACTCAATTATATAGTTGTCACAATTTTATTTTTTCTAAAGTGTATCACCAATATAAAAAATTTGGAAAGCTCTGAAATAAACAATACTTAAAACTAATTAAAACAAGTCAGTTTTCTCTAATTTTAAGAAAAATGGGTGGTTAGAGAACCAATCTCAAGCTGTAGTTGTCTTTTAGGAAAAAGGATGCATAAGATTGTTATGGTGCTATGGTTAGCAAGGTAAGCTTGGCAGATAAACAAATGAGTAATGAGTTTGATCCTTGCATTGCTACTTTATGCCAAACTTGAGCTTTGCTAAGTTTTTTTTTTTAAACTCAGGTTTGTGAGAGACTAACCAAAACTTAATAAAAGATGCCATCCGTATTACAACATAATTTCTCTTGTATCCCATTTCCAAGATGCACAGAAATGTGTATGTGTGTGTGTCCATGCCTTTGTGTGAACTACTATGGACAGGTTATCAATCATAGGAAAATTTTATCTCTCTCATAAAATAAAGCAGGATTTCTTACAGGTTGTGGCTATGTCCATACTACTGTATGGATGCACCATCTAGATGTTAATGAAACACATGGAGAAAAAGCTATATGAGAATAACACAAGAATACTATGTGCTATTTTGAACAAATACTTGAAGTAGACCTCCCAAAAAAATACAGCAGCTGCATGGCCACTTAGCTCCCATCCCACAAACCATTCAAGAAGAACAAATCCATAAGCAGCATTCTCTTATGTACTCATACATGCCAGAGCAGAAAGAACATAGATAAACTACCTTTGTGTGGACACTGGATGCAGTTCAGAGGACCTGTCAGGAGGGAAGTCTGATAAAAACAGATGGTAAGAGAGGGTTAAGGAACTCTGTAATCAGTATGACTTCATGATGATGATGATACAAATGTAACTATGAACTAGCAAAAATCGCACATAATAGCAATATCTTTATTAAAACTATCTACTAAGAATGCTCTTAGAGAATACAACAATTTGCTGTAGAATTCAAACTACTTAGACTACAAATTTAAAAAAAAGCTGAGGACAATTTTTTTATACAACTTTGATTCACATTTGTGGCATCTTATTTACTAGTAAAAAAAGGCAAAAGAAACCTGAATAAACAATCCCTGTGTCATATTTAATGAAATACACACACAGATGCATAAACATTGTTTAGTATCTTATTTAAGCACGTGATAAAAACATTTAAAGACTTTCTTACAATATGTTAACATTTGAAAATCAGAATGCATAAACAAGATAAGTAAAAATTCTATTCACTTTTAAAGAACTATATTAAGAAAAAAACAAACAACTACTCTAATCTCCAAGTAGAGAATATTATAAAAAAGTTTAATGCATTCAAAAAACAATCCAATACGAATCAGCATAAAAAGTGTCAAATTTTAAGCCATTTTTGCAATATTCTTACACTGACCTTGTGAATCTATGTTTATATATTTATTCTTTCAGCTCTGTATGGACACTGGATGCCATCTAGAGAACAAGTCAAGAGAGAAGACCAATAGGTATGGGTGGTGAAGGAGAGTCAATGGAATCCATGCTGTCTACTCACCTTCATATAATTTTCTTTGCTTGCTTGCTTCTTATCTATGGATTCTTAGGATAATAGGTCAATCTTGATAAAATTTGGCATCAGAAGCCCTTTCACTTCAAGGAGCATTTTAGTATTTATTAGTGGGTAGTGGAGAGACTCTTCAAGAGAAAATTGACAGGAATCCTTTATACAGAGAGCAAATAGAAGGAATTTTTGTTCAACAAAATATGCTATAATATATTATTTTTAACCTGCTAGTGTGTGTGTGTGTGTGTGAAATTTAGATAATAGCATTTGGTGGGGGGGACGACATATAATTGTCTATTTTTATGATAGACGTAAACAGTGCAGATATATATATATATATATATATATATATATATATATATATATATATCTGCACTGTTTACGTCTATCATAAAAATAGACAATTATATGTCCCCCCCACCAAATGCTATTATCTAAATTTCCTGTTTCCTATCCATAAATGTCATCATCACTAAGAATTTCCTTTGTTTTTCCCTGATCCAGTAAGTATTCAAAAGAGAAAAAAAAATCTGAGTTTTTTTTTGCAACTAAATCAGAGTGATTTCTCAAAATTAAGACATGAACTGTTTTTTTCCCTTGTCTTAAGTATCTGAAAGATGACAGAAGAATCTTAAAATAATATAAGGGATGCTACATGAGTTATTTGTTGTTTTTTTTTTTAATTCTCTTTTGCTTTGGAATTTTTTGTCTAAATACAAATGTATTATAGCTAACGGGAAGAGAGAAAAGAAAGAAGCCCAATGTAAATAGCATGTACACTTTTGTGTATGTCAAATTTTGAAGACAATTTTGCACAAAATATTGTTGTCTACTTCTACATGTTATAAGCATTTTGTAAGATTGAAATTCAAACATAATGACATGTACTAGGAACCACCATTGGTATTAAAAACTCATTCCATAAATTAATATCTGGCTAAAAAGTAAGCACTGACCTATAAATTAGATTATCTTATACATGGGTACAGTACACTGAAAAATAAGTGTGTATGGACATATATTTAGAGAGAATAAAAGTGACTCTGAGCAGTATTCCCTATCTAAATGAATGAAGAGAATAAATGAATAGCCAACAATTCATGTAACTCTGCTGTTTTCATTAGTACTTTTTTTTGTGAGTAGGCTGTAAGAAAATTCTTTAAGTTTTTTAAAACATATTCAAAGAAAAAGTTTTTCATAGTCTTAAGAAGACTATGAAAAACTTATACTTTGATGAAATTAATCTGTAAGATCTATAGATGCCATATATACCCGCATATAGGTTTAATTTTGAAGAAAATCTTTATAGGTAAAACATTGGAAGAAGAGTGATCCTTACAAGGCTATTAGATTTTATAAGTTTAGAATTCAAATATAGATGGGAAGCACTAGAATCAACTCTGTGCAGCAAATATGAAATTTCTCATATTTTCTGATACTAAACACAAATGGTTAGTGGGTGTTTTATGGCATATCAATCCTTGTGGGTTATTTAATGCCCAATCTTATATATATATATATATATATATATATGATTTGCAAGTGAATAGTCTCTAGGTAAATATTTGGTTGGTATTTTATTGCATATCAACCCTTGTGGGTTATTTAATGCTAAATCCCATTTTTATCGATGTAATGAGCAAAATGGTGACTTACCAAATGCCAAACATATGCACCATCTCTCCTGTCAAGTCACCATTTGTAGAGAGTCCTGCATATGTGCATGAAACTCTATTTTATACAGCAGGCTCATTTACATGAGAGGGCAAGAGAGTGTTTTAAAAAAGAGGTAAGTAGACATGGTATGGTCAGTCACTTTTTTTTAGATTCCTGTGGAATTTGACTATGACTGAGATCTACATTACATGCACAACTGAAATTGACAATGTATATATATATATATATATATATATATATATATTATTTGTAATCGAGTAGTTTGTAGGTAAATATATGGTTGGTTGGTGTTTAATAGCATATCATCCCTTATGAGTTATTTAATGCCAAACCTATATATATATATATTGTAAGGGAATAGTTTGTAGATAACTATTTCTAAACAAATTGTTAGAGCTCATTTGTTGGCATGCTGTCAAATAACTTCAAGTATTTCTATCAAACACTAATAATTCAATTTAATATCAATCATTTGTTTCACACAGTTTAATGATTTCAAGTATAGGTATTCAACATTAGTAGTTTTATTTATAAAGTATTCTTATATAATATAGATAATTTGAACACAGCTGTATGGTTTCAAATAACTGATAATCAACAGGGCATAAATAGAAATGGTTTTGTATGTGTAACAACAAGTACCTAGCAAGGAAATTAAATCTTAATACTACTATGAAAATCCACTTTATTTGATACTTTTATTCCAGTACACATTTGATTAAAGCAACTGAGATTATAGTATTTCTTCTAACAGGCTTTATTATACACTTTTCAAGGAAAGCAGTCCTCTTCAGCTATCTTTGAAAAAAAATTAAAATAAGGACAATTGTTATTCCTTGGAAATACAGTTACCAATTAAAGAGAAGACAAACTAGCAAGGGTCTGAAGCATCCAGGATCAAAGCAGATTATTTGACCACTTACAACACTATGGATTACAGTAACTATGCTTGATGCTTGCAAAGTAGAAATAAGTTAACACCCTATAAATGAATAATCCTAAGCAATGAATACTGATCACTTTATATATGCATTCCATCAAGTCCACATCAGTATGATAAGTACTTAATTGTTCACATGATTCTATAACATCTACTTACTTGGTGACATGATTAGTGACAGATCATGTTTACAAAAGTTAGTCATGTCCTTTGATCATACCGTTTATAACCTTCTTTGATCAAGTAATATGATGAATACATTACTTTAAAAAAAAGATAATTTTAAGTCTATGCAGCACATTTTTAAAATGGAAAACGCAGAATAAACAGACATTTTCAAGACTCAAAAATATGACTGATTTTTTTACACATGGTTATATATTAAGTATTCCTATCTAAAACAAATAGTTCGCAAACAAATCTATTTGACCCATAGATAGCATGCTAACAGGTACTACCAATCTGGCTTAGAGTTGACCTAGAAGTATTGTCACACCCCAGAGTTCCAGGACTGGAACCTCACCACCGGTTGTATCATACCCAAGACACACCTTTGTTTTAGAAGGAGAGGTCTTTACCTTCTGCAGGAGGTACAGTCAGCATATTCTAAGTCCTACCAACAGAGTGGACTCAAAGAAAATTTTCAGCAGTTATAATCTGATTAAAGTCATGAATCCATTTCTTCTACATCCAGCTATGGGTAAAAATTTTTGGGCAGACTGTGCTCTTCTTCTTGGAAAAGGATAACTGAATTCAAAACCTAGAGCATGAATCTCTAAGATAGTTTGATATTGGATCTTATTCTGGTAACTCTTGCAAATGACACTAGTGCCAAGCATTATTGGCCCCAACTCATTCTCTTGAACAACATCCATGGGGCAAAGAGAAAGTAGACTTGTAACATGACAAACTGCTTGTCTTCCAGAGCTGTGTCCAGATTCCTTAGTCCTGTGAGACTAACAGACACTATTAGCAAGCAGAACATTCTCACTGATTTCCTGATTCTGAATCAATCTAAATTGAACAAATAAATGAGGTCATGAATAAAAGCAAAGAAACCTTAACAATGTACTGTTGTTTCCAGCCCCCACAGGTTAAAACAACTGAAATAAGATTTAACAATTGCTTTATACTGTTGAGAATTCTATCAATGCATTAACTATCGATGTTTCAGAACACATTTCATCATGGTGCAAAGGTTAATAAGCTTGTCTCATAGCTCAATTACTGAATAATGAGTTCAATTCTCATTAGGTATACATACTTCTGGTTTGGTATGGTTTCTTTGTTTTTAATGCCATATCAACCTTCTTGAGTTTTTTTAATACCAAATCCATCCTTGTAGAAGAACAGCAGTGATAGTATTTAAACCATGGCTGGAGGGATAAGGTAGGGGTTATACCTTTCCCAGGGGTATTAGTCCAAAATTTAACATAATAGTGCAACTGGAAATTGAACTTGCTTACTTCAAGGTCGCAGTTCAGCACTTAAGCTATTACACCATGGGAACTCCTTCCCATACTTTTGGCCTTGTACCAAACTAAGGTAAGCTTACTAACTGAAGACTATTACAGTTTTATTTAAGATCAGCAATAAACTTAAAACAGTTTTATCATATCATATTTACCAACCCCTCAGCATGGGCAGGATATAACACAAGGCCAGTTTTTAAGCAGAGTTTAACAGGTTTGAATTCAGAGTTTTCCTTCTCCTAGACTAGTTGCCTCACTGAAGAACCCAGTCTGCCCTACTATTTACCCATAGCTGGAGTGAGAATAATTGGATTCATACCTTTCCCAAGGGTATTAGTGCTATGTGAAATGCTATCAGTCTCGTCCAGAATTTGAACTCGTGTCGCCATGTCCATTTCCTACGACGATAACCATTACACCATGGGCACCTCCTTAAAACAGTTTTATAAGACAAAGCTTCTTTCAATAAAGTTTTAATAGGACAAAAGAATAAAATCTTTTTTTCATTACTATTACTATTTCATTGAATCATGAATTATACAGAAATTATAAAAAGTACATTCCATAGGTATAAAAAGTGTTTAGTCTTTCAGGAAAATACAAATTTGGAGAGAGAAAAGATTAAAATTCAGATGATTTATGTAATTTTGTCCTCACCTACAATGTTAAATTGCCACTGAAAGAAATTTGTTTACACACACAATTTTTATATAGACATATGTACATGTGCTTGTGAGAGAGAAAGAGGGAGAATATATATATATATATATATATAAGTAAAGTTGGTGACTGTAGTCTAGGGCGACCAGAAGGCTCTCTTTTCAATAGCTACTAAACCAAGGTGTAGGGGAGGGCGATAATCCTTTCCCTGGATTGCTCCACTTTACCCTTGATACGTACCTTATATTGGTGAGTGTTAAGTAAGGAGGTATCAAGTACCATTTTTAAAGTCTTTGGTATGCCATCACCATTGGTGAACACTCTACCCACTAGCCAATGAGCCAGTTTATATAAATAAAAATGGAAATTTCTGTACTTTTTACACCTGTGCTAGCATCAAAATTGCCAACATAATACTAAATCATTATATTAAGTCATTAATAAAATCAAAGTGTAATACATTGTTTGGAAACAAATATTGCTTATCACTCAGGCTTTTAAAAAGCAGATTTTACCTAATTTGAGCCTTGTGTTATTTATCTGCAATTTAGTTTATATATATATATATATATATATATATATATATATATATATATGTTTCCAGCCTGAAACCAAGACACTTATCAGTAAACTTGAAAGGATCTTAAATTATACAGACAAAATTTGTCTTCATTATTTAATGAAACACACACATATATGTTTTGTGTATAACTATTATAAGTAATAAAAAAAAATTCTTAAATGCCTTTTCATTTACATTTTGTTCAATTGACAGTATTTTTATAGTAACATTACTGGAAGAATTTTTGAGCATTTTGAAAAGATTCACTTTAAGTAAAAATAAGATACATAAATAAAATAAAAGTAAACTTATGATAAAGTTCAATATTTGACATTCGATAAGATTCTTAAGTCAACATTTTTTTTTCTCTCCATGTCTATATTTATTAACCCTTAAAAATTGAATTGAAATATTTTTTTAATTTAATGGAGCACATAAATAGCTCTTTTATTTTATTTTTATATTTATAAAAAAAACTAACATGGTCTAAAAGTTTATTTCAAAAAGTAAACACTTCTCATTTGTTTAAACAATGGAGATTCAGACCATAAAAAAGTGAACTAAGTTATTTCAATGTTAAGTTTTAAAAGAATACAGCTTGCAAAGAAATAAACTATTTTGTGACAACTACAATGAAAAAAAATACAAATATATGGTCATTTCCGATTTAAATTCAATTGGATGGACACAAAAGGAAATTTGACACTAAAATCAATCAGTGCTGTTTATAAATTTTTTTTCAAATTTCATATTCATTTATTTATTAATTTTTAATACAAATATTAATGAAATAAAAATTACTTTCCCAAAAAAAACTTTGGATAATAATCTGAGTATCAGTGGTTTATTATTTCAATCCTTCAAATAAGTTTGCAGGAATTTTTTTTTCTTTTATTTATAAGGGAATGCTTATCCAGACCTTTCAATGATTATTTATTTTTCATATTATTTTAATATAAATACTTTTGTTTTGATAAAGATTAAGTAAAGATGGAGAATTTAAGTCTCATTGGCATGAAATAGAATATTTTTTTAAAGTTTTGCAGTAAAGCACAGGTACTAAGGCATATATATATATATATATATATATATATATATATATATATATATATATATATATATACACACACACATAAATACCATAGAGTCATGTTGATTGCACAAAGTCCCTTGACTCTCTCTTGCCATCTGCCACTATTATCCATTGTTTCAGACAGATCCTCAAAACTGCATTCTATATCCATTCAGAGCTGATACAAAAACCACCTGTGGTTTCAGTTGATCTTAGTTGTTGCTTGTAAGCTAACACTGCTGTATATTTATATAAGTAGCACTTCTTACAATTTTTTGATATCTGTTTTTTTTAAAAACTTGTTCACTCATGTTACATACATATATGAGAGAGAGAGGCGGGGGCAGAAAGACAAAGTTTGAAAGAAGATAATATTTAAAAAAAAAACAACTTAAATACTCCCACAATCCATCTTCCATTCACTAAAAGATTATAAGTTCCCTCCTTGAACACATATGTGAAAGATACAAAAAAAATCAGAATGGTCCATTCTCAACGAGAAAAAAGATGTTTAAGGCAGCAATCAAAGTCAGTTTAATCCTTTGAACACTTTGTCTCTTGGTCCTCAAAGACCCTGAACTACAGCTTTCCAAAACAAGAAACAAAGTACAAAGCACATTTAAAACTTGGCTTCTGGGCACAGACATCCTTGTTTACAGCTATCCCATCAACTCCACTAAAAGAAAGATTGTGTATGACCACTCTATGAAGCCTTTTATCATTTGTATTTGAAATGATCTCCCTGAGATCAAACTAGAGTAAAATATTAGTCAGCTCAAAATATCCAGTCTTATAGACTGAGTTAATACAGGTCCTAATTAGATTAAATCAAAGAACATGAAAATCTAAAATACCTTCCTTTAATAACATAAAATCTGAAGCACATACAACTGGAATGCTTAGTGGTTGAGAAGATATTTTAGTTGAATCCCCACTCTCCAAGAACTAATATCAGCATTAGGATATCTGTGATAAACTAATAATGAACACAACAGAAACAAAGAAATGGTAAACTCATTTGTACATAAGACATCTAATATTTTATACACACAGTGGTATAAAAAAGAAAGAATTCACCCACGAACAAACAGCATGTGGAAGTGATACAAAATAACAAAAGGCTGTTTTGATAAGGGTAGATAAAAGATAGCCATATGGCTTTACTGTTCCATGGCAGGGTCAGAAACAACATCTCTACAGTTTAAAGGCAAGAGTTGAAAAGAGATTAAGAATGTTTTTTTTAAAACTAACATGCCATCTTCTAAAGGATTCCTATTGGATATGAAAATTATCTCAGAGAAGTAATTATTCATCAGACCCCAATAATACCATTATTTTATCAGCACCTTATATCTAAATTTATATATATTTTTTAGGCTGAAGAAACAAACTTTTGGCCATAATATGAGTTTGGCTAAATCCTTCATCAAAATTTATAGAATATCCACAATGAAAGTTGTCTTGTCAGTCTTAGATATAAATTTACTTTGGTAGAGAATTATTCATTTGGAGGAAATAAAACTCTTAAAATATCTTGAATAATCTGTTAGTCTTGTTTAGATATGATCTAAATATTAAGATCATTTCTGTTTATGTCTATCCAACTATTTGTCACTTCAGCCATCTTGTAACATCTACTGAATTATTCATCTTAAACTACAGACAATAATTTCTTTTAACCATCCTATCTCTCTCTCTCTAATCCATAACACTTCTTACTTAGCATCAGTTCCAATCCATTTTATGTCTACTTTACTATCTATTTCACCTTTTTATTCCAACCCCAGTCTGTTATCCTTTGGAATTTTCTTTAAATTAGCATTAGTATCAGTCATATTCAGTATCTTAGTCTCAAGATAAACCAATTTACTTCCCAATTCTTATAAACATAAATTCTTCCTAGATTGTTCTCATATCCCAGAGAATTAGAAGCTGAAAAACATTTTCATCAACATTCAAATAGGTTTTTTAAAAAAATACTTGTTTATATTGTTACTAGCTGTATTTATCCACTCCATGTAAGAGGTTAAGACTTTAATCACAAGACTTTATTATAATGACAGTAAATTGATTCCTAGCTAAGAGATTTACCAATTATGATTTAAAAAAAGTTTGTTTGCAACATAATCTTGCTGGTTTATTCAATGCCTAAGTCATTTGAGAATTTTTTTTTTTTTTTTTTTATTGTGGTGTGATAGATAACAACTATGGAAGGCAGTAATTACTGGGGATACGGTTACAAGATTCAGCATTCCTATCCGAGGTCGCGGTTAATCACCTGAAGAATGCAAGAGGTGAAATTTAGCCGAAACGTAGTGAAGAAGAAACAACACAAAAACTACCAAGATGAGGACAAAAAGTCTGCAATAAAAAAAAAAATTAATTCTCAGATTAAGAAGCTTCATCTCATCCAATTAAAGACAGCCATTGTTTTTTTCAAGCAATTTCCATATATGTTCTTGTATCTTGCGACTTTCTAAAACCTAAATTTTAGCCAAATATCAGGAATTCACACCATATGAGGCACAAACTTAGTGTATTTAAATAGTTAGCTAAGACTAAGCCTAAGCCAACTGGTATGCTGATAATGTCTAACAGTAAAGTCAACCAATAGTCCTGGATAGAATCAGATGACACAGTATAAGGTTTTAAGTAACTAATGATAATAATTTGCAATCAATTACTGATTCCAGCAATTACTTCTAATACTAATAATTTATATACAATCAAGAAGTTCCATGTAACTAATCCTATTTAACAATAGGTATTCATATCTATTACTTATAATTTGCATACAGTTATACAGTTTCAAGTATTTCAAACAATTATATGGTTTCAAGCAACTAATAATCTTCAAGTTCCTATTCTTAATACAAATAATTTGCACACAGTAATATAGTTTGAAGTATTCCAATTAAATACAAATAATTTTCAAATCGATCTATTTGATCCATAGTTGGAACCCTAACAAGTCCTTCTACTCTGATCAGAGTGGTCTTGGGAATGATGGCAATGAAGGGGTACAGAACTAGATCTTCACTACCAAATACAGTTTAGTGCCATACTCAGAACACGCTATTTAGGGAGGGGGTCTTAGCTGTCTGCAGAGAATACAGGTAGATATTTTTTGTATCAACATGCTGACTCTTCTTGTGTTATTCAATGCTAAATTTAGTTTTTTTCCTTTTTAGAGCAATCACATGGTTTCAAGGAACAATGGTCTGGGAGACCTAAGTTCAATCCCAGTTTGCGTCATACCAAAGACTTTAAAAATGGTACTTGATACCCTCCTTGCTTAACACTCAGCAATATAAGGTATGTATCAAAGGATAAAGTGGAGCAATCCAGGGAAAGGGTAGTGCCCTCCCCTACACCTCGGTGGAGTAGCTATTGAAAAGAGAGCCTTCTGGTTGCCCTCGACTACGGTCGTCAACTAAATTGTCAAATAATTCTTACTACTAATAATCTATATATAATTATCTTTTTTTCAAACTATTATTCCCTGGAAACAGAGTGGTTATTTTTTATACTATCATTTGTTACCCATTGTTGGGTTATTTAATGCCATGAAAAACTTCAGGATGTTTCGTAGAAAAATATTCTAATTTATATAAGTAACATTTCAGAAATCTATCCATTTAAATAAGGTTATTTTTTGTCCAGGTTGTTATTCCTAACTAGGCAATAGTGCTATATAATCATTTTACATTTCAAACCTAATTAAGAATGTTTAATTAAATGTAAATGATTACTTTAATAATGCAAATAATTCATCATTTTTTTTTTTTAAAGTCTGAAAATATAAACTCTGTACAATTCATTATCTTGCAACAACATAACTTCTTAATGATTATTGTCAGTGACCTGCTTCTATTTACATTAAAACCTTCTTCTGGATACAAAAAGTATGCAAATCAAAACTAATGGCTCTACATCGTTTGGCTGTATTAAGAGAATAGATAAACAAATGCTTTCCAATTATTGATATTATAATATATGTATTTATAATTCAGTTGTTTTTTTTACAATTCATTCTTTGATGCTCATAGTACTATTATAACCGAAAATATACAGTTTAAACACACACACTTCAAAGCAATGAGACTTGCAAAAAAAAAAAAAAAAAAGACTTGGTTAGCATGACCTTCATTGAAGCACTAAAAAGATTGGAGAGAAAGAGGGAAAAGAAATCTCAGTTTGCTGCAAATACCATTCAAAAAATTCTCATTACACCAAAGAAATGTCATTTTTATTTGTATAATAATGTTTTTTTTCTATTCTTTGTAAATGATCCTCAAATATAACCACACAGCAAAGATTGAGTCAGGAGTAATTAATACTGAAGAGAAAAAGAAGGCAGAAGAAAAAAAAATGGAGTAAAAACACAACTAAATTCTGGGAAGTGTTCAACTGCCAACTGAGTTGATAGAAAAAGAAAAACAACAGAACCAAAGAAAAAACAGCACTGATTTCAATGATTTTATACACAATTGAGGATGGGCAGGAAATCAAATTTTCAATGTCAAAACTTAAATGCACAAACATCAGAATAGATATGTGAGAAGAGTTTGCACAAATTAGTTATTTCATGAAAAAATCTTTCATCATTTTTACCATTTTTTTCTTTCAAAATGTAACACTTCAGGCTCAGTAGTTATATAAACAGGAAAATTTTTTAAAAAACCCAACCTTTTTCCACCCCACTCATTATGTTTTATACTTGTTTATTCAAAATTCAAGTACAGACTTTCAATCAAAGAGCTCTTTTAGAAGATTAAAAACTATTTAAAAAATCCAAATCTTTATAAGAAATAAAATTAAAAACTAGATAAAATGAATCATTTTTATTATGCATCTATAGAGTAGGTACCAACTATTTTACATATATATATATCTATATAATAAAATATATAAAACATATCTAATAATAACAATAATTATATATAATTATTATTTGAAATGTTTTATTTATATATAATAAAATATATAAAACATAATAATAATCATATATGATTATAATTATTTGGTGGGTAGAGTGTTTGCTAATGGCCAGGGAGACCTGGGTTCAATCCCAGGTCTGGTTATACCAAAGACTTTAGAAATGGTACTTGATACCTCCTTGCTTAACACTCAGCAATATAAGATATGTACCAAAGGTAAAATGGAGCAATCCAGGGAAAGGAGTAGCGCCCTTCCCTACACCTCAGTGTAGTAGCTATGGAAAAGGAAGCCTTCTGATCACCCACAACTACAGTCACCAACTTTACTTTTTTTTAAAATTATTATTTGATTATATATATATATATATATATATATAAGTATATATAAAACATATCAAATAATAACAATAATTATATATAATTATTATTATTTGATATGTTTTATATATAATGATAGTAATTATTAGATATGTTTTATATATATATATATATATATATATATATATATATATAAAATAAAATATATGAAACCTATCTAATGATGACAATATATATATGAAAAAATTGGCATATTAAGCAGTTTGGGATTTTAAAAAAATACTTTATGGTTAAATTTGCATAACTATAGCTGTTAATTTCTGCAGCTTAATTGGTAAAATAGATGTCATGCTAAAAAAAAGTTCTCAAGAATCAAGGATATGAATCCAAATTGAGCCAGAAGTTTATTCTTTATTCTATGCACTGCTTACTTACAACCTGTTGAATGACAACCTGAAAGATCCAATAAAAAAAAAGTAACTGAAATTATGATGTAAAAAATACTAGTCATAAAATTGGTCCATGATGATATTGATGCTTCTATTTAGGAAGGCATGAAAGAATCTAATTAGCATTTAATGTACTAGTTATTTCCATTACAAATTTGAATAATTAAAAAATGACTGCTGACACCATAAAATTAGCATTCAGCTGGAAATTGCTTTATTTCTTTAGTTAGAACCATGCATTTAAAATGCTCCAATAAAAATTTTATTAGGTATAACAGTTATATAAGGACATAAACAACATAAGAATTTTAGCAACATGTAGATAAGGCAACTTATCAAGCATATTTTAAAGAGAAAATAAAACATACCAAAATATTCCTTACTGTATATTCCTTACTTTCAACAATAAAATAGAATAACACTAAAAACAGATGTTTCAATACAAGCTCACTGGAGGATCAGCAACATGAAACTCAGGGTTCTGAGTTTTACCTTCTTTTTATTATTCTATTTGATAGTTGAAAATATCATAATATTGCTTTGATGTTGTGCATAAAGCAATGTAAAGATTTTACTGATTAAAAATACTTTTAGCATTTTATATATATATATATATATATATATATATATATACACACATGCACACACACACACAAGTACCAACTGAGTCAGAAGAAATCTACCTAGGTTTCACCTAACTGGATCGTCAGGACAGAATTATCCTGATGATTCGGTTCGGTAAAACCTAGGTAGATTTCTTCTGACTCTGTAGGTATTCACATTTCACTCTGTTTAATGCAGTGAGCACTCGTGTTTCAGCTTGTGGAATTCTGTCAGTGTTTTTTCTTTTGACTTAGCATACATTGCTGGTTGACTATTTTCAAACAGTATGAATGTTTTTATGGAATTTTTCCCCAGATATCAATTTGTGTATTTTTTTCCAAATTGTATCATCAGTTTTTTTTTTCACACCATCAGAATAATAGAATAGGTATAAAAATTATATATATATATATATATATATATATATATATATATATATATATATATATATATTTCTACTCAATGTGGATTTCAGCCCAGTTGGTTAGGGCTGTAGAATACACTGACTGCATCTCTGCAGAGGAATAAGAACCCCTAATGAGTGATCTGGATATGACACAAAATTATCTAATGGTGAGGCTCCAGTAATGCTAGAACTTTAGGAAATGTTGAGTACCTCTTCACTGGCATTGCTCTCAAGTCCACTCTGCCCCAGAGTGGTAGCACCTGATAGGGTCCTATCTATGGGTCAAATAGAACTACAAAATATGTTAAGAAATCATATGTTTAATACATATGTATAAAGAGAATTTGGCATTAAATAACCTACAATGGTTGGTATGCCATAAACATATTTACCAACCCCTCCGCTCGGGCAGGATATGACACAAGGTCAATTTTTTAGCGGAGTTTAACAGGTTTGAATTCAGAGTTTTCCTTCTCCTAGACTAGTTGCCTCACCAAGGCTGAAGAACCTAGTCTGCCCTACTATTTTACCCATAGCTGGAGGGAGAATAATTGGATTCATACCTTTCCCAGGGGTATTAGTGCAATGTGAAATGCAATCAGTCTTGTCCAGGATTTGAACTCATGTCGCCGTGTCCAGTTCCTACGACGATAACCATTACACCACAGGCACCTCCATACATTAGTATGCCATAAAACCAAACTAAACAATGTGGATTTAATTATGCTTATGACTTGTTAGGATTAGTTTCTCATCTTTAAATGTTCTTTGTCAACTGGATCAGGATACAGATCTTCAGGTACCATAAGTTCAAAACTGTCCAATCAATTCCCTGTGACATTTATCCAGGTTAAATTTGGTCATACTTTTACATCTATTGGAATCTATATGATATAAACAAATAGTAAGAACAGAAAAAATGTCCCGAATTTCAATTTTCAATGATGAGCTTTTTTTTTTTTCGATCCACAGTTATCTGCTATGGCTGAAA